>CM033475.1:79481210-80198450 GCA_019447015.1 Hymenochirus boettgeri
CCATCCAGCAGCCGGTCTCGCGCGACGGGGGGACAAGCCAGCGCGACCGTAACAACTCACCCACTGGGACAGGCAGCCCGCCACTGCACTAAGCACCCCAGTGTAAACTGTCACGCGCCGGGGAACAAATGCACCCAGGGTGACCGTCAGCCCGCCAGTGCACGAATCACCCAGGGGACGGCAGGTGTCACCAGTGCCCAACAACGTCACGCCAGCGTGACAGCCAGCCCTCAGTTCACAACTCACCCACGTGACAGTCCACGTGACAGTAGCCCTCCAGTTCACAACTCACCCGGTGTGACAGTCAGCCCTCCAGTTCACAACTCACCCAATGTAACAGTCAGCTCTCCAGTTCACAACTCACCCAGTGTGACAGTCAGCCCTCCAGTTCACTAATCACCCAGTGTGACAGTCAGTTCACAACTCACCCGGTGTGGCAGCCAGCCCTCCAGCTCCAACTTACCCATGTACGTCCGTGACAGCAGCTCACATCCCCACTGTGACAGTCAGCCTCTCAGTTCACAACTCACCCATGTGACAGTCAGCCCTCCTCACAACTCACCCAATGTGACAGTCAGCCCTCCAGTTCACAACTCACTCAGTGTGGCAGTCAGCCCTCCAGTCACTAATCACCCAGTGTGACAGTCAGTTCACAGTTCACTAATCACCCAGTGTGAGCCAGCCCCTCCAGTTCACTAATAATCCAGTGTGACAGTCCTCCTCCAGTTCACTAATCACCCAGTGTGACAGTCAGTTCACAACTCACCCGGTGTGGCAGCCAGCCCTCCAGCTCACAACTTACCCAATGTGACAGTCCACTGTGACAGTCAGCTCTCCAGTTCACAACTCACCCACTGTGACAGTCAGCCCTCCAGTTCACACCCACCCAATGTGCACGTCAGCCCTGCCAGTTCACAACTCAACTGGTTGTGACAGCTAGTCCTCCAGTTCACAACTCACCCAGTATGGCAGTCAGCCCTCCAGTTCACTAATCACCCATGTTGAGCCAGCACGCCAGTTGGCAGTCAGCCCTCCAGTTCACTAATCACCCAGTGTGAGCCAGCACGCCAGTTCACTAATCACCCAGTGTGAGTTAGCCCTCCAGTTCACTAATCACCCAGTGAGTCAGCTCTCCAGTTTACTTATTGCCCAGTGTTACATTTAGCCCTCCAGTTCACAACTGACCCGGTATAACAGTCAGCCCTCCAGTTCACAACTCACCAGGTGTGACAGTCAGGCCTTCAGTTCACAACTCACCCAGTGTGGCAGTCAGCCCTCCAGTTCACTAATGACCTAGCGAGTCAGCCCTCCAGTTCACTTATCACCCAGTGTGACAGTCAGCCATCCAGTACACAACTCACCCAGTGTGACAGTCAGCTCTCCAGCTCACAACTCACCCGGTGTGACAGTCAGCCCTCCAGCTCACAACTCACCGGGTGTGACAGTCAGCCCTCCAGCTCACAACTCACCAGGTGTCAGCCCTCCAGTTCACTAATCATCCTGTGAGTCAGCTCTCCAGTTCACTTATCACCCAGTGTTACATTCAGCTCTCCAGTTTACAACTCACACAGTGTGACAGTCAGCCCCTAAGTTTACTAATCACCCAGTGTTAGTCAGCCCTCCAGTTCACAACTTACAAAGTGTGAGTCAGCCCTCCAGTTCACAACTCATCCAGTGTTACAATCAGCCCTCCAGTTCACAATTTACCCAATGTGACAGTAAGGCCACCAGTTCACTAATCATTCAGTGTGACGGCCAGCCCTCCAGTTCACTAATCATCCAGTGTGACAGCAAGCCCTCCACTAGTAATTTTAAGGCTGCAGTGATTGCAATTTAATTGAAATTAATTGCATTCCTAGCGAGTCACAATAAATGGAGTTAATCGCAGTCAGTTTCTAATTAGTGACAATTTGTCTGCTGTGCGTTTTATTATAACCTATATAGGCCTATAAACCTATTAGGTGGCTCTCAAAGGTGGTCAGGGGCCGCACAAGAGGCACTTGAGATCAAATGAGTTTGGCAACCCTGGCCTAAGTTAATTGGGGATGAAATCTAACCTGGAGTCCTGCATCGGGTTAGGTACCCATGATTTCCACGCATTGCAAGTCAGGATCAGGGAAACCACAGTGAGTTTGAAAGGGTTGTAGGTCAGGTTTGGTTAGAAAACTGTAGGTGCGGGTCTGTTAAATTTTGGGTGCCGGTCGCTGCAGGTGAAAGTTGGATCAGATAGTGGGTGTGGGTCCGCTTGCAGGTCTGTTTTATTTCGGGAGCGGGTTGGCTTGTGGGCCTGGCTACTTGCCGGTCGAGTTTGCTGCAGTTATGGAACCCACCAGCAAAGTGGGTTGTGTGGGGTTTGGGTGTCTGTTTAATTTCAGATGCGGATAATGGTTTTGCGGTTGCCTGCAGGACCCCAATCTGACCTTTGTGCTTCCATTTTTTGATGAATCTGGTACTCGCCTCCCTGAAAAATGACTAACCTGTTTACAACTGACCAGGCTAAACCGGTCCTCATCCCTGGGCTTACCTTGTACAAGCAGAAACTTTAAAAGTTTCCTTCGTGTGGCAGCCCCACTCCTTTCTTCCTTCATTCCTGCACCCTGACCAATAGGAAGACACGCTGTGCAAGAAGTGCGTCTTCCCATTGGTGGTCCAGTAAGGCGGACACACCAAGGACATTTTAAAGCTTTATTTTGCTTATACAAGGTAGACCCAGCACTAGGAACTAGTGGTCTATCTCCTCACCCTAGGTACTATTAATAAGATGGGGGCTGTGGCAACAATATTAATTGTTCTTTAACAACATTTAAAGAGAGAGGCAATGTAGAGCAGCTAGTGCTCAGTAACTGCTATAAATGTCAGCTCTCGCAATACTATAAAGGAGGCCATGCCCACTAAAATAAAGACATACTGTACAATACAAGGATTGTGGAAGCACTCCAATTAGGCTAATTTACAACTACATTTAGCAGAAGCGCTACTGATCTGGTCAAGCATTTATACAAAACATAGAAAATATAATCAATGCACATTCCTAGGCCCCATACAATATCATATTATCTGCACACTGGCATACTTTATAAACAAAGGGGTTTTAGTATACATTAGTGTGATCACATGAATGAAAAGCCTTCCAACCACGTCAAGGTAGCCCCAGTCTGGAAGGTCCTAACTTCTAACCTTTTTAAATTACTTTTACTTCAATTACGATTAGCAAACTTTTGCATTTCTCATTCGTACACACTGGATCCATATAACAGGCTCTCTTCACTTCCCCCCAATCCTTTGGCTTTTTAAAATGAAGGAAGAGGCCATCCAGTGCTTTATATTAAAGGCATAGGACCTCCCATAAAAGGGGCGTAATTTCAAAGCACTAATTTTTTTAATTACTTTGTTGAGTGTGCCTCCCTCCAATTTAAATTATTCATGCACCCACCAAAACCGATCACGCGCTTGTATTTTTCTGTTAAAAATGTTTAGGTTCGTCCAATCGGTCAAAAAACAGAAGTTCAGCCATACACGAACCAACAATTGTGCATTATTAGAATATACCAGTATTGTATGATCGAGAATTGTGCGTTCATGCTAAATTGCTGCTGGCAAGACTGTACATACAGAATAAAGGTATGGTTTTGTGAATTTGCAAAAATAACAAAACCAAGTTTTGGTGTTAAACTGTAAAGCTTGTCTTTACTGACAACTACTGAAAGGTTTCTCATACTATAGCAAATTTGGGATGGACTGCCATACACTATTCGACTTATGTGCTAATGTTACAACATACTGTACCTCCCAACTTCCTTTAGACAGGTCTGCCCTGGACAAAGCAAGACAGTCGGGGATATGTAGAAACAGTAGTCTGGAACCTATCATCTTGCAATTATACTATGCAAGTAATGCTGCATTTATCTCCTAAAGGAGCCGTATAGGAATGTGGTCTTACAATACAGGGATCATACTATTGACATCCCATGTACATTCTTGTGCCTTTGGTCACTATAAGGCTGGGTAAACATGGGACAATATTTTGACCCAATAGCCGGATTGGTGCTTTTGACCAGTTGGCCCAGCCAAAATATCAGCTGACCACAAAAAAATTTCATCATGACCAATTGTGGTCCTTTGAAGACTGCATAGTCACGCAAAATTTACTGGCATACCCAATAGAACATTCATCTGATTTGGATGGTTATTCAGTCAACAACGGCCATTTCTGGCCAAAAACTGCTTCCTAATATTTTTGAAAGTATAAACAAAACAAGACTGTTTGATACACACATATATGTACATGTATATGTACATGTAAATATCTTCCCTTTCCTTTTAAATGTATAATGTCTGTACAATGTGTATGGTACAATATATGGTACATTGTGCACGGTACAACATACGGTACAATGTGTACAATATACGGTACAATGTGTAAAGGTACAATATACGGTACAATAGGTATGGTACAATATGTACAATATACGGTACAATATGTACAATATACGGTACAATGTGTAAAGGTACAATATGTACCCTGTACGGTACAGCGTGAATGTGCAACATACGGTACAGCGTAAATGTGCAACACACGATACAGCGTGAATGTGCAACATACGGTACAGCGTGTATGTGCAACATACGGTACAGCGTGTATGTGCAACATACGGTACAGCGTGTATGTGCAACATACGGTACAGTGTGTATGTGCAACATACAGTACAGTGTGTATGTACAAAATACGGTACAGTGTGTATGTACAATATAGGGTACAGTGTGTATCTACAATATACGGTACAGTGTGTATCTACAATATACGGTACAGTGTGTATGTACAATATACGGTACAGTGTGTATGTACAATATACAGTACAGTGTGTATGAATATACAGTACAGTGTGTATGTACAATATACAGTAGTGTATGTACAATATACAGTACAGTGTGTATGTACAATATACAGTACAGTGTGTATGTACAATATACAGTACAGTGTGTATGTACATTATACAGTACAGTGTGTACGTACAATATATATGGTACAATGTGTATGTGTAAAATATATACGGTACAATGTGTATGTACAATATATACGGTACAATGTGTATGTACAATATATACATTATATATGGTACAATATATACGGTACAATTTGTATGTACAATATATATGGTACAATGTATGTACAATATATACAATATAAACGATACAATGAGTATGTACAATATATACTGTACAATGAGTATGTACAGTATATACGGTACAATGAGTATGTACAGTATATACGGCACAATGCGTATGTACAATGTATACGGCACAATGCGTATATACAATGTATACGGCACAATGTGTATATACAATGTATACGGCACAATGCTTATGTACAGTGTATACGGCACAATGCGTATGTAAAATGTATACGGCACAATGCGTATGTACAGTATATATGGCACAATGTGTATGTACAGTATATACGGCACAATGTGTATGTACAGTATATATGGCAAAATGTGTATGTACAATATATATACGGTACAGTGTTTATGTACAATATATACGGTACAATGTGTATGTACAACATATATATGGTACAATGTGTATGTACACTATATACGGTACAGTGTTTATGTACAATATATACGGTACAATGTGTATGTTCTGTATATACGGTACAATGTGTATGTACAGTATATATGGCACAATGTGTATGTAAAGTATATACGGCATAATGTGTATGTACAGTATATACGGCATAATGTGTATGTACAGTATATACAGCACAATGTGTATGTACAGTATATACGGCACAATGTGTATGTACAATATATAAGGTACAATGTATATGTACAATATATAAGGTACAATGTGTATGTACAATATATAAGGTACAATGTGTATGTACAATATATAAGGTACAATGTGTATGCACAATATATAAGGTACAATGTGTATGTACAATATATACGGTACAATGTGTATGTATAATATATAAGGTACAATGTGTATGTACAATATATACAGTACAATTTGTATGTACAATATATACGGTACAATGTGTATGTACAATATATACGGTACAATGTGTATATACAATATATACAGTTACAATGTATATCCCTACACCTGCAGGCACATGGTCACTGCTATAGAATAAAGTTTCGTTCCTGGTCACGGCTGTGCTTAGCGGGGATCTATATCCAGTGAGGGATCACACGTGGTTAGTCACAATGTCACCCACGTTGCTGCAGCTAGGGGCGTTGCTTCCATTTTATTCAGCAGCAATGAGACGCACATGACACCCCGAACTACAGACCAAACCACCACAATATACATTGTACATACGCATTGTGCATTACATTGTACATACGCATGTGCTGTATATACTGTACATACTCATTGACAAGATAACTGACATACTCATGTTACCGATATAATGTACATATTCATTGTACCGTTATATTGTATATATTGTACATATATTGTCCCATATATATTGTACATACAATTGTACCGTATAATAATGTATATATTGTACATACACATTGTACCATATATATTGTACATAAAATTGTACTGTTATATACCGTTTTATTGTTATATTGTACATACATTGTCCCATATATATTGTACATACACATTGTAACCTATTATTTGACATGCACATTGTACCATATATATTGTACATACACACTGTATCGTATATTGTACATACACACTGTACGTATACTGTAATACACACTATAATACGGTACAATGTGTATGTACAGTATATACGCAGGTGTATGTACGATATACGGCACAATGTGTATGTACAGATATCGGTACAATGTGTATGTACAGTATATACGGCACAATGTGTATGTATAATATATATGGTACAATGTGTATGTACAATATATACAGTACAATTTGTGTGTACAATATATACGGTACAATGTGTATATACAATATATACAGTACAATGTAATCCCTACACCTGCAGGCACATGGTCACTGCTATAGAATAAAGTTTCGTTCCTGGTCACGGCATGTGCTTAGCGGGGATCTATATCCAGTGAGGGATCACACGTGGTCTAGTCCCACAATGTCACCCACGTTGCTGCAGCTAGGGGGCGTTGCTTCCATTTTATTCAGCAGCAATGAGACGCACATTGACACCCCGAACTACAGACCAAACCACCACAATATACATTGTACATACGCATTGTGCCATATACATTGTACATACGCATTGTGCTGTATATACTGTACATACTCATTGCAACGTATATACTGTACATACTCATTGTACCGTATATAATGTACATATTCATTGTACCGTTTATATTGTATATATTGTACATATATTGTCCCATATATATTGTACATACAAATTGTACCGTATATAATGTATATATTGTACATACACATTGTACCATATATATTGTACATACAGATTGTACTGTATATATTGTACCGTTTATATTGTATATATTGTACATACATTGTCCCATATATATTGTACATACACATTGTACCGTATTTATTGTACATGCACATTGTACCATATATATTGTACATACACACTGTATCGTATATTGTACATACACACTGTACCGTATACTGTACATACACACTATATATACGGTACAATGTGTATGTACAGTATATACGGCAGTGTGTATGTACAGTATATACGGCACAATGTGTATGTACAGTATATACGGTACAATGTGTATGTACAGTATATACGGCACAATGTGTATGTACAGTATATACGGCACAATGTGTATGTACAATATATAAGGTACAATGTGTACGTACAATATATACAGTACAATTTGTATGTACAATATATACGGTACAATGTGTTTATACAATATATACGGTACAATGTAATCCCTACACCTGCAGGCACATGGTCACTGCTATAGAATAACGTTTCGATCCTGGTCACGGCCCGGGCTTTGCGGGGATCTATATCCAGTGAGGGATCACACGTGGTCTAGTCCCGCAATGTCACCCACGTTGCTGCTGCTAGGGGCGTCGCTTCCATTTTATTCAGCAGCAATGAGACGCACATTGACACCCGAACTACAGACCAAACCGCCACAAGGAGAAACTGATCCACGGGAACGGACAAGAGAAAGTAAAGTTTAAACTTGAAGGAAGGCGCTGACTCCTCCTAGGGGCGTGGCTCGATTTGAATCCCTGGTTAGGAGCAATCCTATTGCTCCTCCTCCACCGTTCGCCCCTCCCCCCCTATCACCCCTCCCCGCTCTCTCTCTCTCCCTCCCCCTCTCTTTCTCTCTTTTCTCTGCCCTGTGTCCCACCCCCTGGTTTTACTATCAGCGCTCAGACCTTCCATTTACACACTGGGTAGGGGGGGGAGGGAAAAAAAATAACAAAATAATAGAAAGGATCCAAAAGAGAAAACAATAAAGAAACAATAGAGAGACGAAGAAGATCCTCCTCTTCCTCCTCCTCCAACTTGCAGCCTGACATCCCTTTGAAGGAAGAAATAAAGAAAGGATAGGAATAGAGAGAAAGGTAAGAGAGACAACAATCCCTTCCAATGAATGGCTGCTGCTCAGAAAATGAATAACAGGGACACTGACACAATGTTACAGAGAGAGAGAGATTGAAAGGTCAAGTGATCCTACTTTACACTGTCAATAATAAGGGTGCAATAAAAATAAACAGCACCTCGATCAGGATCTACATTTAAACCATTAAAACCAACCCAACCCTCCAGGCAGGGACGTAAAGAAATACCCTGATCTCCTCCATATATATTATAGGTTATACACTATATATATATAGTAGCATCACAGCCATTGGTTAATTTCGCTGCCTGCTGTCTATATTTCTGATGCACAGATAATGTGGACTTTAAAAAGAAAAAAAAAATATATATATATATGTGCAAATGCAATTAGATTTCCTTTATATTGTACAACAGGTCCAAGTCTCAGAATGCAGATGAATGTTATGGGTTTCAATTTGTTTTCACTCCAGGCCTGGGCCTGTTATTTAGTGTACGAGCCATTCTTTATTTTTGTGCAAGTGATGGGGGGGGGAAATAAATTGCTCAGGAAGCAGCATTGCTGGTGTCTCCCACTGGAACAGTGAAATCTCTCTGTGTGAAGATTTTACATTGAATTTGTCCCATTGAGAGAAGGCAGAGCTGTCACGGTCGCTCTGTATCCCTGAAGTGATGTGTCTGGTAGTTATTTGGGTTTTAATACGTCTGTTTATTTTATTTTGTAGGGGAGGGGGGATGAATTTCACTGGCTGCATCATTTTGCCTCACACCATATAACAATGAAGTAAGCTAGAGGTGTAGGTTTATTTTTTCATTTCGTATTTTGGGGGACATTGGAAACATGGTGATACCTTGTAGCAAATAGGAGAGTTTGTAGGTTTGTTTTACTTTCACTGGTTTTTAAGCAGACAGGTAAATACATTGCAGTAAAAGCACCTTTGTTCCTTGGATAGCTTGGTAAGGAAAGCTGGGAGTTGCTTTTTGTTTTTTTTATTCAAGATTCATTCCAGGTTTTTCTTCAGGGGTGTGGGGGATGGGCAATAGTTTTCCCCCCAAAAATTGAAAAATTTAAATATAATTATTATTAGGCCGGGGGGCTCCATCTGTTAGGTGATCTGTGAAGTTCACAAAGGGCATTTAATCTCAGAGGTGGCTTATAGCCCCTGTATTTTAGGAATAAATTGTCCATGCATGTGTATTGTTCATTAATCCTAAATGGCTACACACGTGATTATTGTCCGAAACAGACATTCGCCACACGCGTGCTGCCCAATCTGGCTGGGTGCTATATTAACTGTGTGTACTAGCCTTAAGTCTTGGGCACTTGGTTAGAGAAGTTTCCAAAGTTTTACGTTTTCAAAATTGTGTCATTGTCACCAATGCCATTACTATAGCTGCTAGCTTTTCCAACCTGTGATTCACACTGTGTCGCACACCAGGCTCATGATTTAGAGCAAAGCGGTATTGAAAGCAAAGTGAAAAGCTTCATTTAGTACACAAGTACATGGGCACTGACACAACACACCGTGACAGAAAAATGTGTTTTTTTCCCCTGGGTGTTTGTCTCTGTTTCTGCTTCCCCATTTGTATCCATACAAGGTAAACACTTTGTTTACCAGAAATAAATGTGCATTTGCAAAACGTATTAAGTGTTAACACTAATAAGTGTTTCTATGGAGAAACATTTAGGAAAAGCACATGTTCCAAAAACACAAAAAACAGTTTTAATCCGTTTTTGTTCCTAGAATGAATGTGCCCTTAGCAAGAAGAGCGTGTGTTAGTAGCTACAAACTGTCTAAAATGCTATTAAATACTATTAAAAATATGTCTTGGTTATTAGATTTTGCTTCCATAATAAATGATATTTTTTAGCATTTCACCTTGGTCTTTAGTATAACTTTTAGCAAAGTATGGTTTAAATGTTAAGGGATTATTGCAAAAGTTGACTTTAGATTTTATAATTTAGGTGTATTCTATACATTTTTTTTTTGTGTTAATTTTTGTGCAGTTTTAGTGCTAGGCCACACCGATCGCGTTGGCCTGGCCACACTAGGTGCGCTGCAATCCATTCATCAGAGCGCACGTAATCCGCGCACAAGCATACCGGAAATGCATGCACAACGGTGCATGTTTCCAGGGTGGCTCAAATTTTCTATATTGTGGCCTCAGCCTTACTACTCTTTCTAGATGATTTGCCACTAGGAAAATGTTGCATGCATTATTTTAATTATAGCTACGCTAAAAAAAACAGATAAAATGTTGGCAAAAATAAAATCTAGCCATCCGCTTGTTTCCGATTTCATGTGCGATTTTGATGCTTTTGCTCATGCTTTAGAGATAGAAAAGCTCATGCGATTGCGCATTAATTTGCAGCCGGCTTTTTTTGCACCCGAAAACGCGGAAAACCACATGTGCAAATCTGTGCAAACGCATCAAAATCGTGCTAGTGTGACCTAGCCCTTAAGGTGTTATTAGCATAGCTGCACTAGGGCTAGGTCACACTAGCACGTTTCACGCAGTGCACTTGCATGTCAGCGTGGGTGGCCACGTTTTTCTGTGATTCTTGTGTGCTCTGATTGCACAACATTGCGCAGATCATATCGCAAGTGTCTGATAAGGCACGTTAAAATGCTTTTCCTGCGTGTTGCCATCCAGCGTAGTGTGTCTTCTGCATTAATATTAAGTGCAGCATCTGGTTAGAAGTTTCATTTTCCTGTAGGAAGTCACTGCCAGTGTGTAGCTGTAAGGAGCAGTTGGCCCTGATAGGCTAACAGGGAAAGGGGGCTGTACAGAGAGAGTTTGCACCCAATCAGATATGTAATATCAGTGCTGGGAAGGTGAGCTCTCCCTGATAGGCTGAAACTGCATAAGGCAAAGCTTAGACAGAGAAGGACAGCAGGAAGTCAAGGAAATGTAAGTTCAGTCAGTTTTATCACTACTAAAAAACTGTGTGAAGGGCTGCGTAGCAGAGAGTATTAATGATCCAGTAACTAATGAGACAGGCCCACTTTTAATGTCTGAGAAAAACAGTGTGGGTGAGAGAGAGTGTGTGCACCATGTGTATGTGTGGCTGTGTGAGAAAGTATGTGTAATAAAGATTGTGGTTGTCTGTGTGATAGTGTTTGTCTGAGGGTGTGTCATTTGTGTTAGAGCAGTCCTCAAACGTTTTTAGACTGTCGCACTTGCCAATGCAAATTTTTCTCATGGCACACCTGTGTTTTAAATGCTTACACTACCCATAATTTATGAACTTTACAGTGTAAACAAATTTGATCATTAATGTAATACAATACACTACATTGACTGCACTATAATTTCTATCATAATATTTTTAGATTAAAACATAACAAAAATGTAAATTAAAGTAGTGAAATGTTTCCACTACCAAAATTGGGAGGCACACCTCTGGCACTCTGAAGCCACACCAGTGTGCCATGGCACACCCTTTGAGAAGCCCTGTGTTAGAGTGGTGTGTAAAATTAGTAATATGTGTGTGCTAGAGTGTGCTTAAGTAATATTTAGAAATACAACTAAAGTGTCCAAATTACTCCCACTTCCCCTTCTAAAACTACATTTTACTGGGAGGTAGGTGACAGTACTACATCCTGTTTTTATTCTAAGCAGAGTAGTGAGCTATCCGAAAGCTACCCATGCAACATCTGACAGCTTTGCTACTTGTTCAGAGCTGTCAGGCTCCACTCAAGCAGCTTTTTGACAGCATACTGGTCTGCTTAGACAGAGGTAGGAGTAGTCTCAGACCTCCCTGTAAAAGTAGTTTTTGTAGGGGGGATGTGCTTTGGGCTTTGTAGTTGCCCTATAAGATATTCTAGGGCATATTTATTTTGGCATACTCCAAAACCTTCTCTTTTGCATTTAAAGGGCATGCCCACCATCTCCATTAACCTTTACAAGTATGTAAAAATCAAGAAAATCCCTAAGTTGTAGCTCTGCTGTCTTCTCTGCAGCTCACAGTTCTGGCAGTCAGTCTTGGCTGCAGAAGAGTATTTAGCACATACTGTACAGCAGCAGGGGAGGTGTCCACTGACCAATGAGGGATTGGGCAATGTAAGTAATTATAGAAGCATTTTGGGTGAGCTAAGTAAAGGGAAAATTCTGTGGTGGGGGGCTTAACCAACTTGTAAAAGTTTATGGTGAGGGCGGGCATGCCCTTTAAATGTTTCTGATATTATATTAAAGGTCAAATGTGTGAGAATATGTGCACAGAACTCACATTCCAGTTTATTTTTTACTATATGTATCAATTGGAACTCTTATAATCTTTCAATCTTTTTGCATACTTAGCACTTTTCAAGCAATGTATAGGAAGAGTCCCCCAGACCATACAGAGCAGAAACCTATTAGAATAGGCCAATATAGCTAGAATAAGTCATTAAAAAAGGTTGTGAATTTCCAAGATGGCAGCTGCAATACAATGCGCTGCACAGGTAGAATGCATGATGTCACTTTCGGTGTATAATAGAATAGAAGCTTATTTTGATCCTGAGGAAGCTAGAACTTAAAACTACATTTTACTGGGAGGTAGGTGACAGTACTACACCCTGTTTTCATTCTAAGCAGAGTAGTGAGCTATCAGAAAGCTACTCATGCAACATCTGACAGCTTTGCTACATGTTCAGAGCTGTCAGGCTCCGCTCAAGCAGCTTTTTGACAGCATACTGGTCTGCTTAGACAGAGGTAGGAGTACAGTCTCATACCTCCCTGTAAAAGTAGTTTTTGTAGGGAGGATGTGCTTTGGGCGTTGTAGTTGCCCTATATATATATTCTAGGGCATATTTATATTGGCATACTCCAAAACCTTTTCTTTTGCATTTAAAGGGCATGCCCACCATCTCCATTAACCTTTACAAGTATGTAAAAATCAACAAAACCCCTAAGTTGCAGCTCTGCTGTCTTCTCTGCAGCTCACAGTTCTGGCAGTCAGTCTTGGCTGCAGAAGAGTATGTAGCACGTACTGTACAGCAGCAGGGGATGTGTCCACTGACCAACGAGGGATTGGGCAATGTAAGTAATTATAGAAGCATTTTTGGTAAGCTAAGTAAAGGGAAAATTCTGTGGTGGGGGGCTTAACCAACTTGTAAAAGTTTATGGTGTGGGTGGGTTGTGAATTCCTAAGATGGCAGCTGCAATAAAAATGCATTGTACAGGTGGAATGCATGATGTCACTTTCGGGGTATAATAGAATAGAAGCTTATTTTTATCCTGAGGAAGCTAGAAGTGAAAAATGTTGATTACAGCCTAGATAACGCATTTACCTTTATCTACAATGTTGAGATTACAGGTATGCTGCGACCCAAGCAATAGAGGTTAAACTACCACTGCTGCTGAGAGATCACCAAAACCTTTTTCTTCAACCCGATCTCTTCTATTCATTTTACCATTTGAGATATACTTTAGATGCATTGGTGGATAAATAGGCTAATACGTTGTCACTCCATCATTAAAGGGTATCTCCATCCCAAAATTAACTTTTTGCTGTAGTGTAGGGACCCCCTCTCCCAACACTAACCGCCATTATTAAATGTTAAAAAAGTCCCCAGAAACATACTTACCAAGCTTTAGGTAAAGCTTTAGTAGCATTAGGGGCCGGACCGGCAGCCGAGTCGGTAAAAGACCCGGCTGCCGGCTATTGATTTAGCCGAGGGAACGAAGCTTGGTAATTAAGTTTCTGGGCACATATTTAAACATGGTGGTTAGGGTTGGGAGGGGGATCCCAATACTACAGTATAAGTTTGTTATTCTATCACTGTAGAGGTATCCAGATTGTGTGTGTGTGTGTGGGGAGGGGGTGTTCCTCCTGTGCATGCCAGAGTCTGGGGGGGGAAGGGCTCCCCTACACATGCCAGAGTACTCCAGGAGGATAGGTAAGGGGCAGAAAACTTTTTACAGTTTTTCAGTTTTGTGGACTTTGACTAGATACATAAGGA
Organism: Hymenochirus boettgeri; assembly: GCA_019447015.1. Taxonomy (NCBI): domain Eukaryota; kingdom Metazoa; phylum Chordata; class Amphibia; order Anura; family Pipidae; genus Hymenochirus; species Hymenochirus boettgeri. The sequence goes on from CM033475.1 coordinate 79,495,665, forward strand.
GCAGAGGTAAAGGTAAGGATTTTTTAATACTACACACGAATGGGCGGCGAACGAGCGCGCAAAGAACAGACGTACCACATTTTAATCCTAAACCTGACCGACTGGCCAAGCTCATAGGATTATTGTGTGGTACAACAGCTTGGTCTGCAAAATCGCGTGTCTTTACCAGCCTTTAGATCCGTCGTGAGCTGATCAGAAGTTAAAATCTGCATGTGTGTACCCAGCCTAGAACCCATTAACAAGGTCATTAACTGTATCAGACTTTACTCCTCCCTCCAGTCACCTTGGATTTATCATTACACAGGCCATTTAGTGAAATCAATGTAATTCAGCCATACTTGTACATTATTTATTTTCAGATTTTAAAATCCATTTGAGATATTGAAGGCCTCTTCTTTTATATACATATATGATAACCTTGGAAAGTTTTTTTACAGATCTTCAGCTTTACATGGAATTTTTACATTTGAAATTTATGGACAATGATCTGGTTTTAAATTAAATTAGTTTTAATAATAAATATTTATTGTTTTTAATAGTAATACAGACAGTTGTCTTAGCCCTATGTATGTAACTATAACTTACATGTAATAGCACGTTAAATTTAACATTGTATCTAATACTTTATTGCATTCAAGATCATAAAATAGCACTTAACTTTCACTTTTTATTAAGCACAATAGTTTAATACTGTATTTAACACTTAATTGTATTAACATCACAGATGGTACATTGTATGTATTGTGTTTCTATTGGAACATCAAGCAGTTCTAATATTATGATGATTAAGAAAAATTAATAATTTGCACTATTAGCACTTTATGCACTTTATCATTGTTTATGCGCTTTATGTAGTGATCACAAATGATTAATGAAAAATGGGTGTTTTTTTCATCACTTGCTGTACGAATCTTTAAAGATGGCATCTGATGTAGTTGTAAGACACTTGAGACTCGAAACATGCTATGTCAATAAAACAGCCATTTGCAGTTATTCTGCCTGTGCCTTGTCCATTTTTATTGGAACATTTTAAACCAACCGTTTATACAATTTGTAACAATGTTACATGCACTCCAGACTTGCAGATCCTGTCTGTCATTTTTTTTAAAGATCATGCTACTCACAGTCCCGAGTGGTCTCCCTATGTAAAGCATATGAGAACACTCTGGAAATGCACATTTCCCGCGGGCGACTCCCTATACTTTAAGTAAAGAGAGAAAATGACAGCCGAAGAAAATTTTGGGGAATATCCAAACGATTGCGTAATGTTGGTAAGCCAGTGCTGTGCAGCAAGACTGTGTCTAGGTGATTACAGATGCAATGAATGTATATCACCAAAAATTCTAATTTGGCTATTAATATTATTTCCTCTTAAAGGATATGTTCACCCTTCTTTTTAATTTTTTATATAGTGTAGGGCTTAGTCCCCCAGCCCCAACCGCTATATTTTTAATGTAAGAAACTTCCCCAAACATTACTTACCTTCCCTCTTTCAAACAGAGGGGCGGGACTGTCAGCCGCGTCTGTGATTGGCAGGAGGGAGAACGGCTGCATTGCTCACGCCAAACTTCTCCTGGAGGGGAGACAGAAGGCAGAGTCCTATATGGACTCTGCTATCCTCCTGGTGGGCAGTTTTTGGGACTTTGGGGGGACTACAGGAGAACCATTTGGAGCTGGGATGTGAGGTAAGGATTTTTATTTACTACAGAGTGGGGCCAGTGGTGGGGGGAATTATAGTTTTGGGGGTGGACATGCCCTTTAAGAATACAACTAAGTTGGCCTGTTAATACAACCTCATCAATAATCTATTGATCAGGAGTAATGGGGAGCCAGAAAATATTTTGTCTGATCAATTGTTTTCCACAAAGAAATGTGCAAACGATAAAGATTTACAAGCATATTTGATCATTTACAAATGTCCAGTGCGGAAAAAAAAAAAGATGTGAATGATTGGTCGACTGAAAAATAATTTTTTAAAACAAATTATTGGCATATAATATGTGTTTACTAGATGGTAAAGGAGACACTAAGCAGCTGTCGCACACTGTGCTCACCTAGTTTTACTTCTATATAATACGACTAGACCTTTTTATATTGCAATAATTTACTTAATTGATAGCTACTTGATTGATAGCTATAGTACAAACATTATCTTTGTGAAGGTTCTCATCCATCCAGGTCATGGTATATCTGTTGTATTCAATTAGATCAACTGGACTTGAAGTTTAGTTCTTGAAGACGTTTCGCTAGTCATCCGACTGGCTTTCTCAATTCAGAATGACTTGTACAAGAATCTGTTGGCAATTATGTACCCTGGAAAATCCAATTAGCATATCACAACCAGGTGTTAAGGGCGTGATTGCATAGTGGCTAAGAGGTGTTATAGGAATGCCCAGGGTAAGGTGTCAAAACAGCATTGTACATGGCAGACAGTTGGTGTCGAACCCACCCACCTCTATTTAGGCTTGGTTTCTTTATTTTCACATAAATGGCCTCCTTGACACCTCTCTTAAACCAGTCACGTTCCTTTGCCAATATGTTAACATTACAATCTTCAAAGGTATGTCCTTTATCCTTAAGATGCAGGTACATGGCTGAGTCCTGATCCGAGGAATTGGCTCTTCTGTGCTGGGCCATACATTGATGCAGTTGCTGTTTGGTCTCCCCCACATAAAAATATGAGCAGTCTTCACTGCACTGCGTATATGATGTCACTTTTCTGGTGTTTTGGTATTGGGTCTTTCGGATGTACCAATTGCCGCTTCAGTGTGTTGTTTGGTTTAAAGCAGACAGGGATACGGTCTCTGAGACCCCTGCTACATATGGGATGACCATGTTCTTTCTCCTGTCTTGCTTTTCCCCTTCACTGTTGGTATTCGTGTTCTTTTCTTTCCTTCTACTTCTTTTGACAAAGGCCCAGTCTGGATATCCACAAGTTTTAAGGGCTCCTCTGAGGTGTTTCATTTCTTTAGCCTTCCCCTCTGTGCTAGTGCGGATGTTCTCGGCTCTGGGTTCTGATGACAGAACTCTCTTCTGCTGTAGCTTGAATGATGACAGAGTTTTCACTGTTTGTATGCTGTGTGCAATTTTGACGGTTGATATGTGAAAGTTTTTCTCTACCAGTGCTACTTTATAGTGATTGCAGAGCATGCCCTCATAAAAAAGTCAGGCCAAATGAAGTGGTTAAGAGAGGGAGGGGGGATACTGAGCCTGAGCAAAACATGTACTGGATTAAAGGTATGCAGCAACAAATACAGCACCTGTGCTACTTTCTTACACATTTATTTATAGAATAAAATGGAAAAAGTAATTTTTCTAGTATAGTTTCTCTTAAAAGCATAATTATAAGCTGTGCAAAACCAGTTTGATGAAAGAAACCGGAAACTGAATTAATCTATTTGACAAACAGGTTGGTAAAAGCACAAGATTTCAACCATATGAAGTTTATGTTGAACTAGCTTCGCTTTAAGGTCATATAAAAACACCCTGAAACTTAGTCACATCTTCAGTAAGAACAATAATATCAGACATTTGTCACTTTAATATCTGGTAATTAGGCCAGTTAAAATGCCGAAGATCTTCACAATTGTTATTTCTATAAATTGAAGTTAGGTTAATATCAGTTTTAAGGCTAAAACAGTTATGTAATGGGAAACAAAAAGGAAAACTAAAGCTAATTTTTTACTTTTTTGGTTATGAAAGTATTCACCTTCCTATGCTTATTCCCACATCTCTCCAATGCCTTGGGTCTTCATTAAGCGTCCCTACTGGCCTGTCACATGACCACAGCAGCCAGAAGCTGAATGTCATCACATGATAAATAGGCTGTAGCAAATTTTCATGTAGGCTTAAAGAAGACCCTGTCTGCAGAGAGGTGGATGGGTAATTGAAAAAAAAAAGTCCCTTTAAAAAAAAAAAAAAAGTTAGCCAGTTTTCTGTTCTCTATGCAGAGCTGCAGCGATAATGTAGGATATCAGAAGAATTTGGGGACATCACTTAAAGGGCATGCCCTCCCCCAAAGCTAAAATTTAACCCACTGTGAAGTTAAAAAAATTCCTTACCTACATCTCTGCTCCTTATGGTTCTTTTGTATTGTCTGTCCAAATTTCCAAAAAGTGAAGAATAGGAGGTGTCTGTGAGTCATCCGGCACCTGCAATTTCATCATCCTCAGTAAGGACAATGACATGTGCGCCCCCCTTCCTCCCACCATCCGGATCCATCCTTGCTTGTCGTTTTACCTACCATATATAAAAAAATGTTTTTTAGGGTGGACATGCCGTTTAAAACTTCCCCTGGTAGTCTAGTGTAGAAAGTAAATTGTGATAAGCTGCTGATCACTTCCTGCTATAGTAAGCCGGTGTTAAAACCGAGCCTCAGGGTTAGGCCACACTGCTGCGCTTGCTTTTTTCATATCATTGAAAACGAGACAACACACCGAAAACGCGCGTTAGAGATTGCGATTTGCTTCCGCATTTTAATTTGCAATTAATGGTACTTGGGTTTGCGCATGCGTTTTTTTCATTAACTATTGAAAAACGCATGCGCAAACCCAAGTACCATTATAGGAGGAAGATAATTCATTTTTTAGGATCAGTAAGTGTGCAAAGACTTGTGCATCTGTCAGTAACACTCCGTTTCCACCTAACAGCACTAAAAAGGGCTTGTGGAAATTCTCACAATTCTCGTAAACCAATACCAAAATGTTTTGTGAAGAACAATATATCGAACCGATTTTTTTAATTATGCAAACAAAATCAATTTGACCCTCTGATCATACATAACTAATATGGGCTTTGGAATGTGTATTGATTATCTTTCCTTTGTATAATATGGGCTTTGTTCAACAATAAGCCAGACACAGTCAGGGTTATTCAATAAAAGTTCATATCGTTTAAAATGGTGTAAATTTTGCCCCAACCAATCGAATGTTAAGTTTCAAATGTTAAATGATATCTAATTGGTTGGGGCAAAATTAGCACCATTTTAAACGATAAGAACTTTTATTGAATCTCCCTGATCTAGTAGTATTGCTGAATAGTGTTTCGTATCGGGTCATTTGAAGCCCGGGGGTGCGTTGTTCTGGGGAAATTTAAATGGAAAGTCGGCGGTGAAGAAAACAAAAATAATTCCTGTAATGGCCTGCTCACTAGAGCTAGCTTTAAACCCCCCCTCCCCCCCTTGTGACAGCATAACATGTGCAATAAACAGTCCTGGATTCACGGTTTTCAGTTACGGGCTGGAAAATCACAGTCACCAGGTCGCCATGGTCATGACTACAAATGTGTGCTGGCAACTGAGATAACTTAACCTGTAATTTCCTCATAGTTGGCACAATAAGGGGTCCAGTCTAGGAGTTCTTTTAGCTCCTCGGCCATTTGGTGTTAATTGGGGGCTGTTGCCTGGAGCGTGAAGGGTGCTGGAATGCAGCGTTGAGCTTTAAAATGTACAGTATATGTATTTCCACATATTTCATGGGCCTATGGCATGATTGAAGAGGCGTAGCGGGAATCCATGGAGTTGCGTGATTTGGAGTCTATCACTCTTCTGTCACAAGACGCACAGGAGGTAAAGGCCCAGGAAGGCGCTGCTGCGAATTGTGATTTTTAGAGTGGACCTCTAAGACTTTCATGTAGATTTAACCTTTTCCGTGCCAGAGATCCTAACAGCTACGATCTGGACAAGGAGAGGATGGTTGGGGGAAAAATATGGTTTATTTTTGGACGATTTATGTTCCCCCCTCTCTACTGAGCAAAGATATGGGGAAAACATGGGAGCACAGATCAACATTAGGTGATCACTTCTGATTACCTAATTATTGATCTTTGTCAATGATTAAAAAATCACTTCTTGGAAAACACTTTCTGATTATAATCTTTGGAAAAGTTATAATAAAACCATCATTGTTGAAACAAATGGTCTTTTCTAAACTGCCCAACAGTAAACACAGTTTATTATTCCACCGATTTCAAGGAAAACTAAGCCTCAATTAGGAAATTTTGCACAGGTACCTAAAAGAGACATAATTCAATAACTTTAAAAAAAAAAATAATGTTGAGGCCACACTACAATGTGTGACAACGTGTTCCAAAAATGCAGCGCACGCAGTCTGCCCACTGTGTTACATTGGCATCCATATAAGGAACGCAAAACGTGTGAGAAACCTGCTTTTGTGGCCTAGCCCTTAGTGTGCATAAACTTGTCCCTCTCTTAGTACTATTCGGTTTCCACTGAATAGCACTAAAAGCAAAAATTCTATTAATTCTTACCGGAATTTTCTTTTCCTGGTCCGTAGCACGTCAGTGAACACGAATGGGTTAATTCCCTGTGATGTCACATATACAGGCTCCTCCCCAAACTAATAAAATACTGTCCCATCCGTCCTACCTCTGTCTTTGAATGACTGTCGAATATCGAGGTGGAATAGGGAGGGAAGGGGGGGGGGGGGGGGAGCACTGCCGTGAACACGAATGGGATTTGAAAAGCTTAATAGAAGGGAGGGAGACAAAGTTACATGCAAATAAAATGAATTTATTTCTGTGTGGCAGCCGAAAAGACTTTTGTGCCAAAAGTCAATGTTCTGACAAAAATACATAAATTTTGTAGTGTTTGATGAAAGTAGACAGTGAAGACCAGCTAGCTGCTCTACAGATTTCTTCTGGAGAAACCCTGGCACTGAAGGCCCAGGATGCCGCCATTGACCTCATAGAATGGGCTGTGACCCTATCGGGTATAGGTTCTGCTTTAAGATATGCCTGCTCAATCACTGTCTTAAGCCATGAAGCTATGGTGGTTTTGGCTGGTCTGAATCCCCTTCTGTTGCCTTTAAACAGAATGAACAGGGCATCCTCCTTGCGGAAATTTCCTGACTTGGCAAGGTACACTTTGAGGACCCTACCCACGTCTAAGGAGTGTGGAAACGGTTGGGTTCCCTCTGAAGTTTCTTCCAATGTTGGAAGGATGATGTCCTGATTAATATAGAAATCCAACACTACCTTAGGCAGAAAGGCATTGTCTGGTCTTAGGATTATTCTGTCTGGTAGGAATTGAGGAAATGGTTCCGAAGCCCCCAGAGCTATGATTTCGGGTATTCTTCTAGTAGTAGTAATGGCTACCAGAAAAGTAGTTTTGATGGTTAAAGACTTAATGTCACATTCATCTAAAGGCTCTTACGGAGGTCCTTAGAAAGATCCCAAGGTGGGACCCTTGGTCTAATCAATGGGCATATGTGGGATACCCCTCTAAAAAACTGGATGATGCCAGTGGAATATTGGTGATGGCTGAGATGACAGATACTTGCTGAAGTAGCCTTGCTGAGTCTCATTTCCAGACCTGATTTGAAGAAACTCCGTGACTGTCTCCACGGATGTGGGCATGGGGTTTTGATTTGCTGATTTGCACCGTTTGCAGAATGCTTCCCACGTCCTGTAATAGGTTCTGGAGGTGGAAGGTTTTCTGGCTGCCATAAAGGTGGATATTGTAGAGTTAGAGAGACCTCTGTTCTTCATGGTGGAGGTCTCAACAGCCAGGCCGTCAGGTGGAGATGTTCTGGGTTCTGTAGGGTCACTGGTCCCTCGAGAAGTAGATCCCTCCTTTATGGAAGTTTGATTGGAGGGGCTATGCGCAACTGAAGAGCCCAGGCAAAACCATGCCCTCCTTGGCCACCATGGGAGGATGGCTATTACCTTTCGCTCTGTCCTCTCGGATCTTCTTCAAGACATTCGGGATGATGGCTATTGGTGGGAATACATACATCAGTGGGAATGACCACTTGATCAAGAAGGCGTCTGTCTTGAATGCACAGGCATCTGGGTATCTCCAGCAGAGTGTTGTACCTGGTGGCCATCAGGTCTATGGATGGAGTTCCCCAGATCTGGATGGTCTGACTAAAGATTAACAGATTCAGTTTCCATTCTCCCTGCAAAAGAACAGGGAATAAAATTTTCTTTGCTATTTCCCATAATTTGGGGCTTCGAGTCCCCTCTCTGTTGTTTATGGATGCAACAGTGGTCGAATTTTCTGACCGAATCAGAATTGCTTTTCCTTCTATGAATGGTTGGAAGAGAATAAGCGTTAGGAGGACAGCCATCAGCTCTCTTTGGTTTTGGGATGCTGGTGGGTTTGATTGGCTCCAGGGCCCCTGGACTACTTTGTCTTGAAAAGTGTCTCCCCAACCAGAGGGGCTGGCATCCGTCATGATTGATTCCCACTGATTTGAGTTAGGTGAGACCCGAGTTCTGCCTTATCACTGCAGCCCGATCTCCCTTTGACAGGCAATAGACAAAGCGGCTAGATAGCTTAGGGAGAGGTGGGCCAAAAGGAGCAAAAAGCCCTCCACTGCACATAAAAATGGAGCAGCACCTTCTTATAACAGAAAGCATCTTACAGTCTCATGCTATATGAATAGCATTGCCCACAAAATCTAAGAAACGATGTAATTTCTTACTCCCAGGTTCCCCAGAGTAAGGGGTGGAGATATGCAAAATTCTCCTTTATGTCCCTTGGCTTATGCATGTGTCCAGACCCACTGGCTTAATAACATGCAACATAGCGTATTGTATAGAGCCAATCATCCAACTTGCAGGCATGACATGTTTCCATCTTGTTAGATCCCGTCAGTGCAAGATACAGATTCATGGCTCTATGGGGTAGGACTTGGGAAGCACAATAGACAAAGTAGCTAGATAGCTTAGGGAGAGGTGGGCCAAAAGGAGCAAAAAGCCCTCCACTGCAAGGGACATAAGGGATTTTTTGCTTATCTTCACCCCTTACTCTGGGGAACCTGGGACTAAGAAATTCTTGTTTCTTAAAATTTGTGGGCAATGCTATTCATATAGCATGAGACTGCAAGATGCCTTCTGTTATAAAAAGGTGTTGCTCCATTTGACAGGCCATAAATTGGTTAAAGCTTGGGAAGGAGGGGGACTTCTCCTTTCCTTTATTCTGATTTTAACCCAGTATTTGCCAAGCATTTTAGTGAGCAGGAAGGAGTAATTGGGAGACTTGCTGTAAAACCTGTGTAGGCCTAAACACTATACCGGCATGCTGTCAGGGGATTTGATTGACAGCTCAAGCAGGAGTGGTGTATTGAAATCTTCACTTCTTTTAACTTATATATCTCAGGACAGAGGAGGAAACTAATGAAAATAAAGGTGAACGGGGGAATTATAGAACACACAGAAAGAAACAAAAAAAATATATTTTCCCACTTATAGATGCCCTTGGTGAATTCCCCCGATCGATAGTTGGCTTGTGAAATAGGGAAGAAGAAAGCTGAGATACAAAAACTACAACAATTCTGTTTGTTTTCAGACACTGTTAATAAATTACAGACTTTAAAGCATTCATTGGCAAAGCAGGATGTCTGATGCAGAGCTTACAATCTAATCACTTTATGTACACATATAACCTATCAGTATGTCTTTATGGTTGTGGGGGAAACCGGAGTGCCGGAGGAAACCCACACAAGCGTTTACAAACTCCATGCAGATGTGTCCAAGAGTGGATTCAAACTCAGGACCTCAGCGCTGCAAGGTATCAGATAACACAGGCAAAAGAACACATGTTAGATTATTGTTGGTCAGAGTAGCCAACGACTAAAGGTTCATACACATGTGCGATTGTGAGGGCCGACCCGCAACACATGATGTGTATGCACGGCCATTTCGGTGATAATCGTGCCGTGTATGGGCACTTTGTCAGCCAAAACGGACGTTCAGTTTGGGTCTCGCTGCCCGATTTTCCCCACGATCGCAGATGTGTATGGGGCTTAAAGCACAAGTAGTACAACTTGAAGACAATAACTTTATAACCTCTTATTGGTTGCTGCAGATTAAAGGGGGATTTAAGCTCTGCAAATCTACCCCAATCCCCTTTCAGTGACAAGACCAATGGGAAGATGCCCTTGTTTTTCCAGAAAATCTTTCTCAACTACTAATTTCTACCCCCGACTTATACTCGAGTCAATTAGCTTTTTTTCTAATTTTTTAGGTAAAAATAGGCACTTCGTCTTATACACGGGTCGGATTATACTCGAGTATATACGGTAGTTCAGTCCAGTCTTAGGAGCCAGCCACTAACTGCTGAAAAGGTTATTAATGTTGCTGAGGAAGATGGATACAAAAGTGTCAGAATTCACAAACAGGTTATTACAGGTTGTTCTTATGGCGAATCATCTAAATAAAATTATTTTAGTATTGCTTTGTGCTTAAAGGTCCTCTAAACCTCCCCATCTATAATTATGCAAATAAGGAACAAAGACTTCTGGGAATTTACCATGTTTATACATTGAAGCTCTTAGGAACACTATCAGGGAGATTCAATAAAAGTTCTTATTGTTAAAAATGGTGCTAATTTTGCCCCAACCAATCATATTATTTAACATTTGAAAGGTAACATCTGATTGGTTGGGGCAAAATTAGCACCATTTTTAAAGATAGGAACTGTTATTGAATAATCCTGTATGTCTGTAAAAAGACTTTTACAGCATTCCACATGCTAAATGCAAGACCAGAGCGCCAACTACAGACTGGTCTGTAATTGGCACTCTGGTTTTGCATTTAGCTTGTGGAATGCTGTAAAAGTCTTTTTAAAGACACAGGCTCATTTACCCAGAGACGCTATTGCTCTGGGTAAAAGTCCTGTTTGCGATTTAATATTGCGTTAGCAAATGTGGGTAAATCCCAGTAGGGATTTAGCCACTGTGAGATTTTAACGCCAGCTATCCTGCGCTAAAACGAGTGCAAACGCGATATTAAATCGCGAGCGTTGGATGCGCGGGTGATTTTTCTGTTACCCGTGCATCCAACGCTAAGGAGCTAAAGTCACACTAACCGGTAGCAAACCGGTTAGCGTGACTTTAACTCCATATATTTGCCCAGCGTGTCTGGGTTAATGAGGCCCATAGTGTTCCTAAGAGCTTCCATGTATAAACATGGTAAATTCACAGAAGTCTTCCTTATTTGCATATTGCTGAAAAGTGAGTATCAAAGCCTGAATTCTCTCCTTACCCTATTTAATGTATTTAGAATACAAGGATTGTGGAAGCAAAACTACATTTAGCAGAAGTGTTATTGATCTGGTCAAATATTTATACAAACATAGAAAAGATAATCAATGCACATTCATGGGCCCCATACAATATCAAATTATCTGCACACTGGCATACTTTGTAAACAAAGGGGTTTTAGTATATATTACTGTGATCACGTGAATGAAAAGCCTTCCAACCACGACAAGGTAACCCCAGTCTGGAATTTTTAATGTATTCGTGACATCTATAATTATGGGTATTCCTACCTCCCTGCTCAGCTATCACTCTTCCTGCCTTGCTTTCAAGGATAATTAAAGTATTGTTGCAGATGGGGTATACAATTGTCACTATAACAATTAGTGACAATTGTATAATATGTATTACACTTGTATGTAATATATGATTATTTTATTGTAAAGCGCCAAGGAAGATGTTAACGGTATATAAATCCATAATATGTCCATAAACATTAAATAAAGTACACATTTTTGTACACTATCAAAAGTCCTCCACACACAAACAAGCTAAGTATTCTTTAAAATAAAAGTTGCACGCTGTGCTGTAAACTTTGTGTTTATTGTATAAACTACATAGTGCAACATTTTTGGGATCATAAGAAATGGGGCAGTTTCTCCCTTTAACTGTGGTCAGTTTGCTGTCTGAATTCATGACCTGTGAAAATATTTTTCTTTGAAGTGAGGCAGCCAAAATGAGAGCTTAACGGATTCTAACTTCTATAGCTTTTAAAGAATAAGTAAACACATTTTAACCCACCTCCTTCACGGTTTTATTGAAAACCCAGCTACTTTAAATGTTAATTGAATGGGTTAAGAGGATATAGTTTTCCTTTAAAGGGGCATTAAACCTTGATTGAGGGTTTTTTAAATTAAAGGCCTAAATTAAATCTATACTTCCTAGGGAGGTGGGAGCATAAAACATAAAAATTTTAGTTTAGCACTCCCTTTAATGACAACAAAAATAGGACGTAGTAATACTTTCCTGATCCCTCCACATGGTAGTGGACAAGTATGGGTTAAATTCCTGCTCTCTTGTAGAGGGACGGGAAATAAGCCATAAATTATTTCCACTCCTACCACTCCCCAATCTTTTCCTGTTCCTTGTGTGAACAGAAGGGGAAAATATATTCTTGATTGGCTCAGGTGTTATATTTAAGGCATACCCACATTTCTCTTTGATTTCATAGCTCCCGACAGACTTCCATTTCACTAAGCTCTTTTGTATTAAAATGAGAATAGAGCGTTTTCACACTGGTGTGGCATGAACATGTTTTCTTGACTAAAGTTTTGAAAGTGGACTTGGGCATTAGTGTCCAGTAATACATGTAAAAATGTTTGTTCATGTCCCAAGTCACAGAAAATATGGCAAAATACAGTTACAGAATCAGTACTAACTTAAGTTACTTCAGCTGTTCCTAGGCAAGTGTCCATTCAAGAATAATCTGCAGGTCCATCTTATGCAGCAACATTGCTTTCTGAAGGAGTGTCTGGTAATTTAAATTTTGTCAGCTCCTTCTTCCACATTTGAATCAACTGAAGTATAGCCTTTAATTAAAGCCATGCATAAGATAATTGTTGGATTGGAATCTTGTGTTTTCTGATACAGTATCTAAATCAAGAAACTTGTACTTACACTCCAGATTGGAAAATATGGGGAAAGAAGAATGGATAAATCCAGTAAGAAAATTTGCTCTTGTCCAATCATTTGTAAAGATGTATCCTTTAGATCAGGATGTGGTCAGTTTTGGGAAGAGGCTCCAAAGGTTTATGTGGCCTTTGTCAGATTGGCTACTAGGAAAACTACTCATGCGGAGGTATAGGGGGTAACTTAAGAGACCCTATGGAAAGAAAGCAAGAATCTCTTGTGAAAAAGTGAACACTGTTGCATGGGCAGCTTGTAGACCAGCAATAGTAATCTTAAGTTTAGCAAGAGCCTCTAAGTTTTTGATTTGGAAATCCTAGAGAAGATATTATAGATGTATTGCAAGATGTAACTATGGTCAAGTTTGCAGATAAAGACATGTCTCTGTCAGTGGTGACTAGAAGGGTGGTTTGGTTCAGTCAGTGGCAGGTGAATGCTCCCACAAATCATGGATTGGCCAATAATGTATAATATATTATTTTAAAGACTGCAACGGGAAAAACAATATTTTTACCCTAACAATGAATATATAGATGGTTAGACCATATCCTCAGAAACAATAGAAGTCTGAACAGCCATTTTGTCCCTTGGGACACAATATCAAGGATAAACAATTACAAAGGTCAGCAAGTCCACAAGTTTTGGGTAGGTGAAAAGTTAAGGCTGTCCAAGTCTGCTTGGGCTTAAATTTCAGACAAGCGGGCACTAAAAATGTTAAGGACATACTCAAGTTCCGTTATCACCAACCAAATCATCTTTTTTAATCCCACTATGAAACCCCTTGCCTCCACTAATGTAAAGACATATTTCAAGACATGCTCCACAAAAGCATTCGAAAATCCACAGGGGAATGTAAACCAATCTTGGGTCTGAAGATGCTAAATACCCCCGTAAGTGAGAAGGTTCCACATGGAGACTAATAGCAATGTTATCTCAGATAGAGAAAAGCAACTAGCTTCTCAAATTAGACTAAAGGACACATATCTACACATTCTGGTCAGTCAGAATCATTTAGGTTAGCAACAGCCCTAAGAATTTTTTACAAAGACTCTATTGGCTTTCCTAGCTTTTCTCTGACAAGATGGGATACACCTGCATGCCTATATAGACTATATTCTCTAAAGATCCAGATCTGCAGCTATTGAAAAGCAAGCTGACTGTAGTCTTCTCAGGTCTCAAGTTTAGGCTGGTGGATACATTTCTAGATCCAGGTCAAGTATTTTGGGGGTGCAAGTTCAGACTGATGGAGCTATGGTTTCATACATGTTTTCAAACATTCCCAGGAAATAATGCAATTAATCAGCAGTCTGATATAGAATCAGACTGCTGTCTAGGAAAGGTAAATTAAGATATGTATGAGGATTTTTCTTTTTTTCCTGCCCCCCATACAATTATAGACTCATGGGGAAATAGTTGATTTTGTGGTTTAGTTGGCCCTCAAATTATATTTTGTTCCAAAAGAAATTATTGTTCAGTTGTGGTTAAATTGTATTTTTTTCCCCAAAGTACTGGTTTTAATTTCCTTTACTCTTCCATTTGTAAAGATTGAATTTTTGACCATTTCATGTGGTAATAGAGATTTGAAATTAAGATCTGAAACTCATCCTGGTGGGCCCCTGGTCTCATTCTAGTCTGACTATATTATATGCTGGTATTTTCTGTTTTTTAAATTGACACAGACAGGGAGATTCAATAAAAGTTCTTATCGTTTAAAATGGGGCTAATTTTGCCCCAACCAATCAGATCTTATTTAACATTTGTAAGCTAACATCTGATTGGTTGGGGCAAAATAAGCACCATTTTAAACGATAAGAACTTTTAATGAATAACCCTGTAAATGTACTGTTATTGTTAGATTTACCTTAATAAGAATATATTCCTAAGATTCTGTTTGTTTTTTGTTCTGCTTTTTACTAATTATACTTATTATACAAGTAGACATCAGTAGCATTTTTAACTATTCCCATGTTCGTTTTGTCATTAAGTCTCTCATTTCTAATTATGAAAATTTAATGCTCATAGGAAAAAAATATGGAACTTTAAAATGTAACCTAAAATAGCCAAGGTGATTCTTACCCATTATGGGCCGATGTCAGCATGGTTCATTTGTCGTCAACCAACGATATTTTGACCCAGCCGATTGGTTAAATGCAGGGACCTTTCAGTCAGATCAAAAAAAGTGCCCTGTGTGTACCCAGCCTTATGCAGTGTGTTTTTTGTTTTTTCAGTTGTCATATGTCTAATATTATGATTAAAGTTTGCAAACTGGAATTAAATATAAAATTGCATAGGTTACAGTGCTGCAATAGTAGACTTGGGGGAGATGCAGTAACATTCCGTTAATGTTTAAAGGAGAAAGAAACTACCTTTTTTTGAAAGCTTTTCTCACCAGAACACATACATTGTAAGTTTCTTCTCTAGGAAATTGTAGATTCTATAACTAAGAAGGCTTCCATGATGTTGCCAGTACATCACACAGCCCATGTAGTCTTCAAAAAGCCTTGAGAGAATGTGCGCCTATTGATCACACCCCATGACCCCACTATTCACTGTGTATATGCACTTATTTTCTATACAGGTATCTCTACACCAATATTGAAGTCCCTGGTAACTAATTTTGCAAAAGATAAAACTTCTAAATGTACCTGTTGTCATTGTGTGTGCTCTGATGGCTCTGCAGTCTAAAACAGTAATTTTAGAAACACAGCCCATGGGGTTGCAGGTTCAAACCCCAGACTTGTGATTTTTTTTTTCTTCCCTTGGTGCTTGATAGGAAATAAACTGTAAAGAATGATTTTGTTTTCTGTATGAAATGCAAAGGATTGTGTGGGGAAATCACAATTGTTTTAACATGGTTAAATCTCAACATTGTGTTAAATCTCTTTTCTGTTTCTGAGAGGAAGAGAGGCAGGAACTGCTGTAGCATGATCTGTGAATAACAGAGGCAAGTCTCTGTTTTGTTATATGATTAAATGGAAAAGTCATAAATGATTGGTCTTGGCCAAAATGTTTCCAGTGTGAACCAGGGCTAAGCTTTTGTTGTTGTTATTAGGGATATAATGCTTTGTATTAATGGGGTGTTTCGAAAATGAAATGTGCAATTGAAGAGAAAATATGGGTTAGCTGAATAATAAGGGATTATGGCGTTTTAATAGTTACTTTACAAAGTAATGCAAAAAAATGGATGAGGCTCGAGCTAGAAGAATGGCTTTCGTAAAGGTATAGCATTTATTTTGTATTAACAAGGATCAATGGTACACTCTGAGTCATGGTCTGATATTTTTGCAGACACTTCCAATTCATCCTTCTGCTGACTTGAGCTATTGACTTACTTGTACTGTCTAACCTTTCACTCCTTTGTCCAAAAATTTGAAACCGCACAGCACACCTTTATGCAATATAATGAGAGTATAGTTTTGTGCTTCTACTTCAGTCGTGATGTATCCTGTAATTGTTTGAAAATCATCTGCCTCCATATCTGTTTTGTAAATCTAACATACTGTGTGTGTATATATATATTTTTTTAGCCACCATCTCATTTGCATAAAAGTTGCAAGAAATAGTCTTATAGAGACGGGAACCAAAAAGAAGAAACATGTCTGCTCGAGGGGGGAAAAAGAAAACCACCAAACTGTCCCGCTCAGCAAGAGCTGGTGTCATTTTCCCAGTGGGTAGAATGATGCGCTACTTGAGAAGAGGAACTCACAAGTACAGAATAGGCATGGGAGCACCAGTCTACATGGCAGCTGTCATAGAGTACTTAGCAGGTAAATATCAAGCTTTGAATCAATAACTATAAGTATAATAAAAGTCAGAATTGATTGTGACAAATAAATTAAGGTGTTTGGTTTAAAATAAATGGGGAAACAAAAAGGGTAAGGATATCATTTTTTAATTTATTTACATTGAAATGGAATTATTTTACAGTGTATTTTACAAATGCCTTTAGGTAAATTGATAGGAATTGCACTCCTGAGAATTTTGCAATTTACTTTTGGAGATATTTACATTTAAGTGTGTTATATAGCAGCAACATCGCAAGGTCCCCTGCACTTCCCGCTCTGAAAACATGTGACAGTCACTCTGCCCTTTGTCTCCTCCTGCCCTTGCAGCCCCCTGGTCCCTCCCACTCATGTGCCCCATGGCCCCTCCTTTGCAGCCCTTCCCTTACAGCCCCATTTGGCCCCGCCCACTCATGGGTGCCATGTCCCTGCCCGTGCCCACTCGTTGGTGCGTTGGCCCCACACACTCAAACACTCCCCTACAGAAAACTGTGTGAAAACAGCCTTTTCAGGCAGAGTGAGAACTCCCTTACCTACTCACAGCAGGGAGGGGGAGGGACTTCCTGTGTCCTGTCACTGAAGTCTGAGGCTGTTCTCGTCGGCAGCGAGGTGGAGGAGCAGCCTTTGAAATGTCACATGTCAGCCTCCCACCTATTAACTTTCTGGTCAGTAATTTCTTTATGTCTTGGGCTGTGGAGCACGTAGATAGGTGTTTGATGGCTTGTTTTAAAGGTAGGAAACTCTTGTATGGAGACAGTTCCCCTTTAAAATGGCTACATGTACATCTTAGCTAATCTCCAAATCTACCAGCGGTGACCCTAAATATTAAGAAGAAAATGATTACTGTACTTTGGCCATGCAGGACAGCTATATGCAGCAGAAGAGAAAAGTAGGGTACATTTAACACAGTGGGGGTGGTGGACATGGCCTTTAATGATAAACTTCTCTAAATCAGGGATAATTATTAAAGCTCTTCAGCCCACCCTTTACTGTATGGAAACCAGCTGTAGGTTTGAGTCACATGTTGATATGTTGTAAAGTACTGTTAAACTGTACTGCACTGCAACACAAATGCACTTCTCCCAGCACTCCTATATGATTTAATTTTAAAGGGCCACCTATACATTCAGTACAACTTTTTGTTCCTTAGTTTGAAACAAACTCCATCTGACTGTAATACCACAACAAAGGAGCAAAAGCTGTGAGTGTCTTGGAAACAATGTAAATTAAATCTGTACTTCTACTAAAAATATTTAGCACTACAATTACAGTATGCCTAATTTTTGTTTCTATGTTTATCAGTCCTGCACAATTAAATATAAGGATATTTGGGGTTACCTTGACGTGGTTGGAAGGCTTTTCATTCATGTGATCACAGTATACTAAAACCCCTTTGTTTATAAAGTATGCCAGTGTGCAGATAATGATATTGTATGGGGCCTAGGAATGTGCATTGATTATCTTTCCTATGTTTGTATAAATGTTTGACCAGATCAGTAGCACTTCCGATAAATGTAGTTGTAAATTAGCCTAATTGGAGTGCTTCCACATTCCTTGTATAGAGAGAGAGAGAGAGAGAGAGAGAGAGAGAGAGTTGGTGGGATGTCCATTTTAGACATTCCATGCACTAATTTACTAGTGTTAACATCATATTCCGCATCTTACATATTTACTGTGTTGTTTAAACTTTATTCACACTGAGCTTGTAGAAAAGTTTGCTGCCTTTCTGAGGATACAAGGATAACTATACACATTACAAAAATCACAGTTAAGCTACAGGATGTGCAAATAAGTAATATATCACTATAGAGCTTTGTAATAGCCTGCAGCTCAACTGTGTGCTAAGTAGTTATACTTGTCTGCACTGAGTTTTGATGAAGCCTTCGATACATCGAGGATGTGTTTAAGGCTTACTTTTCAGTTTTTCTGAGCAGTATCAAATGTTTGCCATGGGGGAGAGAAACGTGTGCAGGGCACTAAGTGTGTAAATAATCTGTAATCAGAATCTAATATATCATCATGGACGAAATTATTGACTCCCCATGACTGTAGTTAATACTGAAACACAAAAGGAATGATCCTGTGCAACACTCTAAAGGTTCATACACATGTGTGATCATGAGTGCCAACCTGCAACACGTGTATGCATGGCCATTAATCGCGCCGTGTATAAGCATTTTGCTGGTGCTCCTAGTTGCCCCCACCCTCCCTTACTCATTGCCTTTTTATAGTGTGTGTGACTCTAAGACTTTGTTCACACTATATCGTGTTTTGGTGCGGTGACATCTCACCAAAACGCTGTGCACATAGGAATGAATAGTACTGTTCACACTATTGAGCTGTGATATAGTGCGTTGTGTGCAACGCAGCAGTTTGGTGCATTAATACACAGCGTTGCCTTTAAAAATAATAGCGTGCGTTAACTCAGCGGAACAATGCACGAAATCACCTAGAAATGTTCCACTACGTTAAAAAAAACTTTGTGTGAACGTAGCCTTATAAATTCTGCACAGCCTCACCATGAACACTGCTCTGCTTACATATCACCTCCCCTCTTTCTTTTCTCTTCTGATTCTCTTAAAGGGTATCTCCACTGATGGAAAAACGTTTTTTTTTTTTTTTAATCTATCTGATAGTACACCTTCCCCCAACCCCCCTCCTACCTTTATTATCTCTAAAAACTCCTCTGTTTCTTTGCAGCAGCCAGGGGAAGTTCTGTTCGTTTCTGCTACTGTGCTGGGCAGGCTGTCAGTCAATGTGCATCATCACATGCATATTCATGATTTCTGCCACACCCACTTGACCCCAGTGATATCTGATGTACACAAAGCCTTTCCTCCCTGTCTCTATGATCTATTTTCACAGGTGCCAGGGAGAAGAAAAACCACAGAATGGGGAAAAAAAAGTTTATAAGGTTTAGCCACACAGCTTTATGTAAGAAGGCTAGGAAGAACTTTGCCTTTTTAACAATTTCATGTTACAATTTCCCTGTGACAGCCCCCCTCTGTGACAGCACCCCCTGTGAGAGCCCCCCCTCTGTGACAGCCCCCCCCTCTGTGACAGCACCCCACTGTGAGAGCCCCCCTCTGTGACAGCCCACCCTCTGTGACATTCCCCAATGTGACAGCACCCCATGTGAGACCGGACCTCCCGTGCTACAGCCTTCATGCTCCGAGTTGTGACGTGTCAGTGAGGAGCTCGGGGGGCGGGGATTGTGGGAGCCTTTGAGGATGGCGGAACTGATGCATTGACAGCTCTGCTACCGAGCTTAGAGGAAACATGTCAGGTCTTGAAGAGCGGGCAAATCAGATAGAAGCGAAGTTCCGCGCTCTCTTCCTGTTTCTATATCTGAATACTGAGCTGATTACTGGGAACAGACTTGTAGCCATGGGAACGTAACGCTAACGTTCCCATTGGCTGGTGGATCCCGACTACGGAAGTAATTTTCTGCGCATGCGCGAAATTGTGCACGCGCGTCGGCAGTTTCCTGGCTGGCTTAACAAGAATGACGTGATCAGATGCCTGTAATGCGTACAGGCATCTGAAGGTAAAATCCATGGCTGTATTGCTCTGAGGAGGCTGAAATCAGGGTAGGTGGCTAACTTTATTAAACCTACTATTTAAGGCAATATGTTTTTATCAGTGGAGATACCCTTAAGGGCATGTCACCCCCAAAACTATAATCCCCCCAACTACTGGCCCCACCATGTAGTGTAGTTAATCCTTACCTCACATCCCAGCTCCATAGGGTTCTCCTGTAGACCCCCCCCCCAAGTCCCAAAACTAACCACCAGGAGGATAGCAGGGCTCTGCCTGCTATCTTGCCTGGTAGATATTTGCCATGCCACTGCAGTCCTTCTCCCCCCCCCTCCTCTCCCCCTCTACTTCCCTACCTATCCCTCCCCCTAGCGTCAATCCCCTAACATGCTGCTCCCCCATGTCCCCCAGCCCCAACCGCATTTTTTTTTTTTCAAAAAGCTCCCCAAACTCTTACTTACCTCTCCGCTTTCCTACGCTGCACTGAATGACCGGCAGCCGTCCGTGATTGGCTGCCGCTCACCAATCACAGACGCACTGCCGGTCCCGCCCTCTGCTTGCATTCTCGCAAGCAGAGGGCCGGCAGTGCGGCGGAGGAACGAGGGGAGGTAAGTAAGAGTTTGGGGGGCTTTCTGAAAAAAAAATTATGCGGTTGGGGCTGGGGGACATGGGGGAGCAGCATGTTAAAAGTTAGTTCTAAGGGTGGCAATACCCTTTAAATGTTGCAGAAAGTGTGCTGGCAGGCACCAGCCAAAGATCCTAGTAAAGGTCAGTGATGAGAGATACTCATTACAATTTCTGCTTCTCAGGTGACAGGTCTTCCCTGTAAATGCTGTAAATTTCAGATGATGATTTCTCAGAACCTACAGCTCAGATTTAAATTCAGAAAACATTTTGGGTTAGTGGGATCTTGTAAAAATAAAAAAAATGTGGTAACAAAATTCCTGAAAAAAGAGATAAAAATGACCATATACCGGTATACAATTAAAAACAGAGAAAGCTGAGTTGAGAAAGTGAAATTTGTCCTATCGCAGCCCTCCTCTCCTCTGGGACCCCGGGTGTCAGGTTCAGTATTCTCCACCTATTACTTGGGTTATACCTTGGATGCATTATACCTTTTGGCTACTAAATGCCCTAATTTTGCTGCTTTGCATATATGTGTGATACCATGTATATATAGACTGATTATAGATAATACCTACCTGATAGCTTTGTGGATTATTGTTTACCCAATAACTTGATTACTTTGTCCCTGGATGGAGAGCTATGTTTCTAATTGTATATATGATAATTTTTATCTCTTTTCAGAATTTTCCATTTTTTAGGATATTTATTAGATGATTTTTAGCATTTACCATATTAGAGTGTTGCACAGGATCATTAATTTTATTTTTCAGTCTGCCATGGGAGAAACACTATATGTAGCTTTTTTTTAGTCTCATGGTATAATGTGGTCTTAATTGCACACAGGCATTTCCCCCCCTTCCCCCAGTATCCCTGTACTAGGGACTGTAAACACATCTCCCTATCTATACATTGAGATAAAATATTTTACAAAAGGATTAGGGCAACCTTCTATATGTGTAACATTCTCTGACATTTTGAGTATTAATAATAGCTTTTTTTTTCATAGCTGAAATCTTAGAACTTGCAGGGAATGCAGCCAGAGACAATAAAAAGGGCAGAATTACTCCAAGACACATCCTTCTAGCAGTTGCCAATGATGAAGAACTTAATCAGGTATGAACACAATGATCACATTTTTTGCTAATACATAAAAATATTTGTTCATCTATGTCCGAAGAACATTAAAGGCTCTGAGCAGGCAACTGTTACATACCCCTCTTACTACCCAACCTGATCCAACCCTCCTTTCACACTCCACTGCCACTCTACTTTAGCCTACCAATTCCCATCACCTTATGTCTCACCTCCATTTCCTCTAGACTGTAAAATCTCTGGGCAGGGTCCTCTCTCCTATTGTATCACGGTATTGCTGTAAGTAACTCACTGTGTGCTTATATTCTGTATTACTTGTGTATGTAATATGTATGACTTTGTATAATATGTATTACCCTGTATGTAATGTATGACTATGTAATTGTAAAGCGCCACAGAAGATGTTGGCGCCATATAATTCAATAACAATAATAACTGCTTCCTATGCATGTTTTTGCATATACACTTATCATGGCGCTTAAGTAATTTTAACATTTGTTTATAAGCTAAAAAAATAGGACCAGTCACAGGGGGTACCAATAACGACCCACGTCATTTTTCTACTGAGTTCTTTCCTTTGAAATACCAAAGATTATAAAATCTTAATAGATGTGATTGCAAGAGTAACTATGGTCAAGTTTGCAGATAAAGACATGTCTCTGTCAGTGGTGACTAGAAGGGTGGTTTGGTTCAGTCAGTGGCAGGTGAATGCTCCCACAAATCATGGATTGGCCAATAATGTATAATATATATTTTAAAGACTGCAACGGAAAAACAATATTTTTACCCTAACAATGAATATATAGATGGTTAGACCATATCCTCAGAAACAATAGAAGTCTGAACAGCCATTTTGTCCCTTGGGACACAATATCAAGGATAAACAATTACAAAGGTCACAAGTCCACAAGTTTTGGTAGGTGAAAAGTTAAGGCTGTCCAAGTCTGCTTGGGCTTAAATTTCAGACAAGCGGGCACTAAAAATGTTAAGGACATACTCAAGTTCCGTTATCACCACCCAAATCATCTTTTTTAATCCCACTATGAAACCCCTTGCCTCCACTAATGTAAAGACATATTTCAAGACATGCTCCACAAAAGCATTCGAAAATCCACAGGGAATTTAAACCAATCTTGGGTCTGAAGATGCTAAATACCCCCGTAAGTGAGAAGGTTCCACATGGAGACTAATAGCAATGTTATCTCAGATAGAGAAAAGCAACTAGCTTCTCAAATTAGACTAAAGGACACATATCTACACATTCTGGTCAGTCAGAATCATTCAGGTTAGCAACAGCCCTAAGAATTTTTTACAAAGACCCTATTGGCTTTCCTAGCTTTTCTCTGACAAGATGGGATACCCCATGCCTATATAGACTATATTCTCTAAAGATCCAGATCTGCAGCTATTGAAAAGCAAGCTGACTGTTCTTCTCAGGTCTCAAGTTTAGGCTGGTGGATACTTTCTAGATCCAGGTCAAGTATTTTGGGGGTGCAAGTTCAGACTGATGGAGCTATGGTTTCATACATGTTTTCAAACATTCCCAGGAAATAATGCAATTAATCAGCAGTCTGATATAGAATCAGACTGCTGTCTAGGAAAGGTAAATTAAGATATGTATGAGGATTTTTCTTTTTTCCTGCCCCCATACAATTATAGACTCATGGGGAAATAGTTGATTTGTGTTTTAGTTGGCCCTCAAATTATATTTTGTTCCAAAAGAAATTATGTTCAGTTGTGGTTAAATTGTATTTTTTTCCCCAAAGTACTGGTTTTAATTTCCTTTACTCTTCCATTTGTAAAGATTGATTTTTGACCATTTCATGTGGTAATAGAGATTTGAAATTAAGATCTGAAACTCATCCTGGTGGGCCCCTGGCTCATTCTAGTCTGACAATTATTATATGCTGGTATTTTCTGTTTCTTAAATTGGCACAGACAGGGAGATTCAATAAAAGTTCTTATCGTTAAAATGGGGCTAATTTTGCCCCAACCAATCAGATCTTATTAACATTGTAAGCTAACATCTGATTGGTTGGGGCAAAATTAGCACCATTTTAAACGATAAGAACTTTTAATGAATAACCCTGTAAATAAACTGTTATTGTTAGATTTACCTTAATAAGAATATATTCCTAAGATTCTGTTGTTTTTTGTTCTGCTTTTACTAATTATCTTATTATACAGTAGACATCAGTAGCATTTTTAACTATTCCCATGTTCGTTTTGTCATTAAGTCTCTCATTTCTAATTATGAAAATTAATGCTCATAGGAAAAAAATATGGAACTTTAAAATGTAACCTAAAATAGCCAAGGTGATTCTTACCCATTATGGCCGATGTCAGCATGGTTCATTTGTCGTCAACCAACGATATTTTGACCCAGCCGATTGGTTAATGCAGGGACCTTTCAGTCAGATCAAAAAAATGCCCTGTGTGTACCCAGCCTTATGCAGTGTGTTTTTTTGTTTTTTTCAGTTGTCATATGTCTAATATATGATTAAAGTTTGCAAACTGGAATTAATATAAAATTGCATAGTTACAGTGCTGCAATAGTAGACTTGGGGGAGATGCAGTAACATTCCGTTAATGTTTAAAGGAGAAAGAAACTACCTTTTTTTGAAAGCTTTTCTCACCAGAACACATACATTGTAAGTTTCTTCTCTAGGAAATTGTAGATTCTATACTAAGAAGGCTTCCATGATGTTGCCAGTACATCACACAGCCCATGTAGTCTTCAAAAGCCTTGAGAGAATGTGCGCCTATTGATCACACCCCATGACCCCACTATTCACTGTGTATATGCACTTATTTTCTATACAGGTATCTCTACACCAATATGAAGTCCCTGGTAACTAATTTTGCAAAAGATAAAACTTCTAAATGTACCTGTTGTCATTGTGTGTGCTCTGATGGCTCTGCAGTCTAAAACAGTAATTTTAGAAACACAGCCCATGGGGTTGCAGGTTCAAACCCCAGACTGTGATTTTTTTTTTCTTCCCTTGGTGCTTGATAGGAAATAAACTGTAAAGAATGATTTGTTTTCTGTATGAAATGCAAAGGATTGTGTGGGGAAATCACAATTGTTTTAACATGGTTAAATCTCAACATTGTGTTAAATCTCTTTTCTGTTTCTGAGAGGAAGAGAGGCAGGAACTGCTGTAGCATGATCTGTGAATAACAGAGGCAAGTCTCTGTTTTGTATATGATTAAATGGAAAAGTCATAAATGATTGGTCTTGGCCAAAATGTTTCCAGTGTGAACCAGGGCTAAGCTTTTGTTGTTGTTATGGGATATAATGCTTTGTATTAATGGGGTGTTTCGAAAATGAAATGTGCAATTGAAGAGAAAATATGTGTAGCTGAATAATAAGGGATTAGGACGTTTTAATAGTTACTTTACAAAGTAATGCAAAAAAATGGATGAGGCTCGAGCTAAAAGAATGGCTTTCGTAAAGGTATAGCATTTATTTTGTATTAACAAGGATCAATGGTACACTCTGAGTCATGGTCTGATATTTTTGCAGACACTTCCAATTCATCCTTCTGCTGACTTGAGCTATTGACTTACTTGTACTGTCTAACCTTTCACTCCTTTTCCCAAAAATTTGAAACCGCACAGCACACTTTATGCAATATAATGAGAGTACAGTTTTGTGCTTCTACTTCAGTCGTGATGTATCCTGTAATTGTTTGAAAATCATCTGCCTCCATATCTGTTTGTAAATCTAACATACTGTGTGTGTGTATATATATATTTTTAGCCACCATCTCATTTGCATAAAAGTTGCAAGAAATAGTCTTATAGAGACGGGAACCAAAAAGAAGAAACATGTCCTGCGGAGGGGGGAAAAAGAAAACCACCAAACTGTCCCGCTCAGCAAGAGCTGGTGTCATTTTCCCAGTGGGTAGAATGATGCGCTACTTGAGAAGAGGAACTCACAAGTACAGAATAGGCATGGGAGCACCAGTCTACATGGCAGCTGTCATAGAGTACTTAGCAGGTAAATATCAAGCTTTGAATCAATAACTATAAGTATAATAAAAGTCAGATTGATTGTGACAAATAAATTAAGGTGTTTGGTTTAAAATAATGGGGAAACAAAAAGGGTAAGGATATCATTTTTTAATTTATTTACATTGAAATGGAATTATTTTACAGTGTATTTTACAAATGCCTTTAGGTAAATTGATAGGAATTGCACTCCTGAGAATTTTGCAATTTACTTTTGAGATATTTACATTTAAGTGTGTTATATAGCAGCAACATTGCAAGGTCCCCTGCACTTCCCGCTCTGAAAACATGTGACAGTCACTCTGCCCTTTGTCTCCTCCTGCCCTTGCAGCCCCCTGGTCCCTCCCACTCATGTGCCCATGGCCCCTCCTTTGCAGCCCTTCCCTTACAGCCCCATTTGGCCCCGCCCACTCATGGGTGCCATGTCCCTGCCTGTGCCCACTCGTTGGTGCATTGGCCCCACACACTCTCGGGTGCATTGACCCCGCCCACTCAAGCACTCCCCTACAGAAAACTGTGTGAAAACAGCCTTTTCAGGCAGAGTGAGAACTCCCTTACCTACTCACAGCAGGGAGGGGGAGGGACTTCCTGTGTCCTGTCACTGAAGTCTGAGGCTGTTCTCGTCGGCAGCGAGGTGGAGGAGCAGCCTTTGGAATGTCACATGTCAGCCTCCACCTATTAACTTTCTGGTCAGTAATTTCTTTATGTCTTGGGCTGTGGAGCACGTAGATAGGTGTTTGATGGCTTGTTTTAAAGGTAGGAAACTCTTGTATGGAGACAGTTCCCCTTTAAAATGGCTACATGTAAATCTTAGCTAATCTCCAAATCTACTAGCGGTGACCCTAAATATTAAGAAGAAAATGATTACTGTACTTTGGCCATGCAGGACAGCTATATGCAGCAGAAGAGAAAAGTAGGGTACATTTAACACAGTGGGGGTGGTGGACATGGCCTTTAATGATAACTTCTCTAAATCAGGGATAATTATTAAAGCTCTTCAGCCCACCCTTTACTGTATGGAAACCAGCTGTAGGTTTGAGTCACATGTTTGATATGTTGTAAAGTACTGTTAAACTGTACTGCACTGCAACACAAATGCACTTCTCCCAGCTCCTATATGATTTAATTTTAAAGGGCCACCTATACATTCAGTACAACTTTTTGTTCCTTAGTTTGAAACAAACTCCATCTGACTGTAATACCACAACAAAGGAGCAAAGCTGTGAGTGTCTGGAAACAATGTAAATTAAATCTGTACTTCTACTAAAAATATTTAGCACTACAATTACAGTATGCTCAATTTTTGTTTCTATGTTTATCAGTCCTGCACAATTAAATATAAGGATATTTGGGGTTACCTTGACGTGGTTGGAAGGCTTTTCATTCATGTGATCACAGTATACTAAAACCCCTTTGTTTATAAAGTATGCCAGTGTGCAGATAAATGATATGTATGGCCTAGATGTGCATTGATTATCTTTCCTATGTTTGTATAAATGTTTGACCAGATCAGTAGCACTTCCGATAAATGTAGTTGTAAATTAGCCTAATTGGAGTGCTTCCACATTCTGTATAGAGAGAGAAAGAGAGAGAGAGAGAGAGAGAGAGTTGGTGGGATGTCCATTTTGACATTCCATGCACTAATTTACTAGTGTTAACATCATATTCCGCATCTTACATATTTACTGTGTTGTTTAAACTTTCACACTGAGCTTGTAGAAAAGTTTGCTGCCTTTCTGAGGATACAAGGATAACTATACACATTACAAAATCACAGTTAAGCTACAGGATGTGCAAATAAGTAATATATCACTATGGAGCTTTGTAATAGCCTGCAGCTCAACTGGTGTGCTAAGTAGTTATACTTGTCTGCACTGAGTTTTGATGAAGCCTTCGATACATCGAGGATGTGTTTAAGGCTACTTTTCAGTTTTTCTGAGCAGTATCAAATGTTTGCCATGGGGGAGAGAAACGTGTGCAGGGCACTAAGTGTGTAAATAATCTGTAATCAGAATCTAATATATCATCATGGACGAAATTATTGACTCCCATGACTGTATTATATACTGAAACACAAAAGGAATGATCCTGTGCAACACTCTAAAGGTTCATACACATGTGTATCATGAGTGCCAACCTGCACAACTGTATGCATGGCCATTAATCGCGCCGTGTATAAGCATTTTGCTGGTGCTCCTAGTTGCCCCCACCCTCCTTACTCATTGCCTTTTTATAGTGTGTGTGACTCTTAAGACTTTGTTCACACTATATCGTGTTTTGGTGCGGTGACATCTCACCAAAACGCTGTGCACATAGGAATGAATAGTACTGTTCACACTATTGAGCTGTGATATAGTGCGTTGTGTGCAACCAGCAGTTTGGTGCATATACACAGCGTTGCCTTTAAAATAATAGCGTGCGTTAACTCAGCGGAACAATGCACGAAATCACCTAGAAATGTTCCACTACGTTAAAAAAAACTTTGTGTGAACGTAGCCTTATAAATTTGCACAGCCTCACCATGAACACTGCTCTGCTTACATATCACCTCCCCTCTTTCTTTTCTCTTCTGATTCTCTAAGGGTATCTCCACTGATGGAAAAACGTTTTTTTTTTTTAATCTATCTGATAGTACACCTTCCCCCAACCCCCCTCCTACCTTTATTATCTCTAAAAACTCCTCTGGTTTCTTTGCAGCAGCCAGGGGAAGTTTCGTTCGTTTCTGCTACTGTGCTGGGCAGCTGTCAGTCAATGTGCATCATCACATGCATATCATGATTTCTGCCACACCCACTTGACCCCAGTGATATCTGATGTACACAAAGCCTTTCCTCCCTGTCTCTATGATCTATTCAAGCTGATAGTGCAGGGAGAGACACAGAAGGGAAGTTATAAGGTTTAGCCACACAGCTTTATGTAGAAGGCTAGGAGAACTTGCTTTTTAACAATTTCGTTACAATTTCCCTGTGACATCCCCCTCTGTGACAGCCCCCCCCTCTGTGACAGCACCCCACTGTGAGAGCTCCCCCTCTGTGACAGCCCACCCTCTGTGACATTCCCCAATGTGACAGCACCCCACTGTGAGACCGTGACCTCCGTGCTACGAGCCTTCATGCACGAGTTGTGACGTGTCATGAGGAGCTCGGGGGCGGGGAGTGTGGCGAGCCTTTGATGATGGCGGAACTGATGCATTGACAGCTCTGCTACCGAGCTTGAGAGAAACATGTCAGTGTCTTGAAGAGCGGGCAAATCAGATAAAGCGAAGTTCGCGCTCTCTTCCTGTTTCTATATCTGAATACTGAGCTGATTACTGGAACAGACTTGTAGCCATGGGAACGTAACGCTAACGTTCCCATTGGCTGGTGGATCCCGACTACGGAAGTAATTTTCTGCGCATGCGCGAAATTGTGCACGCGCGTCGGCAGTTTCCCTGGCTGGCGTTAACAAGAATGACGTGGATCAGATGCCTGTAATGCGTACAGGCATCTGAAGGTAAATATCCATGGCTGTATTGCTCTGAGGAGGCTGCAATTCAGGGTAGGTGGCTAACTTTATTAAACCTACTATTTAAGGCAATATTTGTTTTATCAGTGGGATACCCTTTAAAGGGCATGTTCCACCCCCAAAACTAATCCCCCCAACTACTGGCCCCACCATGTGTTAGTTTATCCTTACCTCACATCCCAGCTCCATAGGTTCTCCTGTAGACCCCCCCCCCAAGTCCCAAAACTAACCACCAGGAGGATAGCAGGGCTCTGCCTGCTATCTTGCCTCCGGTAGATATTTGCCATGCGCACTGCAGTCCTTCTCCCCCCTCCCTCCCTCTCCTCCCATTCTACTATCCCTCCCCTAGCGTCAATCCCCTTAACATGCTGCTCCCCCATGTCCCCCAGCCCCAACCGCATTTTTTTTTTTTTCAAAAAGCTCCCCAACTCTTACTTACCTCTCCGCTTTCCTACGCTGCACTGAATGACCGGCAGCCGCGTCCGTGATTGGCTGCCGCTCAGCCAATCACAGACGCAACTGCCGGTCCCCTCCTCTGCTTGCATTCTCGCAAGCAGAGGGCCGGCAGTGCGGCGGAGGAACGAGGGGAGGTAAGTAAGAGTTTGGGGGCTTCTGAAAAAAAAAATTATGCGGTTGGGGCTGGGGGACATGGGGGAGCAGCATGTTAAAAGTTAGTTCTAAGGGTGGACATACCCTTTAAATGTTGCAGAAAGTGTGCTGCAGGCAGCCAGCCAAAGATCCTAGTAAGAGGTCAGTGATGAGAGATACTCATTACAATTTCTGCTCTCAGGTGACAGGTCTTCCCTGTAAATGCGTAAATTTCAGATGATGATTTCTCAGAACCTACAGCTCAGATTTAAATTCAGAAAACATTTTGGGTTAGTGGGATCTTGTAAAATGGGACAATTCTAAAAAGAGATAAAAATGACCATATACCGGTATAACAATTAAAAACAGAGAAAGCTGAGTTGAGAAAGTGAAATTTGTCCTATCGCAGCCCTCCTCTCCTCTGGGACCCGGGTGTCAGGTTCAGTATTCTCCACCTATTACTTGGGTTATACCTTGGATGCATTATACCTTTTGGCTACTAAATGCCCTAATTTTGCTGCTTTGCATATATGTGTGATACCATGTATATATAGACTGATTATAGATAATACCTACCTGATAGCTTTGTGGATTATTGTTTACCCAATAACTTGATTATTTGTCCCTGGATGGAGAGCTATGTTTCTAATTGTATATATGATAATTTTTATCTCTTTTCAGAATTTTCCATTTTTTAGGATATTTATTAGATGATTTTTAGCATTTACCATATTAGAGTGTTGCACAGGATCATTAATTTTATTTTTCAGTCTGCCATGGGAGAAACACATATGTAGCTTTTTTTTAGTCTCATGGTATAATGTGGTCTTAATTGCACACAGGCATTTCCCCCCTCCCCCAGTATCCCTGTACTAGGGACTGTAAACACATCTCCCTATCTATACATTGAGATAAATATTTTACAAAAGGATTAGGGCAACCTTCTATATGTGTAACATTCTCTGACATTTTGAGTATTAATAATAGCTTTTTTTTTCATAGCTGAAATCTTAGAACTTGCAGGGATGCAGCCAGAGACAATAAAAAGGGCAGATTACTCTCAAGACACATCCTTCTAGCAGTTGCCAATGATAAGACTTAATCAGGTATAACACAATGATCAAATTTTTTGCTAATACATAAAAATATTTGTTCATCTATGTCCGAAGATCATTAAAGGCTCTGAGCAGGCAATGTTACATACCCCTCTTACTACCCAACCTGATCCAACCCTCCTTTCACACTCCACTGCCACTCTACTTTAGCCTACCATTCCCATCACCTTATGTCTCACCTCCATTTCCCTAGACTGTAAAATCTCTGGGCAGGGTCCTCTCTCCTATTGTATCACGGTATTGCTGTAGTAACTCACTGTGTGCTTATATTCTGTATTACTTGTGTATGTATAGTATGACTTTTGTATATATGTATTACCGTATGTAAATGTATGACTATGGTAATTGCTAAAGCGCCACCAGAAGATGTTGGCGCCCATATAAATCAATAACCAATAAATAACTGCCTTCCATGCATGTTTTTGCATATCACTTTCATGGCGCTTAAGTATTTTAACATTTGTTTATAAGCTAAAAAAAATAGGACCAGTCACAGGGTGTGGTGTGTTACCAATAACGACCCACGTTATTGGTACCCCCTGTGGATGGTCCTATTTTTTCACAGGGGGTGACCAATAAACGTGGGTAATTTAGAGGCCTTGCCCGCTGACATTTTTCTCATGAGTTCTTTCCTTTGAAAACCAAAGATTATTAAAATATAGTCAGTGGAATAGAAAAGTGATTAACTATAGGACTTGCCTGTTAAAAGGCATGTCCCCCCCAAAACTATTTTTTGCTGTAGTGTAGGGAGCACTATCCTGTGTACTTTTGCCTACACTTTCATTATTTTTTTTGAACAGTCATCAAGTTATTTTCATTTTTTGTTTCTTATGGGTGTAAACATTGATTTCACTCCTCCTATAGTGGGCAGTGTGCTTGTAGTCTATGGAGATATGTCCATCAATCAGAAGGGGTTTGCATAATGGTTAAAAAAGCCCTTTCTCTCTATATTAATTAACATCAGAACGTTAAACATGCAAACAACTGATTTGCAAGTCCCACCTGGGATTCTGGGATTTTACATGAACCCTTTCCCTTCTTCTATACATCAGAACTACCGTACATGATCTGATATTGTTGTGTGCAAGTAGAATGTTTGATGTCAGATTGAATCAGTTTATCAATGGTATATATATATATATTAAAAGACAAAAAGCAGCAGCCCCTACCATATTTATAAACCACGGTAGCTGTAATGTTACTAAAAAGCGATACCGCTCGTCTTAATAAATATGACCCTTTAATCATGTTCCTTTAAAGGGCATGTCCACCCCCAAAACTATTTTTTGCTGTAGTGTGGGATCGCTATCCTATGTACTTGCCATACACTTGGAACAGTTGCCCTTTCTCCATTTATTAATTAACATGCAGAATCTGAGCAACTGATTTGCAAGTGCCACCTGGGAGGGATATATATATATATATATAAAAGAAACGAACAGAGGAGCACCTGTGACCTTTAAAGAGTGCTCCTCCGTTCGTTTCTTCCTATGGTATTATTGGACGCATGGGGCGAAGGAAACCAGACAGAGTGCGATAGATAGAGAGAAGAGAGAGAGAGGGGCACTCCTAGGAATTTCAATGAAATTTATTCACACAAACGTGGCAACGTTCATTGAAATTCCTAGAAGTGCTCTGGTTGCTTTTACGCTGCAATTATTCACACTCAGCTTTGCTGCAGGTGTTTCTGATGTCCCTTTGATTACCATGTTGCTCTCTAGACTGGTTTGCAATTATCCCACTATGTTCTATTACTGGAGATTATTTCTGGTATCGAATATCGGAACCAGATATTCCAATACATCAATAACTCTGTTACTCCTGTTGAATATTTAGTTGGGGCAGCAAAACAAACTTTTGCTGGAAATTTTTTTTCTTAGATACAGAAAGCCAAATACTGAGACGAAATTGAGAGCCATCTGAACTAAGGGCTGCCCATTCAAGCTACCCAGCCAGAATCACTCAAAACTTATATCCCAGCACATACCTCTGAACAAAGCTATAACATCTCAGATGAAATGCACAAACTGAAACTAGCTCTCCTTACTGAACATTCACTATTTGTAGTGGCTCCTAAACCCACCCCCAATCTGATTGGTCCAAGATCCAATCAGATTTAAGATTGTATCTAGACCATCAGATTTTGGGTGTGTTTGAGACACTATAAAACCATGAAATCTTCAGAGAATCTCAGTTTTTAATCAGCAGTCAAACTAGCAGTCTTGCCTTTGTATCTAGGTTAGAGATTTGCAAGTAAATGGCTGGTTGTTTAGATGGACTGCCAAAATGAATATTTTTTAGCTCCTGGGTTTCATCCTATGGCGTTGTTGAAAAAAGTCCATACTACACATAAATGTTGATTATAACAGATAAATGGGACAGCACGGTGGCTCAGTGGTTAGCACTGCTACCATGCAGCGCTGAGTCCAGAGTTTGAATCCACCCTTGGACATATCTGCAAGGAGTTTTTATGTTCTTCCCGTGCTTGCGTGGGTTTCCTCCGGGCACTCCGGTTTCCCCCACATCATAAGACATACTGATAGGTTGTATGTGTCAAATAAATGTGCTTAGATTGTAAGCTCTTCGGGGCAGCCCTGATGTGAATGTATACATGTAAAGCACTACGGAAGATGTTGGCGCTATATAAATCCATAATATAATAAATGATATAATAGTGTTTTGATTACAGAGCCTGAAATTGCTTTCCTTTGCCAAATAGCCTGCAAAATAGTGACTAACTTAAGTGCTTATAAAGTTGCACTAGTTTCACACGTTCCCTGACAAGCACCTCCAACAGCAAAGTGCAGATAGGTAATGTAAGGATGCAGTGTACTGGAAATTCCACATACATATAAGCTTATTATAAAATAAAAATGCTTTCAAATGCAAAATCACAGTTTATTAGTTTATTACTTTAAGGTAACATGTATAAAAGGACATCAATACTGAAAAAATAGTTTTCTTTAGATATCCAATCTGAAATATCTTCTGCGTGTGCAGTTTTGCTATAAATAGAATGGAGACAGTGTTTATGCAAATCATGTGAATTGCATGATGGGAAATTCCCTCTTTCAATGCTGCCTCATAGTGATACTGAGCATGCTTGCCCTCATAGAAACCTCTACAAGGAATAGTTAGAAGCAAAAACTATACACCGAAATGGCTCCTACTCTTTAATTTCTGGGACTTTGAACAGACATTACAGGAGAACCATTTGGAGCAGAGGGGTAAGTTGGGATTTTTGAACACTGCACAGTGAGGCCAGTAGTAGGTTAAATTTTAGTTTTGGGGGTGGACATGCCCTTTAAATTTGCAATTCAGAAACATCTGAAATTTTCTTGTCCGCACATGCCCAAGGCAGTTTATTACAGATTTTTATATAACTATGCATTAGTGATTTTGCCTAATATAATACATGAGTAGTTAGCTTTATTGTTTCTTTACCAGAGTGTATTGTGTTAGTGTAATTTCTGTTCTAAACAAGTGCAATAATAGAAGTGTGGTAGGTATATGTTCGTAGCACCTGTGTATTTAAGGATTTTTAAAGACCAGTTGTTTCTCTCAAGACAAGTTGTTTGCAAAACATACTGATGGCGTTGGTCACAGATGTATTTCTAAGCTTCTGAATGTTCCAGTGAGCACTGTTGGGAACATAATCCGAAAGTGGAAAGAGCATAATTTTACCATAAACTGAACATGACTAGGTGCTCCTCGCAAAATTTGTAATAGTGATCAAATAATATTTAGAAGACCACTCAAAAAGACTTCCGAAGTTGTTTAAAAAAACAAAACTAATGCACTCAACCTCTATGCACACTCACCACACAACATTTGGACAAGCCAATAAAGTACCTGGAGAATAGAATCTGGTCAGATGAGACGAATATGTAATGGTACAGCATACAATGATCCCACACACACGCCAAGGAAACTCAATTGCTTTCAGAGAAAGGAAAAAACCCTGCTAGAATAGCCCAGTCAATCAACTGACTAGAAAAACTGTTAAAAATAAGTTATAAAGAACTGAGTTCATAGAAGAGACCCCTGGAACCTTCAAGATTTGAACTAGTTTGTGTGGAAGAATTGGCCAGATCCCCACCTGATTCACCCAAGTGACTAATGTATCTATACAGGAGGCATCTTGAAGCTGTCATTACCGCAAACTTTTTCTCCAAAGTATTAAATAGATTTCAGTAAGTGTGTTCAATGTTACCTTTGTCAGTAAACTTGCCTAAACATAACTTAAAGTGAATGGATGTATTTATTTTGATTTTTTGTATGTGTGGTTTACTTGGGTTATTACCAACATTTGGTGTACATTTTGATGTCAATGCCCCTTTAGAAATATAGTTACAGAGAATAAGTTGATGTGTTCAATACTTATTTTTCCCACTTCATGCACTCTAAATAAGGAAAACACCTTTCAAAACCCTTGCTATTTGTGTATTTTTAGGTGTTGATTTTTAAATTGTTGGGCTGCTTTTTGATTAAATTTCTCTAAGATGTGCTAAATGCTCATTTGAAATGTCTGATTAGTTGTATACCGTACATTATTTGTTTTTAAGACCCTATGCAGAATAAATAACAGGCTCTTTAAACCTTCTAACTGCTGTTTCTTTTTGTTAACAGCTGCTCAGAGGGGTAACCATTGCTAGTGGAGGGGTCTCCCCAAGAATTCACCCTGAACTTCTCGCAAAGAAGCGAGGCTCCCGTGGTAAAGAAACTATCCTTCACAGCCAGTGGAGAAAAAGAAAAAGAAAAGTGGTAAATCACTGGAGGAAAGGCTGGCAAAGAAACCAAATCTGCCAAAAACAAACTTCTTAAAAAGGTAAGCATGGGTTTGTTTTTTAAAAATGTATTCCAGGTTAGATGATGTATCAGTGACCTGTTTTTTAATGAATCTTTTAGGGCTCGTCACACTAGAAACTGACAGAACGCACAGCATGTGTTGTCAGTTTGTATCCATTTTTTCATACATTTGTATACATTTTTTAACAATGTGTATTCCATAGATTTCTATAGAAAATGTGTGAAAAATGGACAGAAATGCTGCATGGCAGTGCGTTTTTTAAACTGACTGGAACGACGAGCGGAATATAACGCACAGGTGTGAACGATATTGTAAATCCTATGGGGTTTTACTGTCAGTCCATTTTTTTTAAACACACCTACGTTTGAAAAACGGATACAAACGATGTAGTGTGAACGAGCCCTATGTTTTATGGATGGTACAGTGTGACCTCATTATAATTTATTATTAGAATTTAAATGCAACATTACAGAGCTCAACAAAAGCCCTCTATATGAATATATCCTCTACTATGAACCTATGATTATCTTTCCATCAGTTACAGGCAGATGATTGGAAACCTTGGTTTTTAGCTTTAAGGGTAAAGTTTGTGGTCTCCAAGTTTCCTGTATTAAAAAGAGCACTTTCCAACCTAGGTGGTATTTCCAGCCAGCAATGTGAGCTGTGACATCATCAGCACCATTGCTCTGCCCCCATGCTTAGGCACGAGCATGCCTAGTTTTATCCTACTGCTGTAACTCTCTTTAAATAGCTTCAGAAAGAAGAGGTTTTTTGGAGGGGATGGAGTTTCTTACATAGCACATAGACTGACACGCTTGTTTATCCTGACTGAATCCTAGAAGCTAGAGACATCATCCTAGTCTTTTTTGAAAGTTATAAAAAGCCTCTTTAAATAGGACGCCTTAGCGCCAATCAATAAGGGGTGAAACTTGAAGTGGCTGTGTGAAAACAAAGAGTTATGCTAACACACTGCAAGCAATGCAGCGTGGAAGGTACTGTAAGTTTGGGTGTGTGTCCATCCCCTTATTTCCCCTATAAAGATTCTTTCTACTGGCTTTGTCTGTTTTTTCATGTCTTTTAAAAAGGATAAACTAACAGAAGGAAAAGAAGTGGCTTCTAGTTCAACCTCTGATGATGGACCTGGGTATCATTTACCATTCTCTCATCCAGAGCCTCATGGTTGGACAGAAGGTAAGTAGGATTTATGATATGTTATGGCATACTTTATAAGCAGGACAACCACAAACACTAGAATATATAGTCAAGTACATTTCTATAGAATCTTAAACACCTATAGTCTGGTTTTCTCTCTCCAGGCAATTTTTAATTTTTTTTCACCTAAGACCTCTTAAGGCAGGTCAGGAGTAGGGATGGCTGGTTCGCGGATCTGAACCCGGATCCACCGCGGATTTATCCCGTTCGTGAACGGCGGATTTTTCCGTTTTTTCCGCCTTCCGAACTTCCGTTTTGCAGATTTTTAGTATTTCCGAAAATTTTCGAAAATACGAGAAACATGTAATTTTGAAAATTTTCGAAAATGCAAGGATTTCTCTTATTTCCATAAATACGTATTTTCGAAAATTTTCGAAATTACGAGGATTACTCGTATTTTCGAAAATACATATTTCGAAAATTTTCGAAAATACTAGTTTTTCTTGTATTTTCGAAAATATGCGAAACCCCTAATTTCTAAAATTTTTGAAAATAGAAAAATCTCGTATTATGAGGGTATTTTTCATTTTAATGGGTCCGCTCGCGGATTTTAGAATTTTCAATTTTTCGAAAATTCGCGGATCCTCGAGCGGACCGGATTTTGCGAAGTTCGGACATCTCTAGTCAGGAGGAGGTTAGCAGTAGACTTAACTGTTCTTACAAGCAGTTGAAAAGGGAACAGGAGATCTCACTGTGTTTGCAGACTAAATCAGTTATAAAGTGTAGAATGCATTCAAGCTCATCTATACTTCACTCAGAATTACTGTACATGAAGTTCCTTTTCAAACCTAATAGGGGTTATTATTTGCAGTAGATGCAGTCATAGTTAGGGCGATAGAAACGGAAAACTGCATTAAAGCACCACTGTGCCCACAGAATTATGAGGGGGAATTTTGTTAATTTTTTCTGTGTGAAAGTACCTGTCAGAAATGCATGATCAGAAAAAGTTGGCTCTGCAAAGATGTATGTATATTTATTTGTATAGCGCCACTTTGGTACGCAGCACTGTACATTATAAAATACAGAGTATACAGACTGGAATAAGTGCAAGCCATTATACAGAAAAATCTTTAAAAGTATTGTTTGCGCTTGGGGGTATGGGTAGGGGATGGGTTAAAACAAAAAGTGAAAATAAATAGGTTAAGATCAAGATCTCTGTAAAAAATCAGTTCAAAATGGGGTAGTTCCTACGTGTTTCGCTGTTTTAGTACGTACAGCTTCATCAGGGATAAAATTGTTGTTGTTTGTTTTAAATGTCTCTCTGCCTTATAAAGCCATGATTCAAACATTTGTGTTCCATTTGCTGTCTGTGTTCCAGCAGCCATCTTGGATTTTTTTTCTTCTTATAAAGTCTATTTTTGCCCTTTAGAGTCAGTTTTTAAATAGTTATTTTATATATCAACCTTGGAGGTGTCTAAAATATAGTTGGTTATAACCGTAGAGTAGAGAAAACAAGAACAGTTGTACTGGGTGAGAGATGATGGAATTCTCTGCTTGTTATAAGCATGATCAATAGATATCTAACTCTCATTACAATAGTACGATAAGAATAGCATGATAAAAACTAGCACGTATAAATGGCAAATGATTGGGAAATATATTGTAAAAAAAATAATAAAAATAATGGATATAATAATAAACTTTTTGGTTTAAAGATCTTCTTGTGTCGCAAGACTTCTTATTAATTTAAGTGTTCTTTTGAACTTGCATAGATCAATTTCCGTCTGTAAAAAGTTTGCTTTGGGTGTGGGAAGAAAAGATAGTCCATTACTAAGAAGGTTAAATTCACCCCGAGCCAAAGGATGTTTACTGAGGTTAAATACTACTGAGGTCAAAGCGAATTTATATATGAAGTGGTTTGAAGAGACATTCTCTTACCTAAGTGGGGCGACAGATGTGTCGTCTATAAAAGATATATAGATGATGTCTTTCTTATTTGGCGAGGGGACCACGTTGGAATCCAGGGGCTATTAAAGAATTTGAACGGTCTTACACTCCCATCAAGTTGACTATGCACCATCACGAGTCGAGTATAGAGTTTTTAGATCTGAGAATCTATCATTCATATGATAAATAATGTGGATGCCAGCTTAGAAAAGCACTGACATGAACACGTTGTTGCATGCGGGCACTTTCACACTCTTCAGCATAAAAAAGCATTCCTTATTCTCAGTTTTTCGAAACAATACAGAAAGAGACAGAGCACTTATCCAACTAGATGAAATGTTTTTAGATTTTTGCAAAGAGCTATGTGCCACTATATTTGAAAACAAATGAAAAAGGCCTTGTTAACTCAATTTATCAGAAATAAAAGAAAGAAATCGGACATCGATTTAGTTACTTTTTGTATGGACTACATCCCTGCAAGTTCACAGATTAAGGAAGCTATATATAACATTGGGATATTGTTAAAAGAGACACACACCTTTTCAAAATCATCTTTGTATGCGCATATAGGAGGGGTGCCAATTTACACAACTTGCTTGTACGGACTGATGTTCAAAAGATACGTGCAGAGCCCACACTGACTTGCTAAGCAAACCCACAACAGGGTGCTATAAATGCTTGAGTTGGCAGGCATGTCGTTACATGGTGAGTGGTAAAGATTTTCCACATTCCTCACCGGAAAACGATCAGTAATAGGTACAGACTAACCTGCATGACCAGTTTTGCAATATATATCATTATAGGTCTGTGTGGTTACTACTACGTAGGCAAAACTATTACCTATAACCACAGACTGTCTATCAGAACAGCTTTATCGGGCAAAGGGATGTGTCAGCGGATACCAACAATTATGGTGAGCAATCGGTTGCAAAATTTAAAATGCCAATCATAGTCTGGCCATGATGAAATGGATGGGTATTGATCATGTCCCCATCTCCTATCAGGGCATGACTAGAGATAAGAGATTGCTGCAACTTGAAGCCCAGTAGATAAGGAGATACTCTGGCCCCTAGAGGCCTGTATGAAATGTGGTCTCTATACTGCTTCATGTAACTATTCAGGTTGCCCTAGTTGAAGCTTAATATACTATATTTTTCTATTTTCTGTGAGTATTGGGTGCTAGCTGGGTCATATGTTATATGTATAACAGATTTTTTCATCTCCTGACTTTGAGGTGGGAGATGTTTCTTATTTGTCAATATCAGTTGCTATAGTTACTCTCCTATGTGTATTAAATTGTAATGATTGTAGTTTCATGGTACAGATTTGTATCATTTGTTGTTAGAGTATCGCTGTCTGTGTTGCTGTCTCCTACAACAAGCCGCGGTGAAGTAGTGTTTGGCCAAATTAAGCTTATGTAACCAGTTAGTGTAGGTTAGAAAGTTTAAACCTTTAGTAATTGTTTTTTATGTGGGTATCTATATCGAGCACTATGTTTTTACAATACAAAGTGTAAAACCAGGTTTTAGTGGGTATGGTGTTTAATAAAGATATGTTATTTTAATTCACTGAGGTAGCACGCTATGGTTAGGGTGGTGGTGGGAGGACCTCCCACCTCTTTAAGATGGCGCGAACAATTCGATCCTGAGGACGGCCGAGTAATGGCTAAACGCGTAGATTGCATGTTCCGACAGGGTCTGGAGGTATATGAGGTTTTCCTGTTAGATATATATATATATATATATTGTCTTTTTCATTTATTTATTATTCAAAGTGCAAGTGCAGCAATGTTTTGGTCTGTTCCTAAAATCTTAGGTCTTAGGGAACAGGGTATTAAGTCTATGTATCCACCAGACTTCCTCTTGCATAACTTAAGTACCCGATCACCCCCCTAGAGGTGTCTGCACACCTTCCAATACCAATTATTTAGTTTAATGTAATTTTGGAAGCTGGCAACCTCAGATCTTTCAATCTTATACTATCTTGTGAGATCTATATTGTGAAATTCTAGATTTTATAGGTTGTTGGTATCAACAATGTAATTTAGTCCACATTGGCACCACAGAATGTACACAACAGATCTTCTATCACAGGTGTAATGGCCTCTCAGCTTAAGGTCTCACCCATGATGGGATATTTAAATTGCATCCCCTTGTGTAGAAATTTACATATGCCCACCCTTTGCCCCCCAAGAAGGCACCCTGTACCCCTTTCTTAGAACTTAAGTTCGAACTGATAAATTTTGCCCAAAGTATTACCACGGCGGAATGAAATCAATGGAGGTGTAGTAAATTCCGGAATCCCCAGGCATGCATTCTTTAAGCACCCCAATTTTTTGTACCACATTGGTTATTTATTCATTCCCACTTCATATTAACCACTAATGGTATGCAGGACTTTTTCTCCCATTGCTTAACATTTTGTGGGGACTTCAAATATACAGGTCTTGAATGCAACAATTATTTTTATTATTTCAACTGCCCCTTGGACGATTAGTAGCAACGTTTTAGAGCTAGTAGCCCCTTTTTAAGTTAGATTTAAAAAATTGCATGATAGTGGGACTATTATGCCATTTGAAAAGGAGCTACTATCTCCGAAGGTTGCTACTAATTTTCCAGGGGCATGTTGAAATAAATACAAAAAATAATTGTTGCTTTCAAGAACTGTGTGCTGTATATATTGGTGTTACCAATACATAGGTCTCCCTCTTATACGTATACAATATATACCGGGAATTATCCTTCAGAAAGCAGGAGGTCCGGTGGGTGCATCTCCTAGGGACGTTGCACCCACACAGGGTTAATCGTGACTATGATTTACATGTATTTCTATTATTATATCAGTGTGTCTTCACCTCATTGTTTCTCGCTGCCCATTGGTTAAACATAGTATATGTTACAATGTATGAATAATGATTAATGTTACCACTGTATGTATGCAATGGGAATTGTATAGTCTTCATGGGGACCATATGTATGTATGGATGGGAAGGTCTAAATATCCCTTTAAATTATGTGATGTATGATATGTATTTTTTTTATATACATTTAAATATATGTGAAGGGATTTAAAGGGCATGTCCACCCCCAAAACTAAATTTAACCCCATCCTTACCTTACATGTCTGCTACTTATTGTTGTCCTGCAGTGCTTGTCCAAAGTCCAGGAAAGTGAACAGTAGGAGCTGTCAAAAGGTCTCTGCCTTTTGTCTTGCCTCAGGAGGGATGGTCACATGATCAGTGAAGCCCTTTTCCCACAATCCGGATCCATCCTCTGCAGCCGTTGCACCCGGCGTGGAATGCTTTTAATATTGTGTAGCTAACCCCGCCCACCCCCCACCACCGCATTAGTTCTTTTCAAAAACAAGCTAAATCATACTTACAGCCCTTCTCTCCCGCAGCGTATCTATTGCCGTGTCTGTGATTGGACAGGGGTTAGCTACACCATATTAAAAGTAAAAATTTAGGGTGGGCATGCCCTTTTAAAGGTTAAAAAACCCATGGACTGCAGTTTTGGGTTTGTGGGTTTCTTTGAGAGGCAGTAAGATGATCCGAGCTGCCGTGTTTAGATAGAGAGAAGAGAGAAGACATCTGGGAGACCAAGTAGCAGAATTTTACAGTAGTCAAAACGGGAGATTAAAAGGGCATGCATGAGCATTTTAGTTTCCTAGTTATCCCCTCTTCAGTTAATGAGAAAAATAATAGGTTCACCTAGGGCCAGACCCGTCCTATTTATTATTTGTACGGTTTTCCATTTTATTTGACAACGTGCTACCGATTCTTTTATTTAGTTGTCCTTGACTCAAAGTGATCTGGGGCACATAGGTTCAATGAAAGTTGAAGGTATTATCCATCCAACCACTGCTGAAATTGACCTTAAGGAAGACATAGGTAAGTTTAGAAGGTTTGTTTTGTTCCTTTTATTATAACTTACTTGTATAATCAAATCCCTAATTTCCCTTGTGTGGTGTTGGTTTTTAGATTAAAATAACTCCTATCCAAGCAGTAGTTTAAAACAAAGGCTGGAAAATGAAAATGAGTGCACCAGGAGTAAATATGAGAGAGAAAAATAGAAACAATGTATTTGTTACAATTTATTTGGTTTCTTGTTGCCTGCGATTAGACCGTATTTATAAATTCCAGTTTGAAGAGGCAAATTAAAATGAAATAGCATCAAACCCCAGTATTATTGGTCATTAGGTCACGTTGGATTTACAAAACATGACTTACCTTTTCATTTGATATGAATTAGTATGTCCTGTTTGAAACTCCAAGTTGTCTCCTATCAGAAGTGTGTGATTGTCTTAGCAAATCCATTTAACGTCAGCTACAATATCCTTCAGCTTACATTTGGAACCTGTTTCCATCTATAGTCTAAGGGGTCATTTACACTAGAAACTAGAAACATTTTTTTGCATGCATTTGTGTGCTTTTTTTACATCGTGTTTTTATATATGTACTTATATAAAAATGCAGGCAAAAATGGGACAGGAATGCTGCAGGCAGTTTATTTTTCTAAACGCAATGGACTAAAATGCAAACTGACACAATCGGAATGGTGTGAATGATACTATTGAATTCTGTGTTGTCCTTGTGTTTTTAAAAAAGGGGCACGCTGATGGAAAAAAGGCTGGTAAGTAGCTTCTGATAACCTTAAAAACCTTGCAAGGATGAGGTTGGGTTTATTTTTTAACTAATATAAGTTTTTTTGGGGGGTGGATTTAAATCTGTTATAGGTTAATAGGGTTGTTGCTTTTATGGCTTGTAGATGTTTTATGTTGTAGATTCATTCACAGGCAAATGTTTGCACCTCTTATTGCATCAGCCCCTTAGTGTATTTGATGCTCATTCTTT
Organism: Hymenochirus boettgeri; assembly: GCA_019447015.1. Classification (NCBI taxonomy): domain Eukaryota; kingdom Metazoa; phylum Chordata; class Amphibia; order Anura; family Pipidae; genus Hymenochirus; species Hymenochirus boettgeri. The sequence goes on from CM033475.1 coordinate 79,539,374, forward strand.
TTTTATAAAAATAGATACAGGGGGATTCACCCAGAATTCAAAGTTAAAAGTTTTTAACGGCAGCCTCTGTTAAATAGGCTTGCGACGACTGTGCAAGAGTTTCTTCCGGCTCTCACGCAGCCGCCGCAAACGAGGCTTAGTCACGCTAACTGATCGTAAATCGGTTAGCGCAACTTTAAGAGGAGTAAGGAGTGCTGCGGTCACGTAAATTCCCTGATGGTGTTCGAGGAACTACAACCTTTCATGGCTAGTCAAGAAGCCCACTGTGGTCCAGTGTATTAGAACGTTAAACTTGTAATATTTTTATAATTAAGTTTTGTTCATTGTGCAGCACATATTCATTAAAATCACAATACATTAGGGGCATGTCCAGTCAAAAAATAAAAAATAGCTATAAATGAACCTTCACCACCATACGCCACTTTCACATTAACAGTATTTTCCTAATATGCCCCTGAAGTACGTTACTTGGCTAGTCCCTTGACGCTGCGGCTGACAGCCGCTCCACTTCCTGGTTGTGGCTTTCAACGCGACCAGGAAGAAGAGCGGCTGTCAGTGCAGAGGCCCTCTGCTGCTGTGTTTGTTGTGTGCATATCACAGTTATAAACCCTGAGGGCAAAATGTATATAAGTCAAATTGGTCTTAGAATATTAGAATATTCTGCTGGGCTATCAAGGCAACAACAATCATTAGTTTTCATAATTTTTGCATGATTTGAATGTTATGTTCAGTAACATTTTTGAAGATGTAACGTAGCTGTACTACATTTATTGGAGAATCCGTAAAAAGTGAATCACTTCTTATGCAGGAAATGCCTTGGAAAAAGCTGGAGGTAAAGAGTTCCGGAAGCTGTTAAAGAGCTCCGCAAACTCATGGACCATTGGAACTGACTGGAGTAGAGTTATTTTAATAATCGTTGTCAAAGCAGCAGAATGTATATTCTCATATATGGTATTATTGATAATATTTTTATATTTTCAGTCAAGCATTGTAGTGATAAATATTCAAGTTAATTCAAAGCCTTACAAGTGGATTATTTAATACAGAATGGTATGTTCATTAAATCTGCAACATGGCTAACGTGCCCTTATTCCCACAGTCTGGTTAAAAAGAAATTTGTACCTTGTTGCTACTGTTTGATTAAAATCCATATAATTCCAAATGTTTTTAGTGCACCATGGATTTAATAACTTAATTAACTGTGAAAAAAAACAGGCAGTGTTTCAGCCTAAGGTCCGCCAGGCAGATCGCCGAACGACTCCCAGCTCGGAGTCGGTCAGGGCTCGGGAGCCTGGCAAACATCTGCAGATGTGTACGAACTTTTACACTAGGGGCCTTTATCAAGCCAAATATCTTGATAAAGGCCCACATTGCAGGGCTGAAATGTTCCTATGGTTATCTCATTACAATGGGAGTGAAAGGGAGTTATAAGCAGCAATTAACATGTTTTCCTATTGCTAATTTGCATGTTAAAGATTTCAGTGACTTTGACTAGGATCAATTGTGATGCTGATCTTCTAGGGACTGTAGTAGTCAGACCTACTAAACATAGTCTCTCATTAATTCTCCAGTGTCAATTTAGTTGAGTGTCTGTTTTCTGGAAAAAGTCTGAACCATTTTGCAATAGTGTTTTTCAATAATTATTTCCTCCATTCTGGCAGAGTAAGCTGGTTCTTGCTTCTTGCAGTCAATAAAGGCTGTGAATGCTGACATCACAACCAGTGATTGACTGCCGTTTCCCTCTGCCTCCACTGCACATGCTCAAGCTTAGAAAAAGCTCATTGAGCAAAAGGATGAGGCAGATACCTTCAGTACAGAAGAGAACTTATCATTAAATATCTGGTTATAAATGCATGTAATGCACTGTATAGCAGTTAGATTGCGGCAGGTAAACTGACAAGTCACCGGTTTTTTTTTTAAGGGTGGGCAGATATCACAGCATACCTTTTAAAGGTTTCATAAGGTCCTTTGAAAAGCCAGGGTTGGAAAAGAAGAGACTTTTTGGCACACAAAGCTAATTATTCAGCCCGATCCCTGCATCAGATAGCAAACTTTTTCCACTTCCTGGTTGAACTGGAGTCACAGCCGTAGAGCAGTGGAAAGCTCATCTGAGCATGTGTGAAAGCTCTGATCTTTTCCTGCTATCAGCTAATTGCCTGCAGGATTGTGCTGAATGACTAGCTTGTGTGCAGTTCTGCACAGTGTGTTATAACGAACTTAAGGTTTTGGGGTTTCCCTACCAGAATTTCATGTAATTTTGTAATTTAATTTTCAGATTGTTCATTTCTGTTTTTCCATTTTACTCTTTAAAAGGCTAACTAATTTTTATTTTAGCTGCCCTTAGCCAAGCAAATGGTTTAGCGGCTAAGTTTTGTCATCCATTGCCACATCCCACAGTGGGGATCAGACAAGTGTGAGGAGCAGCTGGAAAAGACTATTAAGAACTGTTTTCTGTTGCTGAGGACAAGAAGCTTAAATCTGTGGCTTTTCCTTCCTTCCCTAGTGGCCGGTATGTTCGGTTTCATTGCTTTTCCACAATCCATCTATTTTTGCAGACCACTGAAAAAAAAACATTTCTGTGTAAGGGGAGATTAAATTACTATTATATGGTATTTTAAAACACAGTAAAGCTAAATAGTATATTATGGGGGGGGGGGGGAATTAGAATAACCATAAAAAAAATATTCTGGAAAGCCATATAAGGGTAACATATTGATTGTTGTCCTTAAAGGGCATGTCCCCCTTGAAAAAAAATTTTGATATAACATTTCCCTCCACCCCCAGCCCCAACGCCTATATTTTATATATTAGAAAGTGCCCCAAACTTTACTTACTTCCCTCTTTCCTCCGCCGCACTGCCAGCCCCCTGCTTGCGAGAAAATGCAAGCAGAGGGGCGAAACCGGCAGCCATCACGGGACGCGGCTGCCGGGAGTTCAGTGCGGCGGAGGAAAGAGTGAAGGTAAGTAATGTTTGGGGCACTTCTAATAATAAAAAATATAGCGGTTGGGGCTGGGGGGACAGGGGAATATTATATGTAAGGGTTTACGCTAGGGGGAGGGAATCCTAATCGGGAGGGGGAGAAGGGCTACAGTGCGCATTGCCAAACTTCTCCCGGAGGCGAGACAGGAGCAGAGTCCTATATGGCTTTCTATCCTCCTGGTGGGCAGTTTTTGGGACTTTGGGGGGGGGGGGGGGGCTACAGGAGAACCATATGGAGCTGGGATGTAAGTAGGATTTTATTACACTACTGATGGGGCCATTACTGGGGGTTGATTATAGTTTTGGGGTGGACATGCCCTTAAATGTAACAAAAGTTGACTGTAACTGACCAGTGTTACACAATTGGGGAGCTTTTCCCACAGCCGCTCTAGGTTAATCTCTGTACTCTGTGCTGCTCTTGGGTAAATTTAACCCACTGTGACCATTAATGCCAGCTATTAGTCACAGTAACTGGCGTAGAATAAGTTAGTGTGACTTCAACCCATCTTGCAGTGACTGCGGATCTCCATTAATGGGGGTGTATATGTATAAGTGAAGCACTGCAGTAATACTTATTCTGTGAATAAAGGCAGTCTTATGTCCCGGATCTAATTGAATTTCCTGAATATGGGACCTGTAAAGGCTAGCTATAGGCTAGACAAAATATGGCCCAACACTTCACAGATCTTTCAGTCTTTTATTGAACTCCACCCTTACAAATGCAGACCCATCAGCAGGTGTTTTGTATGGGTTCTTCTTTCTAGCAAATTACTTCCATTAAAAATATTCATGCCTCATTAACTTCAGTGCCAAATTAGATTTGTAAAATTTAAAGCCTGACCCAAAAGGGAACCAACTATTGTTGATTCTATAATTAAAGGGGAAGTTCAGTGCAAATACATATGCTTTTCTGATAAAAGAGCAGTATTTTTTCATCCCAATGACCTTAATCTGCCAATTTAGCATTTTGTCTTATATAATAAATGCAACCGAAATACTGACTTCCTGTGTGCAGGACCCCTAATAGAGACCGTTATGGTCTTGCCCTTGACCCAGCGCCTGGGTCAACATTGGAACATTCCAAGAATGTGGTGCATCCTGGGTATAAGAAGGACCGTTAGAACCTGAAATGTCAGCTGACTAATGTCAACAGCAGGGAACAGCAAGAGGTATAAATTCAACTGATTTTTCCAAATGAGAGAGAATATGTAGAATAGCTAAGAAGCATTACACAAACTAACAATTAAACAAATTTTTATAATTTCCACTGAACTGTCCCTTTCTGTTCTAAAATCTTGACAGAAACCAGAATGGTTAATGAATTACACTAATACATTACTAAAATGAAAATGGTTCATAAAAGTGCATCTCAGTGAATAACGGGTGGAATTTAATGAAGCCTCTTGAACAATTTGAGATTAAATTAATTGTAAAGCGCCACAGAAGATGTTGGCGCCATATAAATCAATAACAATAATAACTGCTTCCTATGCATGTTTTTGCATATACACTTATCATGGCGCTTAAGTAATTTTAACATTTGTTTATAAGCTAAAAAAATAGGACCAGTCACAGGGGGTACCAATAACGACCCACGTTATTGGTACCCCCTGTGACTGGTCCTATTTTTTTCACAGGGGGTACCAATAACGTGGGTAATTTAGTGGCCTTGCCCGCTGACATTTTTCTACTGAGTTCTTTCCTTTGAAATACCAAAGATTATAAAATCTTAATAGATGTATTGCAAGAGTAACTATGGTCAAGTTTGCAGATAAAGACATGTCTCTGTCAGTGGTGACTAGAAGGGTGGTTTGGTTCAGTCAGTGGCAGGTGAATGCTCCCACAAATCATGGATTGGCCAATAATGTATAATATATATTTTAAAGACTGCAACGGAAAAACAATATTTTTACCCTAACAATGAATATATAGATGGTTAGACCATATCCTCAGAAACAATAGAAGTCTGAACAGCCATTTTGTCCCTTGGGACACAATATCAGGATAAACAATTACAAAGGTCACAAGTCCACAAGTTTTGGTAGGTGAAAAGTTAAGGCTGTCCAAGTCTGCTTGGGCTTAAATTTCAGACAAGCGGGCACTAAAAATGTTAAGGACATACTCAAGTTCCGTTATCACCACCCAAATCATCTTTTTTAATCCCACTATGAAACCCCTTGCCTCCACTAATGTAAAGACATATTTCAAGACATGCTCCACAAAAGCATTCGAAAATCCACAGGGGAATTTAAACCAATCTTGGGTCTGAAGATGCTAAATACCCCCGTAAGTGAGAAGGTTCCACATGGAGACTAATAGCAATGTTATCTCAGATAGAGAAAAGCAACTAGCTTCTCAAATTAGACTAAAGGACACATATCTACACATTCTGGTCAGTCAGAATCATTCAGGTTAGCAACAGCCCTAAGAATTTTTTACAAAGACCCTATTGGCTTTCCTAGCTTTTCTCTGACAAGATGGGATACCCCATGCCTATATAGACTATATTCTCTAAAGATCCAGATCTGCAGCTATTGAAAAGCAAGCTGACTGTTCTTCTCAGGTCTCAAGTTTAGGCTGGTGGATACTTTCTAGATCCAGGTCAAGTATTTTGGGGGTGCAAGTTCAGACTGATGGAGCTATGGTTTCATACATGTTTTCAAACATTCCCAGGAAATAATGCAATTAATCAGCAGTCTGATATAGAATCAGACTGCTGTCTAGGAAAGGTAAATTAAGATATGTATGAGGATTTTTCTTTTTTCCTGCCCCCATACAATTATAGACTCATGGGGAAATAGTTGATTTGTGTTTTAGTTGGCCCTCAAATTATATTTTGTTCCAAAAGAAATTATGTTCAGTTGTGGTTAAATTGTATTTTTTTCCCCAAAGTACTGGTTTTAATTTCCTTTACTCTTCCATTTGTAAAGATTGATTTTTGACCATTTCATGTGGTAATAGAGATTTGAAATTAAGATCTGAAACTCATCCTGGTGGGCCCCTGGCTCATTCTAGTCTGACAATTATTATATGCTGGTATTTTCTGTTTCTTAAATTGGCACAGACAGGGAGATTCAATAAAAGTTCTTATCGTTAAAATGGGGCTAATTTTGCCCCAACCAATCAGATCTTATTAACATTGTAAGCTAACATCTGATTGGTTGGGGCAAAATTAGCACCATTTTAAACGATAAGAACTTTTAATGAATAACCCTGTAAATAAACTGTTATTGTTAGATTTACCTTAATAAGAATATATTCCTAAGATTCTGTTGTTTTTTGTTCTGCTTTTACTAATTATACTTATTATACAGTAGACATCAGTAGCATTTTTAACTATTCCCATGTTCGTTTTGTCATTAAGTCTCTCATTTCTAATTATGAAAATTAATGCTCATAGGAAAAAAATATGGAACTTTAAAATGTAACCTAAAATAGCCAAGGTGATTCTTACCCATTATGGCCGATGTCAGCATGGTTCATTTGTCGTCAACCAACGATATTTTGACCCAGCCGATTGGTTAAATGCAGGGACCTTTCAGTCAGATCAAAAAAATGCCCTGTGTGTACCCAGCCTTATGCAGTGTGTTTTTTTGTTTTTTTCAGTTGTCATATGTCTAATATATGATTAAAGTTTGCAAACTGGAATTAATATAAAATTGCATAGGTTACAGTGCTGCAATAGTAGACTTGGGGGAGATGCAGTAACATTCCGTTAATGTTTAAAGGAGAAAGAAACTACCTTTTTTTGAAAGCTTTTCTCACCAGAACACATACATTGTAAGTTTCTTCTCTAGGAAATTGTAGATTCTATACTAAGAAGGCTTCCATGATGTTGCCAGTACATCACACAGCCCATGTAGTCTTCAAAAGCCTTGAGAGAATGTGCGCCTATTGATCACACCCCATGACCCCACTATTCACTGTGTATATGCACTTATTTTCTATACAGGTATCTCTACACCAATATGAAGTCCCTGGTAACTAATTTTGCAAAAGATAAAACTTCTAAATGTACCTGTTGTCATTGTGTGTGCTCTGATGGCTCTGCAGTCTAAAACAGTAATTTTAGAAACACAGCCCATGGGGTTGCAGGTTCAAACCCCAGACTGTGATTTTTTTTTTCTTCCCTTGGTGCTTGATAGGAAATAAACTGTAAAGAATGATTTGTTTTCTGTATGAAATGCAAAGGATTGTGTGGGGAAATCACAATTGTTTTAACATGGTTAAATCTCAACATTGTGTTAAATCTCTTTTCTGTTTCTGAGAGGAAGAGAGGCAGGAACTGCTGTAGCATGATCTGTGAATAACAGAGGCAAGTCTCTGTTTTGTATATGATTAAATGGAAAAGTCATAAATGATTGGTCTTGGCCAAAATGTTTCCAGTGTGAACCAGGGCTAAGCTTTTGTTGTTGTTATGGGATATAATGCTTTGTATTAATGGGGTGTTTCGAAAATGAAATGTGCAATTGAAGAGAAAATATGTGTAGCTGAATAATAAGGGATTAGGACGTTTTAATAGTTACTTTACAAAGTAATGCAAAAAAATGGATGAGGCTCGAGCTAAAAGAATGGCTTTCGTAAAGGTATAGCATTTATTTTGTATTAACAAGGATCAATGGTACACTCTGAGTCATGGTCTGATATTTTTGCAGACACTTCCAATTCATCCTTCTGCTGACTTGAGCTATTGACTTACTTGTACTGTCTAACCTTTCACTCCTTTTCCCAAAAATTTGAAACCGCACAGCACACTTTATGCAATATAATGAGAGTACAGTTTTGTGCTTCTACTTCAGTCGTGATGTATCCTGTAATTGTTTGAAAATCATCTGCCTCCATATCTGTTTGTAAATCTAACATACTGTGTGTGTGTATATATATATTTTTAGCCACCATCTCATTTGCATAAAAGTTGCAAGAAATAGTCTTATAGAGACGGGAACCAAAAAGAAGAAACATGTCCTGCGGAGGGGGGAAAAAGAAAACCCACCAAACTGTCCCGCTCAGCAAGAGCTGGTGTCATTTTCCCAGTGGGTAGAATGATGCGCTACTTGAGAAGAGGAACTCACAAGTACAGAATAGGCATGGGAGCACCAGTCTACATGGCAGCTGTCATAGAGTACTTAGCAGGTAAATATCAAGCTTTGAATCAATAACTATAAGTATAATAAAAGTCAGAATTGATTGTGACAAATAAATTAAGGTGTTTGGTTTAAAATAATGGGGAAACAAAAAGGGTAAGGATATCATTTTTTAATTTATTTACATTGAAATGGAATTATTTTACAGTGTATTTTACAAATGCCTTTAGGTAAATTGATAGGAATTGCACTCCTGAGAATTTTGCAATTTACTTTTGAGATATTTACATTTAAGTGTGTTATATAGCAGCAACATTGCAAGGTCCCCTGCACTTCCCGCTCTGAAAACATGTGACAGTCACTCTGCCCTTTGTCTCCTCCTGCCCTTGCAGCCCCCTGGTCCCTCCCACTCATGTGCCCATGGCCCCTCCTTTGCAGCCCTTCCCTTCAGCCCCATTTGGCCCCGCCCACTCATGGGTGCCATGTCCCTGCCTGTGCCCACTCGTTGGTGCATTGGCCCCACACACTCTCGGGTGCATTGACCCCGCCCCTCAAGCACTCCCCTACAGAAAACTGTGTGAAAACACTTTTCAGCAGAGTGAGAACTCCCTTACCTACTCACAGCAGGGAGGGGGAGGGACTTCCTGTGTCCTGTCACTGAAGTCTGAGGCTGTTCTCGTCGGCAGCGAGGTGGAGGAGCAGCCTTTGGAATGTCAACATGTCAGCCTCCACCTATTAACTTTCTGGTCAGTAATTTCTTTATGTCTTGGGCTGTGGAGCACGTAGATAGGTGTTTGATGGCTTGTTTTAAAGGTAGGAAACTCTTGTATGGAGACAGTTCCCCTTTAAAATGGCTACATGTAAATCTTAGCTAATCTCCAAATCTACTAGCGGTGACCCTAAATATTAAGAAGAAAATGATTACTGTACTTTGGCCATGCAGGACAGCTATATGCAGCAGAAGAGAAAAGTAGGGTACATTTAACACAGTGGGGGTGGTGGACATGGCCTTTAATGATAACTTCTCTAAATCAGGGATAATTATTAAAGCTCTTCAGCCCACCCTTTACTGTATGGAAACCAGCTGTAGGTTTGAGTCACATGTTGATATGTTGTAAAGTACTGTTAAACTGTACTGCACTGCAACACAAATGCACTTCTCCCAGCTCCTATATGATTTAATTTTAAAGGCCACCTATACATTCAGTACAACTTTTTGTTCCTTAGTTTGAAACAAACTCCATCTGACTGTAATACCACAACAAAGGAGCAAAGCTGTGAGTGTCTGGAAACAAGTAAATTAAATCTGTACTTCTACTAAAAATATTTAGCACTACAATTACAGTATGCTCAATTTTTGTTTCTATGTTTATCAGTCCTGCACAATTAAATATAAGGATATTTGGGGTTACCTTGACGTGGTTGGAAGGCTTTTCATTCATGTGATCACAGTATACTAAAACCCCTTTGTTTATAAAGTATGCCAGTGTGCAGATAATGATATGTATGGCCTAGATGTGCATTGATTATCTTTCCTATGTTTGTATAAATGTTTGACCAGATCAGTAGCACTTCCGATAAATGTAGTTGTAAATTAGCCTAATTGGAGTGCTTCCACATTCTGTATAGAGAGAGAAAGAGAGAGAGAGAGAGAGAGAGAGTTGGTGGGATGTCCATTTTGACATTCCATGCACTAATTTACTAGTGTTAACATCATATTCCGCATCTTACATATTTACTGTGTTGTTTAAACTTTCACACTGAGCTTGTAGAAAAGTTTGCTGCCTTTCTGAGGATACAAGGATAACTATACACATTACAAAATCACAGTTAAGCTACAGGATGTGCAAATAAGTAATATATCACTATGGAGCTTTGTAATAGCCTGCAGCTCAACTGGTGTGCTAAGTAGTTATACTTGTCTGCACTGAGTTTTGATGAAGCCTTCGATACATCGAGGATGTGTTTAAGGCTACTTTTCAGTTTTTCTGAGCAGTATCAAATGTTTGCCATGGGGGAGAGAAACGTGTGCAGGGCACTAAGTGTGTAAATAATCTGTAATCAGAATCTAATATATCATCATGGACGAAATTATTGACTCCCATGACTGTATTATATACTGAAACACAAAAGGAATGATCCTGTGCAACACTCTAAAGGTTCATACACATGTGTATCATGAGTGCCAACCTGCACAACTGTATGCATGGCCATTAATCGCGCCGTGTATAAGCATTTTGCTGGTGCTCCTAGTTGCCCCCACCCTCCTTACTCATTGCCTTTTTATAGTGTGTGTGACTCTTAAGACTTTGTTCACACTATATCGTGTTTTGGTGCGGTGACATCTCACCAAAACGCTGTGCACATAGGAATGAATAGTACTGTTCACACTATTGAGCTGTGATATAGTGCGTTGTGTGCAACCAGCAGTTTGGTGCATTATACACAGCGTTGCCTTTAAAATAATAGCGTGCGTTAACTCAGCGGAACAATGCACGAAATCACCTAGAAATGTTCCACTACGTTAAAAAAAACTTTGTGTGAACGTAGCCTTATAAATTTGCACAGCCTCACCATGAACACTGCTCTGCTTACATATCACCTCCCCTCTTTCTTTTCTCTTCTGATTCTCTAAGGGTATCTCCACTGATGGAAAAACGTTTTTTTTTTTTAATCTATCTGATAGTACACCTTCCCCCAACCCCCCTCCTACCTTTATTATCTCTAAAAACTCCTCTGTTTCTTTGCAGCAGCCAGGGGAAGTTTCGTTCGTTTCTGCTACTGTGCTGGGCAGGCTGTCAGTCAATGTGCATCATCACATGCATATCATGATTTCTGCCACACCCACTTGACCCCAGTGATATCTGATGTACACAAAGCCTTTCCTCCCTGTCTCTATGATCTATTCAGCTGATAGTGCAGGGAGAGACACAGAAGGGAAGTTATAAGGTTTAGCCACACAGCTTTATGTAGAAGGCTAGGAGAACTTGCTTTTTAACAATTTCGGTTACAATTTCCCTGTGACATCCCCCTCTGTGACAGCCCCCCCCTCTGTGACAGCACCCCACTGTGAGAGCTCCCCCTCTGTGACAGCCCACCCTCTGTGACATTCCCCAATGTGACAGCACCCCACTGTGAGACCGTGACCTCCGTGCTACGAGCCTTCATGCACGAGTTGTGACGTGTCATGAGGAGCTCGGGGCGGGGAGTGTGGGCGAGCCTTGATGATGGCGGAACTGTGCATTGACAGCTCTGCTACCGAGCTTGAGAGAAACATGTCAGTGTCTTGAAGAGCGGGCAAATCAGATAAAGCGAAGTTCGCGCTCTCTTCCTGTTTCTATATCTGAATACTGAGCTGATTACTGGAACAGACTTGTAGCCATGGGAACGTAACGCTAACGTTCCCATTGGCTGGTGGATCCCGACTACGGAAGTAATTTTCTGCGCATGCGCGAAATTGTGCACGCGCGTCGGCAGTTTCCCTGGCTGGCGTTAACAAGAATGACGTGGATCAGATGCCTGTAATGCGTACAGGCATCTGAAGGTAAATATCCATGGCTGTATTGCTCTGAGGAGGCTGCAATTCAGGGTAGGTGGCTAACTTTATTAAACCTACTATTTAAGGCAATATTTGTTTTATCAGTGGGATACCCTTTAAAGGGCATGTTCCACCCCCAAAACTAAATCCCCCCAACTACTGGCCCCACCATGTAGTAGTTATCCTTACCTCACATCCCAGCTCCATAGGTTCTCCTGTAGACCCCCCCCCCAAGTCCCAAAACTAACCACCAGGAGGATAGCAGGGCTCTGCCTGCTATCTTGCCTCCGGTAGATATTTGCCATGCGCACTGCAGTCCTTCTCCCCCCTCCCTCCCTCTCCCTCCCATTCTACTATCCCTCCCCTAGCGTCAATCCCCTTAACATGCTGCTCCCCCATGTCCCCCAGCCCCAACCGCATTTTTTTTTTTTTCAAAAAGCTCCCCAACTCTTACTTACCTCTCCGCTTTCCTACGCTGCACTGAATGACCGGCAGCCGCGTCCGTGATTGGCTGCCGCTCAGCCAATCACAGACGCAACTGCCGGTCCCCTCCTCTGCTTGCATTCTCGCAAGCAGAGGGCCGGCAGTGCGGCGGAGGAACGAGGGGAGGTAAGTAAGAGTTTGGGGGCTTTCTGAAAAAAAAAATTATGCGGTTGGGGCTGGGGGACATGGGGGAGCAGCATGTTAAAAGTTAGTTCTAAGGGTGGACATACCCTTTAAATGTTGCAGAAAGTGTGCTGCAGGCAGCCAGCCAAAGATCCTAGTAAGAGGTCAGTGATGAGAATACTCATTACAATTTCTGCTCTCAGGTGACAGGTCTTCCCTGTAAATGCGTAAATTTCAATGATGATTTCTCAGAACCTACAGCTCAGATTTAAATTCAGAAAACATTTTGGGTTAGTGGGATCTTGTAAAATGGGACAATTCTAAAAAGAGATAAAAATGACCATATACCGGTATACAATTAAAAACAGAGAAAGCTGAGTTGAGAAAGTGAAATTTGTCCTATCGCAGCCCTCCTCTCCTCTGGGACCCGGGTGTCAGGTTCAGTATTCTCCACCTATTACTTGGGTTATACCTTGGATGCATTATACCTTTTGGCTACTAAATGCCCTAATTTTGCTGCTTTGCATATATGTGTGATACCATGTATATATAGACTGATTATAGATAATACCTACCTGATAGCTTTGTGGATTATTGTTTACCCAATAACTTGATTACTTTGTCCCTGGATGGAGAGCTATGTTTCTAATTGTATATATGATAATTTTTATCTCTTTTCAGAATTTTCCATTTTTTAGGATATTTATTAGATGATTTTTAGCATTTACCATATTAGAGTGTTGCACAGGATCATTAATTTTATTTTTCAGTCTGCCATGGGAGAAACACTATATGTAGCTTTTTTTTAGTCTCATGGTATAATGTGGTCTTAATTGCACACAGGCATTTCCCCCCTCCCCCAGTATCCCTGTACTAGGGCTGTAAACACATCTCCCTATCTATACATTGAGATAAATATTTTACAAAAGGATTAGGGCAACCTTCTATATGTGTAACATTCTCTGACATTTTGAGTATTAATAATAGCTTTTTTTTTCATAGCTGAAATCTTAGAACTTGCAGGGATGCAGCCAGAGACAATAAAAAGGGCAGAATTACTCCAAGACACATCCTTCTAGCAGTTGCCAATGATAAGACTTAATCAGGTATGAACACAATGATCAATTTTTTGCTAATACATAAAAATATTTGTTCATCTATGTCCGAAGATCATTAAAGGCTCTGAGCAGGCAATGTTACATACCCCTCTTACTACCCAACCTGATCCAACCCTCCTTTCACACTCCACTGCCACTCTACTTTAGCCTACCAATTCCCATCACCTTATGTCTCACCTCCATTTCCCTAGACTGTAAAATCTCTGGGCAGGGTCCTCTCTCCTATTGTATCACGGTATTGCTGTAAGTAACTCACTGTGTGCTTATATTCTGTATTACTTGTGTATGTATAGTATGACTTTGTATAATATGTATTACCCTGTATGTAATGTATGACTATGTAATTGTAAAGCGCCACAGAAGATGTTGGCGCCATATAATCAATAACAATAATAACTGCTTCCTATGCATGTTTTTGCATATACACTTATCATGGCGCTTAAGTAATTTTAACATTTGTTTATAAGCTAAAAAAATAGGACCAGTCACAGGGGGTACCAATAACGACCCACGTTATTGGTACCCCCTGTGACTGGTCCTATTTTTTCACAGGGGGTACCAATAACGTGGGTAATTTAGTGGCCTTGCCCGCTGACATTTTTCTACTGAGTTCTTTCCTTTGAAATACCAAAGATTATAAAATATTAGTCAGTGGAATAGAAAAGTGATTAACTATAGGACTTGCCTTGTTTAAGGCATGTCCCTCCCCCAAAAGTATTTTTTTGCTGTAGTGTAGGGAGCGCTATCCTGTGTACTTTTGCCATACACTTTCATTATTTTTTGAACAGTCATCAAGTTTTTTTCATTTTTGTGTTTCTTATGGGTGTAACATTGATTTCACTCCTCCTATAGGGCAGTGGCTTGTAGTCTATGGAGATATGTCCATCAATCAGAAGGGGTTTGCATAATGGTTAAAAAAGCCCTTTCTCCATTTATTAATTAAACATGCAGAATCAGTTAAACATGCAAACAACTGATTTGCAAGTCCCACCTGGGATTCTGGGATTTACATGAACCCTTTCCCTTCTTCTATAGTCATCAGACTACCGTACATGATCTGATATTGTTGTGTGCAAGTAGAATGTTGATGTCAGATTGAATCAGTTTATCAATGGTATATATATATATATTAAAAGACAAAAAAGCAGCAGCCCCTAGGGCCATATTTAAAACGCACGGTAGCTGTAAATGTACTAAAAAGCGATACCGCGTCTTTATAAATATACCCCTATAATCATGTTCCTTTAAAGGGCATGTCCACCCCCAAAACTATTTTTTGCTGTAGTGTAGGGATCGCTATCCTATGTACTTTTGCCATACACTTGGAACGTTAGCCTTTCTCCATTTATTATTAAACATGCAGAATCTGAGCACTGATTTGCAAGTGCCACCTGGGAGAGATATATATATATATAGAAACGAACAGAGGAGCACCTTTAATAAGAGTGCTCCTCCTTCGGTTCTTCCATATGGTATTATTGGACGCGAAGGAAAAGGAAACACAGACGAGAGTGCAGACCATGAACTGTGTGTGTGTGTGTGTGGTGTGTGTGTGTATATATATATATATATTAATATATATATATATATATAATATATAATATATGAAAAGAGAGATATAGGAGCACTCCTAGGAATTTCAATGAAATTTATTCACAAAACGTGGCAACGTTGAATAATTTCATTGAAATTCCTAGAAGTGCTCTGGTTGCTTTTACGCTGCAATTATTCACACTCAGCTTTGCTGCATGTGTTTCTGATGTCCCTTTGATTACCATGTTGCTCTCTAGACTGGTTTGCAATTATCCCACTATGTTCTCATTACTGGAGATTATTTCTGGTATCGGAATATCGGAACCAGATATTCCAATACATCAATACTCTGTTACTCTGTTGAATATTTAGTTGGGCAGCAAACAAACTTTTGCTGGAAATTTTTTTGTCTTAGATACAGAAAGCCAAATACTGAGAACGAAATTGAGAGCCATCTGAACAAGGGCTGCCCATTCAAGCTCCCCCCAAATCACTCAATAAGCTTATATCCCAGCACATACCTCTGAACAAAGCTATAACATCTCAGATGAAATGCAAAACTGAAACTAGCTCTCCTTACTGAACATTCACTATTTGTAGTGGCTCCTAAACCCCACCCCCAATATCTGATTGGTCCAAGATCCAATCAGATTTAAGATTGTATCTAGACCAATCAGATTTTGGGGTGTGTTTGAGACACTATAAAACAGCATGAAATCTTCAGAGAATCTCAGTTTTTAATCAGCATCAAACTAGCAGGTCTTGCCTTTGTATCTAGGTTAGAGATTTGCAAGTAAATGGCTGGTTGTTTAGATGGACTGCCAAAATGAATATTTTTAGCTCCGGGTTTCATGCCTTGGCGTTGTTGAAAAAAGTCCATAAACTACACAAAATGTTGATTATACAGATAAATGGGACAGCACGGTGGCTCAGTGGTTAGCACTGCTACCATGCAGCGCTGAGGTCCAGAGTTTGAATCCACCCTTGGACATATCTGCAAGGAGTTTGTATGTTCTTCCCGTGCTTGCGTGGGTTTCCTCCGGGCACTCCGGTTTCCCCCAATCATAAAGACATACTGATAGGTTGTATGTGTCAAATAAATGTGCTTAGATTGTAAGCTCTTCGGGGCAGGCCTGATGTAATGTATACATGTAAAGCACTACGGAAGATGTTGCGCTATATAAATCCAATAATAATAAATGATAATAATAGTGTTTTGATTACAGAGCCTGAAATTGCTTTCCTTTGGCCAAATAGCCTGCAAAATAGTGCCTAACTTCTAACAGTTGATCCAGAGGAAGGCAAAAAAAAACAGCTAAAAAGGGGGGAAAAATTTCTTCCCGACTCCAAACGGCAATCGGAAAGTATCCCTGGATCAACCAGATCTATATGTATTAATACCAGTAATTCTCAATATTTTTTAGTTTTAGAAACTTATCCAGGCCTTTTTTAAAGTTATTCAATCAACTTGCCATTACCACATCTGCTGGAAGACAGTTCCACAGTTTCACCGTTCTCACTGTAAAGAAACCTCTCCTAACCTGAAGATGAAACTTCTTTTCTTCCAACCTTAAAGGATGTCCACGTGTCCTCTGATATGACCTATTAGTGAACAATGCACCAGAGAGCTCATTGTATGGGCCATTAATATATTTGTACAAGGTTATCATGTCCCCACGCAACCGCCGCTTCTCCAATGTAAACAGCCCTAACTTGTCTAATCTGCCTGCATATTCAAGCCCCTCCATTCCCCTTTTCCCCTTATTAATTTAGTTGCCCTTCTCTGAACTGCCTCAATTTCCAAGATGTCCCTTTTGTATATGGGATTCCAAAACTGCACCGCATATTCCAAATGAGGCCTTACCAGTGCCTTGTAAAGAGGGAGAATAATATTTTTCTCTCTTGAATCTATTCCCCTTTTTATACAAGACAATATCTTGCTAGCTCTAGCTGTTGCTACCTGGCATTGTTTGCTACAGCTAAGTCTTATCTACCAGAACCCCCAAATCTTTTTCCATTACAGATGAACTTAACACAGAGTTATTTATGGTGTAGATGGCACAGGGATTATTAAATCCCAAATGCATCACCTTACATTTATCTACATTGAATCTCATCTGCCATTCTGCTGCCCATTTTGATAATCTATCTAGGTCTGCATGACCGAGTTAATAAGAAAGGAGGAGGAGTATGTATGTATGTTAAACAGGAATTTAAAAGGTGGAATAGATGGGGAAGCAAACGATACGGCAGAAACATTATGGGTGGAACTGTGTACAGGAAGCAAGAAGGTAGGTAAATTAATTGTTGGAGTATGTTATAAGCTGCCAAATTCCGAGGAAGAGGTGGAAATGAATCTCCATATGCAGTTGGCGAAGGCTGCTGGTATGGGGCATGTTCTGGTCATGGGGGATTTTAACTACCCTGACATAGATAGGGAACTGCCAGCACCTCTAAAGGTATAAAGTTCTTAAATTTTCTATATGAGCATTTTCTTTCACAGATGGTAGAAGTTCCTACTAGACAGAATGCGTTGTTGGATCTGGTGATATCTAATAACCCTGAGCTCATATTGGAGATGAAGGTAATGGGAAGCTTAGGGAATAGTGACCATGATATAGTGTCATTTAGTATAGGTTGCAAAAAACTAAAGTGCACTGGCTTAACAAAAACTTTTAACTTTAGGAAAGCTAATTTTATGCTTTTAAAGGAATCGCTCCTGCTCATAGACTGGGGGGAACTGTTTCTAGGTAAAGAAACTGAGCAGATGTGGACCACTTTTAAAGGGATATTAAACTATTACATTTCCAAATCGGTACCTTTAGGTAACAAGTGTAAAAAAATTAGGTCCAGTCCTGCATGACTTAATGCTCAGGTAAAAAGGGAAATGGAAAAAAAGAAAAGGGCTTTTAAAATTTTAAAAACAGAAGGCACAGAACAGGCTTACAGGGAGTACAAAAGCTGTAATAAAGAGTGCAAGAAAGCAATTAAACTAGCTAAAATAAAAAAAATTTTGGGGTTGGACTTGCTTTGTTCGGCAATCCGTATTTCATTTTCTAAGTATATAAATGGTAAAAAGATGAGGACTGAGAATGTGGGACCATTAAATTATGGAGCTGAGGTGGTTGTAGAGGATGCCGAAAAGGCTAATCTGCTAAACCGTTTTTTTACATCAGTTTTTACTGTTGAGAATCCTTGTCCTTACAGTAGGGATTGTAGCAATATGCAGGGAAGAAATGAAGAGTTTTCACATTGGATAACGGAGGATATGGTACGGAAACAATTAGAGAAAGTTAATATCAATAAAGCGCCAGGACCAGATGGATTGCATCCTAGGATTTTAAAAGAGCTTAGTTCAGTTCTAGCTAGACCACTGTTTCTCATATTTTCAGATTCGCTTTTGTCTGGGGATGTGCCGCTGGATTGGAAAAAAGCCAATGTAATACCAATATTCAAAAAAGGTAGTCGTTCACAGCCTGGTAACTATAGACCTGTAAGCCTAACATCAGTGGTAGGGAAGGTGATGGAAACTTTGTTAAGGGATCATATCCTTGACTTTGTCTCCAGAGATCATCTTATTAGTAGTAGTCAGCATGGATTTATGAGAAATAGATCATGCCAGACAAATTTAATTGGTTTTTATGAAGAAGTGAGTAAGAAGTTGGACTCAGGCACAGCAGTGGATGTGGTATATTTGGATTTTGCAAAAGCTTTTGATACTGTGCCACATAAGCGACTAATGTATAAACTGAGGACGGTTGGCCTTGAAGAAAACATTTGTTCATGGATAGAGAACTGGTTATTGGACCGCAAACAGAGAGTGGTGGTTAATGGAGCTACATCTATGTGGGCTAAAGTTCTAAGCGGAGTGCCTCAGGGTTCTGTACTGGGGCCGCTTCTGTTTAACCTGTTTATAAATGACTTAGAAGGGGGCATTGAGAGCAAGGTCTCTGTGTTTGCTGATGACACTAAATTATGCAGAGCTTTGGAAACTTCCAATGATGTGCAAGTGCTGCAAGCAGACCTAGATAGATTATCAAAATGGGCAGCAGAATGGCAGATGAGATTCAATGTAGATAAATGTAAGGTGATGCATTTGGGATTTAATAATCCCTGTGCCATCTACACCATAAATAACTCTGTGTTAAGTTCATCTGTAATGTAAAAAGATTTGGGGGTTCTGGTAGATAACAGACTTAGCTGTAGCAAACAATGCCAGGTAGCAACAGCTAGAGCTAGCAAGATATTGTCTTGTATAAAAAGGGGAATAGATTCAAGAGAGAAAAATATTATTCTCCTTCTTTACAAGGCACTGGGAAGGCCTCATTTGGAATATGCGGTGCAGTTTTGGAATCCCATATACAAAAGGGACATCTTGGAAATT
The DNA here is from genome assembly GCA_019447015.1 of Hymenochirus boettgeri. Taxonomy (NCBI): domain Eukaryota; kingdom Metazoa; phylum Chordata; class Amphibia; order Anura; family Pipidae; genus Hymenochirus; species Hymenochirus boettgeri. Next base: position 79,558,617 of record CM033475.1, read on the forward strand.
GAGGCAGTTCAGAGAAGGGCAACTAAATTAATAAGGGGAAGAAAAATATAGTCAGTGGAATAGAAAAGTGATTAATCTAGGACTTGCCTTGTTAAAGGCAGTGCCTCCCCCAAAAGTATTTTTTGCTGTAGTGTAGGGACGCATCCTGTGTACTTTTGCCATATCACTTCATTATTTTTTTGAACAGTCATAAGTTATTTTCATTTTGTGTTTCTTATGGGTGTAACAATTGATTTCACTCCTCATAGTGGGCAGTGTGCTGTAGTCTATGGAGATATGTCATCAAAGAAGGGGTTGCATTGGTTTACATTTTTCTACTGAGTTCTTTCCTTTGAAATACCAAAGATTATAAAATATTAGTCAGTGGAATAGAAAAGTGATTAACTATAGGACTTGCCTTGTTTAAAAGGCATGTCCACCCCCAAAACTATTTTTTGCTGTAGTGTAGGGAGCACTATCCTGTGTACTTTTGCCATACACTTTCATTATTTTTTTTGAACAGTCATCAAGTTATTTTCATTTTTGTGTTTCTTATGGGTGTAACAATTGATTTCACTCCTCCTATAGTGGGCAGTGTGCTTGTAGTCTATGGAGATATGTCCATCAATCAGAAGGGGTTTGCATAATGGTTAAAAAAGCCCTTTCTCCATTTATTAATTAAACATGCAGAATCAGTTAAACATGCAAACAACTGATTTGCAAGTCCCACCTGGGATTCTGGGATTTTACATGAACCCTTTCCCTTCTTCTATAGTCATCAGAACTACCGTACATGATCTGATATTGTTGTGTGCAAGTAGAATGTTGATGTCAGATTGAATCAGTTTATCAATGGTATATATATATATATCTTTAAAAGACAAAAAAGCAGCAGCCCCTAGGGCCATATTTATAAACACACGGTAGCTGTAAATGTACTAAAAAGCGATACCTCGTCTTTATAAATATGACCCCTTTAATCATGTTCCTTTAAAGGGCATGTCCACCCCCAAAACTATTTTTTGCTGTAGTGTAGGGATCGCTATCCTATGTACTTTTGCCATACACTTGGAACAGTTAGCCCTTTCTCCATTTATTAATTAAACATGCAGAATCTGAGCAACTGATTTGCAAGTGCCACCTGGGAGAGATATATATATATATAGAAACGAACAGAGGAGCACCTTTAATAAAGAGTGCTCCTCCGTTCGGTTCTTCCATATGGTATTATTGGACGCGAAGGAAAAGGAAACACAGACGAGAGTGCGAGACCCATGAACTGTGTGTGTGTGTGTGTGTGGTGTGTGTGTGTTATATATATATATATATATAATATATATATATATATATAATATATAATATATTAAAAGAGAGATATAGGAGCACTCCTAGGAATTTCAATGAAATTTATTCAACAAAACGTGGCAACGTTGAATAATTCATTGAAATTCCTAGAAGTGCTCGGTTGCTTTTACGCTGCAATTATTCACACTCAGCTTTGCTGCATGTGTTTCTGATGTCCCTTTGATTACCATGTTGCTCTCTAGACTGGTTTGCAATTATCCCACTATGTTCTATTACTGGAGATTATTTCTGGTATCGGAATATCGGAACCAGATATTCCAATACATCAATAACTCTGTTACTCCTGTTGAATATTTAGTTGGGGCAGCAAAACAAACTTTTGCTGGAAATTTTTTTTTCTTAGATACAGAAAGCCAAATACTGAGAACGAAATTGAGAGCCATCTGAACTAAGGGCTGCCCATTCAAGCTACCCAGCCAGAATCACTCAATAAGCTTATATCCCAGCACATACCTCTGAACAAAGCTATAACATCTCAGATGAAATGCAAAACTGAAACTAGCTCTCCTTACTGAACATTCACTATTTGTAGTGGCTCCTAAACCCACCCCCAATATCTGATTGGTCCAAGATCCAATCAGATTTAAGATTGTATCTAGACCAATCAGATTTTGGGGTGTGTTTGAGACACTATAAAACAGCATGAAATCTTCAGAGAATCTCAGTTTTTAATCAGCAGTCAAACTAGCAGGTCTTGCCTTTGTATCTAGGTTAGAGATTTGCAAGTAAATGGCTGGTTGTTTAGATGGACTGCCAAAATGAATATTTTTTAGCTCCTGGGTTTCATGCCTATGGCGTTGTTGAAAAAAAGTCCATAAACTACACATAAATGTTGATTATAACAGATAAATGGGACAGCACGGTGGCTCAGTGGTTAGCACTGCTACCATGCAGCGCTGAGGTCCAGAGTTTGAATCCACCCTTGGACATATCTGCAAGGAGTTTGTATGTTCTTCCCGTGCTTGCGTGGGTTTCCTCCGGGCACTCCGGTTTCCCCCACAATCATAAAGACATACTGATAGGTTGTATGTGTCAAATAAATGTGCTTAGATTGTAAGCTCTTCGGGGCAGGGCCTGATGTGAATGTATACATGTAAAGCACTACGGAAGATGTTGGCGCTATATAAATCCATAATAATAATAAATGATAATAATAGTGTTTTGATTACAGAGCCTGAAATTGCTTTCCTTTGGCCAAATAGCCTGCAAAATAGTGACTAACTTAAGTGCTTATAAAGTTGCACTAGTTTCACCGTTCCCTGACAAGCACTCTCAAACAGCAAAGTGCAGATAGGTAATGTATAGGATGCAGTGTACTGGAAATATCCACATACAATATAAGCTTATTATAAAATAAAAATGCTTACAAATGCAAAATCACAGTTTATTAGTTTATTACTTTAAGGTAACATGTATAAAAGGACATCAATACTGAAAAAAATAGTTATCTTTAGATATCCAATCTGAAATATCTTCTGCTAGGTGCAGTTTTGCTATAAATAGAATGGAGACAGTGTTTATGCAAATCATGTGATTGCATGTGGGAAATTCCCTCTTTCAATGCTGCTCATAGTGATTACTGAGCATGCTTGCCCTCATAGAACCCCTACAAGGATAGTTAGAAGCAGAAAACTAATACACCAGAAATGGCTCCTACTCTTTAATTTCTGGGACTTTGAACAGACATTACAGGAGAACCATTTGGAGCAGAGGGGTAAGTTGGGATTTTTGAACACTGCACAGTGAGGCCAGTAGTAGGTTAAATTTTAGTTTTGGGGGTGGAACTGCCCTTTAAATTTGCAATTCAGAAACATCTGAAATTTTCTTGTCCGCACATGCCCAAGGCAGTTTATTACAGATTTTTATATAACTATGCATTAGTGATTTTGCCTAATATAATACATGAAGTAGTTTAGCTTTATTGTTCTTTACCAGAGTGTATTGTGTTTAGTAGTAATTTCTGTTCTAAACAAGTGCAAATAATAGAAGTGTGGTAGGTATATTGTTCGTAGCACCTGTGTATTTAAGGATTTTAAAGACCAGTTGTGTTCTCTCAAGACAAGTTGTTTGCAAAACATACTGATGGTGTTGGTCACAGATGTATTTCTAAGCTTCTGAATGTTTCTAGTGAGCACTGTTGGGAACATAATCCGAAAGTGGAAAGAGCATAATTTTACCATAAACTGAACATGACTAGGTGCTCCTCGCAAAATTTGTAATAGAGTGATCAAAATAATATTTAGAAGACCACTCAAAAAGAACTTCCGAAGTTGTTTAAAAAAACAAAAACTAATGCACTCAACCTCTATGCACACTCACCACACAACATTTGGACAAGCCAATAAAGTACCTGGAGAATAGAATCTGGTCAGATGAGACGAATATGTAATGGTACAGCAATACAATGATCCCACACACACAGCCAAGGAAACTCAATTGCTTTCAGAGAAAGGAAAATAAACCCTGCTAGAATAGCCCAGTCAATCAACTGACTAGAAAAACTGTTAAAAATAAGTTATAAAGAACTGAGTTCATAGAAGAGACCCCTGGAACCTTCAAGATTTGAACATAGTTTGTGTGGAAGAATTGGCCAGATCCCCACCTGATTCACACAAGTGACTAATGTATCTATACAGGAGGCATCTTGAAGCTGTCATTACCGGCAAAACCTTTTCTCCAAAGTATTAAATAGATTTCAGTAAGTGTGTTCAATGTTACCTTTGTCAGTAAACTTGCCTAAACATAACTTAAAGTGAATGGATGTATTTATTTTGATTTATTTGTATGTGTGGTTTACTTGGGTTATTACCAACATTTGGTATACATTTTGATGTCAATAGCCCCTTTAGAAATATAGTTACAGAGAATAAGGTTGATGTGTTCAATACTTATTTTTCCCACTTCATGCACTCATAAATAAGGAAAACACCTTTCAAAACCCTTGCTATTTGTGTATTTTTAGGTGTTGATTTTTAAATTGTTGGGCTGCTTTTTTGATTAAATTTCTCTAAGATGTGCTATAATGCTCATTTGAAATGTCTGATTAGTTGTATATACCGTACATTATTTGTTTTTAAGGACCCTATGCAGAATAAATAACAGGCTCTTTAAACCTTCTAACTGCTGTTTCTTTTTGTTAACAGCTGCTCAGAGGGGTAACCATTGCTAGTGGAGGGGTCCTCCCAAGAATTCACCCTGAACTTCTCGCAAAGAAGCGAGGCTCCCGTGGTAAAGAAACTATCCTTTCACAGCCAGTGGAGAAAAAGAAAAAGAAAAGTGGTAAATCACTGGAGGAAAGGCTGGCAAAGAAACCAAAATCTGCCAAAAACAAACTTCTTAAAAAGGTAAGCATGGGTTTGTTTTTTAAAATGTAATATCCAGGTTAGATGATGTATCAGTGACCTGTTTTTTAATGAATCTTTTAGGGCTCGTTCACACTAGAAACTGACAAACGCACAGCATGTGTTTGTCAGTTTGTATCCATTTTTTTCATACATTTGTATACATTTTTTAACAATGTGTATTCCATAGATTTCTATAGAAAATGTGTGAAAAATGGACAGAAATGCTGCATGCAGTGCGTTTTTTAAACTGACTGGAACGGAGCGGATTATAACGCAGCAGGTGTGAACGATATTGTGAAATCCTATGGGGTTTTACTGTCAGTCCATTTTTTTTAAACACACCTACGTTTGAAAAACGGATACAAACTGATGTAGTGTGAACGAGCCCTTATGTTTTATGGATGGTACAGTGTGACCTCGTTATAATTTATTATTAGAATTTAAATGCAACATTACAGAGCACAACAAAAGCCCTCTATATGAATATATCCTCTACTATGAACCTATGATTATCTTTCCATCAGTTACAGGCAGATGATTGGAAACCTTTGTTTTTTAGCTTTAAGGGTAAAGTTGTGGTCTCCAAGTTTCCTGTATTAAAAAGAGCACTTTCCAACCTAGGTGGTATTTCCAGCCAGCAATGTGAGCTGTGACATCATCAGCACCATTGCTCTGCCCCCATGCTTAGGCACGAGCATGCCTAGTTTTATCCTACTGCTGTAACTCTCTTTAAATAGCTTCAGAAATGAAGAGGTTTTTTTGGAGGGGATGGAGTTTCTTACATAGCACATAGACTGACACGCTTGTTTATCCTGACTGAATCCTAGAAGCTAGAGACATCATCCTAGTCTTTTTTGAAAGTTATAAAAAGCTCTTTTAAATAGGACGCCTTAGCGCCAATCCAAAAGGGGTGAAACTTGAAGTGGCTGTGTGAAAACAAAGAGTTATGCTAACACACTGCAAGCAATGCAGCGTGGAAGGTACTGTAAGTTTGGTGTGTGTCCATCCCCTTATTTCCCCTATAAAGATTCTTTCTACTGGCTTTGTCTGTTTTTTCATGTCTTTTAAAAAGGATAAACTAACAGAAGGAAAAGAAGTGGCTTCTAGTTCAACCTCTGATGATGGACCTGGTGATGCATTTACCATTCTCTCATCCAAGAGCCTCATGGTTGGACAGAAGGTAAGTAGGATTTATTGATATGTTATGGCAGTACTTTATAAGCAGGACAACCACAATCACTAGAAAGTATATGTCAAGTACATTTGCTATAGAATCTTAAACACCTATAGTCTGGTTTTCTCTCTCCAGGCAATTGTAATTTTTTTATTCACCTAAGACCTCTTAAGGCAGGTCAGGAGTAGGGATGGCTGGTTCGCGGATCCGAACCCGGATCCACCGCAGATTTATCCCGTTCGCGAACGGCGGATTTTTCCGTTTTTTCCGCCTTCCGAACTTCCGTTTTGCAGATTTTTAGTATTTCCGAAAATTTTCGAAAATACGAGAAACACGTAATTTTGAAAATTTTCGAAAATACAAGGATTTCTCTTATTTCCATAAATACGTATTTTCGAAAATTTTCGAAATTACGAGGATTACTCGTATTTTCGAAAATACATATTTTCGAAAATTTTCGAAAATACTAGTTTTTCTTGTATTTTCGAAAATATGCGAAACCCCATAATTTCTAAAATTTTTGAAAATAAGAAAAATCTCGTAATTATGAGGGTATTTTTCATTTTAATGGGTCCGCTCGCGGATTTTAGAATTTTTTCGAAAATTCGCGGATCCTCGAGCGGACCGGATTTTGCGAAGTTCGGACATCTCTAGTCAGGAGGAGGTTAGCAAGTAGACTTAACTGTTCTTACAAGCAGTTGAGAAAGGGAACAGGAGATCTCACTGTGTTTGCAGACTAAATCAGTTATAAAGTGTAGAATGCATTCAAGCTCATCTATACTTCACTCAGAATTACTGTACATGAAGTTCCTTTTCAAACCTAATAGGGGTTATTTATTTTGGCAGTAGATGCAGTCATATGTTAGGGCAGATAGAAATGGAAAACTGCATTAAAGCACCACTGTGCCCTCAGAATTATGAGGTAGGAAATTTTGTTAATTTTTCCTGTGTGAAAGTACCTGTCAGAAATGCATGATCAGAAAAAGTTGGCTCTGCAAAGATGTATGTATAATTTTATTTGTATAGCGCCACTTTGGTACGCAGCACTGTACATTATAAAATACAGAGTATACAGACTGGAATAAGTGCAAGCCATTATACAGATAAAATCTTTAAAAGTATCTTGTTTGCGCTTGGGGGTATGGGTAGGGGATGGGTTAAAACAAAAAGTGAAAAATAAATAGGTTAAGATCAAGATCTCTGTAAAAAATCAGTTCAAAATGGGGTAGTTCCTACGTGTTTCGCTGTTTTAGTACGTACAGCTTCATCAGGGATAAAATTGTTGTTGTTTGTTTTAAATGTCTCTCTGCCTTATAAAGCCATGATTCAAACATTTGTGTTCCATTTGCTGTCTGTGTTCCAGCAGCCATCTTGGATTTTTTTTCTTCTTTATAAAGTCTATTTTTGCCCTTTAGAGTCAGTTTTTAAATAGTTATTTTTATATATTCAACCTTGGAGGTGTCTAAAATATATGTTGGTTATAACCGTAGAGTAGAGAAAACAAAGAACAGGTTGTACTGGGTGAGAGAGGATGATGGGAATTCTCTGCTTGTTATAAGCATGATCAATAGATATCTGAACTCTCATTACAATAGTACGATAAGAATAGCATGATAAAAACTAGCACGTATAAATGGCTAAAATGATTGGGAAATATATTGTAAAAAAATAATAATAATAAAAATAATGGATATAATAATAAACTTTTTGGTTTAAAGATCTTCTTACTTGTGTCGCAAGACTTCTTATTAATTTAAGTGTTCTTTTGAACTTGCATAGATCAATTTCCGTCTGTAAAAAGTTTGCTTTGGGTGTGGGAAGAAAAGATAGTCCATTACTAAGAAGGTTAAATTCACCCCGAGCCAAAGGATGTTTACTGAGGTTAAATACTACTGAGGTCAAAGCGGAATTATTTCCGCTTTGAAGATAGTTTCTACCAGCAGGTGACAGGCACAGCCATGGGTTCCAATGTGGCCCCCTCGTTCGCCAATTTATATATGAAGTGGTTTGAAGACACATTCTTCTTACCTAAGTGGGGCGACAGATGTGTCGTCTATAAAAGATATATAGATGATGTCTTTCTTATTTGGCGAGGGGACCACGTTGGAATCCATGGGGCTATTAAAGAATTTGAATGGTCTTGACACTCCCATCAAGTTGACTATGCACCATCACGAGTCGAGTATAGAGTTTTTAGATCTGAGAATCTATCATTCATGATAATAAATAATGTGGATGCCAGCTTAAGAAAAGCACTGACATGAACACGTTGTTGCATGCGGGCAGCTTTCACACTCTTCAGCATAAAAATAGCATTCCTTATTCTCAGTTTTTTCGAAACAATACAGAAAGAGACAGAGCACTTATCCAACTAGATGAAATGCGGTTTAGATTTTTGCAAAAAGATGCCACTATATTTGATAAACAAATGAAAAAGGCCTTTGTTAACATCAATTTATCAGAAATCAAGGAAAAGAAATCGGACATCGATTTAGTTACTTTTTGTATGGACTACATCCCTGCAAGTTCACAGATTAAGGAAGCTATATATAAACATTGGGATATTGTTAAAAGAGACAGCACGCTACCTTTTCAAAATACATCTTTGTGATGCACATATAGGAGGGGTGCCAATTTACACAACTTGCTTGTACGGACTGATGTTCAAAAGATACGTGCAGAGCCCACACTGACTTGGCTAAGCAAACCCACAACAGGGTGCTATAAATGCTTGAGTTGGCAGGCATGTCGTTACATGGTGAGTGGTAAAGATTTTCCACATTCCTCATCCGGAAAACGATTCAGTAATAGGTACAGACTAACCTGCATGACCAGTTTTGCAATATATATCATTATAGGTCTGTGTGGTTACTACTACGTAGGCAAAACTATTACCTATAACCACAGACTGTCTATCAGAACAGCTTTATCGGGCAAAAGTGATGTGTCAGCGGATACCAACAATTATGGTGAGCAATCGGTTGCAAAACATTTTAAAATGGCCAATCAGTCTGGCCATGATGAAATGGATGGGTATTGATCATGTCCCCATCTCCTATCAGGGCATGACTAGAGATAAGAGATTGCTGCAACTTGAAGCCCAGTAGATAAGGAGATACTCTGGCCCCTAGAGGCCTGTATGAAATGTGGTCTCTATACTGCTTCATGTAACTATTTCAGGTTGCCCTAGTTGAAGCTTAATATACTATATTTTCTATTTTTCTGTGAGTATTGGGTGCTAGCTGGGTCATATGTTATATGTATAACAGATTTTTTCATCTCCTGACTTTGAGGTGGGAGATGTTTCTTATTTGTACATATCAGTTGCTATAGTTACTCTCCTATGTGTATTAAATTGTAATGATTGTAGTTTCATGGTACAGATTTGTATCATTTTGTTGTTAGAGTATCGCTGTCTGTGTTGCTGTCTCCATACATACAAGCCGCGGGTGAAGTAGTGTTTGGCCAAATTAAGCTTTATGTAACCAGTTAAGTGTAGGTTAGAAAGTTTTAAACCTTTAGTAATTGTTTTTTATGTGGGTATCTATATCGAGCACTATGTTTTTACAATACAAAGGTGTAAAACCAGGTTTTAGTGGGTATGGTGTGTTAATAAAGATATGTTATTTTAATTCACTGAGGTAGCACGCATATGGTTAGGGTGGTGGTGGGAGGATCCTGCCCCATCTTTAAGATGGCGCGAACAATTCGATCCTGAGGACGGCCGAGTAATGGCTGAAACGCGTAGATTGCATGTTCCGACAGGGTCTGGAGGTATATGAGGTTTTCCTGTTAGATATATATATATATATATATGGGTCTTTTTCATTTATTTATTATTTCAAAGTGCAAGTGCAGCAATGTTTTGGTCTGTTCCTAAAATCTTAGGTCTTAGGGAACATGGTATTAAGTCTATGTATCCACCAGACTTCCCTCTTGCATAACTTAAGTACCCGATCACCCCCTCTAGAGGGTGTCTGCACACCTTCCAATACCATATATTTAAGTTTAATGTAATGTTTGGAAGCTGGCAACCTCAGATCTTTCAATCTTATACTATCTTGTGAGATCTATATTGTGAAATTCTAGATTTTATAGGTTGTGTGGTATCAACAATGTAATTTAGTCCACATTGGCACCACAGAATGTACACAACAGATCTTCTATCACAGGTGTAATGGCCTCTCAGCTTAAAGGTCTCACCCATGATGGGATATTTAAATTGCATCCCCTTGTGTAGAAATTTACATATGCCCACTCCTTTGCCCCCCAAGAAGGCACCCTGTACCCCTTTCTTAGAACTTAAGTTCGAGCTGATTAAAGTTTTGCCCAAAGTATTACCACGGCGGAATGAAATCAATGGAGGTGTAGTAAATTCCGGAATCCCCAGGCATGCATTCTTTAAAGCACCCCAATGTTTATGTACCACATTGGTTATTTAATTCATTCCCACTTTATAATTAACCACTAATGGTATGCAGGACTTTTTCTCCCATTGCTTAACATTTTGTGGGGACTTCAAATATACAGGTCTTGAATGCAACAATTATATTTTTATTATTTCAACATGCCCCTTGGACGATTAGTAGCAACGTTTTAGAGCTAGTAGCCCCTTTTTTAAGTTAGATTTTAAAAAAATGGCATGATAGTGGGACTATTATGCCATTTGAAAAGGAGCTACTATCTCCGAAGGTTGCTACTAATTGTCCAAGGGGCATGTTGAAATAAATACAAAAAATAATTGTTGCTTTCAAGAACTGTGTGCTGTATATATTGGTGTTACCAATACAGTAGGTCTCCCTCTTATACGTATAACATATGTACCGGGAATTATCCTTCAGAAAGCAGGAGGTCCGGTGGGTGCATCTCCTAGGGACGTTGCACCCACACAGGGTTAATCGTGACTATGATTTACATGTATTTCTATTATTATATCAGTGTGTCTTCACCTCATTGTTTCTCGCTGCCCATTGGTTAAACATAGTATATGTTAACAATGTATGAATATAATGATTAATGTTACACCTGTATGTATTGCAATGGGAATTGTATAGTCTTCATGGGGACCATATGATTATGTATGGGATGGGAAGGTCTAAATATCCCTTTAAATTATGTGATGTATGATATGTATTTTTTTTATATACATTTAAACATATATGTGAAGGGATTTAAAGGGCATGTCCACCCCCAAAACTAAAATTTAACCCCATCCTTACCTTACATGTCTGCTACTTATTGTTGTCCTGCAGTGCTTGTCCAAAGTCCAGGAAAGTGAACAGTAGGAGCTGTCAAAAGGTCTCTGCCTTTTGTCTTGCCTCCAGGAGGGATGGTCACATGATCAGTGAAGCCCTTTTCCCACCACCCTCCCACCATCCGGATCCATCCTCTGCAGCCGTTGCACCCGGCGTGGAATGCTTTTAATATTGTGTAGCTAACCCCTGCCCACCCCCAACCACCGCATTAGTTCTTTTCAAAAACAAGCTAAATCATACTTACAGCCCTTCTCTCCCGCAGCGTATCTATTGCCGTGTCTGTGATTGGACAGGGGTTAGCTACACCATATTAAAAGTAAAAATTTAGGGTGGGCATGCCCTTTTAAAGGTTAAAAAACCCTATGGACTGCAGTTTTGGGTTTGTGGGTTTTCTTTGAGGAGAGTAAGATGATCCGAGCTGCCGTGTTTAAGATAGAGAGAAGAGAGAAGACAGGCTGGGAGACCAAGTAGCAGAATTTTACAGTAGTCAAAACGGGAGATTAAAAGGGCATGCATGAGCATTTTAGTTTCCTAGTTATCCCCTTCTTCAGTTAATGAGAAAAATAATAGGTTCACCTAGGGCCAGACCCGTCCTATTTTATTATTTGTACGGTTTTCCATTTTATTTGACAACGTGCTACCGATTCTTTTTATTTAGTTGTCCTTGACTCAAAGTGATCTGGGGCACATAGGTTCAATGAAAGTTGAAGGTATTATCCATCCAACCACTGCTGAAATTGACCTTAAGGAAGACATAGGTAAGTTTAGAAGGTTTGTTTTGTTCCTTTTATTATCACTTACTTGTATAATCAAATCCCTAATTTCCCTTGTGTGGTGTCTGGTTTTTAGATTAAAATAACTCCTATATCCAAGCAGTAGTTTAAAACAAAGGCTGGAAAATGAAAATGAGTGCACCAGGAGTAAAATATGAGAGATAAAAAATAGAAACAATGTATGTGTTACAATTTATTTGGTTTCTTGTTGCCTGCGATTAGACCGTATTTTAAATTCCAGTTTGAAGAGGCAGAATTAAAATGAAATAGCATCAAACCCCAGTATTATTGGTCATTTAGGTCACGTTGGATTTACAAAACATGACTTACCTTTTCATTATGATATGAATTAGTATGTCCTGTTTGAAACTCCAAGTTGTCTCCTATCAGAAGTGTGTGATTGTCTTAGCAAATCCATTTAACGTCAGCTACAATATCCTTCAGCTTACATTTGGAACCTGTTTCCATCTATAGTCTAAGGGGTCATTTACACTAGAAACTAGAAAAAAAATTTTTGCATGCATTTGTGTGCTTTTTTTACATTGTGTTTTATATATACTGTACTTATATAAAAATGCAGGCAAAAAATGGGACAGGAATGCTGCAGGCAGTTTATTTTTTCTAAACGCAATGGACTAAAATGCAAACTGACACAATCGGAATGGTGTGAATGATACTATTGAATTCTGTGTGTCCTTGTGTTTTTAAAAAAAGGGGCACGCTGATGGAAAAAAGGCTGGTAAGTAGCTTCTGATAACCTTAAAAACCTTGCAAGGATGAGGTTTGGGTTTATTTTTTTAACATAATATAAGTTTTTTTGGGGGGTGGATTTAAATCTGTTATAGGTTAATTAGGGTTGTTGCTTTTATGGCTTGTAGATGTTTTATGTTGTAGATTCATTCACAGGCAAATGTTTGCACCTCTTATTGCATCAGCCCCTTAGTGTATTTGATGCTCATTCTTTTTTTATAAAAATAGATACAGGGGGATTCACCCAGAATGTCAAAGTTAAAAGTATTTAACGGCAGCCTCTGTTAAATAGGCTTGCGACGACTGTGCAAGAGTTTCTTCCGGCTCTCACGCAGCCGCCGCAAACAGAGGCTTAGTCACGCTAACTGATCGTAAATCGGTTAGCGCAACTTTAAGAGGAGTAAGGAGTGCTGCGGTCACGTAAATTCCCCTGATAGTGTTGCAGAGGAACTACAACCTTTCATGGCATAGTCAAGAAGCCCACTGTGGTCCAGTGTATAGAAACGTTAAAACTTGTAAATTATTTTATAATTAAGTTTTGTTCAGTTGTGCAGCAACATTATTCATTAAAATCACAAATACATTAAGGGGCATGTCCAGTCAAAAAATAAAAAATAGCTATAAATGAACTTCACCCCACCATACGCCACTTTCACATTAACAGTATTTTCCTAATATGCCCCTGAAGTACGTTACCTGGCCTAGTCCCTTGACGCTGCGGCTGACAGCCGCTCCACTTCCTGGTTGTGGCTGTCAACCGCGACCAGGAAGAAGAGCGGCTGTCAGTGCAGAGGCCCTCTGCTGCTGTGTTTGTTGTGTGCATATCACAGTTATAAACCCTGAGGGCAAAATGTATATAAAGTCAAATTGGTCTTAGAATATTAGAATATTCTGCTGGGCTATCAAGGCAACAACAATCATTAGTTTTCATAATTTTTGCATGATTTGAATGTTATGTTCAGTAACATTTTTGAAGATGTAACGTAGCTGTACTACATTTTATTGGAGAATCCGTAAAAAGTGAATCACTTCTTATGCAGGAAATGCCTTGGAAAAAGCTGGAGGTAAAGAGTTCCTGGAAGCTGTTAAAGAGCTCCGCAAAGCTCATGGACCATTGGAACTGACTGGAGGTAGAGTTATTTTAATAATCGTTGTCAAAGCAGCAGAATGTATATTCTCATATATGGTATTTATTGATAATATTTATTATTTTCAGTCAAGCATTGTAGTGATAAATATTCAAGTTAATTCAAAGCCTATACAAGTGGATTATTTAATACAGAATGGTATGTTCATTAAATCTGCAACATGGCTAACGTGCCCTTATTCCCACAGTCTGGTCTAAAAAGAAATTTGTACCTTGTTGCTACTGTTTGATTAAAATCCATATAATTCCAAATGTTTTTAGTGCACACATGGATTTAATAACTTAATTAACTGTGAAAAAACAGGCAGTGTTTCAGCCTTAAGGTCCGCCAGGCAGATCGCCGAACGACTCCCAGCTCGGGAGTCGGTCAGGGCTCGGGAGCCTGGCAAACATCTGCAGATGTGTACGAACTTTTACACTAGGGGCCTTTATCAAGCCAAATATCTTGATAAAGGCCCACATTGCAGGGCTGAAATGTTGCCTATGGTTATCTCATTACAATGGGAGTGAAAGGGAGTTATTAAGCAGCAATTGAACATGTTTTCCTATTGCTAATTTGCATGTTAAAGATTTCAGTGACTTTGACTAGGATCAAATTGTGATGCTGATCTTCTAGGGACTGTAGTAGTCAGACCTACTAAACATAGTTCTCCATTAATTCTCCAGGTGTCAATTTAGTTGAGTGTCTGTTCTTCTGGAAAAAGTCTGAACCATTTTGCAATAGTGTTTTTCAATAATTATTTCCTCCATTCTGGCAGAGTAAGCTGGTTACTTGCTTCTTGCAGTCAATAAAGGCTGTGACTGCTGACATCACAACCAGTGATTGACTGCCGTTTTCCCTGCTGCCTCCACTGCACATGCTCAAGCTTAGAAAAAGCTCATTGAGCAAAAGGATGAGGCAGATACCTTCAGTACAGAAGAGAACTTATCATTAAATATCTGGTTATAAATGCATGTAATGCACTGGTATAGCAGTTAAGATTGCGGGCAGGTAACTGACAAGTCACCGGGTTTTTTTTTAAGGGTGGGCAGATATCACAGCATACCTTTTAAAGGTTTCATAAGGTCCTTTGAAAAGCCAGGGTTGGAAAAGAAGAGACTTTTTGGCACACAAAGCTAATTATTCAGCCCGATCCCTGCATCAGATAGCAAACTTTTTCCACTTCCTGGTTGAACTGGAGTCACAGCCGTAGAGCAGTGGAAAGCTCATCTGAGCATGTGTGAAAGCTCTGATCTTTTCCTGCTATCAGCTAATTGCCTGCAGGGATTGTGCTGAATGACTAGCTTTGTGTGCAGTTCTGCACAGTGTGTGTATAACGAACTTAAGGTTTTGGGGGTTTCCCTACCAGAATTTCATGTAATTTTGTAATTTAATTTTCAGATTTGTTCATTTCTGTTTTTCCATTTTACTCTTTAAAAGGCTAACTAATTTTTATTTTAGCTGCCCTTAGCCAAGCAAATGGTTTAGCGGCTAAGTTTGTCATCCATTGCCACATCCCACAGTGGGGATCAGACAAGTGTGAGGAGCAGCTGGAAAAGACTATTAAGAACTGTTTATCTGTTGCTGAGGACAAGAAGCTTAAATCTGTGGCTTTTCCTTCCTTCCCTAGTGGCCGGTATGTTCGGTTTCATTGCTTTTCCACAATCCATCTATTTTTGCAGACCACTGAAAAAAAAACATTTCTGTGTAAGGGGAGATAATAAATTACTATTATATGGTATTTTAAAACACAGTAAAGCTAAATAGTATTATTTAAATTATTATAGATTGTGGGGGGGGGGGAATTAGAATAACCATAAAAAAAAATATTCTGGAAAGCCATATAAGGGTAACATATTGATTGTTGTCCTTAAAGGGCATGTCCACCCTTGAAAAAAAATTTTGATATAACATTTCCCCTGTCCCCCCAGCCCCAACCGCTATATTTTTATTATTAGAAAGTGCCCCAAACTTTACTTACCTTCCCTCTTTCCTCCGCCGCACTGCCAGGCCCCCTGCTTGCGAGAAAATGCAAGCAGAGGGGCGAAACCGGCAGCCAATCACGGACGCGGCTGCCGGGAGTTCAGTGCGGAGGAGGAAAGAGTGAAGGTAAGTAATGTTTGGGGCACTTTAATAATAAAAATATAGCGGTTGGGCTGGGGGGACAGGGGGAATATTATATGTACAGGGTTTACGTAGGGGGAGGAATCTAATCGGGAGGGGGAGAAGGGCTACAGTGCGCTGCCAAACTTCTCCGGAGGCGAGACAGGAGGCAGAGTTCTATATGGACTTTCTATCCTCCTGGTGGGCAGTTTTTGGGACTTTGGGGGGGGGGGGGGGCTACAGGAGAAACCATATGGACTGGGATGTAAGGTAAGGATTTTATTACACTACATGATGGGGCCATTACTGGGGGTGATTATAGTTTTGGGGGTGGACATGCCCTTTAAATGTACAAAAAGTTGACTGTAACTGACCAGTGTTACACAATTGGGGAGCTTTTCCCACAGCCGCTCTAGGTTAATCTCTGTACTCTGTGCTGCTCTGGGTAAATTTAACCCACTGTGACCATTTAATGCCA
This sequence comes from Hymenochirus boettgeri, assembly GCA_019447015.1. NCBI lineage: Eukaryota > Metazoa > Chordata > Amphibia > Anura > Pipidae > Hymenochirus > Hymenochirus boettgeri. The sequence continues at coordinate 79,574,965 of CM033475.1, forward strand.
GCTATTAGTCACAGTAACTGGCGTAGAATAAGTTAGTGTGACTTCAACCCATCTTGGCAGTGACTGCGGATCTCCATTAATGGGGGTGTATATGTATAAGTGTAAGCACTGCAGTAATACTTATTCTGTGAATAAAGGCAGTCTTATGTCCCGGATCTAATTGAATTTCCTGAATATTGGGACCTGTAAATGGCTAGCTATAGGCTAGACAAAATATTGCCCCAACAACTTCACAGATCTTTCAGTCTTTTATTGAACTCCACCCTTACAAATGCAGACCCATCAGCAGGTGGTTTGTATGGGTTCTTCTTTTTCTAGCAAATTACTTCCATTTAAAAATATTCATGCCCTCATTAACATTCAGTGCCAAATTAGATTTGTAAAATTTAAAGCCTGACCAAAAGGTGAACCAACTATTGTTGATTCTATAATTAAAGGGGAAGTTCAGTGCAAATACATATGCTTTTCTGATAAAAGAGCAGTATTTTTTCATCCCAATGACCTTAATCTGCCAATTTAGCATTTTGTCTGTATATAAATAAATGCAACCGAAATACTGACTTCCTGTGTGCAGGACCCCTAATAGAGACCGTTATGGTCTTGCCCTTGACCCAGCGCCTGGGTCAACATTGGAACATTCCAAGAATGTGGTGCATCCTGGGTATAAGAAGGACCGTTAGAACCTGAAATGTCAGCTGACTAATGTCAACAGCAGGGAACAGCAAGAGGTATAAATTCAACTGATTTTTCCAAATGAGAGAGAATATGTAGAATAGCTAAGAAGGCATTACACAAACTAACAATTAAACAAATTTTTATAATTTCCACTGAACTGTCCCTTTCTGTTCTAAAATCTTGACAGAAATCCAGAATGGTTAATGAATTACACTAATTACATTACTAAAATGAAAATGGTTCATAAAAGTGCATCTAAATGAATAAGTGAATTTTGAAGCTTGACAATTTAGGTAAACAAGATATTCCCATTAATTTTGGCAGTTTTTAATACCTGTTCTTGTTATTATTGTCAAGAAATGTTAATAATTTTTGCTTTTTGTTTTCTCCTGCTATCCAGAAATGGCTTTCCAAAGCAGACAGCAGCTCAAGTGATCCTGCGAGCTATTTCCAGTCATTTTGCAGCCTCCAGCTCTTCCACTGTGAAGAACATTTACTTCTTGTTATTTGACAATGAAAGCATTGGGATCTATGTTCAAGAAATGGCCAAGTTAGATACAAAATAAGAGATCGAAGTTGCTACTACAGTTTTGCAAAACTAGAATGGCTATAATCCCGTAACAAAAGGATTTACAGACATAGATCTGTTGTTTTATTGTAATGACTAAGGAGATGTGAACCTTGCTTGAAGTTTTGTGGTTTGAGGAAAGCTTTTGATTTTAATTTCCAGTGGGTGAAGGAGTACAGAGGAGTAATGTATGGGTTAAAGGATCCTCATTGTGAATTCCTCCTCCTCTTTCTGTAAAAGCCAGCACCCCTTTACATTTTTATAGAACCCAAAAATGAAAAATATCTGTCACCAACAGTTTCTTTTATTCAAGGATGTTGTTCCTGTAGATTCTTTTAATTTTTTTATTTTAGCCTTAGTGTTCTAACAATTCAAGAAATTGTTTTAGATTTGTAGTATTGGATTTTTCAAGAAAACAAGACCATAAGATTATTTAAAATGTTTCATGTCAAATTCTTACATTTTGTCTTTGTCTCATTCACTGGGTTGTTGTAGCTATTTACTTCATTTGTTCATTAGAAGAAAAGAAAAAAAAAATGAAATACATGTTTCTATTTACAAATATGCCAAATAGTCACATTCATTTTTTTCTTTTTCTGGGTATATAATAAACTTTGTACATCTGGTCTGCAATTCAGCATTGATCTTTAAGGGCACATCAAACATAGTATTGGCAAGCGTCACAATGTTGTAATATTGAAATAAACAGGAAGACAAATCAAATGGACATGCAATTCCAATGTGGAGCAAGGGCTGCAGCTTTAATCATTTGACTTGCATTCTAACCTTCATACAATGACTAGCTGAATTCGGAATTGACTTTTTTTGACTTCTACTAGCCAACCCTAGGTTTTTCCAGGGAAGCCTATAAAACTTCCATTGAACCAGCCTCGTAAGAGCACAGTTAACACCCACCACGGAATGGACTTTCCCCTATACATATTTTCTGCAAAAATCCATGTCCCGTCTCCATCTGCACACACAAGATTCCACCAGGGGTTTCAAACCCAAATCAAAAATCTCTAGGCTTATATCTGAAAGATTGTACCCCCTCTATTTTATATAGACCTGTCTCCACCTTCCAAATCCATGTGTTGGTGTGAAATCTCATTCACCAGCTTGGACACTCCCTTGTTTAATTTTTTTCAACATCTCTCAAGTGTTTAAGGTGTGGAATGGTGAGCCATGCCAGTCTAGAGACCACCTCTGAACAACCTATTACTGCATCATACAGTACCAGATGTAGATTTGCATGGTCTTTATGAATTAGTTCCACTGTTTTGTAGTAGCTAATGTCATAACTGGCTAAGTGAACCACAATAATATCAGGGTAGCCCCATTGATTCTTATGTTTCACCACCATGGGGAATAGGACTTCCCATCCCATCCTATCCACTGAATTTTCAAGTCTCTTGAAGTGAAGGAAAGGTTTGTCCCTAGGTTCCTCACTGATGCCCGGGAATCTGCCCAAAATATATATGAATGCCCTAGTATCCACACTCTCAGCTGTTTGTACCGTAGAATGAGAAAACATAAGGAATCAACTAATTCAGGCCTAATGTATGAAGAGAAACAATGAGTCACATCTCCCTAGGCACAGAGAAGGCCAACTGTAATAAAACCTAACACCAGCTATGACGGATAGGCTAGAAACATAATTATATAAACAATCTTTAAGTCCTGCTATACAATCAATAAAATTACCTGTATTGCCAAGGTGACCCTCTAGCAGGGATGTTACCAATGGTTACTGCATTCTGGATTAGAATGTTGGATTCATTGCTGATGAAGACTGACCAGCCAGGGAAACTTGTGTGCACATTGGTGCTGCTGCCGATGCTGTAGCCTGGAGTCCATGGTAGCCATCTCTCCAGTAGGTAATTATGATGAAGACACAGAATTGGCACCTGAATTAGGTGTCCCTCCCCTTGTGGAAGTGTCAGAGAATAACTCACTTGTTCCTGGGACATTGCCTGACAAAGTGGTTCCTGCCTTGTCCCCATGTGCAGGTGCTGCTGCCAGGCCACTGACTTGCTACACATTTGGTAAGCCAGGTAATACTCCCCATATATTTATGTAAGTATGGGAGGGAATCTGAAGAGCATACAGGCAGCACTTCTGGTTCCACATTAAAACAAATTCATTGCACATACAAGGTAAGCAGCATCGTCATCCGACGAGTTTCGGGGACCTGCACATGTGGTAGATAGGACAGAAATTATTTACTCCACTGCACATGCCAGAAACCCCTAGGAGAATGGCGGAAACAGATTACACCAGGGAAAGGCTCCTTCTCTTCAGTTTCCTAAACAGTGTTTTGGCCAATCTAGGACAACCATATGCAGCAGAAGAGAAAAGAAGGGGTCATTTAACACTACACCATGTGCTCAACATTGGGGCAAATTTTTGTTGGGGGGTGCACATACCCTTTAAATCCAAACCTCTGAGAAGAATGCAATTAAGCTTTTTAATACCAACACACTGGTGAATCTGATCACTTCCTCCCTCCCTTCCTTCATTCATCCCAATCCTCCATAGTCATGTTGACACTGTTAGCCTAATAATGCAGGAGAACAACGCATTTGTAATGTGCAGGTGAAATAAGTCACTTTTGCGGTCTTGAGGTTTTTTCGAGTGAAGGATGTAAACTTTATTTTTCGTGTGGGGGGGAGGACAAGTGCCATTTAGCCAGCCTTTTATCGGATATATTTTTTAAAAGTGAATGTTGCTTAGATGTATTTATTTCATCTCTGAAATGTGCAGTTTTAAAAACTGATTAAAGGTATGGCTTGACAGATTTGCTTTATTGAATAGTATATTATTGAATTTGACTAGAATCCGGTAAAATGGAAATAAATGATAAATTAATGTATTGGGGTCCCTAGTCTTTTCTCTTAAAATAGGTGTGAATATATATGCAGTCCTCTGCAAAAGTATTGTGTATCATTTAATGTGTAGCTGCACAGATAGCTGGAACTATGTTTACCATATTTACTGAATGGAGGAAACTTTAAGGGGAACTGTGGTCATGTGTTTGCTATTAAAATGAGCACATGCGTAACTTTAAAATTATTCCAGGGTCATGCTTCTACAGTCAGGGGTTGTTCGTCAACTCGCCATGGTGGATTTACGAACGACCCCCAAACAAAGGCATATACACGCACAATTATCGCCCATAAGGCCGTTCGTCGTGCATGTGAACACGAGGGTGCTTGGATCGTGGCAAAAATCATACATGTGTGTGAGGCTTTAAATCTGATGTCTACTAGAATCTCCAAATCTTTTTCTAACAGAGCTTCACTTAGCACAGAGACATTTATGGTGTAGGTTGCACAATGAGTGTTAGGCTGGGTACAAACAAATGGATATTTTGTCCCGAACGAGCGTTTGTTATGGGCGAGTGCTCGGCCGGGACAAGTGACTATCAGTTGTGGCAATAGTGGCCACAGCCGACTGTTCGCACGACCGATCATGTGGTCTCAGGGATCGGCCGTGATTTACCAACATGTCTGATGGCCTGTTCATCCGATTCGGACGAATGGGCGACCAACATCGTTCTCAGCAGCATCCGAAAGCTGCACAGATTTTTCACCACAATCGACCAATACATAGCAGTATCGGTCGATTGGGCCGAAAAATCTGCCCTTGTGTACCCAGCCTTAAACCCCAAATGCATCTCCTTGCATTTATTAATTGAATCTCATCTGCTACTCTGCTGCCCATTTTGATAATCTATCTAGGTCTGCTTGTAGCCATTGCACATCATTTGAAGATTCCAAAGCTCTGCATAGTTTAGTGTCATCCGCAAACACAGACCTTGCTCTCAATGCCCAATTCTAAGTCTTTTATAAACAGATTAAAAAGAAGCAGACCTAGTACAGAACCCTGAGGCACTCCACCTAGAACTTACATACTGTAGATGTAGTTCCATTGACCACCACTCTCTGCACACGATCCAATAACCAATTCTCTATACATGCACAAATGTTATTTTCTAGGCCAACAGACCTTAGTTTATACATAAGTCGCCTGAGCGGCGCAGTATCAAAAAGTTTAGCAAAATACAAGTATACCACATCTGCTATGCCAGAATTAAAATTTATACTCACTTCTTTCATAAAAAACAAGCAAGTTAGTCTGACAAAAAAATCTTACCTCTTTCATCAAAGCCAAGCAAGTTAGTCCGACAAGATCTATTTCTCATATTAGCAGATTACTATTTCAGAGGTTGTGGAAACAAAGCCCAGAATATAATCCCATAACAAATTTTCCAGAATCTTCCCTACCACTGTTGTTAACTAAAATTACCAGGCTATGAACATCTACCTTTTTTGAAAACTGGTTTTACATTGGCTTTTTTCTAATCCAGCGGCACCAGAAAAAAGTGAATCTGAAAAGATAAGGAACAGTGGACTAGATAAAACTGGACTAAGCTCACTTAAGCCTCGTACACACGTCGTCAGATCATTTAAGTACGATGTGCCTGATGAACGTTCAGTAACCGTCTCATTATACACTAGTTCTGCTAACGACGCCTGTACATACATCAACGATAGTGGATAATGTTCGTTGGTAAAGGTGTTACGTGAAGTACGTATTGACATTCGGAATATCGCGTGATCTCAAAAAGTTGCACATCTGTATTTTATTCAATCTTCCATTACACTCTACCGATAATCTGCCGACTATGTACAAACTAAAATCGGCAGAACGAATCCACCAGGCCGATCGGCAGAAAAAGTTGAGAATAGTTGTCTTAGAAGATCGTTAAAAGCTTCATTTTCGCACAAATGTTGCACAAAAATTATCTGACGTGTGTACAAGGCTTTAAAGTGTGCTTGCATTCTACACAGTTATATATATAACAAAAAAGATAACAGCGTACTCATGGGACTTCACCATAGATCTGTTTACAGTTTATTCCAGCAGAATCAACGTATTTGTGTCCTCGTAGGACTGACATCTTTTGCTTTATTTAAATAAATATATAGAGAGTTTTAGTGTGTCAGAAAACCACAGATTTCTACCTGTTTGTACCAATATAGACTGCCAATTACATATGAAACCTTCAGAGTGGATCAATCCAGCTCCTGACGCTTTCCTATATTAGGAAGTAAGACTGGAACAAGTGTTTAAATCTACTTTTTACAAATGAGAGAAAACTAACAAGGCAAAAGAGTTTGGGAGATTCAATAAAAGTTCTTATCGTTAAAAATGGTGCTAATTTTGCCCCAACCAATCAGATATTATTTAACATTTGAAAGCTAACATCTGATTGGATGGGGCAAAATTAGCACCATTTTTATTGATAAAAACTTTTATTACATCGCCCTGCTAGTCTATTATTTAAAGCTCTATAGGGATTGTTTCACATTTGTTATCACTACTAAGTTGTGGGAGTTCTAAAAAGAATACAATACGCCAATATAAATATGAAATGTATACACAAAAAATGTACATAAAGAAAAACCTTTTACTGAATAACCCTGTATGTAGGTAGAAGATAGATTTTAGGTGAGTGAAAAGGGATGTACATGCTTTTTAATGCTATATATTACTGGAATAATGCAGAAAGCTGATACAGAAAACAATTTTTTTTCTGAACCTACATAGACAAATGTGTACACATAGTTCTAGTGTGTTTTAGATATTATCTGCAAATGGACATAATGTAGTAGATATGGCTTTAATAAATGAATTTATTTTGAAAAAATAATATTACAAATGTATTGTGTAACAGTTCGAACAAAATTCATCAGACAACTAATAATAATAAGTTCATTGAATATAATAACATCACAATTAATACACTTTGGTGGCTGCCATTAATACTCATAGCAGATGAATTTGAATTTAAAAAAATGGTTTCCATATTCCTGGAAAAAATGATCAAAAAGTCTTAAAAGGACCATTATACCGTAAACCGTAAACATTAACTTTTTAAAAATGAGAAGAACCCGAGGCAGGGAGGTAAGATTACTTCCCAATATTGTTTCATTGAGGAGCTACAGCATGTACATATTTCATCTGCCAGGTTATGGCTCTGGGCCTTCCTGTATTAAAAATATTGCTGAATCACTCAGAAAGACTAGCTGAAGCAGTTACAGTTTATACTCAAGTATAAACCGACCCAAGAATAAACCAAGGTACCTATTTTTACCTTAAAAAGGAGTAAAGTGATTGATTCCAGTATAAACCGAGGATATACATACAGTAGTCCCATACAGTAATAGCCAAATCCAGTATGGCTATTACTGTATGGGAAACTGTATGGGAATTCTGCTGTCTATTTATAGGCCAACTAAAGCCTCAAAACAATACAGAATCAGAAGGCAAACTTTTTAACAAGAGATTCTGTATTGTTTGAGGCATTAGTTGCCCTTTAAATGGAAAGTAATCCCATACAGTAACCCCCATTCCTTGGCACTCCAGATGTTTGAAAACTACAACTCCCAGCATGCTTTATTTGCTGGGAGTTGTAGTTCCCAAACATCTGCAGTGAAATTACAGGGATTACTGTACCTCCCACCCCCTCCCGCCCCCCCCCCCCCCAGTGTGAGTTGCCTTCTCCTACCTGAGATGATCGCTCCGCTTCCTCTGCTCTGCCACGTGCTCTGCATCCTCTGCTGGCTGACGTCACTTCTCGGCGCCAGCCTTATTTCCTGGCACCGAGTAGTGACGTCAGCCAGCAGAAGATGCGGAGCGAGTGTCCGACAGAGCAGGTAAGCGATCGACTCAAGCATTAACCAAGGTTCGGTCTTCAGGCTTTTGTTTTAGCCTGAAAACCTCGGTTTATACTCGAGTATATATGGTATCTTCATGTTGCCGCACCTCATAGAAATTATATTGGGAGGTAGAAAGTACCAATCCTACCTTCCTGCCCGAGGTACTTTCTGTTATAACTGTTTATATATAGTTGTATAACTATAGTTCTCCTTTAATTCCTTAATATATCAGTACCTGTAGTTGCTTTTGTTAGTTTACAAGTTAAGGGTAACATCTTACATCACATTTAAAGGGCATGTCCACAATCTGACCAACTTTATATAGCTTTATATAGGTCAAATGTTTGAGTATAATGTTTGTTACAAGTTTTCAGGAAAGGCCATCAGTGAAAAGTCACCACAGTGACCACAGACAATCCCTGGCCACGGTTCCCAAAGCTGCCTAATCTGCTGCTGTGCAAACTCAAAACCAGCTCGCAACAGCAGCAGAGGAGATGTCAGTGCATTCAAGGAATTGTGGGTCTGTAAGTAACGTTAGACTCATATTTAGTAAAGGTAAATAAAAGAGAAAATACATATGGAAGAATTTTAACCTATATAAAGATTTTTGATTGGAGGGTGGATTAGCACCCAATTAATGAACATTTCAAACATTAAGGTACTATTTGCCCCAATTATTCAGCAAGCAGACTTGCTATTTCCCCTGTATCTGATATAATCTCATGTTTCATATTAATGAGGTAGTATTAATTGGTACTTTTTAAAGACACTTTTAATATTTATTTTTACCAATAACAAATGTGTCTGTTTGTGTGTCTGTGAAGTGGGCTGCTACACATACACACTCACAGCCATACATAAGAGTCTATTCAAACTGCTTCCATATTTTATATTAAAGCATTGTAGTTACCATAACCTTTTGGCTCTATATTGTGGCCTTTAGCATTGGTTATCAGACTGTAAACTACAGAAAGATGAATAAAGGTAGCTACATATTCATCCCGGTTATTCTGTTTTCACTGAGGCATCTTCTGTCCCATATCCTTCCAACTCTTTGAAACAAATACATTGCGACTTTTGGACATGGTCACCAGCACACGCCCTACATGACAACCATTGATCTGGCCAACTCCATCATTTCGCCCCATTGAAAGCAGCATAGTGACTGACCCTGGAACAAAATACATAATTACAGTAAACAAAATCTACATAAAGCAAGCACAGGAAAAAGACACTGATCAACAAACTCACTAGGCAGAGCTGTAAAAAGTGGATTTAAAGTCATGCCGACCGATTTAATACCGGATGGAGCAAATTTAGCTTCTGTAACTGTCTAATTATAGCGAAAGACACCTGCTCAGCCGCCAAATGCAATCTTATATGCACATAGCAGCTATTGCAGTGTTGAAATTTTTTAAGACAAATTATCTCTGAAAGGCACAGTTGCTTTTTCTATGAAAGCCTAAAAATCGCCAAATTACTGTATTCTCTGGGATTACAAAGCAACAGCTTACTAATGAAACCTTTACCAGAAATGTAAGAATAGCCATATATACCCAATTGGTACAGCACATATAATTCCCCTAAATATGAACAGAGGAATCCTGGCGTATTCATTAGCAGTAAAATGGTGGAGGATCACATTAGTTTCCAACCCATTAGCTTTGATTCTAAAGAAAGAATTTTTCTGAAATTAGGAAATGAGGAAAGTCGTCTTCACACATTCTGTTCCCTATGGTTAGGCACACATGGGCCAACTACCGCCTGATCTTTCCTACCTATTCAGTTAGATTGAACAAATATAAATATTTGACAAAGATAATCCAAATAAACCGAAAATACAGATTTTAACTATCCAAATCTGCATAGCTATATGTAATTGCCGCCTTGTAAAATCACGAAGTAACATTTTTTGGAAAGAGTTCAAGTTCACTAGCTACACCCAGGACTGATTACTGCCAGACCCGGTGAATGAAGAGATCACTTAAATCAGGGGTGCAATACCTGTCTCAAGCACTAGTGGCACCCCAGCCAGTAACCATACCCCTTTTAGGCTGCTTTGCTTCTTCTGGGCCTGGACAACTTGCTGTTATTGATGGAACCATGAATTCTACTCACTACCGAAAAATACTGAAGGAGAATGCCTGGCCATCAGGTAGAGACCTCAAGATTCTGCAGCCTCACAATTCTGCTATTAAATTACAAAGGAGTTTACAAAAATTACAACATGTCTAATCGGAAATATACTTTATATCAGTTGTGTTGGTAATTCAACCCAGCTAACATTGGACAGATTGGTCAGACCTAGTCTTATCTTTTCTTGCTTTAATTAGAAATGCAAGTAAGTGGGACTTGCTCCATAACAGAAAATTATTCAATTAATATTTTAGGTAATGTAACCCTGTATGGCAGAATCTATACAGTACCTGGTTTGTAAGTTTTAAGTGGTTTTCCAATCAGGCTGTGGAGAATGTTAGTTGCAGCAACTCCTGCGTGATTGCCAGCATTGTATGCCATTTTGGGTTCCTTCAGATGCACACAGTCCCCAACTGCATAAATATTATTATGTCCTTTCACTTGGAGAAACTCATTAACTATAAGGGAACCATCATCAAAACAATACAGAATCAGAAGGCAAACTTTTTAAACATAGTTCTGTATTGTTTGAGGCATTGTTGCCCTTTAATGGAAAGTAATCCCATACAGTAACCCCCATTCTTGGCACTCCAGATGTTGAAAACTACAACTCGCATGCTTTATTTGCTGGGAGTTTAGTTCCCAAACATCTGCAGTGAAATTACAGGGATTACTGTACTCCCACCCCTCCAGCACCCCCCCCCCCCCAGTGAGTTGCCTTCTCTACCGAGATGAGATGTCGCTCCGCTTCCTCTGCTCGCCACGTGCTCTGCATCCTCGCTGGCTGACGTCACTTCTCGGCGCCAGCCTTTTTTCCTGGCACCGAGTATGACGTCAGCCAGCAGAAGATGCGAGCGAGTGTCCGACAGAGCAGGTAAGCGATCGACCACAAGCATTAACCAAGGTTCGGTCTTCAGGCTTTTGTTTTAGCCTGAAAACCTCGGTTTATACTCGAGTATATATGGTATCTTCATGTTGCCGCACCTCATAGAAATTATATTGGGAGGTAAAAGTACCAATCCTACCTTCCTGCCCGAGGTACTTTCTGTTATAACTGTTTATATATAGTTGTATCACTATAGTTCTCCTTTAATTCCTTAATATATCAGTACCTGTAGTTGCTTTTGTTAGTTTACAAGTTAGGGTAACATCTTACATCACATTTAAAGGGCATGTCCCAATCTGACACAACTTTATATAGCTTTATATAGGTCAAATGTTTGTATAATGTTTGTTACAAGTTTTCAGGAAAGGCCATCAGTGAAAAGTCACCACAGTGACCACAGACAATCCCTGGCCACGGTTCCCAAGCTGCCTAATCTGCTGCTGTGCAACTCAAAACCAGCTCGCAACAGCAGCAGAGGAGATGTCAGTTGCATTCAAGGAATTGTGGGTCGTAAGTAACGTTAGACTCATATTTAGTAAAGGTATAAAAGAGAAAATACATATGGAGAATTTTAACCTATATAAAGATTTTGATTGGAGGGTGGATTAGCACCCAATTAAATGAACATTTCAACATTAAGGTACTATTTGCCCCAATTATTCAGCAAGCAGACTTGCTATTTCCCCTGTATCTGATATATCTCATGTTTCATATTAATGAGGTAGTATTAATGGTACTTTTTAAAGACACTTTATATATATTTATTTTACCAATAACAAATGTGTCTGTTTGTGTGTCTGTGAAGTGGGCTGCTACACATCACACTCACAGCCCATACATAAGAGTCTATTCAAACTCTGCTCCATATTTTATATTAGCATTGTAGTTACCATAACCTTTTGGCTCTATATGTGGCCTTAGCTTGGTTATCAGACTGTAAACTACAGAAAGATGAAAAAGGTAGCTACATATTCATCCGGTTATTCTGTTTTCACTGAGGCATCTTCTGTCCCATATCCTTCCAACTCTTTGAAAAAATACATTGCGACTTTTGGACATGGTCACCAGCACACGCCCTACATGACAACCATTGATCTGGCCAACTCCATCATTTCGCCCCATTGAAAGCAGCATAGTGACTGACCCTGGAACAAAATACATAATTACAGTAAACAAAATCTACATAAAGCAAGCACAGGAAAAAGACACTGATCAACAAACTCACTAGGCAGACTGTAAAAAGTGGATTTAAAGTCATGCCGACCGATTTAATACCGGATGGAGCAAATTTAGCTCTGTAACTGTCTAATTAAGCGAAAGACACCTGCTCAGCCGCCAAATGCAATCTTTATGCACATAGCAGCTATTGCAGTGTTGAAATTTTTTAAGACAAATTATCTCTGAAAGGCACAGTTGCTTTTTCTATGAAAGCCTAAAAATCGCCAAATTACTGTATTCTCTGGGATTACAAGCAACAGCTTACTAATGAAACCTTTACCAGAAATGAGAATAGCCATATATACCCAATTGGTACAGCACATATAATTCCCCTAAATATAACAGAGGAATCCTGGCGTATTCATTAGCAGTAAAATGGTGGAGGATCACATTAGTTTCCAACCCATTAGCTTTGATTCTAAAGAAGAATTTTTCTGAAATTAGGAAATGAGGAAAGTCGTCTTCACACATTCTGTTCCCTATGGTTAGGCACACATGGGCCAACTACCGCCTGATCTTTCCTACCTATTCAGTTAGATTGAACAAATATAAATATTTGACAAAGATAACCAAATAAACCGAAAATACAGATTTTAACTATCCAAATCGCATAGCTATATGTAATTGCCGCCTTGTAAATCACGAAGTAAACTTTTTTGGAAAGAGTTCAAGTTCACTAGCTACACCCAGGACTGATTACTGCCAGACCCGGTGAATGAAGAGATCACTTAAATCAGGGGTGCAATACCTGTCTCAAGCACTAGTGGCACCCCAGCCAGTAACCTACCCCTTTTAGGCTGCTTTGCTTCTTCTGGGCCTGGACAACTTGCTGTTATTGATGGAACCATGAATTCACTCACTACCGAAAAATACGAAGAGAATGCCTGGCCATCAGGTAGAGACCTCAAGATTCTGCAGCCTCACAATTCTGCTATTAATTACAAAGGAGTTTACAAAAATTACAAATGTCTAATCGGAAATAATACTTATATCAGTTGTGTTGGTAATTCAACCCAGCTAACTTGGACAGATTGGTCGACCTAGTCTTATCTTTTCTTGCTTTAATTAGAATGAAAGTAAGTGGGACTTGCTCCATAACAGAAAATTATTCAATTAAATTTTAGGTTGTACCCCTGTATGGCAAATCTATACAGTACCTGGTTTGTAAGTTTTAAGTGGTTTTCCAATCAGGCTGTGGAGAATGTTAGTTGCAGCAACTCCTGCGTGATTGCCAGCATTGTATGCCATTTTGGGTTCCTTCAGATGCACACAGTCCCCAACTGCATAAATATTATTATGTCCTTTCACTTGGAGAAACTCTTAACTATAAGGGAACCATCATGTCAACTCTCACCTGAATAACAAATTGTTTTATCAATTAATTTACTGACAATGAGGTGGTTATAAAGTATAACACCTCAAAGAGGAAGAATAAAAAAACAAGTTTAAATACATAGTAATTAAGGTTGATAAAGACATACGTCCATCAAGTCCAACCTATTCACCCTCTTTTTTTTTTAACCCTACCTAACGTTGATCCAGAGAGGCAAAAAAAAAAAACAGCTAAAAAGGGGGGAAAAATTTCTTCCCGACTCCAAACGGCAATCGGAAAGTATCCCTGGATCAACCAGATCTATATGTATTAATACCAGTAATTCTCAATTTTTTTTTGTTTTAGAACTTATCCAGGCCTTTTTTAAAGTTATTCAATCAACTTGCCATTACCACATCTGCTGGAAGACAGTTCCACAGTTTCACGTTCTCACTGTAAAGAAACCTTCCTAACCTGAGATGAAACTTCTTTTCTTCCAACCTAAAAGATGTCCACGTGTCCTCTGATATGACCTATTAGTGAACAATGCACCAGAGAGCTCATTGTATGGGCCATTAATATATTTGTACAGTTATCATGTCCCCACGCAACCGCCGCTTCTCCAATGTACAGCCCTACCTTGTCTAATCTGCTGCATATTCAGAGCCTCCATTCCCCTTTCCCCTTATTAATTTAGTTGCCCTTCTCTGAACTGCCTCAATTTCCAAATGTCCCTTTTGTATATGGGATTCCAAAACTGCACCGCATATTCCAAATGAGGCCTTACCATTGCCTTGTAAGAGGGAGAATAATATTTTCTCTCTTGAATCTATTCCCCTTTTTATACAACATATCTTGCTAGCTCTGACTGTTGCTACCTGGCATTGTTTGCTACACTAAGTCTTATCTACCAGAACCCCCAAATCTTTTTCCATTACAGATGAACTTAACACAGATTTATTTATGGTGTAGATGGCACAGGGATTATAATCCCAAATGCTCACCTTACATTTATCTACATTGAATCTCATCTGCATTCTGCTGCCCATTTTGATAATCTATCTAGGTCTGCATGACCGAGTTAATAAGAAAGGAGGAGGAGTATGTATGTATGTTAACAGGAATTTAAAAGGTGGAATAGATGGGGAGCAAACGATACGCAAAACATTATGGGTGGACCTGTGTACAGGAAGCAAGAAGGTAGGTAAATTAATTGTTGGAGTATGTTATAAGCTGCCAATTCCGAGGAAGAGGTGGAAATGAATCTCCATATGCAGTTGGCGAAGGCTGCTGTATGGGCATTTTCTGGTCATGGGGGTTTTTAACTACCCGACATAGATAGGAACTGCCAGCACCTCTAAAGGTATAAAGTTCTTAAATTTTCTATATGAGCATTTTCTTTCACAGATGGTAGAAGTTCCTACTAGACAGAATGCGTTGTTGGATCTGGTGATATCTAATAACCCTGAGCTCATATTGGAGATGAAGGTAATGGAAGCTTAGGGAATAGTGACCATGATATAGTGTCATTTAGTATAGTTGTTCAAAAACTAAAGTGCACTGGCTTAACAAAAACTTTTAACTTTAGGAAAGCTAATTTTTGCTTTTAAAGAATCGCTCCTGCTCATAGACTGGGGACTGTTTCTAGGTAAAGAAACTGAGCAGATGTGGACCACTTTTAAGATATTAAACTATTACATTTCCAAATCGGTACCTTTAGGTAACAAGTGTAAAAATTAGGTCCAGTCCTGCATGACTTAATGCCCAGGTAAAAAGGGAAATGGAAAAAGAAAAGGGCTTTTAAATTTTAAAACAGAAGGCACAGAACGGCTTACAGGGAGTACAAAAGCTGTAATAAGAGTGCAAGAAAGCAATTAAACTAGCTAAAATAAAAAAAATTTTGGGGTTGGACTTGCTTTGTTCGGCAATCCTTTTTCATTTTCTAAGTATATAAATGGTAAAAGATGAGGACTGAGAATGTGGGACCATTAAATTAGAGCTGAGGTGGTTGTAGAGGATGCCGAAAAGGCTAATCTGCTAAACCGTTTTTTTACATCAGTTTTTACTGTTGAAATCCTTGTCCTTACAGTAGGGATTGTAGCAATATGCAGGGAAGAAATGAAGAGTTTTCACATTGGATAACGGAGGATATGGTACGGAACATATAGAGAAAGTTATATCAATAAAGCGCCAGGACCAGATGGATGGCATCCTAGGATTTTAAAAGAGCTTAGTTCAGTTCTAGCTAGACCACTGTTTCTCATTTTTCAGATTCGCTTTTGTCTGGGGATGTGCCGCTGGATTGAAAAAAGCCATGTATACCCATATTCAAAAAAGGTAGTCGTTCACAGCCTGGTAACTATAGACCTGTAAGCCTAACATCAGTGGTAGGGAAGGTGATGGAAACTTTGTTAAGGGATCATATCCTTGACTTTGTCTCCAAGATCATCTTATTAGTAGTAGTCAGCATGGATTTATGAGAAATAGATCATGCCAGACAAATTTAATTGGTTTTATGAAGAAGTGAGTAAGAAGTTGGACTCAGGCACAGCAGTGGATGTGGTATATTTGGATTTTGCAAAAGCTTTGGATACTTGTGCCACATAAGCGACTAATGTATAAACTGAGGACTGTTGGCCTTGAAGAAACATTTTTTCATGGATAGAGAGCTGTTTTGGACCGCAAACAGAGAGTGGTGGTTAATGGAGCTACATCTATGTGGGCTAAAGTTCTAAGCGGAGTGCCTCAGGGTTCTGTACTGGGGCCGCTTCTGTTTAACCTGTTTATAAATGACTTAGAGGGGGCATTGAGAGCAGGTCTCTGTGTTTGCTGATGACACTAAATTATCAAGCTTTGGAAACTTCCAATGATGTGCAATTGCTGCAAGCAGACCTAGATAGATTATCAAAATGGGCAGCAGAATGGCAGATGAGATTCAATGTAGATAAATGTAAGGTGATGCATTTGGGATTTAATAATCCCTGTGCCATCTACACCATAAATAACTCTGTGTTAAGTTCATCTGTAATGTAAAAAGATTTGGGGGTACATAAAATAGTACTCCTAAAAATACATTCTGTACAAACACTGTACATCACCAGTCCTGCATAATTAAGGGATAGGGAACCATGGCATCATCTATTGGCCTGTTTTAATGAAAATGACAATGTTTTAAAATGGAAAACAAAATACAAATGTTTTTACAAGGGTGGATGTAGCAGACTAGGTCTAAATTTTTTAAAAATCATTAAAAAAAAACATTTTCAGATTAGGTATGTGGGACAGGTTAAATGTGGAACAGAAAAATCAGAACCATGCAGATCAGAACCATGCAGATCTATACCTTACTACTGTACATGTGAAATCACAAGAACTTAAAAGTTATACCCTACCTACGATCCCTACCTCTTTACTCAAGAAAGGACCTAAAACACAAGGGGCATATTTAGTAACCCGCAGTATCTGAAACATCCATGCGGTGCTACAGTCCTCCAATGGTATTGCATAGGTTAACATACAATTATGATCGAGATTGTAATTTTATGACCGTGATCATGATTTTATCACCACAACTGTAATTGATCAATCACGGTCGTAAAAATACTGGCCATAAAAGCCGCAGTATCACAAAATTGCAATACCACACATTTAGAAATCTGCCACTAGGTCCTAGTTAGCTCCTCGGATTGTTTTCACATTGGTCAGGTCCCGCACTAAGGTAGGGGGCAGGAGCACACTGCATGTTACTTTCACACAGACAGCACAACACATTTACTTAGAAGATTCTGTAGCTTGTAGCTGGCAGCAAAACATCTGGAACCGCTTGAGAACTTGTAAGAAAATGTCCACTTGCTGCTATAGTGAATGTAGAGTTGAGTACACCATGGATTCTTCAAAATGGAGGGGGCGTTATTATATAAATAATAAGAAAATCAAGCATATAGACATTTCCGGAAATTTTAAATAGTAATGACCCGATTTTGGAGCCGTTTTATAAATTTATACATGACAATGTATTAAAAAATGCATTTAATAAAACGAACAACATTAATGCTGTAAAAAAGACTGGAAGTCATGTAGTTAGTTAAACTAGAAAAGATACAAAACTGCTATATAGTTTAAGGTGAGGTGAACTTACAGGAACAAAAAGCCCACAGAGCGTAAAATGGAATAAAGCCTTCTTAAAACAGAAGTCGGACAAATGTTGTTACACCAGCTATTCTGGACACATACATTAGCCACAGGACATAAGGGAGAAACGTTGCATGTCTCTGCATAAATCTCTGTGAATGCTGGGAGTGAAAAATCACTTCTAATTTCTTGGATTATTTGGCCAAAGTTATTTTTATAGCATAAGGCCTTTTGTTTTAAGAAAAAGTAATTTCATTTTAGACTGGAAAATAAAGATTTAATAGTCAACCATTATAATCTATGTCATGGCAAATGGGCATTATTATTTAACAGAAAATTATTTTGCTTTGCCCCATTTTTATCCACCCTCACTTACCAAATGCCTCAATGTAACAGGTGGAATTTATCTTAATTCCAGTGCAATTTAAAACAAGGTTAGTAGTTACAACTTCCGAGTTCTTGTCCAAGTACAAGTTTATCTCCTCTTGGGCAACATTCAGAGTCAACTGGTCTAGGTTAGTGACTCTCTGCCCTGTTTTAAAAACAAAGTACAGTGACAAGACAGAATCAGCAATTGATATAAATCCCATACAAACTCAGATCATATGTGTTTATCTGCCATCACAGGTGAATTAATGCAGAATTAAATAAAATAACACTTATTCATGTGTTGGAATAAAACAAGTGTTTAAAGAAAGCAAATACTCTGGGCAATATATTGACAGCTGTAATCACAGATTTTCCATGTCGCCTCAGGCATATGCAGTAAATAGAGATGCAAGATTCCTTGGGCAAAATGTACATAAAACAAAAACACAAGGTGGGAAGGAAAGATTTCCCAAGTATCCCCACTAGCACTCACACAATTGAAATCCGGTTCATTATAGAAAAAAATGATTTATTTGCACAGAATAAATATATACCTCACACCAAACCGCTAGTACCTCCCCCCCCATTAACACATATTAACACATAGTGAATATAACACACTGGGCATCCCCAGTCCATATAAATATTAATATAAAAAGGTCTCAATAAAGTGGTCTACATTTGCGTGCTGTCCAAATAAAGTGGCTCGGTGCTATATAAAACAGTACATAAATGGAAAAGAGATACACAGTTCCAATCAATGTGTGCAACTTAAAAGTACGTATCCAGTATTTGTATCCAAATCTTTGAAGTAAAGTCCCATGGTATATATCCTCAACTCGAGACATAATGCAACATGGTAACAGTTATTGAGCACACTGCAGGCTTAGCCTTCTTACGGATTCACTCAAATATCTATGTAGACCACTTTATTGAGACCTTTTTATAGTAATATTTATATGGACCTAGTTATAACAGGGCCCCACAGCAAGATTTTAAATGGGGCCCCGCCACATAAAAATTAGTTTGGTGCAATTCAAACTAATCTGGCCAAACCTCAGCAAGATTTTTTTAAAGGGCATGTCCACCCTACTAAGAAAAAATGTACCTCACGTAGTAGCCCCACAACACCCTGTTTTCATTTTACGTAAACCTGTTGGCATCTTTAAAAAGTTTAAGTGAACTGAAAATGTGGCTTGTGGGACTGAACTTGTGGCTTGTGAGGTAACAATTTTCTTAGGAGGATGGACATGCCTGCAGGGGACCTGGACTGGGCCCCCTTTGGCTCTGGGCACCATAGCAACTGCTATGGCTGCTCTAGGGATTCCTACACCCCTGATATGGACTGGGGACTTCCAGTGTGTTATATTTACTATGTGTTAATATGGGGGGGGGGGGGGGGGGGGGGATACTAGCAGTTTGGTGTGAGGTATATATTCTGTGCAAATAAATTGTTTTTTTTCTATAATTCAAGTGTGTGAGTGCTAGTGGGGATACTTGGGAAATCTTTCCTTCCCACCTTGTGTTTTTGGATTAATCTAGTTTTGATCCCCAGCACCACCTGTATATTTCAGGTAACACATGTCCGTAATAAATTCAAACGGTAGCGCATTCTTAGTCGGAATTTTGTAGGTAAAAATGTACATAAAAGCAGCAATTGCAGCTTTCAATTACATGAACCTAAAGAAAATGTTCACCCAAAAACAAATTGAATTCTATTGCTAGATCTCAAAGAGTTCAGTAAAATGAGCTGTTTCTAAGGCTGGATACACACGGAGGGACATATGTCCATGGCAAATTCGGCGATTGAAATTTATCGACAGGTCATCGCGGCTGGCTGCCCCACATCGGATATTTTCGGCCGAAAATATCTGCTGGTGTGTACCCAGCATTACCTTTCTATGTACTCAAGATATATCCCAAGAGATCTGGTATCTGCAGAAAAACGTATGCAGCTTTTACACTGCTGTGCAATCTCACTCAAATTGCACTAATAGCATATTTAGAAATAAAAAAGGAGTGCAACTCTCCTGATCCTTTTAATACCACTTCTATCAGTAAAGCACAATTTGCAGAGGTTATTTTCAGACAGTATAAAAAGATACCCCACACTTAAACGTTTGCAAATATATATCTTTCCACCCCACCCCCCCATTTTCACAATACTTACCTTTACCCCAGCACTCCTAAATCTAGACATATTACCTTGTGAAAATGGGGTTGTGGGTATTCTGAAAATGTATGTTTATGTGTGTGTGTGTGAAAATGCGTTTTAAATGGATTAAATAAAGGCAACATTTCCTGTGTTATTTAACTCTTAAAGGGCATCTATACTGAAAAAAAAAGTTTTTTAAATTAATCATTAATGGAAACTTTAATTCTTCCCAACCACCACTGTGCCATTATTTTGCCGACCTGCCCCCTATTTCTTGAGATATACAATCTAAAACATCACTTCAATCAAGTGCCTTGCTGTCATAAACTATTCTTCTGTGAGCAGTTTTGCTGTAGCTGGAATGGTGAAAGAGTTTTGACAGTTGAAATTCTGAATGCTGAGTGCTGTTTTGACAGTTGGTTTGTGGGAAAAAAGTCAGGTCAGTTGAAAGTGGGAGTGGTTAAAATAGGGAGGGAGGATACTGCTCTGGATTGAAGGCATGCAGCAACATACACACCTCAGAGTAGGTGCTACTTACACATATTTATTTATAGAATACGAAGAGGAAAAGTCATTTTTTCAGTATAGTGTCCCTTTAACAAATAATGTCCAGGATAATAGAAATATACTTCTATAACTAATTCTTTCTAAACTAATTTTACACACAGAAAAATATGTCAAGATTGTACAAACTTAGGGCTAGGCCACACTAGTGCGCTTTTAAGCATGATCCGATCGTGCTTTTAAATGTAAACACTAGTGTGGCCAATTGATGTGGCCAAACTAGTGCACTGCTGTGTTTTGCCTCACGTTTCACATGCAATCTGTAAATCATAGCGCATGCAATCCGCATTGCAACATTGCACGATCGCAGCTCACGCTAACACCTACAAGTGTGCAATAACATGCATGCTTGCATGTGCATTTTCCAGAGCGCTCGGATCCACTCTAGTGTGACCTTAGCCTTTACTATCTTGAAGATTCACCTTTGAGAACTCCCATTACTCCCAAACAGACACTAGGGGGCATATTTAGAAAGGATCGCTATTTTTGCCATATCACTATTGCAGGACATTGCAATGACAAATAGCGCTATTTTTGGCTTGTTTATAAAAACGCTCGGTTTCGCTTTCGCTGCTGTGGGAAAGTAACCCAGTGGCGATGTGTAACAATAGTTTTCGCCTTATATAACTCACGGCATGTTGAACTCCACTCCTCTAAGTGGTTATCTGCCGCCGACAGCACTGCTCCTCGGTCCACATAAACTTTTTACAATCAGAAAAATGCAGCAGACCACTCCAAAGTATTTTAGGCTGCAAACAATTTTATTTTTTATTCACCCAACTGTGAGATTCATCTCCGGCAACGTTTTGGGTGGACCTCCACCCTTTATCAAGCCTTGATAAAGGGTGGAGGTACACCCGAAACATTGTTCAGGGGCCCCAATGGGTACAGAAGCGACTGTATGGACATGGTCCAACCATCTCACAGACCTTAAACACTTGCAGGGAGATTTAAAATTGTTAAATTTCAGGTAAGTGAGCGTAACATGTAATATTGTGTTAGCATTAGTTTTTTTAACTCATTTTACAGGGACTGCACCACATTCAAATGTTTCAATATACTACTTAACATGTACAGGGCTATGTACCGAGAGCCGTAATCGGCTATTTGTGTCTTAAAATCATACCAATGTACCAACTGTTAGAGTGACTTTTAGATGCAACTAACAGCAGTTGCGAAGTTACGCAAAATTTGTGTTGCGCAACTGCCGCAACCACCATTAACGGCTCTTTAGGATGTAATCCCTACCAGCAGATTTGCAAAAGGCAAACTCCAGTCACAATGCAATGAGAGCCACTATCAGCTCAGTGCATTGCCTAATGGGGGCAATAGATAGTGGTAGTCTCCTTTTGTCAGTTCTTGTGAATGCAAAAAAAAAAAAACATACCCAATACTAGTTTCACTCCCTTTTTCAATAAGATTTCCTTCACATTTCTTCTGACACTAGGTTGCAGCTCCACATCAGCTAATGCAACCTTAGAATGAATTAAAGTCACCTGTGGAGGAAAAATGGCACAGTTAGTAAAATTCTGTTCTAAATTAAAATGTGTAATATACATACTAAATTAAATATTCACACATGAGCTAGAACTTACTCAAATAAAGTGTATAAATTAATTTATTAAAAGCAACTACTATTGGCATGCCCACCCCACCACTAAAATCTATACTTTACCTACCCCCACCCCTCAAACCCTGAAAGGCTATACTTACTTATCTCCCCATGGTCCCTAAAGCTACTTATATCACCTGTGATCCACAGTTGTCTTCCCTTGGTGCCAACTTCCTTCATGGTTGCAGTCATCAGGCACAGCGAATAACTATGTAACTCTAAGATTTTATTAAGCATACAGAAGGGGTGAGAACAGGGGAGACCAGCACCAACAGAAACCAGAAGCTGTAGGGACAGAAAGTTTTGTAGGGGGTGGGGATAAGTCTTTGATTGGCTAGCCATCTGGGGGGGGGGGGGGTTCCCCCTGCGCAAGCCAGAAACCTCTCAGAGAAAAGGTAAGAGGCGGAAACATTTTGGCACCTCTCACTCTCCTACTGATTGCTTTCTGAAATTTTACTTTGGCCATACTAGAAAATTACAAGCACTACATCAAAAACTCAAGTGTTATTCTACACAGGGGGAAGTGGCCTAGGTATGGTGAAAATCATTAGACACTTTATTAAAGGGCATGTCCACCCCAAAATACTACTTTTAATGTAATGTTCCTCTGCCTTGCCCACCCCTATCCGCCATGTTAAAACAAAAAAAAACCTTTTCGATTCATACTTTTACGCTAGGTGTAAGGGCAGCCAGATGGCATCCGGAGGGAGGGAGGGGGGAGAGCATCCCTGTGCATGTCACCATCCCTCCCAGAAGACAAGAGGTAGACCTTTGGGCAGGAAGACAGCCACTACTCTTCAGTTTCCTGGACTTTGGACATGGACTGCAGGAGAACCATATGGAGCAGAGATATAAAGTAAGGATTTTTTAAAACTACACAGTGGAACCAGCACTGGGGCAAATTTTAAATTTGAGGGTGGTCATCACCTGCCCTTTAAAAAACATGTAAACACTCACTTTTGCCTATCCACCAGTAGGGGTATTGCAAGCTTTATTTTGTGCTGTTATGATACTTGCTCTGTCTCTATAACTCAAAAAAAACCTCTGCACACAGGAATAATAAAACTTGTAGTGCTTTTTATGGTTTTTGATTGCTTTGATAATGTTTGTTATTCCGGTGTGCTGTTTAAAACCTTACAGCTTCATCAGGGATCCCGCATACATTTCCCAGAATTTATTAAACACTGGCTAGGAACCTGAGCAAAAAGCACACCCTATCAATAACTTCTGTCCTCCTCTTACAATTGGTATTGTATAGCGCCAAGAGGAATTCCATATCATAGTAACATGGTATTGGAGACTAAATAAATTGTGCATCCATCTTGTCCAACCTTTATACTCTACCCATAATGCCTGTCTAACAGTTACATGGTAACATAGTATTGAAGGTTGTAAAGACATATTAATCGAGGGGAAGTTAAAAGATAAGTTAAAATGTGCCCCCCACCTATAGTGCAGAGGGGGCTGTGGGTTAGTAATGCACTTTTACTATTATAATCATTAAAACTCATGCCCCATACCTCTTTATCTGGATAATCTGTTTTCACCTCTGCTGCCATCTCGACTCCAGCAGACCCACCACCTACAACCACCACATGCTTGGCCTTCTGAATCTGAAAAGAAAAAAGGATTAATAATAGGAAAGTGATCCTACCTTAAACAATTTGCTAAAAAAAACTAATCTGCTCTCTCTCTCTCTTTTTTATTTTTTTAGATAACGAACATAGGACAAGTTCCAAGAATATATTATGCTGCCAGCAAAAAGTAATGGCAATGGCACAGGCCTTCCCTGTACCCAGAGATGGTAATAAATAGAATTAAAACAATAATGACATACAAAAGAATACTTCATGTTTTGCAAGACTCAATTCAATTGTTTTTGAAAACTGTTTTTGGTCAAAATGGTTGGCTAGCATGTAATCGTTGCTAGCATGTACTCGTTGCTAGCATGTACTCGTTGCTAGCACATACTCATTCTATGTCCTGTGATACCTGTTAATATGAGGTTTAACTCCCGGACAGAATTTGTTGGAACCACATATGACACTAATTTTGGTTAAGTGAAAATGTTATTTGTATGGGGTTTTTATTTTTGACAAAATCTATTGAACACTAAAACCTACTGTTGTGTTCATTGGTGTCCAACACTTAACCATGTAAAAACCTTCTGTAAGCCATAAATAGCCTTCATATTCAGATTTACTTTCTTTCATACACATGCAGCTGCCTTCACATA
Source organism: Hymenochirus boettgeri (assembly GCA_019447015.1). Lineage (NCBI taxonomy): Eukaryota > Metazoa > Chordata > Amphibia > Anura > Pipidae > Hymenochirus > Hymenochirus boettgeri. The sequence continues at coordinate 79,599,552 of CM033475.1, forward strand.
CTGCAGGGTAGAATCCATTGTATGTATATGTTTATTTATACGTGGCCACTTAGGGACACAGCAGCGCTGTACAATATAATACAAAAAGCCGTACATGGGGGACAAAAATAGAAATAAATAATTATGTTAATTAATAACATGAATAATTATACAAATGTTTTACATTGGAAGGAGGTTCCTGCCTTACTAGTTAGGTGGGTAACATACACATACATAGGGAAGCGATTGGAATCTGTCAGTAATAAGCAATGACATGCACATACACTTTAATTTGCCTGATATTGGCAAAATGTCTGGGCACCTTAAGACAGAATCATAGTCCTCCACTCTATGATGCAGTACTGACATAAACAATACTATATCAATAGCCACAAGAGGTTTACCAGCCCAAAAACAAGGGATGAAATATGTTTTATTTTTGTTCCAGTTAAATATACAGCATTGCAGTTGAGAACAGTCTGCAGATTACAAGAACAGGCAAAATGTTGCCCCTCTTTTTAAATCTGCCTCTCGGTATAACGAATTGCTTTATTATGATAATGAAGAAATAAAACATAAACCAGTGCCCAACCCACAGCCAGTAGGGTGCATGCAGCACTACCAATGAAAATGTATTACTTAAGCAAGTGCTTCTCCAGTGGCATTTGCAGCACATTATGCTGCTCTAAATAAGTAATAAAACTCAAAGGAGTCACGTGTTTTCTTGTTGATTATAGCAAGTTACAAATCTAACAAGAGTTGTTTATTCCTCTGTATTTAATGAAAAAGAAGAACCTAAGCTTTATCTTGATTTAGATGTTCTATAATATTAAAATACCCCCCCAAAAAATCAAGATAAATACATTGCTAGGTTACTCATTAAATCAATGATCCCATATACTGTAGACTTGCAGCAGAATTGTGGATTCATTTTTCCCTGCGAGGCAGTGTTCCACTGTTCCAAACTTGGGAAATCGGTTTGGTTTTCAATTATAGCAATAGGCGAGGATGAGAGCAGTGCGGAATGTTGTGTACATCTACATATACTGTATATAGCGATTAGGTTGTATAGGAGCTACAGTGTGTTACATGAGAATTCAATGAAAAACTGAAATATTCATAGTCAAGTTATCCTAATATTTTTAAACAATATGTGATTTTCTATTATTTTCTTTTTCATTCCCCATAAAATCTATATTTACCTCTTTAACCAAATCTTCATAATGCTGAATGGCGCTTTCTTTGGAAGAGACTTCATTAAACTTTCCGGGGAAGGGCCCTTTGCTCCCAGTGGCAATGATAAGGTGCGAGAAGTGAAGCTCCTGTAACAAATAACAACAAGTGACTGGACAGTTAAAGGGAATGTCAAGCCACATAACCAAAGTGTAACTAATACCACCTAAAACCCATTCTCATTATATTTACCTTCCCCAAAAATGCCTCTGGAAATACCTACAATACCCAGTCCCTCAAGAAACAATTCTCTACTACAATGACCTAGAGCAGTAATAAATACTGGGGGAGATGCAATAAATTTCCCTATCGCAACTGACCTGCACTTGTTCCCGTGATATAGTAACCACATCCTGCAATGTAAGTTGCAATCTACAGCATGGCTTTAAAGCCACAATTGAAAAGGCTTTGATTTTGGTGCAAAATACAAGTGTAATAATCATTGCAAAATGTATTGCATGGCTTGCAGGGTGATATTTCCAAGAGTCTTTGAAAATGTCACAGGGAATCAGGGAATGTAAAATTTGTTGGGGTTTTTTTTGGTCCTCCCTGCCTTCTCTTCCCCCCTTGCATTTCTTGACCAATTCACTATTCTTTTATCTCTCCTCTCATTTTATTGCCCTCTACACTTTCCTTGGCACCTTTTGCTCTTTACTTTTTTTTTTCTTCCTCCCCCCTTGTTGTTTTGCTCTTTACTTATTATCTTTTGGAACTGGCTTTTTACTTTCTGTTAAACCTTTGCTCTGACCTGATGAAGAGGGTTTCACCCTCTTCAGACCCACCAATACCAGACCAGCGTTTTTTTTAACTAGCTGATCATGTGTACCTTTACTAACAACCAAGCGATCAGCTATTTAAAACAACTGATTGCGGTACCCACGTGCAGATTGGCGGCCCCTCTTAGCCCCAGCACCCCCATGGGGCCTTGAGTTACCCCACTAGGGGAATTCACAAAGATCCAAAAGCACAATCTACATGGTTTTGCAATGATTCAACCAAAGCTGGTTTAAAGGGTTACTGTGGTTTCCATTCAAGTGTCATGTATTAAAAAGAGCTCTCTCATACCTTTCAAACAAGCCATCTCTAGCTTCTCTGGATCTTAGGTTACAGGCTTATAAATTCACACTTTTCAGACTGCCCTGTCTCTGTCTTTTTGCATGTGTTATAATTTGTATCATAAGCCCCACCCCCCAAAAATTAAACCTTAGAAGAGAGAAAAATATTTTTTCATGCTTTTGGCTAGCTTTAAAAAAAATGTAAAAGTTCAGGGGCAGGGCTTATGATGCAGCTGATAATGCTCTGTCCCAGCAGTGGGCATGCTCCAACCTTAAACTTGGAGACAGACCCCAAGTGCTCGTAATGTCACAGCTCACAGTGCTATCAAATAAAACTACCCTTTATACTGCTATCTTACAATGCAACTAAAAGCATTAACCAGGAGTCATTTGAAAGGTATGTAGCAGTGTGACCTTTTCCATAAAGGCCACTTTGTATGGAGACCAGAGTTCCCCTTTAATAAAATAAGGTTGAATCATGTAATATGAATTGTGTGTTAATTTTATATACCAGAAGAGGACCTGGTTTGAAACACATGCAAAAAAGTACTACAACTATATTGAATTGCTACTGATGGGAAATACTATTTTCTTGCCCAAATAGTTAATTGCCCTGTACATTTTCTCTAAACCTGACAAAAATTCCTGATAAAAAGTATTATTGTAAGATAAAAGGTGTGCCAAGTTGTGAGGCATTTACCCCATTGAGAAAACAGTATGCTTTAATGTCAATAATAGCTCTAAACAACATACGGTACAAATTTTTGCACTGCACTATTTAAAAATAGTTTTGAAAATGGTGCGTAGCGCTTTACAATTACATGTATACATTCACATCAGGCCCTGCCCTAAAGAGCTTACAACTAAGCACATTTATTTGACACATACAACCTATCATTATGTCTTCATGATTGTTGGGGAAACCAGAGTGCCCGTTGGAAACAGGGTCTATATTTTTCACTTGTACATAATGTACTTTTATGGTTTGACAACTGCATTTTCTTTCACAATCTTTTTAAGGTAAAGTTTAGATAAAGAAAATGGTTGGTGGTTTGGCTATATGTTTCATATACTTTGTAACAGAGTATGTGAAGTCCCAAAATGGATAAGTTGTGAGGTGCACCCCCTATGGTCTGCGACACATCAGGTAAGTATACATCAGTTTCTCAATGGGAGGCACACTCAGAAATAAACTTCAAAATTCAATATTTATCGAGGTGCTGAAACCGAACACACACAATGTTCCGGGAGGCGTTGCCCCCTTCCTCAGGTGTAACAAACTACTCAAACGTGCAGGCCTTTTATAATGACATCATTATACAATAACTCCTCCCCTTCATCATGGTGGTTAAAGTGCCAGTGCAAAAAGTGTACATAGTGCAATAATATAATATTTCAACAACATACTGTGAATCATGTTACCTAATAAAAGCATACTATAAAATCTGTATCATATAAAATGTGAACAATTTATAAAATTAAAGTGACATAAGTGTAAAAATCATATTCTTGCTAAAATATATTAATAAAAAATCTTAAAATCTTAAAGTAGCCATTTCTTGTGTCCGTTCATTATATGTGATCCAAAATGACAATAAATTATCTTCTAATAAATATATACAGTCCTTGAGGATTAGCAATACTTTCACATGTCCCATGGTCAATTCGAAAAAGATCCACTAGACTAGACGGTGTAGAATTTCCTGTAAAGGTAAACAAAGCATCTACCAGACTCAGTGCAACATGAACATTTGTATACAATGTTAACATATTAAAATAACTCCTTCTAAAAGGCCATTAATTAAATTATTTATTAGAATATTTACAGAGTATGCGTCTTATGATACATATAAATGGATTAGTATTAGGTGTAGTTTGTTACACCTGAGGAAGGGGCAACGCCTCCCGGAACATTGTGAGGCGTTTGTGATATGTTTCATATACCTTTAAATAAACTTACCAATGTATTTAATTGTACTTAACTTAAAGATGAATGCAAACAACGGAGAATTGCCGAATCATGGAACATCTGTCAAAGATAACAGGATTCCATAAATAGACAGATTAAAGGGCATGTCCAGCCCAAAATAAACCTTTTGCTGTACTGTAGGTACCCCCACGCTTATCACCATGTTAAAATGTTAAGAGAATCTCCAGAAACTTACTTACCAAGATTCGTTCCCTCAGCCTCTGCCTCTGGGAACAGAGTATCATTAGGGGTCTGACACAGCCGCGTCTGTGAATGGCTGATTCGCAGCTACCAGCTATTGATTTAGCCAAGGGAAGAAAGCTTGGTAAGTACGTTTCTGGGAACTTTCTTAATATTTTAACATGGCGGTTAGGGTTGGGAGGGTGGTACCTACACTATACCAAAAGTTTACATTTTCATTATAACACTTCAGAGATGAGATATCCGGAGGGTGGTAGGGAGGGGGGGGGAAGGGCTCCCCTGCGCAAGCTAGAGTCCTCTAGGAGGACAGGGAAAGGGCAGATACGGATTACACACAGGAAGGATCCTACTCTTCACTTTCTGGGACTCTGGGGTGGACAAGCCCTTTAATGGCTACATATAAATAAGGTTACTTGCTCTCTCAGTATACAGGACAAGGCCAATATAAGCTATCTGGTAACACCTATTGCAGCGATGTAGAACCTTGGCACTTCAGATATTTGGAAACTTTGGAGTTGTGGTTTCAAAACATCTAAAGTGCCAAGGTTTGACATCACTGACCTATTGTGTGTCTAATTATTGGATCCTCTTGGGATTTTTTGCAAGCAAATTTTTCATTTGAAAAAAGTCCTTTTGACATTTATAATACCTGTAAAGCAATATCATTGCCAATTGACATTGCCTTCAAATCTATCGGAGGTGTTCTAGATTGACAAAAAATCGAATGCCAGGATTTTATGATTACTATTACCTCATTGCTTTCTAGTACGACATGTTGTGTCTGGAGATTAATTGCAGCCACTTTGCCTTGTTTAAAGCATTCTTTGAAGGTATCCTGATAGGAGATGAACGTTTTTTTCGCGAAACCTGCAAAATGCAAGTCTCAGTTAAAGTAATTATTGTAAACAGTACACATAACACATGCACTAATGAAGAATAGCATTAAAACCGAGTGTAGTGTGTAAACTGACAACAGAAAAAACATTGTTTAGGCTGTGGCCACACTATGGTAACGTACACACAATGCCTGTTTGTGCAGCAATTCTGTTAAGAATCCATTATGGGAGCATATGTGATTCACGAAAACAGATCACAAAACAAGACATGTAAGAAACATGCCAGTGTGGCCTAGCCCTTACAGAGGAGGACAGACACAGCACCCAGATTTCCTTCTTAAAGTCACACAAACCCCACTAAATAGGTGGCAGTAGCTGCAATGATTTCTCAAAAGTCACCAGAGCACAGTAGATTGAATATAGTGCTTGTGGCTCTTTTAGCTTGACTTCAAAATGCAAGGAATTGGCTGATGTTAAAGCCACACAGGGGTGAATCTCAATCAGAATTTAATCCCAATATTAAATCAATGGGAGCTGAGCACTTGTGACTCTAAGTAAATATCCCTATTAGTTTTACACTTGTTTAGAATAGTTTTGTTGCAAGCAATAAACACCAGTAAAAAATTATAAAGGACCGCACCATTGGCCGAAATGTGCCATCATGGCCAATCAAACTTCTGTCCAATTTGGACGAAAGAACAGATATATGTCAGAGACAGAGAATAAAATATCGCAGATGTGTTGGGGTGTGTGTATCTAAACTGCTCCTTAAATAATATTTCAGAGAAATAAGGTCTCTTGGGGACCCTGTGAAAAGCACTGGCTTATGGCCCCCTTAGGAGTTAGGGCACTGAGCAATTACCCTGTGTGTCCCCACAAAACATGCCCATTTACAAATTCTTTACAATCTTTGCTATTCTGGATTTAAAAAAAAAAAAAGCTTACCACTCTCTACAGAAGCACGAAGAGCAGCAACATTATGGTGAAAAGCATCCTTCATATCCACTAGTATAAAGGGGATTCCACTGGATTTTAACTGGTTGGCAGCTGCAATTCCCGCATAACCACCACCCACAATCACCACTCGCACAGATTCATCCAATGAAAGCTGGGATCCCATGGCTGTCTCTACAATACAAGAAATGCACATTTCAAGCTTTTTGTATACCGATAAATGTAAGCCACAAATGGTTGTAAAGACATGCGAGCATCTCTTACTGCATATTTCTAATAAAACAAGCAATTTTAATGCTTTTATTATGTTCGGTTTCTTGCCACATTTCAGAGAACATTTTTATGTATATATAAACAGCATTTTTTTTAGCATCAGAACATATTTTTAATTCCGATATCCTGTATTTAATTGAATACAAAAACTGGTGACTTGTTAGTTATCTTTTACCAGTTTATTACATGCATTTATAACCAGATATAGTCATCTTCTGTTTTGGCAAAGGTATCTGCTGCCTCCCTATGCTCAAAGAGCGTTTTTTTTGTTTTGTTTTTTTACTTGAGCATGTGCATTGGACGTCACAGCCTTGACTGACTGCATGGAGGGAGAGCTTACTCTGATTCTTTCAGTACATTCAGCAACTTCATTTTGCAACATTGTAGCGAATAGAGTGAGTAGAGTTCAGCACTCTCTACTCGCTACAATGTTGTAAGCTAAAGCAGCTGAACATACTGAGGGGAGGGGGGAGTAAGAGCTCGGCTAAAACAAACTGACGAGAGCAGTTCTAAACAGGTAAGCTGCTCCCAAGATTATTAACATTCAGTCCTATTGTGAATAATGAGAGGGTCGATGACTTTTAACATGTGCAGGCAGTGGTCATTTTATGATCACATTTTCAGATTGAAAAAGTCGAATAGGATCAAATTTGATAACATGCTGATGTATTGTAAATGCTGCAAAAAAACAAAATATAGTAATCCATTGACTTTCCTTTACACATTGTTATGAGTATGAGCTTTAACAATATGTTTGTAGAAATGCACGAGTATAGAAGAAAAACATAAAAATCCAGGCAGTAGCTAGGGAAGAAAAAAACTTCACCAGACAAAGGGCTAGGCCACACTAACACGTGTTTAGAGCGTTTGCGCCTGCAAATGCGCACGCCATTTTGGTTAACATGGAAATTGCGGCCAATGACTGAATGCTAATCCCGTCTGCCTCTTCTGAGCATGCTCAGGCTCAGTACAGGTTTCTAAATTGCTCAGTTTCCATGAGGCATCCAGAAGCATAGCAGGCATACAGTAATGAATTCATAGGACAAACTATGATATATCAACATATTTTAACGAGGCAATTCTTTCTAAAAGATGTTCTTATGAGGGTGGAGTTGCCCTTTAAGGCCACACTATACACGTTTGCGCAAGCGATCGGGCGTGCAATTTTGATTTAATGAAAATCGTGGGAACGCAAAAAGTTCCTGTGATTTCCAATGCGTTGCGATTCTGATTCCGTTTTCGTTTTCGCAAACGCATGTTTTTCCATAATTGGAATTGGGGAATCATATGCAAAAACGCGTTGCAACACACGGAAATCGCAAGCAGTGATTACAGAACATGTGAGCAAGGTGCTAATGCTGCATAGCCCAAGGAGGTTCTGCAGCAGTAACAACTCTCTTTGAACAGCATCACTCCCAAAGTCACTGTATAAACAAATCCCAATATGTGGTTAACCTGCTAGGACCACTATTGTGTAACTGATGCAACTGAGTTCTTATCAGTGTGAGAGATTGTAACAAACTCCAATATGTAGATTCCATTGCCCAGTTACCATCACACATTGGTCATTTTCTGGCTCCACAAACTGCCGCCAGTCAAACTGCAAACTCCCCCTTGTGATCCACTCACCTGTGAGCTGATCCTTAATACCAGAGTCAGCGTGAGAACTGCACACACAGGGCAGGATATCAGAATTCTAACTGTAAGGGAAGTAGCCCCTCCCACAGACGCTGCAACCATGACTCAGCTAATCTATTCCTACCTCGGGCTCTGCTGCCACCTAATGGAAGAAATGGGGAAGAGGAGAAGTAACTGATTTAGTGCAAAGCTGAAGGAATCTGGTGCAGGGAGCAGCAGAAGCATGACAAGGACATGGGAGAAAGAATGGGAGAAAGGGGTGCTAAGAGGAACAGGAAATATGTGTGGCATTGTTATGGCAATAAAACCGTTTGTTTAAATTGCATCATTCTAATAAAATAAATATATATTATCTATATTACATAAATATAGATTTTTTTTTTTTAAATTCTTTGTTAGATTTTAATTTTAAGTATGACAAAAACAATCAAGCCATATGTGTCCAAAACTTAAAGAAAAGAGATAAATAAAAGGACTTGCATGTTATCACATAATAATACACTAGACATTGAGCACATTACATTAACAAAAGGCAGAGTACCCCCCTCTGTCCCAAAAGGCAGCGTCCCCCCTATGTCCCAAAAGGCAGAGTCCCCCCCTCTGTCCCAAAAGGCAGAGAGCCAGTGTTAAGTCAGACATCTAGTTCTCCAGCCTGTGTTAAGTCGGCCACCAGCTCACCAGCAAGTGTTATAGTTTGCCCTCCAGTTCACTAGCCAGTTCAACAGTGTTACAGTCCATGCCTACTTTACAAGTTACTAGAAAAGAGGAAATGGATCAGGGCACTGAACTAATCCAAACTACTAAATGTAGTGCAGGTGCAAGTCTGTGATACAACTATAAATCATATAGAAGAGAAAAGAGATAGGCTGCAACACTGGCTTTAGAAAAGTATCAAAAAAACGTCCTTTATTAGAAAAACTCATAGTGGGGACACACATTTAAAACCATTTAAAAAACAACAAACAATCTGCCTCTCATACATAGAGTCTAAAGTTCAGATCATAAAGATGTAGAAAGTACACAATGAGTCAACTGTACAGTCAAAAACAATACATCATTAAAAAGGTAGGGGCGTTCACGACGAACGCGTTTCGTTTCGACGCTAGTGCATGGAACTTCCTCAGCGTGATTCACTGCCACCTCCCGCCAGTTTAAAAACCCTAAGGAGCCCCTCCCCCTAATGTCGCGTATGGATGACATCATCACGAAGCATCAATCAGCTGGCTGTCATAACCATGCAGCCAAGGAAATTACGCTCACAAATCACATGATCGCCTAAGCCAATCAGAGGAGCAAGCTAGGTAGTCATATCAACACATATAAACAAATCCCCGTAAGTAAATAAATGTGAACTCAGAAAGCAATTATTAATCATGAACAAGTGCATATCGGCACATTCATAGGGTAATAGCTTCACAGCCAAACTGAACTGAGCTATATAGAAATGGTAATTACATCTAGGCAGAATACAGTAAACATGCATTAATAACAATAAGATAAATACATGGTATAAATAACAAAGGAGATCCATTTAATCGTCGGAGTCCTAAAAAATTATGGATACCTTGTCCATAAAAGGAGCCTCACAAACTGTATCAATAACTGCCGGACCATCAAAGTCTCGATCACCGCAGCCTATTTATTCCACTCGTGCAAACATTATATCCAGAGATCAATGGAAAAGAGGCCTGTATATCAAAAAATATGTAAAGCCAAATGGGACCAGAGGTATTTAAGCCTCCTATAACACAGTTTGTAAATACAGGCCCCCCAAGGGACTGCACTCAGGTAAATAATAACATCCCAACAAAACACAAGTGAAGGATGCATATGATGTCCTCAGACACCATTATGGTCATTTCCCACGGAAGAGTCCGAACTCCAGCTGAGGTATGAATCCAGTGATTCCAGAATGGTACAGATAAATCCTAGGTAAGTATCCAGTGATATAGTAGTCCAAGACAACAGTCTTTATATTGCAACTAATAGGGGCGCCCCACTTACACACATAATGATGACAGTCTTATCGGATAAAACTCCTTACTTAATGTCCTGTAGGTAATCATCGGGAATATCCTTCATGAAGGCGAAGTGAGGAAGATTTTTCAAAGTTCACTAGACGATAGTGTCCAAATTTCATAGAACAGAGGAAGGCCAGACCGGATCAATATCTCTGTATGAAACAGAGGACCTGTAGTAGGATGGGAGAATGAAATAAAAACAGTCAAGTCAAGGTCCTCATTAATCCCATTAGGAGCACAGGATTTTAAACGAAAAATCCATCTCGCTTCCCTTTGGAGGAGACGTTTCTGCATGTCGCCTCTTCTTATGTTTTGCCTCAATAACTCTAGACCAATGCATTTAAGATTGTCAGTTGACCCATCATGAAATTGTAAAAAATGATTAGCTACTGCCGTGAGAGTTTTTCCAGTTATTTGATCTCTTTTTGCTAATCTAATATGGGATAGATGTCTGGCTAGTCTCTGTTTTAAACTTTGCCCTGTCATTCCTACATAGAGCATATTGCAGGAGCATTTTAAACAGTAAATAACATTTGTGGATTTGCAATTTATAAATTGTTTAATACAGAATTTTTTAGATTTCTTTGTATCCCATATACAGTCCGTTTTTTCCATGAAACTACAAAAATTGCACTCACCACAGAAAAAAGTGCCCCGTAATCTTTGTCCCGTCCCTAATTCTACGGTCTGTCGCTCAAAGTGACTATGCGTAAAGCGATCTCCTATGTTTCTGCACCATCTGGCTGTTAATTGCGGCTTCTCATGCAAATAAGGTAAAAGAAAGGGATCAGCTGTCAATATGTACCAGTTTTTTTCAAAAATAGTTTTTACACCAGTCCAGTTGTCATTAAAGTCAGTAATGTAACTTACCTTATTATCTTTAGGGCGTATTTTAGGGATCAATAACTCTTGTTATGTATGGTTTGCTGCTGTGTTATATGATTTCTTAAGTAACTGTTGAGGATAACCTCTCATGCGTAATCTATCTTGCAGGGCTGATGCTTCCATTCTATAGTCTACTATGTCTGATTCAAAATTTTCAGAAAAGACGCGGAGCGCGTCTTTTCCGAAAATTTGGAATTTTACACCAAACATATCCTGGCATGGCTGCGTTATATAGATGATGTTTTCATTATATGGCAAGGGCAAGGGAGCACTATGGCAAGGTTGCAAGGGCAACCCAAAAACAGGTTGGCGTACAAGGGAGCGCATCTGGCACCCATGGCTGTACCCTTAATCTGAAGGAAAAAATTCCTATCAAATACAAAATAGTTGTGGTGTAAAATGAAGTCCAATAGTCTCAATATCAGGTTCATTTTCTGTTGTTGACTGGCAGAGGACAGAAAATATTCAATGGCACAAAGGCCATCACTATGCCTAATATTAGTATATAGCGATTCAACATCGCAGGTCGCCAAGAGACAACCTTCGCCCAGCGCAATATTCTTAATTTTGGAAATGAAATCAGACGTGTCCCTAATATAGGAAGAAAGGGTTAAAACATGCTGTTGTAAGAAGGAATCTACAAAAATACACGCTGGTTCTATAAGGCTACCTATGCCGGCAATTATGGGCCTACCTGGCGGTTTGTACAGTTTTTTGTGCACCTTTGGCAACATTTAAAATGTCAAAATTATGGGATGTTCCACCCAAAGGAAGTCTGCCTCCTTGCTTTGCATACTGCCGTCGTCAGTAGCCTCAAAGTATACGTCTGAGCTTTTTTTGAAAATTATCTGTGGGGTCAGATGGCAATCTGCTATAACTAGACGTATTATACAATTGTCTATGTGCCTCATCTAAGTACATCGTAACAGGCCAAATTACCACAATTCCTCTCTTATCGGACCTCTTAATAACAATTTCTTTCATCTTCTCTAATTCAGAGATAGCGGTATATTCTTCTCTAGAGAGGTTCTTTTTAGGTGACAAATTACTCATTCTCTCCAGTTCCTGCGTCATGATACTATAGAAAACCTGTAAATTGGGAAAGTCCTACAATGGGGGAGAAAAAGTGGATCTGGGTTTAAACGTTTTTACCTCTTGTACATTCTGTTCCAGGTTTGTTTCCCCCAGTCTATAAAAATGGGCTCTGAGTGCCAATCTCCTGCAAAAGAGGTAAATTAAGATCTTTAACCAGAGTAAAATTATCCACCTGGCTAAACGGACAGAATGACAAACCTTTAGCCAACACCAACCTTTGATTAATCGTAAGAGAGTGAGATGAAAGATTAATAATCTGCATGTTGTCCTCTGTATTTCTCTGACTCAATTCCTCTGCCCCTTTCTGTATCTGTTCCTTGTCTCGTATCTGTTGTTTCTGATTTCTCCCTCTTCCTCTTCTGATTCTGACTGTGTGCTCCTTCACTATCTGAACCCCTAATCTGTGGTGCACGTCTATTCCTTCTTTTTTGGGAAAACCTGTCTCTGTTATTCCCTTTATGTTTTCATCTGTACACTGTATCTGTAGCGAAATCTTTTGTATCTCTTGCTAACTTGGTCTTTTTATTCTGTATTATTTCTTCCTCTAGTTTTTTGAGATCACTCTTAAGTGCTTTATCAAAATTATTGAACTCTGCCTTGGGAAGTTCATCCCTTCACCTAGAGAATTAAGTAGGTCCTTATCATGTGCTAATAATTTACTAATTAATTCTAAAGAGAATTTTGTTAGGAGATCTTCCCAATCTTTCTTGAATTCTACTGATGGCTCCCAAGATGGTAAGATATCAATTCTCAAGCCTCTAGGAACTATTTTTAAAGACAAATATTTTTCTAAACTATAAACCTTCCACCATGTACGTGCATATCTAGTATGTAGCTTTTTAATAGTGCTAAGGTCTGCATGTGTTGTAGTACCGTTTGTTACCACTTGTCCACTGTCTGAGAACACTATCAAGTTGTTTTTGTCTTTCTTTATCTAAGGCGGTTAAGTTACACATCATTATCTTCGTGCTCACTGATCAGAAAGACCTACGTAGTTACGTCTATCTGTCCACAGGCCATGCCTACTTTTGCTAAGAGTGCCACAGGAAGAAGGTAGTAAAATCAGCTGACAATTTTGTATTGTTCCTGGTAGCCTGTCCACAATGCATGAAGGCCAGAAAATAAACTGCAGGGGAAAAAACTGTTTTGTAAGTCTCATTAGGAGCTTCCAGAATGTTGTTCAGACAGAAAACATGTGCATATCTGTACAGAACAATGTGCATAGAGACAGTAAATAGTGGGATCAGAGGGCATGGCCAATTGTTGCACATGCTCACAAGGCTCTGTGAAGACATTGGCTGTGAGTTGTAATGGCAACATTACAGAAGACCTTCTTATGTTTACATAAATGCAACTTACTATAGAAGAATCTTACTGTATAATGTATTGTTATTCTGGGAAGAATTTAATCAAATTAGGATCAAAAAAGTTTAATTCTCCTTTATGATCAACAATGAATTGTAATATATTATAATTTGCTATTATTATTTGTAAATACACTACTGTACAAATTCATCAAATTCAAAACTATTTCTTTAAAGTAGAGTGAAGTGAGTTTAAATCCCTTTATGATTCAAAATGCTTTGTCCAACACTGCAAGAGCTATAATAAAATTCACTCATTGGACTTCTGTAATACAATATATATTAGTTTAGCAATTACCTCTTAACCATAACCAGATTATCCGCTAAACAATTGAGGCCCTGTTTTCAGGCTGTCCTGTCACTGCTACAGAAAATACAGAAACTATAATAGTGTTCATATGTTTTTACTTAGTGGTCTAAAAGACTATGTAGACTATGCAGAGAGGGCCCTAAATCATAACATAGGGTATAGGTATAGGGTAGGTATTGGAGGAATCGTTACAACAGGGGCCAATGCTATATCGGCTGTTTGTTGCTAAAATTTGTGCAAAACCCACACTACCCAATGTATTATTGGATTAGCATGGGTTTGGCACAAATTTTTGGAAATAGAGCAGCATAGCCAATGTACAGTAGTAATGTCTAAGTTAAGATTAGTGCAACAATTTTGCTTCCTATCTGACCGGGATCCCACGATGTCTCATCAGAGACTAATGAATCGCAGCCTGTAAGTGAGCAGTTGAAACATTTCAAAGTCAACGTTGAAAATTTCCCAGAATATAAATTTGAAATGAAAATTCAGCACATTGTTTGATGTTATTACAATGAAAATAATTAGATGTTTGCAAACATTTGTAAGAAAAGGTTTCAATCCAGCTTTAAACTAAAGATCACACGTGTAAGTGACATTTAGCATTAATGGTTTTTACAATAACTTTCTTTGAAGCCAGTTTAGGGGCCATATTTATATTATACAGTTATCGGTAAATTACGACAGCGGGTGTAAATGTATGGCCTTGATTGTACATTTACGCTGAACGTTTGTTAATTAATTAATTCGGTCGTAGAATTCCATGTGGCATAAAAATACAGCAATGGTATTCTATGGGGATAGTAAATCTACGATTGCAGTTGTATATTTACGATCGTTATAACAGATTTGCAAATTGTTTTAACGAACGTTAAAATTATAGTAAATTAGCAATCGTTTTACCGATAGTTAAACGTGCGGTATCGCTAAAAAGCTTTATAAATATGGCCCTTGGTGCGTACACGGCATTGATATTCTGATCGATTCGATAAATTTGAGCTAATCGATGACACTTTTTTGGTAATATTGATTGGCTTATCGAAAAAAATCTGATCGGGCAAGATGCCGAACTTTCAATCGACCCCATCTACCAGAACCATACCTTCCGTAATTTTCAATCTGAAATCTATAGAAGATCGCCGGTGCAAGGTAGGGATATTCAATGGGTTCTTCTGATCAGGAGGAATTTTGGACCGTGTATGTCCACCTTAAAGGACAACTCCACCCTCATAAGAACTTTTTTTTTTAAAGAATAGTCTCTTTAAATTATGTTGATATATCATAGTTTGTCCTATGAATTCATTACTGTATGCCTACTATACTTCTGGATGCCTCATGGAAACTGAGCAATTTGGAAACCTGTACTGATCCTGTACTGAGCCTGGGCATGCTCAGAAGAGGCAGATAGGGGATTAACATTCAGTCATTGGCTGTGATGTCAACTGTCAAATTCATAACTGACAGTCGCTAACTGGAAGAGCCAGGAAGCAGAAACGGGGGAAACGGGACATTATGCAGGATTTCAGTTTAGACTTATATATGTCAGATTTCAAACTATTACCGTTTAGGGTTTTGGGGTAGATTTACCTGTATGAAAGTTTTCATTTTGGGGGTGGACTTGCCCTTTAAGGCTTCCTTGTTTATATACAGTAGTTAGGAGAAACCACTGCTTTCTTATCATACATAGAGGTCACAGTTTTGACTCAAGATTAAAAATGTCTAAATGAGCAGATGTTTAAATTGCAATTCTCCAAATAACACAGCTTCTTCTACACATCTTTATCTGGATAAAGGAAAGAGTCAGGAGTGACTTCCTTCCAAGACTCGCATTAGCTGTCTTGGAAAAAGTTGACTGTCAACATTTCTTGAGTGATTGGGTCAGATATAATGGACTATTACGTGCTTCAGGGAAAACATATAGAAAATTAGGCAGCAATCTAGGGTGTTGGAACACTGGCTACTATTCTATTTACAATTTAGGTTTTATATCTTTTTAAATCATTACAACAGGTTATAATACAAACTCATACTGCTACTCTGACATCTACCGTAATATCCTTGTAATTTACAGCATGATACATACTCAAATATAAAATGTACCATTATTGGGTACATTATTTTCTATACAAATGTTCCCTTTAACTGCATATTAAGAGATCCACTTACTGCTAGATTTATTCTCTTGACAAATGTACATTAAATAACAGCATTTTATTACATCATCATCTCAGCTAATTTTAGATTGATTTCATATTGGCGGAATAAACAGAACTATTTTATATGGAATCTATTCAGGCAAAACACTAGACATATAATTGCTCTGTAAATTGACAGTAATTCCATTTAACCCAGGCAGTTGATTCATTCTCCCTAAAATCCACATGGAGTATTTTTTAAATAAATATCATCATTAATATGATTTCACTGTTTTTTTTCCCTACAACCCCATATTCCAAGTTTACAATGACATCATTGGAATTGTACGAAGCACACATTGAATTTTTCCTATGATGTTCCCACTTTTTGATGTTAAATTAACCCCTTCCCTTCCACCCTGTGTTACTGTCCCAAAAGTAAAATAAGGAAACTAAACCTTTCTAGGTACTACTGGACTAATAAGATGGGGGGAAAAGATTTATTGAAGAACGTTAAAATTTTACTTTTATTTTTAAAAATGAAAAAGTTACAGGAGCAGTGTGCCAAAAAGGGTTGGGTTAGCTCCTGGTTTTCACCACAAGAGTGTTCTCCTTGTTCTCTGTATATGAAAAAGGCTTTGTGAAGCAGAACCAAGTAAGGAAATAGCTCAGTAGAAGCTCTGTCACTCTTTTCAGAATGTGAGAGACAGACACATATTTCACAGGCCCACAGAAACTCCAATGCCCTTCATATATATGCAAAACCACAAGCCACTTTTACTCTCTCTTGCCTACTTCTCGTGTTCCTTCCCATTATAAAGAAAAGGCACCTGCTTATGAAAAATGGCTGTGTCCACCCAGCATTTTTCTCTCTGCATGAAAAAGATAGACTGACAAACTAATCAATCATTGAATGTTGGGAAAGTTAATATACATTTAAGGTACTTTATTTGGACCATATAACAGCTTAGGTCATATTAATATTAATCTTCTGTTCTGTATGCAGATTTTATGAAAAAACATAGAAAGGAATCTTGCTTATATTGTCATTTATAATTGCAAAGCTTTTAATGGTGTAAAACGTGTTATTGTGACCATTGGATTATTTTTACATGTGACCATTGGATTCTTCTACCCAAGGTTACTTAATACTTACTGATCATTTTATTGTTTGTTTATTTAATAGAATAATAAATAAATTTTTCTTACTTTTTTTTGTACTTTTAGGATATTCTGTTGAGGGAAACACACAGTCCTGAGAGTTCTGACAGACAGTATCTTGCAGCTCTCCCTATAGGGAGACTACCACGGCTGAGGGAAATTTTCGGTCTGTCCCAAACGGCCACAAGGGCGACCAATCCAACGGTATCTGGCTTTATCCGCAGTGTGTGTACTTAGCTTTAGATAATATCTGATTGGTTGCTACAGATTAGTACCATGGGCAAACTTTTGCACCTTTTTATTGCACCAGTCCCTCTAAAGGAGGGGAAAACACACTATCAATTTGCCAAAGAATCTTGCAGGTTCTGTCTGTCATCTTTTACAGATATTAGTACACACAGTAACGATCGTTCTCCCTGTATAAAGTATAGGAAAAACCTTCTTGACTGCCATACTCCTTACAATTGCGGCTAAGTCCCTATACCTGGTATAGGGGGGCGACTGAACTGGGGAAATTTTCCATTTGGAATTACGGCTTCCAATGCTGACGTGGAACGTTACGTTTGTCAGCATTCAAAACGATTGTTTTTCGTTAAAAGGGCACAGCATGCGCCTTTAACTCTAACATTGGCAAGGAAACAAAAACTCCTCCTCTGCTACTGAACTTCTTTACTGACGCTGGGGGCTGACATGCACCAAGGCCTAAATTAAAATAAATTATGAGAATGGGGGGTCAGTAATGTGGTTTTGGAGATACTGCCTCAGCTTAAAGCTTAACTTTGTGCTGCTTACAGGTAATTAATCTATCCACTGTTGTGTTAACACCTGCACAATCAAGTGTATTATCTAAGGGTTTATCCTTCTGCACTTCTCAACCCCTTGATAATTTTACATTACAGAAGGACATTTACCTCTTCTGTAGACGACTAGCCTTAAAGGCCAACTTGGCAATAGGGAGAATTATACCCCCCTTCCTTCTAACCCCACATGTATCTTTCAGAAAAGACTGATGAGTCTATTGGACGATGCCCTAGAAGAAGGCGACATTACCATGGAAGAAGCAAGATTTCTTTATAAGGAGCACCCTAAAACACCGACGTTCTACATGCTCCCTAAAGTACACAAGAACATCCGACGGCCCCCAGGTAGGCCCATAATATCCGGTATGGATAGTCTAAATGAAAACCTATGCTTGTATGTAGATAAGTTTCTACAACCGTTTGTGCTTCAATTAGACTCGTATCTCCGGGATACAGCAGACTTCATTTCAAAGATACATGACATACCGGTGGAAGAGGAACACCTTTTAATAACATGTGATGTCGAGTCTCTATATTCTAACATCGACCATGAAATTGGCATAGAAGCCTGCCGGTATTTTCTGGATATGAAACGACAAACAGGGAAGGATAAAACGGGAACGGTGATTAAATTTTTAAAATTCATACTATTCCACAACTACTTCCTGTTTGATAATACCTACTACATACAGAGGAGAGTTACGGCAATGGGCGCGAAATGTGCGCCCTCATATGCTAACCTCTTCCTCGGGTGGTGGGAACGTGAGTTTGTGTTCTGTGATGACTTTATTTTCTTTACTGCCTATATAGATCTATGGGTACGTTTTATTGATGACGTGTTTATCCTCTGGAGTGGAACTAAAGAACTAGCCCAGGATTTTATAAAAATCCTAAATATGAACAAAATGAACATCCATTTAACCTATGATATCTCTGAGACTGAAGCAACCTTTTTGGATATAAAGGTAATAAAATATAAGGGTAGACTGGACACTGAACTATATAGAAAGGATACAGCAACAAACTCACTGCTACACTATAATAGTGCACATCCACAGGTTCTACTCAAAGGGATTCCAAAAGGGCAGTTTCTCAGGATCCGGAGGAACTGCACCACATCTCAGAGTTATGTCAAGGAGGCCAATGAACTTGAGACACGTTTCATCAGCAGGGGATACCCAAAGGCACTATTGGAGTTTAATAAGACACGTGCACATAAGCTTAAACAGGTAGACCTCCTTAAGCCAAAGGCCAAAATAGTTGAGGATAAGATAAGATTTATCACCACCTATAACACCGGGTATATGCAGATTAGACAAGCACTGGATAAGAATTGGCACATCCTCCAAAATGACGATGTGATATCAGGATTTATACCCAACAAACCCTCAATAACGACCAGGAGGGGAAGGAATTTAGGGGACATTCTGACCAATAGTCACTTTCAAAGAACTACAATGTCTTGTAGAGGGGTAAAGGTACAGGGCACTTACCCGTGTGGAAAATGCCACTTCTGCCCTTATATGGTTAGGAGGGAGAAGATCATGAGCTCAGATGGTCTCAAAAATCTTAAGCTGTTTGGTTATTTCAACTGCGATACTAGTAATGTGGTATATGCCCTTCAATGTGGGTGTCAGAAAATATATGTTGGTAAGACTATGCAAAAGCTGAAGCAGCGATTATCTAATCACTTGTCCAATATACGTTTAGCATTGAGGGATAGTAGAGATGGTAAATCCATCTCTAGTGTGGCTCAAAACTTTTTGGCACATCATGGAGGCAGGGTTAATGGCATCTCATGTTTTGTTTTACAACAGGTGAAAACCAACATAAGAGGGGGAGACCTTAACAACATGTTGCTGAAGGCGGAAGCAAGATGGATCTATTTATTATCCAGCCTGGCCCCCGGGGGTATTAATGAAGAACTGGATTTGACTCCCTTCCTCTAGACCTTGCTCTGTCTCAGTTTGATCATCACCATTCGAAAAGCAACACCAAATACACCTCCTTCCAATATTTACAAGGCTGGCCATACATAGAACCCACGAAACTTACCCACCATGACTTTTGGAATACTCACCTGGATCCATGATTAAAAGAGTCTATCTACAATATTTAACTGAATCTAGCACAGCTTTTTCATGGGCTACCTGCATGTACTGTGAGGATGGTCCCTCACGGATACCTGGTTACAGGATGTGCATGGTGCCTCTGAGCCGAGGAGTTACTGGCTCTGATGCTTGAGACATAAGGATTCTACAAATGGGGGGCCCCCCCCTTTTCTTTCTAATGTATAATGGACAGTACTGAGAAACTCATTATCTCAGGGGTTAGCTACCCCTTTTTGGGAAGACTTATTATGTACTAAGGAACAATTTCATCTACATTTAACCTTCACTTGATTGACTATAGGTGCTAGACCTAGGACTCAACTATATGGCTGGGCGAAAACCCTAAGTCTTGGGATAGATCGATTGAGCCTTATTTTACTGTTACATCTCACTGTTACACTTCAACATGTACAAGATTGTATAGTTCCGAACTATGTTGTATATAGACTATATTGTTGATACCTTTTGTATTATAATATGTGGGACTATCGGTTGCTGACGGATGGTGGTCCAAATATTTTTTCATGATTTCAGGCAGGTGTCGCTCCCTTTACAAATTATGACTTTACTTTGTGCTGGCGTATGCGCTATAGCGCATGCGCGAGTGGGCCGGTATGCTTAGCCACTCTTTATGACTCGTACATGAGTCCAATCAGGCGGACGCACTACGTCCTTACGTAAGTCCGAACAGGACGTGCCACTTATTGAGGCCTATATATTTGTATTGGGGAACGCCACTGGTGTGTACCTTTTGAGAAAGCCCGGGGTACCGGGCGAAACGCGTCAGGGGGACCACTCCACCCACCGTTTCAGATTTAGCAGCTCCCTCTATCGGATAAGAGATGCCTATGCCTGCACCTCCAGGGATTGTCTATGTCTCTAAGTGTTGAGCCATGTACAGGGACAGATAAGTATATACGCTGTATAAAATTATTAACATTTAGGATTTACCTTGATATACTTCTGTAAGATATTACTGTGTAGGATTTATCATAGTATAGCACGACGCACTTTACATTCAATCCTTGGTTACTTAAATTACTACAATAGAGATGCTGCTACTTGTATATTATATATTTTAATTTTTAATGATTCCGTTTGCACATGATATAGTCCAATTATGTATGTGTGTACATACTTTAATAAAGCAATGTAAATATTTTTTCACTGATAATAAGCGAGTGCTGCAGACTTTCTTTTTTCTTCTTTAAATATTCTGGTATGTTTTGTTGTGTCTGTTCAGCACCCCCCCTCTCTTCTATTTGATTAGTATTTGGGGATTTTACTAGTGCCATACCTCCATCTTTATTTATATAACTTTGTGCTGCCTGTCTTGGCTGACATGCTAAAAGATGATGGGGGGGGGGATTTAGCATGTGCTTATCTACGAGACTACATATATTGTTCTTCTCTTGGCTCAATTCAAACCCCTGCCCAGACTGTCAGATTAATAGAAGCAGCACAGCAATGTCTAAAGTTTAATAGATTACTTATTGACAGTCTGGGCAGCACACTGCAGGATGCTGAGTGCAGAGCAATTTATGGGTTTCTCAGGAATATGATCAACTTTATTATTAGTCAGCCCTCCAGTTCATTATTCAGTGTTACGTCATCCCTCCAGATAATTACCCAGTGTTATCAGCTCTCCAGATCATTACCCGGTGTTTTTAGCCCCCCTGATCATTACCTAGTGTTGTAAGCCCTCCAGATCATTACTAAGTGTTATCAGCCCTCCTGAGCATTAGCCAGTGTTATCAGCCCTTCAGATAATTACCCAGTGTTATCAGCCCTTCAGAGCATTAGCCAGTGTTATCAGCCCTCCAGATCATTACCCAGTGTTATCAGCCCTCCAAATCATTAACAAGTGTTATCAGCCCTCCAGTTTATTACCCAGTGTAGTAAGCCCTCCAGATAATTACCTAGTGTTATAACCCCTTCAGATGATTAGCCAGTGAAGTAAGCCCTCCAGATCAGTAGCCAGTGTTACCAGCCATTCAGATCATTACCCAGTGTTATCAGCCCTTCAGAACATTACCCAGTGTTATCAGCCCTCCAGATCATTACCCGGTGTTATCAGCCCTCCAGATCATTAACAAGTGTTAACAGCTCTCCAGTTTATTATCCAGTGTGGTAAGCCCTTCAGATAATTTCCCAGTGTTATAAGCCCTCCAGATGATTAGCCAGTGTAGTAAGCCCTCCAGATCAGTAGCCAGTGTTACCAGCCCCCCAGAGCATTAGCCAGTGTTATCAGCCCTCCAGATCATTACCCATTGTTTTCAGCCCTCCAGATAATTACCCAGTGTTATAAGCCCTCCATATCATTAGCCAGTGTTGTAAGCCCTCCAGATAATTACCAAGTGTTGTAAGCCCTCCAGATCATTACCCAGCATTGTCAGCCCTCCAGATAATTACCCAGTGTTATAAGCCCTCTATATTATTAGCCAGTGTTATCCCTCCAGTTTATTAGTCTGTTAGTTATCTTAACCACATCATACACTTGCAGGCAACCTTGTAAATTGTCAAAAGTAGTCTTTGCTAAGTGTGTGTGTGACTTAGCAAAGTGGGCGTGGTCAAAAATTTTGCAATCTGCCATGAAAGGGCCACTTGGTTGTATTTTTCCCCCCAGGCCAAAAGGTCCTAGTCCTCCCTTGATTGGCCCTTTATTGGGAATGTGTGTACCCAGCTTAAGTGTTGTCAGTAGTAATGGTTTATCTACTTATCTTTATGAAAAACTTAGTGAGAGGAACTAATTGCTGCTTTATTCCAGTCATCATCCACATCATGTAAAAATTCATTATCCACCCGAGGACACAAATGTGTATTACATTTGGATGGATAAAAACATTTATTAGACCCTTTGACGGACTTAGTCCATAGATATCATCCAAAGACACTGATATATCTTAACATGTTCTTAAACAGGTATTGAATAATTCCAAAGTCATCCTGTAATGTCATAAAAGGGGAATGTTCATCAGTTTTACAGAGGTGTCTTTGTTTTTAAAGAATGGAATGTACCCATGCTTCCATACTTACTATTGCATACCCAGGGGTGAGGATATAGTGGTTCTCACCCTGGGTACTTTAATAGGGGAGAAGAGTCTGTGGTTATCCTTTAAATTTTATAACCTGGTGGTTTAACCAGCGACTATGATTTTAAATTATTATGTCATGCATTTTGCCACTTATGTGTGTCCCTCCACAAATGCATTTATGTCCTCAATTTATTAAACTGATACCAATGAAATCTTTATTATATGGTGTAATATATATGTTTAAGTTTGCTATGACACAATATGTATCTCAGGAACTGTGTTCTGTGTACTTGGTAAAACTGTTTAAAGATTTTTCTATTAAATTTACCTTTGGTACAGGAACATTTGGTTTGGAGTGAATCAGACTAAATAAACAATATTAATTGGCAGAGCAGGAGTTTTGGAAATTAAAATTAACTATTAGTCTGTCTGTAAAAGTCCGGTTAAATACAGGCTGTCTGGATTCTGTAAATATAGGTAACTGGTCACACTAATCCATCATGATAATACGTAGACATGTTGGAAACCAACAAACTGTGATTGGTTTTTTTTCAGTTCTGATTGGCTGATAATTAACTGTCTCTATTTTGCCTGTTTAATGTTTTCTGATGTGAAAAATATGAATTAAAAAAATGTGCCTTGATATTCAAGCAATATATTCAGTGTAAATTTTAAAGGGCATGTCCACCCCATATATTCAATTGTAGTGTAGGGCTCCCTCCCCAAACCCCAAATGCTATAGCTATTTGAATCAAAACTCCCCCGATCATTAATTACATTGCCTGTTTCCCCCGACATTCAGTCCTGACCCTCTGCTTGCATGAAACTGCTAGCAAGGGGCCGGACCAGCAATCGCGTCCGTGATTGGCTAAGAGGCAGCCAATCACGGATGTAGTCGGGGAAAAGAGGCAATGTAAGTATAGATCAGGGGAGTTTTGCTTCAAATAACTACAGCGGTTGGGTTTGGGGGAGGGACCCTACACTACAGAAAAGGGGATTTGAGCTAGGGGGAGGGAGAGAGAAACGGGAGGGAGAGGGAGGGGGGGAGAGCTGCAGCACGCATATCATTTTTCTCCCGGAGGAGAGACAGGAGGCAGAGTCCTATATGGACTTGGCCAGGCTCCTGGTGGTCAGTTTTTTGGACTTTGGAGGTACATTACAGGAGAACCACTTGGAGCAGGGATGCTAAGGGAAGGTAAAAACATTTTTTAACTTGTTTAGCCTTTACTTATTTCACTCTGAGCATCATTTGAGAATTCAGTGTAGTGCATTGTTATTGACTATTCCTGCCATGTATGCACAAATATGATCAGTCTGGGAAACATTGCAGGAATGTCAGCGGTAAAACTGCCGTTCCACTCTAAGTTCATTCCAGATGGAACGTTGAATCAATGTAATGTTGAGGTAGTGTATGGCTAGCATCAGGAGTTTATGTAATAAGAAGTGCAAAAGTTTGTCCTCTGTTATTATTTGCAGCAACCAAAATGATTTCAACTTTTTAACAGTCTATGGCAGAAATATAGCTTCTTATTGGTTGTTTACCTTTATTAGAATATTATATATAAAGAGGAAACACAAAGAAAAAATCATATGGGGAAGCAATACTTTTCTGGTATTTAAGAACTCAGAAAAGTTATTTCAGTTGATTCCTAACATAATGTTAAAGGGAATGTCCAGCCTTTATTTATAAACTAATGGGTAGATGTATATTTGCATTGGGTCCTTGAAGAAAAGAGATCTGCTGAAAATCTCTTTCGAACTGGTAGTGGTCAATGGAACTACTTCCATGTGGTCTTAAGTTTTAAGTGGAGTGCCTCAGGGTTCTGTCCTGGGGCCACTTTTTAATCTGTTTATAAATTAAATAAAGGGGGTATTGAGAGCAAGGCCTCTGTGTTAACTAATGACACTTAACTATACAGAGCTTTGGAAACTTCAAATGATGTGCATTTGCTGCAAGCAGACCTAGATAGATTATTAAAATGGGCAACAGAATGGCAGATGAGATTCAATGGGCCATATTTATAAAGCCAGGGTATCGCTTTTTAGCGCTACCGCGACTTTAACGATCGGTATTATAAATTTCCAATCGTTAAACCAATTGGAGATTAATGTGAAAGATAAATATAATAATTCATTTACTCTAGAGTTTTAGTTTTTTTTTTTTTTAAAGGACCACAATGTCTCCTTATTTATTTCTCAATTGTATTTGATAACTGATATTGATAATTTTGGTTTGCTTTATACAGGTGTCATATTACATCCTATTCTGGTCCTATTCTGATACATGGCTTAAAGGGGAACTGTGGTCCAAAAATGACTTTACTTAAATTGATAGGAATTGCTCCCCTGAGAATTTTTGCAATTTATTTCCATTGTTTATTTTGCATTGTTTTGAAGATATTTACATTTTTGTGTGTGATATGGCAGCAGCATCACCAGGTTCCTGCTATGAAAACTGTCAGTCAATCTGTCCTGTGTCTCCTCCTCCCCTTTGCAGTCCCCCGGTCCCTCCCACTCATGGACCCCATGGTCCTTCCAGTTGCAGGCCCCCCATGGCCCATTATCTTACAGCCCCATGTGGCCACGCCCACTCACAGGTGTCTAAGCCCCGTCCACTCGTGGGTGCCGTGGGTTACTCAGACACCCCCCCTGTTTTCACGTAGTGAAAGGATTCCCTTACCTTCTCTCTCAGGACTTCACACAGCAGAGAGGAGGAGGGAACTTCCTGTCTCCTCACACCTGAGGGAGTCGGAGGCTGTGCTCGCGGCAGCAATGTGCAGGAGAAGCTCAGAATGTCACATGTCAGCCTCCCACCCATTAACTTTCTGGTCAGTCGTTTCTGTATATCTTGGGCTGTGGAGCACGAAGAGAGGTGTTGAAGGCTCGTTTTAAAGGTAGGAAACTGACCTTTCATTTAAGCTTAACTTGTTTGGAGACCACAGTTCCCCTTTAAGGGCAAGTGCAGATGTGGAGGTCTTAGTGCAGAGAAAGAGGAAAGATTGGCAACTGCAAACTCACAAAAGCAAGTGTAATGGAATAGAATTATCAGAAATACACTTATCTCTCCTATAAAGGCAGAGGAATACTACATAACCCAGGGTCAACACCTTTGTGGTGCAAAGTGTGTTAACTCACGTCCCACTGCTACATGAGATGAGCTAGTACAGGGAGTCACTTGCCTTTTACATCTTCCCTTTATGTTTGATTTAAAAAGTCTAACATACAGTAGGTGGAGGTGTTATAACCAGGTGTTTGAATGTTTTACAATCGGAACATTTGTTTCAGGAAAAGAAAATTAAGATTTCCTTATAGATATATAACCAACACCCAAAACTTTCCAGAAAGCCTTTAGCTTTTGACTAGATTGCCAGGTCTATATTAAGCATCCACTAGTTAAACTAATGAGCAATTCTGTATTTAATGTTCCTTTAGCTGACTCCATATTTTTATTTATAGATCCAGTAACAGTTTGCTAACAGCTGCAGGATCCAAAACAAAACATCTTTGCATGCCGTGTTTTCCTTTTTTTTTTTTTTTACAGATTCTTCTATTTGTTTTTCCTTCTATTTTTACATAACTATTTTTTTTCCAGTAAAGTAACTACCCAGAAAGTACGTCCCTGGTGTTTTCCTCTAGCAGGAAATTGGTTTTCCTTTTTGAACACTTAGTAATGGGATTGGAAGGTTTTCATTTTACTGGAAAAAAAACATTCATTTTATTTTTATTTGATTATAACACGTGTCTCAAATGAAAATGGCCCAGATAGAGAATGGGAACAAAGGAGATGTTTTACCATCGCTGGGTATTGGGTGCTGCCCGGTAAGTTCATTGGTTGAATAGGTTGATAATGCAGTTTATTGTGTTGGTTACTTTCCTGTTTGGAAGTTAAAAAATAAAACAGCTGCGGCCATTTTTCAACCCATAATAAGTCTCTTGTGGTGGGGGGGGGGGGGGGGGGGGGGGGGGTCTGTTATGTATGCAGCAGTTGGTGCTGTCTACAATACCATGTGTTGCATGGCACTTTTTAATAGCAAACATGTTGGGGCAGGTAAGCTCTGTTCATAAATAATAACTACTAATAAGAATTGCATTAAAGGGGAACTGTGGTCCAAAAATGACTAGGTAAATTGATAGGAATTGCTCTCTTGAGAATTTTGCAATTTAATAATTTCAATTGTTTATTTTACATAGTTTTGAAGATATTACATTTTTGTATGTGATTGGCAGCAGCATCACCAGTCCCTGCCCTTTCCTTCCTGCTTCCTGCACTGAAACCGGTCCAGTCAATCGCCTGTGTCTCCTCCCCTTTGGCAGCCCCTGGCCCTCCCACTCCAACATAGACCCCATGGTCCCCTCCAGTTGCAGTTGCAGCCCCCATTGGCCCATTTCCTCACAGCCCCATGTGGCCCGGCCCACTCCCGGGTGGTTCACCCGCTCACAGGTGTGTGGGCCACTCTGACCTGCCCACCCCCCCCCGCCCCCCGAAAACTCTGGTTGGTGGAAACAACCTTTTCAGGCAAGAGTGAGAGAGAAGGGCGTAGATTCCCTTCCTCTCTGCAGCTTGCAGGACCTTCACACCGCAGATAGGAGGAGGGACTTCCTGTCTCCCTCCCACACTGAGGGAGTTTGAGTCTGTGCTCACTGACGGCATTGTGCAGGAGAAGCCTTAGGAATGTAACGTGTCAGCCTCCCACCCATTAACTTTCTGGTCAGTCATTTCTTTATATCTTGGGCTGTGGAGCACGTAGAGTGGTGGTTGATGTCTCATTTTAAAGGTAGGAAACTGGCCTTTCATTCAAACTTAACTTGTTTGGAGACCACAGTTCCCCTTTAAGAAGGATGAAACATAAACAGGGAGATGTAATATGTGAGGTACGAGGGTAAAATGGAATCGCTTCCTGATGTATTATAATAATATTACAATAACTAGATTGTAAGCTCTATGGGGAGAAGTGCATCATTTCAAACTTAATCTGTGGTTGGAGACACAGTTCCCTTAAGAAGGATGAAGCATAACAGGGGATGTAATGGGAGGTACGAGGTAAACTGAATCCTCCGATGTAGGATAATAATCATTACTAAACTAGATTGTAAGCTCTATGGGATGGTCGTGCCCCATAGAGCTTACAATCTAGTTATGGTCATATTATTCATAAACATCAGGAGGAAGCGATTACCATTTACCCGCGTACTCACAATTTACATCTCCCTGTTTATGTTTCATCTCCTTAAGGGGAAACTGTGGTTCCAAACAAAGTTAAGTTTGAATGAAAGGCCAGTTTCCTAACCTTTATAAAATGAGGACATCTAACACACCACTTATAGTGCTCCCACAGCCCAAGATAAAAGAAATGAACTGACCAGAAAGTTATGGGGGGGAGGGCTGACAACGTGTTACATTCTAAGGCTTCCTATGCACAATGCCGTTCGTGAGCACAGACTCAAACTCCCTCAGTGGAGGGGACGGGAGACAGGAAAGTCCCTCTCTCCTATTATGCTGTGTGAAGGTCCTGCAAGCTGCAGAGAGAGGTAAGGGAATCTACTGCCCTTCTCTCTCACTCTGCCTGAAAAGGTTGTTTCCACAACCAGAGTTTGGAGGGGGCGGGGGGGGTGCGGTCAGAGTGGCCCACACACCGGTGAGCGGGTTGAAGACCACCCGGGAGTGGGCGGCGGGCCACATGGGGCTGTGAGGGAATGGGCCAAGGGGGCCATGCATGCAACTGGAGGGGACCAGGGGTCTATTGGAGTGGAGGGCCAGGGGCTGCCAAAGGGGAGGAGACACAGGGCAGATTGACTGACAGGTTTCAGTGCAGTGAAGCAGGAAGGAAAGGGCAGGGACTGGTGATGCTGCTGCCAATCACATACAAAAATGTAATATCTTCAAACTCATGTAAAATAAACAATTGAAATATTAAATTGCCAAAAATTCTCAGGAGAGCAATTCCTATCAATTTACTGTCACTTTTTGGACCGACAGTTCCCCTTTAATGCAAATTCTTAATTAGTAGTTATTATTTTGAAACAGAGCTTACCATGCCCCAAAATGTGTTGCTATTTTAAAAAGTGCCAGCAACACATGGTATTGTTGACGCACCAACTGCTGCATACATAACAGACCCCCCCCCCCATACCAATAATGACACAAGAGAGTATATGAGGTGAAAAATGGCCGCAGCTGTTGTTAGTTTTTAATTCCAAAACAGGAAAGTAAACCTACACAATATAAACTGCATTATCAACCTGATTCAAACCAATGAACTACCGGGACGCACCAATACCCAGCGATGGTAAAACAATCTCCTGTTCACCATCTCTATTGGGCCATTTTCATTTGAGACATAGTTTATAATCATAACAAAATAAAATTGAATGTTTTTTTTCAATGTACAATGAAAACCTTCCAATCACCATTATAAGTGGTCAAAAAGGCAAACCATTTCCTGCTAGAAGGAAACACCAGGGACGTACATTTCGGGGGGGTTTTTTTTGGGTAGTTACTTACTGGAAAAAAAATAGTTATGTAAAAAATAGAAGGAAAACAAAAATAGAAGAATCTGTAAAAAAAAAAAAAAGGAAAAAACGGGCATGCAAAGATGTTTTGTTTGGTATCCTGCAAGCTGTTAGCAAAAAACGTTACTGATCTATAAATAAAAAATATTGGACGTCAGCTAAAGGAACATTAAAGTACAGAATGCCCTCAGTAGTTAACTAGGGAATGCTAATAAGACCTGGCAATGTAGTCAAAGCTAAAGGCTTTCTGGAAAGTTTGGGTGTTGGTTTAACTATATAGGAAATCTAACTTTTCTTTTCCTGAAACAACTGTTCCGATTAGTGTAAACATTTTCAAAACACCTGGTTACTTAACACTCCACCTACTGTATGTTAGACTGTTAAATAAAACATAAAGGGAGATGTAAAAGGCAAGTGACTCCTGTACTGCTCATCTCATGTTTAGCAGTGGGACGTGAGTTACATACACCTTTGCACCACAAAGGTTTGTTGACCCCTGGGTATGTAGTATTCCTCTGCCTTTATAGAGGAGAGATAAGGGTATTTTGATAATTTCTATTCCATTACACTCTGCTTTTGTGAGTGGTGCAGTTGCAAATCTTTCTCTTTCTCTGCAATAAGAACCTCCCACATCTGCACTGCCTAAGGAGGGGAACTGTGGTCTCCAAAAAAGTTAAGCTTAAATTGAAAGGCAGTTCCTACCTTTAAAACGAGCCTCAACCACATCTCTTCGTGCTCCCACAGCCCAAGATATACAGAAACGATCTGCCTGACCGAAAGTAATGGGGTGGAGGCTGACATGTGACATTCTGAGGCTTCTACCTGCACAGTGCTGCGGGCGAGGCACAGCTCAGACTCCCTCAGTGGTGAGGGAGACAGGAAAGCCACTCTCCTTCTCTGCTGGTGTGAAGTCCTGGAGAGAGAAGGTAAGAGGAATCCTATTCACTACTGGTGAAAAAGGGTGGGGGTTGAGTAAACCCACGGCACCCACGAGTGGCAGGGGCGATTAGACACCTGTGAGTGCGGCGTGGCCAATGGGGCACTTGTAAGATAATGGGCATGGGGGGCCTCAACTGGAAGACAATGGGCCCACGGCCATGAGTGGGAGGACCGGGAGGGGGGGGAAGCAAGGGGAGGAGGACGACACAGAGGACAGATTGACTGACAGTGTTACATAGCAGGAACCTGGTGATGCTGCTGCCATATCACACACAAAAATGTAAATTCTTCAAAAACAATGCAAAATAAACAATGGGAAATAAATGCAAAATTCTCAGGGGCAGCCAAATTCCTATCAATTTAAGTAAAGTATCTTTTGGACCACAGTTCCCCTTTAAGCCATGTATCAGAATAGGGACCAGAATAGAGATTGAATATGACACCTGTTAAAGCCAACCAAAATATCAATACAGTTATAAATACAATGAGAAATAAATCAGAGAACATTGTGCGTCCTTTAAAAAAAAAAAAAAAACTCTTAAAACTCTAGGTAAATGAATTATTAGTATTTATCTTCACATTATCTCCAAATGGTTTAACGATTGAAATTAAATACCGATCGTTAAAGTAGCGCGGGGTGGATAGCGCTACAAATAGCGGATACCCCTGGCTTTATAATATTGGCCCATTGAATCTAATCGTGCCAGTTGTTGCCCATTTGAATAATGTATCTCGGTCTGCTTGCAGCAAATGCACATCATTGAGTTTCCAACAGCTCGATAGTGTAAGTGTCATTAGTTAAACACAGAGGCACTTGCTCTCAATACCCCCTTGTTTAATTTAATACAAATTAAAAAAGTGGCCCCAGGACAGAACCCTGAGGCCACTCCACTTAAAAACTTAAGTAACACATGAAGTAGTTCCATTGACCACGAAACCAGTTCGAAAGAGATTGCAGCAGATTCTCTTTCTTAAGGACCCAATGCAATATTAACAATCTACCATTAGTTTATAAATAAAGAGCGGACATTCCCTTTAACATATGTTAGGGAATCAACTGAAATAACTTTCTGAGTCTTAAAATACAGAAAAGATTGCTTCCACACTATGATTTTTTCTTGTGTTTCCTCTTATATATAATATTTAATAAAGGTAAAACAACCAATAAGAAGACTATATTTGCCCCATAGACGATTAAAAAGTGTGTGGAACAAATTTTGGTGTGCTGCAAATAATAACAGTAGGACAAACTTTTGCAACTTCTTATGTACATAAACTCATGATGCCTAGCCATAACTACCTCAACATTACATTGATTCAACGTTCCATCTGAATGAATTAGAGTGGAACGGCAGTTTTAACCGCTGACATTCTGCAATTGTTTCCCAGATGAACATATTTTGCATAATGGCAGGAATAGCAATAAACAAGTGCACTACACTGAATTCTCAAATGATGCTAAGAGTGAAATAAGTAAAGTAAAAGTTCTAAAAGTTTTAGCAATCTCTGGCGGAAACAAATATGTTGTAGGGCATGTACCCAAACCTTACCCTACGGCCCCTGTAAGTTCTTACCTCCTCACCTGCCTCCAAGTGGTCTCCTGTAATGTACCTCACAAAGTCCAAAAAAACTGACCACCAGGAGCTGGCCAAGTCCATAAGGACTCTGCCTCCTGTCTCTCCTCCGGGAGAAAAATGATATGGTGCTGCCAGCTCCCCCCCCTCACTTCTCCTCCCGTTTCTCTCTTCCTCCCCCTAGCTCAAATCCCCTTAGAGTGATAGGTAGGGCCCTCCCCCAAACCCAACACTGTAGTTATTTGAAGCAAAAACTCCCCTGATCTATACTTACATTGACCTCTTGTTCCCGACTACATTCCGTGATGTGGATGCCTCCTAGCCAATCACGGAACGCGTGCATTGGTCCGGACCCTGCTAGCAGTGTCTATGAAAGCAGAGGGTCAGGGGAATGATGTCGGGGGAAACAGGCAATGTAATTATGATCGGGGGAGTTTTGATTCAAATAGTATAGCATTTGGGGTGTTGGGGAGGGTAGCGGCCCTACAATACAAGTGTGAATATATGGGGTGGACATCGCCCTTTTAAAAGTACAACTGAAATCATTGCTTGAATATCAAGACACATTTTTTTAATTCATATTTTTTCACCATCAAAGAAAACATTTAAAAGGCCAAAATAGAGGACAGTTAATTATAGCCAATCAGGAACTGAAAAAAACCAATCACCAGTGTTGTTTTTGGTTTTCCAACATGTCTACGTAGTATCATGATGGATTAGTGGACCATTACCTATATTTACAGAATTCCCACGAGCTGTATTTAACCGGGACTTTACAGAAGGACTAATAGTGTAATTTAATTTCCACAAAACTCGCTCTCTGCAATTAATATTTTATTTAGTCTGATTTTCCACTCCAAAACCAAAGTTCCTGTACCAAGGTAAATTAATAGAAAAAATCTTTAACAGTTTACCAAGTACACAGAACACAGTTTCCTGAGATACATAATTGGGTCATAGCAAACTTAAACATAATTATTTACACCTATAATAAAGATTTCCATTGGTTCGATAATGAGGACATAAATGCTGTGGGGACACACATAAGTGGCAAATGCATGACAAATAATTTTTATAATCATAGTCGTGGTTAAACCACAGGTGAAAAATTTAAAAGGATAACCACAGACTTCTCCCCTATCAAGATCCAGGGTGGCAAAACCACTATATCTCACCCCTGGGTATGCAATAGTAAGTTTTATGGAAGCATGGGAAATTCCATTCTTTAACAAACCAAAGGACACTCTGTAAAACTGATGAACATTCCCCTTTTTACATTACAGATGACTTTGGAATATTTCAATACCTGTTTACGGAACATGTTAAATCTATATCAGTGCTTTGGGATGTATTAGGACTAATCCGTCAAAGGGTCTAAATAATGTTTTATCCATCCCAATGTAATACACATTTGTCCTCGGGGGGATAATGCATATTTTACATTGCTGTGATGATGACTGGAATAAAAGCAAGCAATGTAGTCTCTAATAAGTTTCATAAGATAAGTAGAGTAAACCATTACTACTGACAACACTTAGTGGGTACACACATTCCCAATAAGGGCCAATCAAGGAGGACTAGAACCTTTTGGCTGGGGGGAAAAATACAACCAAGTGGCCCTTCATGGCAGATTGCAAAATTTTTTGACCACGCCCACTTTGCAAGCACACCACAATTTAGAAAGAACTACTTTTGACAATTACAAGGTTGCCTGCACGTGTTATGATGTGGTTAGATAACTAACAGACTAATAAAAGGGGTTGCTAACTAACCACTGCTCATGGGGCTATACCATGTACTAATATAGAGGCTTATAACACTGGGTAATTATTGGGAGGGCTGACATTGCTGGGTAATGATCTGGAGAGGGCTTACAACAACTTGGTAAATTATCTGAGGGCTTACAAACCACTGGCATAATGATATGGAGGGCTTATAACACTGGGTAATTATCTGGAGGGCTGAACATGACAAAACATGGGTAATGCTCTGGAGGTGGCGGCTGATAACACTGGATAATGCTCGTGGGGGCTGGTAACACTGGGCTACGATATGGCAGGGCTTACTACACTGGCTAATCATCTGGGGGCTATATACACTGGGAAATTATCTGAAGGCTTACCCACTGGGATAATAAATGGAGAGTGTCAACACTTGTTAAATGATATGGAGGGCTGATAACACAGGTAATGATTTTTTCTTGGGAGGGTGATAACATGGGTAATGTTTGAGGGTGATAACACTGTGGTAATGATCTGAAATGGTGTAACAATGGCTATGATCTGGAGGCTTACTTCACTGGCTAATCATCTGAAGGGGTTATAACACTAGGTAATTATCTGGAGGGCTTACTACATGGGTATAAAACTGGAGGGCTGTAACACTTGTAATGAGTTGGAGGGCTGATAACACTGGGGAATGATCTGGCAGGGCTAGATAAACACTGGCTAAGTGCTGAAGGGCTGATAAAACATGGGTAATAGCTGGAGGGTGTAACACTGGCTTAATGCTCAGGAGGGCTGATAACACTTGTAATGGATTGGAAGGCTTACACACTAGGTAATGATCAGGGGGGCTAAACAACACCGGGTAATGATATGGAGAGAGTGATAAACACTGGGGTTAATTATCTGGAGGGATGACGTACACCTGAATAATGACCTGGAGGGTGACTAATAAATAAATTGGTGATCAAAAACATATATTCCTGAGAAACTACCATAAAATTGCTCTATGCCTCAGCATTCCTGCAGGTGGCCCAGAATGTCAATAAGTATCTATAAACTTAGACATTGCTGTGCTGCTTCTATTATCTGACAGTCTGGGCTGGGGTTTTGGAATTGAGCCAGAGAGGAAGAAACAACTATAGTTAGCTCTCGTTAGATAAGCACATGCTAAATACCCCCCCCCCCATCATCTTTAGAAGTGTCAGCTCAAGACAGAGCACGCAAAGTATATATAAATAAAGATGGAGGTATGGCACTAGTAAAATCCCAAATACTAATCACATAGAAGAGAGGCGGGGGTGCTGACACAGACACAACAAAACATACAGAAATATTTAAAGAAGAAACAAAAAGAAAAGTCTGCAGCCACTCCTTATTATCAGTGAAAAAAATTTACAATTTGCTTTATTAAAGGTATGTTACACACATACCTAATTGGGGACTATATCATGTTGCAAACGGAATCATTAAAAAACATTAAATATAATATACAAAGTAGCAGCACTCGTAGTGTAGTAATTTAAGTAACAAAGGATTTGCAATGTAAAGTGCGTCGTGCTATACTAGTAAATCCTACACAGTCATATCTTAAGAAGATACTAAGTAAATCCTAAATGTATACATTTTATACAGCGTCTATACTTATCTGTACCCTGTTACACGGACTCAACATTAGAGACATAGCACAATCCCTGGAGTGCAGGCATAGGCCACTTATCGTTAGAGGGAGGCTGCTATAAAATCTGAACGGTGGGTGGAGTGGGTCCCCCTGACGAGGTTTCGCCCGGTACCCGGGATTTCCAACAAGAACCATCCAGTGGCGTTCCCCAATACAAAATATATAGGCCTCAATAAGGGCACGCCTGTTCGGACTCGTAAGGAGGTATGTGCAGTCCGCCTGATGGATCATGTACGAGTCATAAAGAGCACAGTGGCTAAGCAATAACGGCCCACTCGCGCATGCGCTATAAGCGCATACGCCGCAACAAAGAAAGTTCATAAATTTGGTAAAGGGAGCGACACCTGCCTGGCTGAAACAGAAAAATATATTGGACCCACCATCGTCAGCAACCGATAGTTCCCAACATATTTAATATCAAAAGGTATCAACAAATAGAGTGCTATATACAACATAGGTCGGCAACTATACATCTTGACTTAGGTTGAGTTTGTAACAGTGAGAGGTAACGTCAAAAATAAGGCTCAATCGATCTATCCCAAGACATTAGGGTTTGCCCAGCCATAGTGGGTCCTAGGTTGCACGCATAGTCAATCAAGTGAAGGTTAAAGAGGATGAAATTGTTCCTAGTACATTAATAAGGTCTTCCCAAAAAAGTGGGGTAAGCTAACCCATGAGATAATGAGTTTACTCAGACTGTCCATTTTACATTAGAAAGAAAAAGGGGGGGGCCCCCCCATTGTCGAATCCTTATGTATCTCAAGATCAGAGCCAGTAATCTGGCTCAGAGGCACCGATGCAACCTGTAAACCAGGTATCCGCTGAGGGACCATCCTCACAGTACATGCAGGTAGCCCATGAAAAGCTGTGCTAGATTCAGTTCAAATATGTAGATAGACTCTTTTAATCATGGCCAGGGAGTATTCCAAAAGTCTGGTGGGTGAGTTTCGTGGGTGTCCTTGTATGGCCAGCCTTGAAAATATTGGAAGGAGTTGGTGTATTTGCAGTGTTGCTTTTCGAATGGGAGATCAAACTGAGACAGGCAAGGTCTAGAGGAGGGTGTCATCCAGTTCTCATTAATACCCCGGGGGCCAGGCTGGATTATAAATGATCCATTGCTTGCTTCGGCCTCAGAAATGTTGTTAAGGTCTCCCCCTGTATTTGGTTTTCAACTGTTGTAAAACAACAACATGGAGATGCCTTAACCCTGCCTCCATGATGTGCCAAAAGTTTTGCCCCCCCCCCCCCCCCGCCACACTAGAGATGGATTTTACCATCTCTACTATTCCATCAGATGCTAAACGTATGATTGGAAAGGATAGATAATCGCTGCTTCAGGCTTTGCATAGTTTACCAAATATATTTTCGACCCCACATGAAGGGCAATACCCAATATAGAATCGCAGTTGAAATACCAACAGTTAAGATTTGAGACCATGTCTGAGCTCATGATCTTCTCCCTCCTAACATATAGGCAGAAGTGGCCATTTCCCACGGCGTAAGGAGCCCGCTACCTTTACCCTCTTACAAGACATTGTTGCTATGTGAAAGTGACATTGTCAGAATGTCCCTAAATTTCCTTCCCTCCTGGTCGTTATTGAGGGTTTGTTGGGTATATAAATCCGTGATATCAATCGTCATTTTGGAGAGATGTGCCAATTCTTACCAGAGTGCTTGTCTTAATCTGCATTACACGGTGTGTAGGTGGTGATAAATCTATCTTACCTCACAACTATTTTGGCCTTTGCTTAAGGAGGTCTACCTGTTTAAGCTTATGTGCAAGTTGTCTTATTTAAACTCCAATAGTGCCTTGGGTATCCCCTGCGATTGAAAGTTGTCTAAGTTCATTGGCCTCATACCTTGAGGGATAATGGTCTTTTGTCGAATTCTATTTGTGGTTGCAGTTCCTCCGATCGAGAATATGCCCTTTTGAATCCCTTTGAGTAGAAACGCTGTAGAGTGTGAACTTATTAAGTTGTAGAGTGAGTTGTGCGTGTATCCTTTCTATAAGGTTTCAGTGTCCAGTCTACCGTAATTTTATTACCTTTATATCCAAAAAGAGTTGCTTCAGTCTCAAGAGATATATAGGTTAATGGATGTATATTTGTTCATATAGGGTTTTTATAAAATCTGGGCTAGTTCTGTAGTTCCCACTCCAGAGGATAAACACCGTATCAATACAAACGTACCCATAGCTCTAGTATAGGCAGTAAAGAAAATAAAGTCATCACAGAAACACAAACTCACGTTTCCCACCACCGAGGAGAGGTAGCATTGAGGGCGCCATTTCGCGCCATTGCCGTAACTCTCCTTGTATGTAGTAGGTATTATCAAAAAGGAAGTAGTTGTGGAATAGATATGAATTTTAAAATTTAATCACCGGTCCCGTTTTCAGCTTCACCTGTTGTCGTTTCATATCCAGAAAATACCGGTCAGGCTTACTATGCCAATTCATGGTCGATGTTGATATATAGGACCGACACACCTGTTATTAAAGGTGTCCTCTTACACCGGATGTCATGTATCTTTGATGGAAATGAAGTATACGTATCCCGGAGATACGAGTAATATGAAGCACAAACGGTTGAAGAAACTTAATCTACATACCGCATAGGTTTATCATTTAGACTATCAAACCGTTACTGGATATTCTGGGCCTACAGGGGGCCGTCGGATTTGTTCTTGTGTACTTTAGGGACGCATGTGAACGTCGGTTTGTTTTAGGGTGCCTCCTTAAAAGGAATCTTGACTTCTTCCATGGGAAGTCGCCATTCTTCTAGGGCATACGTCCAATAGACTCATCCTATTTTCTTGAAAGATAATGTGGGTAGAAGGAAGGGGGGTATAATTCTCCCTATTGACAAGTTGGCCTAAGGCTAGCGGTCTACAGAGAGGTAATAGTTCCTTCTGTAATGGTAAAAAGTTATCAAGGGGGTGCGACGTGCAGAAGGATAACCCCTTAGATAATACACGGATTGTAAGCGTGTTACACAACAGTGGATATTAATTACCTGTTAGGCAGCACAAGTTAAGCTTTAGCTGAGGCCGTATCTCCAAACCACATTACTGACCCCCATCTCATAATTGATTTAATTAGGCCTTGGTGCATGTCAGCCCCCAGCGTCAGTAAAGAAGGTTAAGTAGCAGAGGAGGGAGTTTTTGTTTCATTGCCAAGGTTAGAGTTAAAGGCGCATCTGTGCCTTAACGAAAAAACAATCGTTTTGAATGCTGACAACGTACCGTTCCCCGTCAGCATTGGAAGCGTAATTCCAAATGGAACAAATTTCCCCAAAGTTCAGTCGCCCCCCTATACCAAGGTATAGGGGACTTAGCAGCAATTGTAAGGGTTATGGCAGGCAAGAAGGTTTGTCCTTATACTTTATACGGGAGAACGATCGTTACTGTGTGTACTATATCTGTAAAAGATGACAGACAGAACCTGCAAGATTCTTTGGCAATTGGATAAGTGTGTTTTCCCCTTCCTTTAGAGGGACTGGATGCAATAAAAAAGGTGCACAAAAGTTTGCCCATGGTATAATCTGTAGCAACCATAAGATATTATCTAAAGTAAGTACAACCTGCGGATAAAGCCAGATACCGTTGGATGGGTCCGCCCTTGTGCGACGTTTGGACAGATCCGAAAAATTTCCCTCAGCCGTGGTTAGTATCCCTATAGGGAGAGCTGCAGATACTGTCTGTCAGACGCCGGACGGTGTGTTTCCCTCAACAGAATATCCTAAAAGTACAAAAAAAAAAGTAAGAAATTATTATTATGATATTAAAAAAAAACAATAACATGATCAGTAAGTATTAAGTAACCTTGGGTTAGAGCTCAATGGTAACATGTAAAAATAATCCAATGGTCACCAATAAAATTTACACCATTAAAAGCTTGCAATATAAATGCAATATAACAAAGATCCTTCTATGTTTTTTCATTAAAATTGCATATCAGAAAAGAAGATTAATATTATATGACATAAGCTGTTATATGGTCCAAAAAAAGTCCTTAAATGTATATTACTTTCAACTTCAATGATTGATTAGTTTGTCCAGTCATCTTTTTCATTGCAGAGAGAAAAATGCTGGGTGGACACAGCCATTTTTCATAAGCGGTTCTTTTCTT
This sequence comes from Hymenochirus boettgeri, assembly GCA_019447015.1. Lineage (NCBI taxonomy): Eukaryota > Metazoa > Chordata > Amphibia > Anura > Pipidae > Hymenochirus > Hymenochirus boettgeri. Next base: position 79,639,161 of record CM033475.1, read on the forward strand.
TATAATGGGAAGGAACACAAGAGAAGAGGCAAGAGAGAGTAAAAAGTGGCTTGTGGTTTTGCATATATATGAAGGGCCTTGGAGTTTCTGTGGGCCCTGTGGAAATATTGTCTGTCTCTCACATTCTGAAAAGAAAGAGTGACAGCAGAGATTCTACTGAGCATTTCCTTACTTGGTGCGCTTCACAAAAGCCTTTTTCATATACAGAGAACAAGGAGAACACTCTTGTATGGTGAGTGAAAACCAGGAGCTAACCCAACCCATTTTTGAGCAAATGCTCTGTAACTTTTCATTTGTAAAATAAAAGTAAAATTTTAACGTTCTTCAAGAAATCTTTTTCCCCCCCATTTATTAGTCCAGTAGTACCTAGAAAGGTTTAGTTTCCTTCTTTTACTTTGGGACAGTAACACAGGGTGAAGGAAGGGGTTTAATTTAACATCAAAAAGTGGGAAAATCATAGGGAAAAACTTCAATGTGTGCTTCGTTACAATTCCATGATGTCAGTGTAAAACTGGAATATGGGGTTGTAGGAATAAAAAAACAGTGAATCATATTAATTGATGATATATTTATTTAAAAAATACTCCATGTGGATTTAGGGAGAATGGAATCAAACTGCATGGGTGAAATGGAATTACTGATCAATTTACAGAGCAATATATGTCTAGTGTTTTGCCTGAATAGATTCCATATAAAATAGTTCTGTTATTCGCCAATATGAATCATCTAAATTAGCTGGCTGAGGATGTAAATAAATGCTGTATTATTGTACAGTGTCAGAGAATAAAATCTAGCAGTAAGTGGATCTCTTAATAGGCATAAAGGGAACATTTGTATAGGAAAATAAATTACCAATAATGGACATTTTATATTGCGTATGTATCATGCTGTTAAATTACAAGGATATTAGGTAGAGGTCAGAGTAGCAGAGAGGTTGTATTATAACATGGGGTAATGATTTTTTAAAAAGAAAAACCTAAATTGTAAATAGAATAGTAGCCAGTGTTCCAACACCCTAGATTGCTGCCTAATTTTCTATAGTTTTCCCTGACGCATTAATAGTCCATATATCTGACCCAATCACTAAGAAATGTTGACAGTCAACTTTCTTCCAAGACAGCTAATGCGAGTTTGGGAGGAAGTCACTCCTTGATCTTTCCTGTATCCAGATAAAGATGTGTAGAGAAGCGTGTGTTATTTGGAGAATTGCAATTTAACATCTGCCATTTAGGACATTTTTAATCTTGAGTCAAAAACTTTGACCTCTATGTCATGATAGAAGCAGTGGTTTATCCTAACTACTGTATATAACAAGGAAGCCTTAAAGGGCAAGGTCCACCCCAAAATGAAAAACTTGATACAGGTAAATTCTACCCAACACCCCTACGGTAAAGTTGAAATCTGACATATATAAGTCTAAACTGAATCCTGCATAATGTCCCGTTTCCCCCGTTTCTGCTTCCTGGCTGCTTTCCAGTTAGCGACTGTCAGTTAATGAATTTGGACAGTTGGGCCATCACAGCCAATGAGATGATGCTGAATGTTACTCCCCTATCTGGCTCTTGAGCTGCCCAGGCTCCAGTAAGTCACAGATCCGGAAGGTTTCAAAATGGCTTCAGTTCATGAGGCATCCAGAAGTATAGAGGCATACAGGAATGATTCATGGACAAACTATGATATATCAAAATTAATTTAAAGAGACTATTCTTTAAAAAAAAAGGTTCTTATGAGGGTGGAGTTGTCATTTAAGGTGGACATAACGCGTCCAAAATTCCTCTCTGATCAGAAGAACCATTGTAATATCCCTACCTTGCACCGGCGATCTTCTATAGATTTCAGATTGAAAATTACGGAAGTATGTTCGGTAGATGGGGTCGATTGAAAGTTCGGATCTTGCCCGATCAGATTTTTTTCGATAAGCAATCAATATTACCAAAAAAGTGTCTCGATAGCTTCAAATTTATCGAAATCGATCAGAATATTCATTGCCGTGTACGCACCAAGGGCCAATTTATAAAAGCTTTTTTACGATTGACCGCACGTTAACTATCGGTAAACGATTGCTAATTACTATAATTTTAACGTATATTAAAAACAATTGGCAAATATGTTTTATAACGATCGTAAATATACAACTGCAATCGTAGATTTACAATCCCATAGAAATACCATTGCTGTATTTTTATGCCACATGGAATTCTACGACGAATAATTTAATTAACCAAACGTTCAGCGTAAAATGTACAATCCAAGGGCCCGACAATTTTACACCCGCTTGTCGTAATTTACGATAACTGTATAATATAATATGGCTAACACTGGCTTCAAAGAAAGTTATGTAAAAAACCATATTAATGCTAAAGTCACTTACCACGTTTTTGTGATCTTTAGTTTAAAGCTGGATTGAAAACCTTTCTTACAAAGTGTGCAAACATTCTAATTATTTTCTTTTGTAATAATAACATCAAACAATGTGCTGAATTTTCATTTCAAATATATTCTGGGAAATTTTCAAGTTGACTTTGAACTGTTTCAACTGCTCCACAGGAGGCGATTCATTAGTCTTGAGTGAGAATAGGGGGATCCCGGCAGAATAGACGCCCCAACATTGTTTGCACTATCTAACTAGAAATTACTACTGTACATTGGCTATGCTGCCTATTTCCAAAAAATTTGTCCAAACCCATGCTAATCCAAATTACATTGGGTTAGTGTGGGTTTTGCACAAATGTTAGCAACCAAACAAGCCCGATATAGCATTGGCCCCTGTGTAACGATTCTCCAATCCTACCCTATACCTATACCTATGTTATGATTTCGGGCCCTCTCTGCATAGTCTACATAGTCTTGTAGACCACTAAGTTAAAAACATATGAACACTATTATTAGTTTCTGTATTTTCTGTAGCAGTGACAGTGGACAGCCTGAAAACAGGGCCTCAAGTTGTTTAGCGGTAATTGGTTATGGTTAAGATGGTAATTGCTAAACTAATATATATGTATTACAGAGTTCCAATGAGTGAATTTTATTCTAGCTCTTGCAGTGGGACAAAGCATTTTGAATCAGAAAGGGATTTAAACTCACTTCACACTCTATTTAAAGAAATAGTTTGAATATTGATTGCATTTGTACAGTAGTGTATTACAAATAATCTAGCAAATTATATATATTACAATTCATGTTGATCATAAAGGAGAATTAACTTTTTGATCTTAATTTGATTAAATTCTTCCCAGAATAACAATACATTTATACAGAAGATTCTTACGAAGAAGTTGCATTTTATGTAAACATAAGAAGGTCTTCTGTAATGTTGCCATTACAACTCACAGCCAATGTCTCACAGAGCTTGTGTAGCATGTGCAAACAATTGGCCAGGCCACTCTGATCCCCACTATTTAATGTCTCTATGACACATTGTTCTGCTACAGATATGGAAACACTGTTTTCTGTCTTGAACAACTTCTGGAAGCTCTAATGAGACTACCAAAACAGTTTTTTCCCCTGCAGTTATTTTCGGCCTTCATGCATTGTGGGACAGGGGCTAACAGTAACAATACAAAAAATGTCAGCTGATTTGACTACCTTCTTCCTGTGGCAATCTTGCAAAGTAGGGGCCTGTGGGAAAGATAGAGTAACTACGTAGGTCTTTCTGATCCAAGTGAGCACGAAGATAATGAGGTGTAACTTAACCGCCTTAGATAAGAAGACAAAAACAACTTGATAGTGTCTAAGACAGTGGCAAGTGGAGTAAAAAACGGTAATACAACACATTGCAGACCTTAGCACTATTAAAAAGCTACCTAAAGATATGCACGGACATGGTGGAAGGTTTAATTTAGAAAAATATTTGTCTTTAAAAATAGTTCCTAGAGGCTTGAGAAATTGAATCTTCCCATCTTGGGAGCATCAGTAGAATTCAAGAAAGATTGGGAAGATCTCCTAACAAAAATTAGCTTAGAACTTAATAGTAAATATTAGCACATGATAAGGACCTACTTTAATTCTCTAGGTGAAGGGTGAACTCCCAAGGCAGAGTTCAATAATTTTGATAAAGCACCTAAGAGTGATCTCAAAAAAACTAGAGAAGAAATAATACGAATAAAAAAGACCAAGTCCAAGTTAGACAAGAGATACAAAAGGATTTCGCTACAGATACAGTGTACAGATGAAAACATAAAGGGAAAACAGAGCAGGTGTCCAAAAAAGAGAGGAATAGCGGGCCACCCCACAGATAGGGGTTCAGATAGTGACGGAGAAACACAGTCAGAACGAAGAGGAAGAGGAGAAATCAGAAACAAAACAGATACGAGACAAGGAACAGTACAGCAAAGGGGCCAGGAGGAATTGAGTCAGAGAAATACAGAGGACAAGATGAGATTATTAATCTTTATCTCACTCTCTTACGATTAACTCCAAACGGTGGTGTTTGGCTAAAGGTTTGTACATTCTGTCCGTTTAGCCAGGTGGATAATTGGTAATCTGGTTTGAAAGATCTTATTTACCTCTTTTGCAGGAGAATTGGCACTCAGAGCCATTTATGACTGGGGGAAAACACAAACTTGGAAACAGACTGTACAAGAGGTAAAAACGTTTAAAACCCAGATCCAATTTTTCTCACCCCATTTAGGACTTTCCCAATTACAGGTTTCTATAGGATCATGAAGCAGGAACTTTTGGAGAGAATGAGTAATTTTCACCTAAAAAAGACCCTCTCTAGAGAAAGAATATACAGCTATCTCTGACTTAGAGAGATGAAAGAAATGTTATTAAGAGGTCCGATAAGAGAGGAATTGTGGTAATTTGGCATGTAAGTTTGTATTAGATGAGGCACATAGACCAATTGTATTAAACTTCTGTTATAGCAGATTGCCATCGCCCACAGATATTTTCAAAAAAAGCTCAGACGTTATGACTTGGAGGTACTGACGACGGCAGTATGCAAAGCAAGGAGGCAGACTTCTTGGGGTGGAACATCCCATAAATTTTGACATTTTAAATGTTGCCAAAGGTTGCACAAAAAAATGTACAAAAAAACCGCCAGGTAGGCCCACCCATATGTAATTGCCGGCAAAGGTTAGCCTTATAAGAACCAGCGTGTTATGTTGGTAGATTCCTTTTACCAACAGCATGTTTTAACCCTTTCTTCCTATATTAGGGGACACGTCTGATTTCATTTCCAATTAACGAACATGCGCTGGCGAAGGTTGTCCTCTTGGCGACCTGCGATTGTTGAACGCGATTATACTAATATTAGGCAAAGTGATGGCCTTTGTGCCATTGATATGTTTGTCCTCTGCAGTCAACAACAGAAAAATGACAGATATTGAGGACTATTGGATTCATTACTACCACAAACAGTTTGTATTTGATTAGGAATTTTTCCTTCCGATTAAGGGTACAGCCATGGGTGCCAGATGCGCTCCCTGTAAGCCAACATGTTTGGGTGCCCTTGCAACCTTGCCATATTGCTCCTTGCCCTTGACCCTATAATGAAAACATCATCTAATAACGCAGCCTGCCAGGATATGTTTGTGTAAAATTCCAAATTTTCGGAAAGAAGCGTCCGCGTCTTTTCTGAAAAATTTTGAATCAGACATAGTAACTATAGAAGTGCGGAAGCATACAGACCTGCAAGATAGATTACGCATGAGAGGTTATCTCACAGTTTACTTAGAAAATCATATAACAACAGCAGCAAACCATACATAAAAAAGAGTTATTGATCCCTAAAATACGCCCTAAGGTAATAAGGTAAGTTACATTACTGACTTTATGACAACTTGGACTGGGTTTGTAAAAACTATTTTTGAAAAAAAACTGGTACATATGGACAGCTGATCCCTTTCTTTTTAACCTTATTTGCATGAGAAGCCGCAATAACAGCCAGATGGGCAGAAAACATAGGAGATCGCTTTAGCTAGTCACTTTGAGGGGGGGGGGGTGACCAGACCGTAGAATTAGGGACGGGGACAAGATTACGGTGGCACTTTTTCTCGTGGTGAGTGCAATTTTTGTAGTTTCATGGAAAAAACGGACTGTATATGGGATACAAAGAAATCTAAAAAAATTCTGTATTAAACAATTTATAAATGCAAATCCAAAATGTTCTTACGTTTAAATGCTCCTGAAATATGCTCTATGTAGGAATGACAGGGCCCAATTAAAACAGAGATAGCCAGACATTCTATTCCCATAATTAAGATAGCAAAAAGAGATCAATAAAATGGAAAAAAACTCTCACGGCAGTAGCTAATCATTTTTTACAATTTCATGCTGGCGTCAACTGACATCTAAATGCATTGGTCTAGAGTATTGAGCAAAACATAAGAAAGGCGAACAGCAGAAACGTCTCTCCAAGGGAAGCGAGATGGATTTTCGTTTAACATCATGTGGTCCTAATGGATAATGAGGACCTTGGACAATGACTGTTTTATTCATTCTCCCATACTACTACGGTCCTCTGTTTCATACAGATGATATTGATCCGGTCTGGCCTTCCTCGTTCTATGAAATTTGGACACTCGTCTAGTGAACCTTGAAAAATTTCCTGCACTTCGCCTTCATGAAGGATATGCCCGATGATTACCTACAGGACATAAGTACGGAGTTGTATCCGATAAGACCTAAGACTGTCATATTATGTGGTAAGTGGGGCGCCCCTATAGTGCAATATAAAGACTGTTGTCTTGGATACTTATATCACGGATACTTACCTAGGGATTGATCTGTACATTCTGGAATCACGGGATTCATACCTCAGCTGGAGTCGGACTCTTCCGTGGGAATGAACCATAATGGTCGGTCTGAGGAATCATATGCACCTTCACTTGGTTTTGTTGGGATGTTTATGTACTGAGTGAAGTCCATTGGGGGGCCTGTATTTACAAAATGTGTTAGAGGAGGCATATAAAAAAATACCTTGGGCCCATTTGGCTTGACATATTTTTCTGATATACAGGCCTCTTTTCATTGATCTCGGATATAATGTTTGCAGGTGAATAAATAGGCTGCGGGATCGAGACTTTGATGGTCCGGCAGTTATTGATACGTTTGGGCGGGCTCTTTATGGAAAAGGTGGATCCAAATTTTTGGACCTCCGACGATTAAATGGATCCCTTGTTATTTCTTACCATGTATCTATACTCTATTGTTATAATGCATGTTACGGTAATTCTGCGCTAGGATGTAATTACCCAGTTCGATATAGCTCAGTTCAGTTGGCTGTGAAAGCTAGTAACCTATGAATTGTGCCGATATGCACTTGTTCATGATTAAATAATTGCTTCTGCGTTCACATTTATTTACTTACGGGGGATTTGTTTATATGTGTGATATGACTACCTAAGCTGCTCCTATGATTGGCCTTAGCGATAATGTGATGTGAGCGTAATTCCTTGGCTGCATGGTTATGACGCCCCCAGCTGCCCCCCAACCCAGCGGATTGATGCTTCGTGATGATGTCATCCATAAGCGACTGAGGGGGAGGGCTCCTTAGGGTTTTTAAACTGGCGGGAGGGTGGCAGTGATCACGCTGCGGAAGTTCCATGCACTAGCGTCGAAACGAAACGCGTTCGTCTGTGAACGGCCCCTACCTTTTTAATGATGTATGTTTTGACTGTACAGTGACTCTGTGGACTTTCTACATCTTTATTGATCTGACTTTTAGACTTATTGTATGAGAGGCAGATGTTGTGTTTTTAAAGGTTTAAATGGGTCCCCACTATGCAGTTTCAATAAGGACGTTTTTTTTTGAACTTTTCTAAGCCAGTGTTGCAGCTATCTCTTTCTCTTCTATATGATTTATAGTTTATCGCAGACTTGACACCTGCAACATTCGTAGTTTGGATTGAAATTCAGTGCCCTGATCCATTTCCTCTTTTTTAGTAACTGTAAAGTAGGATGGACTGTAACACTGTTGAAGGCTAGTGAACTGGAGCAAAACTAAACCTGATGGTGAGCTGGTGGCCGACTTAACTACAGGGCTGGAGAACTTAGTGTCTGACTTAACCACTGGTGAGAACTGATGTCTGACTAACACTGGCTGGAGAACGGATGTCTGACAAACACGGATGGAGAACTGGATGTCTGACTTAACATGGCTGGAGAACTGCGATGTCTGACTAACACTGGCTGGAGGAACTGGATGCTGACTTACACTGGCTGGAGAACTGGATGTCTGACTTAACACTGGCTGGAGAACTGGATGTCTGACTTAACACTGGCTGGAGAACTGGATGTCTGACTTAACACTGGCTGGTGAACTGGATGTCTGACTTAACACTGGAGAGAACTGGATGTCTGACTTACCCACTGGCTAGAGAAAACTGGATGCCTGACTTAAAATGCTGCGTGATTTGGAGGGCTGATAAATATGGTGAACAGGTAAAGGTGGCCATACACCAGCACGATAGTAATAAAACGTCCGGGTTATATGGTATGGTATATCATAGAATATTAAATAAACGTGTGAGGCATTACTGATTTGAGAAATACATACCAGAATTACAAGGGATGAATTCCAATGGAATTGAATAAATCTCTTGACTATGTTGTGGTAGAATAACATTGAGAAATTGACCATACATGTCCTATTAAAACTTAACTGCCTAATAGATTTCTTCTTAGGATGAAAAAAAGGATGGCATTTGGAATATAACACATATCATGAGAGATAAAAAAGATACCGAACTGTCCCTTACATATAAAAGGATATTTTATGAGTAATCCACAGAAACGAAAAAAACAAAATAAGAAACCTACAAAATGAAGTAGATTAAAGAAGGGAGCTTTTGTAAATGATCTAAAATACATATAAAGCCAGAATAAAATACAATATTATTTTGGGTTCTAGAATAATGTTAATGTTTTACCCATATTTGTACAGTAAATGTACCTTTAAATTTTGAATAAGCTACACCAGGAAACTGGACGTGAGTGGCGGTGATATTTTTATTTTGGAAATGAGATTGCGGGATTCCACAACTTCAGTCTATGTTAAGGGAGTTTACAGGAGATTTAATAAAAGTTCTTCTTGTTTAAAGTGGTGCTAATTTTGCCCCAAACAAATCAGATTTTATTTAACCATTTGAACGCTTACATCTGATTGGTTGGGGCAATTAGCACCATTTTAAACAATAAAGAACTTTATTGAATAACCCTGTTAGTTCCCGAAAAAACAACTCAGACACGCTGACCCTGACCCTCACAAAGTTGTTTGTAATATGTATAACGAAAAGTTTACTTTAATGGAAGATTTGGAGTTGGCGGGCGGCCCGAAAAAGTATATTTTGGACAATTGGTGTAGCGGGTGACGACCTGTGGGCATGCACGCTATTACGAAAGTACTGGTGAATGAGATGTTGAGGAAGGAAGCCGTAGCTCTATAAGTCTAATCGAAGACTGGTAAAATGTCCGGTTCCCCCAGAAAATGAACGATCACTAAATGATTGGAAATTATGATTGGTTCAATGATTATTAAATGGCCGTTAATGCATGGTATCCTAAAATGCAATACCGCACCTTTACAAATGGGCCGAGGTGCTTCAAAAGGGCACATTTCTGTCCAGTATCATTATTAGCATTAACTGTGTGGTGTTTTCCAAGTAAACAATACCCCCACCATAAACAACCATTTTTCGAGGGAGGGGGAATCAGGATCACTCTCCCACCTGTTAACTGGAATCAGAAGGGTGTCATTAAATAATGAGACACTGCATCCCTAGAACAATGAATAGGTATTTAGACAATTTTTTTTTTTTTTTATAGTTAAGACCAAGTAAATAATTACAATTACAATATGTGATGTATTTAAAATCATATCATGTCCCAATGCAGTAAATAAGTCCGTACATAAAGTGCGGTAGCAGTGAGATACAAGGCAGGGGTTCATTCATACTTTGCTCCCAACATGGAGGTGACAGTGTAACCGTTGGAAGATTAGTTAACTTTTCTGTCGTTTTCACTCCCTTGGCAAGGTTCAGCATTTACAATGTTACCTTTTACCTTGCTATCTTGCACACAAATTGTGCAAACAACTGCAATGTTTCACAATTCGTGTACAACTACCCTGCGCTGTGATTCCTTTGAGTAACCCTATTGCCAGCGCATACACCAACTACTTTGGGAGGGAGAGAGGATCAGGATCCCTAGCCTGTTGATGGTACATTCTTGATGTTACCATACGCAGCCGCATGCAATGCGCCACAAAAAATGGTAGATCGCATATGCGATGTGAGTCCTTTGGATGTAACCCTATTCTCAGTTGCATGCAATGCCCGCACCAAAAATGGTCGGCATCACAGTTGCAGGGTAGTGGGGATAGTGGGGCCATCAATCCACTTATATTTGTGTGTGTGAGCGCTGCGCAACAATAGTGCACAGCGGCACACCAAAACAGCTTAGTGGGGCCTAGCCTTACTGAGAATAGAAAGCATTCTTGCTTTAGTAAAAAACTGCAGGCTTCAGACATGCCAACCCTGTCAGATCCTGGTTGCCCCTAGGCCATAGGACCTATTTGGCCCTTGGTGTCCGGAAATCGGCCATCATTGTCTGGTTCTTTAAGCCATATGTAGCCTAAACATTCGAGGGGATTAATTGGAAAAGAATACAGGGATTCAATAAAAGTTCTTATCTTTAAAATGGCTAATTTGCTCCACACCAATCCGATAATATTTAACATTTGAAAGCTAACATCTGATTGGTTGGGGCAAAATGTAACGATAACAACTTTTATTGAATAACCCCATATCGGTGTATATTAGCCACGTGAATTCTTTTGCCTCTAAATATTAAATCCGCTTTACTAATAGACCTGTAGGAAAAATTCAGCATTTTACAGGAATATATCAATTTACCATATCAAAAATGTAGCTTTGATCATGATAATAGTTAATGTGCCTTTTTCTATAACAATTCAAAAAGTAATCTATTTGGATAGCTACCAATGTGTATGATAAAAACCGTACTTGATTATAGCCTACCTTTTTTCTGGGTGGCTGTGAAAGTAAAGTACTTATGTGAGCCAAATTTCCTAAATAACAGGTTTAGCAGCACTGAGTCTATAATTTTATGTATCTAAAAAAAGTGGAATAAAAATACTCACATAATGCGTAGGTGCACACAGCACTTTTTAAGACAAGATAATAAACTATTTTTTAACAAAGCTAGTTTTCTTGAGAGCCATTTCAGACTGTTATCTCTGACAGATGAGAAAATATTTTAATGTACTGAAATCTACCTAAGGTTCCAGCTTAGCCAAGCAGCTAGACGGGACAACAGCACTGAATGCGTATCCACAACCTTTAAACATTATTTTAATAAATAACGCCCTTTTCATACCATATTCAGGGAGATCAATAAAAGCTCTTATATTTCAAAATGGTGCTAATTTTGCCCAACCAATCAGATGTTAGCTTTCAACATTCTGATGGTTGGGGCAACATTAGCACCATTTTAAAAAAAACCGATAAGAAACTTTATTGAATAAACCCAAGGGAGGAAAATGCAATTCTCCCTCTTTAACAAAGCATTGGAAGGCTCATTTGGAATAGCCAGTGCAATTTGGAATCTGTGTACAAAAAGGACATCTTTGAAATGAGAAAAGGGTTCAGAGGAAGGGAAACTAATTAATAAGGGATTGGGGCGAACTTGAAATAAAGAGAGACTGGAAAGGTTACAATTTGGACGCTGGAGAAACGGCACTTGCGTGGGGATATGTATTACTGTGTATAAATATTAACGGGACCATACAATAAACTATCTGGGGCATTGTTCACCAATAGAACATGTCACAAGGACACGAGGACATCCCTTAAGGACTAGTAAGAAAAAAAGTTTAGGATTTCCAACGCTCGGAAAGGGGTTTTCACGGTGAGAACGGTGTTAAAGCTATGGAACTATCTCAGTGGACGTTGTTATGGCAGGTTCTTGGTCAGTTTCAAAAAAAATGGATTGAGTTTCTGCAAAACAGGAGAATGTTGCAAGTAAGTTACTGAAATTGATACATAAAGTAGAGCTTGATCCAGGGCAAAATCCGATTGCACTTGGAGTCAGGAAGGAATGTTTTCCCCTTCATAAATTGGTGTTTTTTTGCCTACCTCTGGATCAACAGTTAGGCAGGAAAATGAGGATAGTGTAGATGGGTTGAACTGGATGGACGTTATGTCTTATTCAAACTCCAAATACTAGCTACTATACTATACTAACCCTGATTAGGCATGTCAAAAAAACGGGTTTTGTGCTAACCCTACACTTTTAATGCTACTGCCATTTAATCATTTGCATTTTGTTATTAAATATTAAAGGAGAAATAAAATAACCTTGCTGTATTGTGGTCATGTTCCAGGCTGGCAGTATAAATATCAATTCTTGTCTATAGGGGATATGAGAGGACATTTAGGAAGAATTCTGGGTTGTTTTAAACAAGGGGCGATACAATGGGGGCAGAATCAGTTGTAGGTTGGAATCAGGTGTGGAGAGAGGGAGGGATCTGTACACAACCTAAAGGGGAACTAAAGTCTCCGACAAAACATTGTCCCATAGACAGAGCACCATACACAACATACAAGAGATTCCTAGAAGCTAACAAAATAATTATATAACATCACAAAATACTCCTATCCCTGAAACAGTACAGGGATTCATGTGCAGTTTTGTGCAAGCTAATTTAAAGCTCCTGTCCTAACAATGATATTTCCATTAATTTTTAAGTGCCCCCACATAGAGAAAGGTGATAAAAATAAGCCACAGACAGAGAAAGGTAAGGTAGTTACCCCCCACAAAGAACTTAGAGAAACTAAAGAGAGGATAATGAGAAAAAAATATAGGTTCCCCCATACAGACAACGAAAAATAGTACAAAATAGTAACTAGTAAAAAAATCCACATACCCATTGTACTATCAGGTTAGCGTGTTTTTCCTTTATTTAGCACAATGCAGCTATTCCAAAAACCCATTCAATATAGGATTGTAGCCCAAACTTAAGTCTAGTGAATTGAGGGCTTAAACTGGGCGGTACAGGGAAAAGTGTCTCACAAAAGGATTTAACAGCTCCATGGTCAGGTAAGATTGCACCTAGTTGCTTTATTCATGGCCCCTTATTGCCACCAAACCAAAGATCAGATTATTGAATTTGTCTATGTATATAGATGGTTATTGTTAGCAATTATGATTATTACTCATATATGTTTGTAAAATGTTTTTTTTTTTCATAATACAGTAAATTATTTTAAAATTAAAAGAACATCTTTCTTTATTATAACGTTATAGATCAAGTTCTTTTGTTTTGTTTGGAACTACATGTTATGTATGAGAACTGAATAATTATATTTTTTAAAATGCAAATTAAACCCAAACATTAAGCCAATAATCCAATCATCAATGCTTCCTTGGCCCCTACCGTGGTAAGCACCAATAATATTTAGCTAAAAAAAAGCTGTTACAAAGCATGACAAGACCCCTTAAAGGAGAAAAGAGAAAGGCGTACGTTAGCACACACAACCAAATTTATTTTCTGGTACAGTAGGTTGTTAAAGTTAAAATATAGCGGTTCTAATTACATAACAAATTACCCTGCATGAGATTTGGTATTTAGACCTTTTGTACCCTTTTAAAGGGGGGAAAACTGTGATCTCCAAATGAAATGCCAGTTTATACCTTTTAAAAACGAGCTATCAACCATCTCTTATGTGCTCCACAGCCAAGATATACACGAAATGACTGACCAGAAAGGTAATGGGTGGGAGGCTGACTGTGTGACATCTGAGGCTTCTCATGCAATTGCCTGCCATTGAGCACAGCCTCAGACTCCTCAGTGTGTGATGGAGACAGGAAGCCATCCCTCTATGCTGTGTGAAGTCCTGACAGAGAAGGTAGAGGGGGGGGGGGTCTGATAACCCAGGCACCGTGAGGGACGTGGCCACGGCACCCGCAAGTGGCAGGACCCCAGCACCCGTGAAGTGGGCGGGTTCCACGGACCCACGAGTGGGCAGGGTCACTGCACCCGGCAAGTGGGCAGTGGCCCATGGGGCTGTAAGATAATGGGTCCATGGGGGGCATGCAAACTGGAGGGAACAGGGGGCAAGTTGACTACATTTCCGAGCAGAAGCGGAAGTGCAGCGGTGACTGGTGATGCTGCTGCCATATCACACAAAAAATTAAATATCTTCAAAACTATGCAAAATAACCAATTGGAAAAAATTGCAAACTCGTTTCAGGGGAGCAATTTCCATTGTGTAGTTTAACCTCAATGTACCTAAAGTTAATTTTGGACCACAGTTCCCCTTTAAACTGTACATCCGATCCTTGCTATGACCAGGGAGAGTAGTGCAGACAATGTGCCATCTGTTATGTTGCAAATCCTTTTTCCGGACCGACAGTTTCAAGGGCTTTCATTCATCCTCCTTGAGTTGGCCAGGAGCACAAAAGCAGCCACATCCACAAGTTAGGCCCAAAATGAGCATGAGGTCCATAGAGGACTGCACGATTTGTCCGTGTTTTCTGACCCTTAGATTGTGCTTTTGTCCGATTTGGGTGGCCGTTGGTCACGGTCACAAGAGAAACCATACAATAATTCAGCCAGACCGACTGAAACACTGAAATGTCGTCGGGGCCCAAATATTGTATGGTGTGTTACCCAGTTTTATGACTACTGATAAAGCACAACATAACCTAGGATTGAGTTTTGTTTCTGAACGTGCTAAGTCCTAAGAGGAAGGTTTAGGAGGCTTATTCACCGTTCATTGCATGCATTGCAACATGGCTCGTTCAGGTCGTGGTCCTAGGCCCAATTTATATAATTTATATTTATGTACTGAACTATCTATGTATTTATCCCCCTTGTATTACTTTATTCTATTTTGTTATTGTACAGCGCTGCGTCCCCAAGCAGCGCTTTATAAATAAACTATACATAAACACATACATACATATTTGGTACTTTGGTGTCTTTGCATATAAATTTTATATTCTATGGGGGAGATGTAATAAATTTCGCATTCGCAACCTACTTGTACTTGTTCCCGCAATGTATCAACCACTTTGCGTCCGTAAATACATTACGAAAACGTTAGTGGTTAGTTGCGAGCTTTTGCGCAGCTTGAAAGACACAATTGAAAAGGCATTAATTTACGTGCAAAAAAAGCGCAATAAACAGAGCAAAATTATTTGCATAGCTTGCCACTGTGCAAAGCTATGTGCAGCGCAACACTTCGCTAACACATTAATACATGGTTAGTTGTAGTTTGCGGTTATTTTCCCGTGAGCGCAGGTATTGCATCTCCCTGTATTTGCAGGTTTCTTGTCTTATTTCCACTAAGCAGAAATATTTATAAAGTAGTTTAGATTCAAAGCTAATCGCTCTGTTTTTAAATATCTTAAAATATATACACACACTTGGAATTGTGGACATCCACTATTCCATTTATTATATATATATATAATAATATTTATATATCGTCATATAAAGTTAGTGCACTCAGGGTGAATTTTCAAAGATTTTTATTGTGCAAATAGCATAACAGCAACGTTTCGGCTCACGTCTAGAGCCTTTTTCAAGCCAGTGCAAGGCACTGGCTTAAAAGTCTCTAGACGTGAGCCGAAACGTTGCTGTTATGCTATTTGCACATAAATAATCTTTGAAAATTACCCTGAGTGCACTAAACTTTATATGACTGTATACTTATCCTATATCACAGGGTGTTAATCTCTTTATACCTCTTTTGTTGTGCCTACCATTGGTCTGGACTATATTTATAATATATATATATATATATATATATATTATATATATACAGTTATCAGTAGTAATATATGTAAACAATACCAGCACCCACTGTAAAAGTGTAGCTATCTGGGTGTTCTGACAAGTCTCAAATTTACTCCTCCAAAAGACAGCATACTCCAAGGTCTTGTAAATAATAATAAATTATTAAACCGTGATTATGGCAACGTTTTGGACCCAGGACCGGACCTTTATCAAGCCAACATAATTTCCTTTTTTAAATAATATACAGCATTTAGTGCACACTGTGACATACTTCCGGTGACTTAGGGGCATATTTATAAAGGTTTTGTAAACTTTTCGCCTAATTTGGACTTTTCGCTATTTATAAAGCAGTCATAACCAGTGGCGAAAGGTCATTACCACTACATTTCGCTTTTCGCCTACATCACTGCGGTAACCCGCTCAACCATATTATAAAATAGCAAAAAGTGTATTTTGTGTTAAGTTTCAGCATTCCATTCGCAACTGGTGAAAACTCTCAGGTGGCCATTTATTTGCCTGCCAATGGGTCCATGGAGGTGTCAGTTACATTGTTGTTTCTCCAATACTAATAAGTACCCAGGGGGATGTTAGAATGTTTCTCATCATTTACTGTAATACAATCTACGATTTCACTTTTTTAAGGTTAATTTTCTGTTCGCTTTTTAAAATTTTTTTTTAAGGTTCCAATTTTCTTATTTACCAATAAAGTCAAAGGGGGTCCTGAGGGACATATTTATATAGGGGCATTACTTTTGAATAACTTTTTTTTTAAAGAATAGTCTCTTTAAATTATGTTGATATATCATAGTTTGTCCTATGAATTCATTACTGTATGCCTACTATACTTCTGGATGCCTCATGAACTGAGCCAATTTGGAAACCTGTATGATCCGTGTTACTGAGCCTGGGCATGCTCAGAGAGCAGATAGGATGTAACATTCAGTCATTGGCTGTGTGTTCAACTGTCAAATTCATAACTGACAGTCGCTAACTGGAAGAAAGCCAGGAAGCAGAAACGGGGGAAACGGGCACATTATGCAGATTTCAGTTAGACTTATATATGTCAGTTTCAACATTACGTTTAGGGGTTTTGGGTAGATTTACCTGTATGAAGTTTTCATTTTGGGGTGGACTTGCCCTTTAAGGCTTCCTTGTTATATACAGTAGTTAGGAGGAAACCACTGCTTCTTATCATACATAGAGGTCACAGTTTTGACTCAAGATTAAAATGTCTAAAGGCAGATGTTTAAATTGCCAATCTCCAAATAACACAGCTTCTTTACACATCTTATCTGGATAAAGGAGAGTCAGGAGTGACTTCCTTCCAAGACTCGCTTAGCTGTCTTGGAAAAAGTTGACTGTCAACATTTCTTGAGTGATTGGGTCAGATATAATGGACTATTACGTGCTTCAGGGAAAACATATAGAAAATTAGGCAGCAATCTAGGGTGTTGGAACACTGGCTACATTCTATTTACAATTTAGGTTTTATATCTTTTTAAAATCATTACAACAGGTTTAATACAAACTCTACTGATACTCGACATCTACCGTAATATCCTTGTAATTTACAGCATGATAACATACTAATAATAAAATGTACCATTATTGGGTACATTATTTTCTATACAAATGTTTCCTTTAACTTGCATATTAAGAGATCCACTTATGCTAGATTTATTCTCTTGACACATGTACATTAAATAACAGCATTTTATTACATCCTCATCTCAGCTAATTTTAGATTGATTTCATATGGCGGAATAAACAGAACTATTTTATATGGAATCTATTCAGGCAAAACACTAGACATATAATTGCTCTGTAAATGACAGTAATTCCATTTAACCCAGGCAGTTGATTCATTCTCCCTAAAATCCACATGGAGTATTTTTTAAATAAATATCATCATTAATTGATTTCACTGTTTTTTTTCCTACAACCCCATATCCAAGTTTACATGACATCATGGAATTGTACGAAGCACACATTGAATTTTTCCTATGATGTTTCCCAATTTTTGATGTTAAATAAACCCCTTCCCTTCCACCCTGTGTTACTGTCCCAAAAGTAAAAAAGGAAACTAAACCTTTCTAGGTACTACTGGACTAAAAGATGGGGGAAAAGATTATTGAAGAACGTTAAAATTTTATTTTATTTTAAAATGAAAAAGTTACAGGCAGTGTTGCCAAAAAGGGTTGGGTTAGCTCCTGGTTTTCACCACAAGAGTGTTCTCCTTGTTCTCTGTATATGAAAAAGGCTTTGTGAAGCAGACACAAGTAGGAAATAGCTCAGTAGAAGCTCGGTCACTTTTTCAGAATGTGAGAGACAGACACATATTTCACAGGCCCACGAAACTCCAATGCCCTTCATATATATGCAAAACCACAAGCCACTTTTTTACATCTCTTCTCTTCTCTCTCTCGTGTTCCTTCCATTATAAAGAAAGCACCTGCTTATGAAAAATGGCTGTGTCCACCCAGCATTTTTCTCTCTGCATGAAAAAGATAGACTGACAAACTAATCAATCTTGAATGTGGGAAGTTAATATACATTTAAGGTACTATTTTGGACCATTAACAGCTTAGGTCATATAATATTAATCTTCTGTTCTGATATGCAGATTTTATGAAAAAACATAGAAAGGATATTGCGTTATATTGTCATTTATAATTGCAAGCTTTTAATGGTGTAAACGTGTTATTGTGACCATTGGATATTTTACATGTGACCATTGGATTCTTCAACCCAAGGTTACTTAATATTACTGATCATTTATTGTTTGTTATTTATAGAATAATAAATAAATTTTTTTACTTTTTTTTGTACTTTTAGGATATTTGTTGAGGGAAACACACAGTCGGAGAGTTCTGACAGACAGTATTTGAGCTCTCCCTATAGGGAGACTACCACGGCTGAGGGAAATTTTCGGTCTGTCCAAACGGCCACAAGGGGACCACATCAACGGTATCTGGCTTTATCCGCAGGTGTGTACTTAGCTTTAGATAATATCTGATTGGTTGCTACAGATTATACCATGGGCAAAATTTTGCACCTTTTTATTGCCCAGTCCCTCTAAAGGGGGGAAACACACATATCAATTGCCAAAGATCTTGCAGGTTCTGTCTGTCATCTTTTACAGATATTAGTACCACACAGTAACGATCGTTTCCCGTATAAAGTATAGGAAAAACCTTCTTGACTGCCATACTCCTTACAATTGCGTGCTAAAGTCCTATACCGGTATAGGGGGGCGACTGAACTGGGGAAATTTTCCATTGGAATTACGGCTTCCAATGCTGAACGGGAACGTTACGTTGTCAGCATTCAAACGATTGTTTTTCGTTAAAGGGCACAGCATGCGCCCTTAACTCAAATTGGCAAGAAACAAAAACTCCTCCTCTGCTACTGAACTTCTTTACTGACGCTGGGGGCTGACATGCACCAAGGCCTAATTAAAATAAATTATGAGAATGGGGGTCAGTAATGTGGTTTTGGAGATACTGCCTCAGCTAAAGCTTAACTTTGTCGGCCTAACAGGTAATTAATCTATCCACGTTTGTTAAACACCTGCACAATCAAGTTGTATTATCTAAGGGTGTTATCTTCTGCACTTCTCAACCCCCTTGATAATTTTACATTCAGAAGGACATTTACTCTTCTGTAGACGACTAGCCTTAAAGGCCAACTTGGCAATAGGGAGAATTATACCCCCCTTCCTTCTAACCCCACATGTATCTTTCAGAAAAGACTGATGAGTCTATTGGACGATGCCCTAGAAGAAGGCGACATTACCATGGAAGAAGCAAGATTTTTTATAAGGAGCACCCTAAAACACCGACGTTCTACATGCTCCCTAAGTACACAAGAACATCCGACGGCCCCCAGTAGGCCCATAATATCGGTATGGATAGTCTAAATGAAAACCTATGCTTGTATGAGATAAGTTTCTACAACCGTTTGTGCTTCAATTAGACTCGTATCTCCGGGATACAGCAGACTTCATTTCAAAGATACATGACCTACCGGTGGAAGAGGAAACCATCTTTAATAACATGTGATGTCGAGTCTCTAATTACTAACATCGACCATGAAATTGGCATAGAAGCCTGCCGGTATTTTCTGGATATGAAACGACAAAACAGGGAGGATAAAACGGGAACGGTGATTAAATTTTTAAAATTCATACTATTCCACAACTACTTCTGTTGATAATACCTACTACATACCAGAGGAAGTTAGCAATGGGCGCGAAATGTGCGCCCTCATATGCAATCTTCCTCGGTGGTGGGAACGTGGTTTGTGTTCTGTGATGACTTTATTTCTTAACTGCCTATATAGATCTATGGGTACGTTTTATTGATGACGGTGTTTATCCTCTGGAGTGGAATAAAGAACTAGCCCAGGATTTTATAAAATCCTAAATATGAACAAAATAAACATCCATTTAACCTATGATATCTCTGAGACTGAAGCAACTTTTTGGAATAAAGGTAAAAAATATAAGGGTAGACTGGACACTGAACTATATAGAAAGGATACAGCAACAACTCACTGCTACACTATAATAGTGCACATCACAGGTTCTACTCAAAGGGATTCAAAGGGCAGTTTCTCGGATCCGGAGGAACTGCCACCACATCTCAGAGTTATGTCAAGGAGGCCAATGAACTTGAGACACGTTTCATCAGCAGGGGATACCCAAAGGCACTATTGGAGTTTAATAAGACACGTGCACATAAGCTTAAACAGGTAGCCTCCTAAGCCAAAGGCCAAAATAGTTGAGGATAGATAAGATTTATCACCACCTATAACACCGGTATATGCAGATTAGACAAGCACTGGATAAGAATTGGCACATCCTCCAAAATGACGATGTGATATCAGGATTTATACCCAACAAACCCTCAATAACGACCAGGAGGGGAAGGAATTTAGGGGACATTCTGACAATAGTCACTTTCAAAGAAACAAATGTCTTGTAGAGGGGTAAAGGTACAGGGCACTTACCCGTGTGGAAAATGCCACTTCTGCCCTTATATGGTTAGGAGGAGAAGATCATGAGCTCAGATGGTCTCAAAATCTTAGCTGTTTGGTATTTCAACTGCGATCTAGTAATGTGGTATATGCCCTTCAATTGTGGGTGTCAAGAAATATATGTTGGTAAGACTATGCAAAGCTGAAGCAGCGATTATCTAATCACTTGTCCAATATACGTTTAGCATGAGGATAGTAGAGATGGTAAATCCACTCTAGTGTGGCTCAAAACTTTTTGGCACATCATGGAGGCAGGGTTAATGGCATCTCATGTGTTGTTTTACAACAGGTGAAAACCAACATAAGAGGGGAGACCTTAACAACATGTTGCTGAAGGCGGAGCAAGATGGATCTATTTATTATCCAGCCTGGCCCCGGGGGTATTAATGAGAACTGGATTTGACTCCCTCCTCTAGACCTTGCTCTGTCTCAGTTTGATCATCACCATTCGAAAAGCAACACCAAATACAACCTCCTTCCAATATTTACAAGGCTGGCCATACATAGAACCCACGAAACTTACCCACCAGACTTTTGGAATACTCCCTGGATCCATGATTAAAAGAGTCTATCTACAATATTTAACTGAATCTAGCACAGCTTTTTCATGGGCTACCTGCATGTACTGTGAGGATGGTCCCTCACGGATACCTGGTTACAGGATGTGCATGGTGCCTCTGAGCCGAGGAGTTACTGGCTCTGAGGCTTGAGACATAAGGATTCTACAAATGGGGGGCCCCCCCCTTTTCTTTCTAATGTAAATGACAGTACTGAGTAACTCATTATCTCAGGGGTTAGCTACCCCTTTTTGGGGAAGACTTATTATGTACTAAGGAACAATTTCATCTACTTTAACCTTCACTTGATTGACTATAGGTGCTAGACCTAGGACTCACTATTATGGCTGGGCGAAACCCTAAGTTGGGATAGATCGATTGAGCCTTATTTTTACGTTACCTCTCACTGTTACACTCACATGTACAAGATTGTATAGTTCCGAACTATGTTGTATATAGCTATATTGTTGATACCTTGTTGATTATAATATGTGGGACTATCTTGGTTGCTGACGGATGGTGGTCAAATATTTTTTCATGATTTCAGGCAGGGTCGCTCCCTTTACAAATTATTGACTTTACTTTGTGCGGCGTATGCGCTATAGCGCATGCGCGAGTGGGCCGTATGCTTAGCCACTTGTATTGGCTCTTTAGACTCGTACATGGTCCAATCAGGCGGACGCACTACGTCTTACGTAGTCCGAACAGGACGTGCCACTTATTGAGGCCTATATATTTGTATTGGGGAACGCCACTGGTGTGTACCTTTGAGAAAGCCCG
Source organism: Hymenochirus boettgeri (assembly GCA_019447015.1). Classification (NCBI taxonomy): domain Eukaryota; kingdom Metazoa; phylum Chordata; class Amphibia; order Anura; family Pipidae; genus Hymenochirus; species Hymenochirus boettgeri. The sequence continues at coordinate 79,661,301 of CM033475.1, forward strand.
GGGTACGGGCGAACGCGTCAGGGGGACCACTCCACCCACCGTTCAGATTTAGCAGCTCCCTCTATCGGATAAGAGATGCCTATGCCTGCACCTCCAGGGATGTCTATGTCTCTAAGTGTTGAGCCATGTACAGGGACAGATAAGTATACGCTGTATAAAATGATTAACATTTAGGATTTACCTTGATATACTTCTGTAAGATATTACTGTGTAGGATTTATCATAGTATAGCACGACGCACTTTACATTCAATCCTGGTTACTTAAATTACTACAATAGAGATGCTGCTACTTGTATATTATATATTTAATGTTTTTTAATGATTCGTTTGCACATGATATAGTCAATTATGTATGTGTGTACATACTTTAATAAAGCAATGTAATATTTTTTCATGATAATAAGGAGTGCTGCAGACTTTCTTTTTTCTTCTTTAAATTCTTGGTATGTTTTGTTGTGTCTGTTCAGCACCCCCCCTCTCTTCTTTTGATTAGTATTTGGGATTTTACTAGTGCCTACCTCCATCTTTATTTATATAACTTTGTGTGCCTGTCTTGGCTGACATGCTAAAAGATGATGGGGGGGGATTTAGCATGTGCTTATCTACGAGCACATATATTGTTCTTCTCTTGGCTCAATTCAACCCTGCCAGACTGTCAGATAATAGAAGCAGCACAGCAATGTCTAAAGTTTAATAGATTACTTATTGACAGTCTGGGCAGCACCTGCAGGATGCTGAGTGCAGAGCAAATTATGGGTTTTCTAGGATATGATCAACTTTTTATTAGTCAGCCCTCCAGTTCATTATTCAGTGTTACGTCATCCCTCCAGATAATTACCCAGTGTTATCAGCTCTCCAGATCATTACCCGGTGTTTTTAGCCCCCTGATCATTACCTAGTGTTGTAAGCCCTCCAGATCATTACTAAGTTATCAGCCTCCTGAGCATTAGCCAGTGTTATCAGCCCTTCAGATAATTACCCAGTGTTATCAGCCCTTAGAGCATTAGCCAGTGTTATCAGCCCTCCAGATCATTACCCAGTGTTATCAGCCCCCAAATCATTAACAAGTGTTATCAGCCCTCCAGTTTATTACCCAGTGTAGTAAGCCCTCCAGATAATTACCTAGTGTTATAACCCCTTCAGATGATTAGCCAGTGAAGTAAGCCCTCCAGATCATAGCAGTTTACCAGCCATTCAGATCATTACCAGTGTTATCCGCCCTTCAGAACATTACCCAGTGTTATCAGCCCTCAATCCATTACCGGTGTTATCAGCCCTCCAGATCATTAACAAGTGTTAACACTCTCCAGTTTATTATCCAGTGTGGTAAGCCTTCAGATAATTTCCAGTGTTAAAGCCCGCAGATGATTAGCCAGTGTAGTAAGCCCTCCAGATCGTAGCCAGTGTTACCAGCCCCCAGAGCATTAGCCAGTGTTATCAGCCCTCCAGATCATTACCCATTGTTTTCAGCGCCCCCAGATAATTACCCAGTGTTATAAGCCCTCCCATTCATTAGCCAGTGTTGTAAGCCCTCCAGATAATTACCAAGTGTTGTAAGCCTCCCAGATCATTACCCAGCATTGTCAGCCCTCCAGATAATTACCCAGTGTTATAAGCCCTCTATATTATTAGCCAGTGTTATAGCCTCCAGTTATGCCAGAGTTACCCTCAGTTTATATCTGTTAGTATCTTAACCACATCATACATTGCAGGCAACCTTGTAAATTGTCAAAAGTAGTTTGCTAAGGTGTGTGTGACTTAGCAAAGTGGGCTGGTCAAAAATTTTGCAATCTGCCATGAAAGGGCCACTTGGTTGTATTTTTCCCCCCAGGCCAAAAGGTCCTAGTCCTCCTTGATTGCCCTTTATTGGGAATGTGTGTACCCAGCTTAAGTGTTGTCAGTAGAATGGTTTATCTACTTATCTTTATGAAAAACTTAGTGAGAGGAATAATTGCTGCTTTATTCCAGTCCTCATCCACATCATGTAAAAAATTCATTATCCACCCGAGGGACAAATGTGTATTACATTGGATGGATAAAAACATTTATTACACCCTTTGACGGACTTAGTCCATAGAATATCATCCAAAGACACTGATTATATCTTAACATGTTCTTAAAACAGGTATTGAATAATTCCAAAGTCATCCTGTAATGCATAAAAGGGGAATGTTCATCAGTTTTACAGAGGTGTCTTTGGTTTTTAAAGAAGGAATGTACCCATGCTTCCCATACTTACTATTGCATAACCCAGGGGGTGAGGATATAGTGGTTTCACCCTGGTACTTTAATGGGGAGAAGAGTCTGTGGTTATCCTTTAAATTTTATACTGGTGGTTTAACCAGCGACTATGATTTTAAATTATTATGTCATGCATTTTGCCACTTATTGTGTGTGTGTACTGATACCAATGAAATCTTTATTATATGGTGTAATATATATGTTTAGTTTGCTATGACACAATATGTATCTCAGGAACTGTGTTCTGGTACTTGGTAAAACTGTTTAAAGATTTTTCTATTAAATTTACCTTTGGTACAGGAACTTTGGTTTGGAGTGAATCAGACTAAATAAACAATATTAATTGGCAGAGCAGGGTTTTTGGAAATTAAAATTAACTATTAGTCTGTCTGTAAAAGTCCGGTTAAATACAGGCTGTCTGGATTCTGTAAATATAGGTAATGGTCACACAATCCATATGATAATACGTAGACATGTTGGAAACCAACAAACTGGTGGTTGTTTTTTTCAGTTCTGATTGGCTGATAATTAACTGTCTCTATTTTGCCTGTTTATGTTTTCTGATGTGAAAAAATATGAATTAAAAAATGTGCTTGATATTCAAGCAATATATTCAGTGAATTTTAAAGGGCATGTCACACCCATATATTCAATTGTAGTTGTAGGGCTCCCTCCCCAAACCCAATGCTATAGCTATTTGAATCAAAACTCCCCCGATCATTAATTACATGCCTGTTTCCCCCGACATTCAGTCCTGACCCTCTTGCTTGCATGAAACTGCTAGCAGGGCCGGACAGCAATCGCGTCCGTGATTGGCTAAGAGGCAGCCAATCACGGATGTAGTCGGGGAAAAGAGGCAAGTAAGTATAGATCAGGGAGTTTGCTTCAAATAACTACAGGTTGGGTTGGGGGAGGGACCCTACACTCTATACAGAAAGGGATTTGAGCTGGGGGAGGGAAAGAGAAACGGGAGGAGAGGAGGGGGGAGAGCTGCAGACGCATATCATTTTTCTCCCGGAGGAGAGACAGGAGGCAGATCCTATATGGACTTGGCCAGGCTCTGGTGGTCAGTTTTTTTGGACTTTGGAGGTACATTACAGGAGAACCACTTGGAGGCAGGGAGCTAAATAGGGAAGGTAAAAAACATTTTTGTAACTTGTTTAGCTTTACTTATTTCACTCTGAGCATCATTTGAGAATTCAGTGTAGTGCATTGTTATTGACTATTCCTGCCATGTATGCACAAATATGATCAGTCTGGGAAAAATTGCAGGAATGTCAGCGGTTAAAACTGCCGTTCCACTCTAAGTTACATTCCAGATGGAACGTTGAATCAATGTAATGTTGAGGTAGTGTTGGCATGCATCAGGAGTTTATGTAATAAGAAGTGCAAAAGTTTGTCCTCTGTTTTATTTGCAGCAACCAAAATGATTTCAACTTTTTAACAGTCTATGCAGAAATATAGCTTCTTATTGGTTGTTTCACCTTTATTAGAATATATATATAAAGAGGAAACACAAAGAAAAAATCATATGGGGAAGCAAATACTTTTCTGGTATTTAAGAACTCAGAAAAGTTATTTCAGTTTGATTCCTAACATAATGTTAAAGGGAATGTCAGCCTTTATTTATAAACTAATGGTAGATGTATATTTGCATGGGTCCTTGAAGAAAAGAGATCTTGGAACAATCTCTTTCGAACTGGTAGTGGTCAATGGAACTACTTCCATGTGGTCTTAAGTTTTTAGTGGAGTGCCTCAGGGTTCTGTCCTGGGGCCACTTTTTAATTGTTATAAATTAAATAAAGGGGGTATTGAGAGCAAGGCCTCTGTGTTAACTAATGACATAACTATACAGAGCTTTGGAAACTTCAATGATGTGCATTGCTGCAAGCAGACCAGATAGTTATTAAATAGGGCAACAGAATGGCAGATGAGATTCAAGGGCCATATTATAAAAGCCAGGGTATCGCTTTTTAGCGCTACCGCGACTTTAACGATCGGTATTATAATTTCAATCGTTAAACACATTGGAGATTAATGTGAAAGATAATATAATATTCATTTACTCTAGAGTTTTAGGTTTTTTTTTTTTTAAAGGAACAATGTCTCCTTATTTATTTCAATTGTATTTGATAACTGATATTGATAATTTTGGTTTGCTTTATACAGGTGTCATATTACATCCTATTCTGGTCTATCTGATACATGGCTTAAAGGGAACTGTGGTCCAAAAATGACTTTACTTAAATTGATAGAATTGCTCCCCTGAGAATTTTTGCAATTTATTTCCATTGTTTATTTTGCATTGTTTTGAAGATATTTACTTTTTGTGTGTGAGTATGGCAGCAGCATCACCAGGTTCCTGCTATGAAAACTGTCAGTCAATCTGTCCTGTGTCTCTCTCCCCTTTGCAGCTCCCCCTGGTCCCTCCACTCATGGACCCCATGGTCCTTCAGTGCAGGCCCCCCATGGCCCATTATCTTACAGCCCCATGTGGCCACGCCCACTCACGGTTCTAAGCCCCGTCCACTCGTGGGTGCCGTGGGTTACTCAGACACCCCCCCCTGTTTTCACGTAGTGGAAAGGATTCCCTTACCTTCTCTCTCAGGACTTCACACAGCAGAGAGGAGGAGGGACTCCTGTCTCCCTCACACACTGGAGGAGTCTGAGGCTGTGCTCGCGGCAGCACTGTGCAGGAGAAGCCTCAGGAATGTCACATGTCAGCCTCCCACCATAACTCTGGTCAGTCGTTTCTGATATCTTGGCTGTGGAGCACGAAGAGAGGTGGTTGAAGGCTCGTTTTAAAGGTAGGAAACTGACCCTTTCATTTAAGCTTAACTTGTTTGGAGACCACAGTTCCCCTTTAGGGCAAGTGCAGATGTGGAGGTCTAGTGCAGAGAAAGAGGAAAGATGGCAACTGCAAACTCACAAAAGCAAGTGTAATGGAATAGAAATTATCAGAAAATACATTATCTCTCCTATAAAGGCAGAGGAATACTACATGACCCAGGGTCAACACCTTTGTGGTGCAAAGTTGTTAAACTCACGTCCCATGCTACATGAGATGAGCTAGTACAGGGAGTCAATTGCCTTTACATCTTCCCTTATGTTTGATTTAAAAAGTCTAACATACAGTAGGTGGAGGTGTTATAACCAGGTGTTTGAATGTTTTACAATCGGAACATTGTTTCAGGAAAGAAAATTAAGATTTCCTTAAGATATATAACCAACACCCAAAATTCCAGAAAGCCTTTAGCTTTTGACTGATTGCCAGGTCTATATTACGCCCCACTAGTTAAACTATGAGCATTCTGTATTTAATGTTCCTTTAGCTGACTCCATATTTTTATTTATAGATCCAGTAACAGTTTGCTAACAGCTTCAGGATCCAAAACAAAACATCTTTGCATGCCGTGTTTTTCCTTTTTTTTTTTTTACAGATTCTTCTTTGTTTTTCCTTCTATTTTACATAACTATTTTTTTTCCAGTAAAGTAACTACCCAGAAAGTACGTCCCTGGTGTTTTCCTCTAGCAGGAAATTGGTTTTCTTTTTGAACACTTAGTAATGGATTGGAAGGTTTTCATTTTATGAAAAAAAACATTCATTTTATTTATTTGATTATAACACGTTGTCTCAAATGAAAATGGCCCAGATAGAGAATGGGAACAAAGGAGATGTTTTACCATCGCTGGGTATTGGGTGCTGCCCGGTAAGTTCATTGGTTGAATAGGTTGATAATGCAGTTTATTGTGTAGGTTACTTTCCTGTTTGGAAGTTAAAAAATAAAACAGCTGCGGCCATTTTTCAACCCATAATAAGTCTCTTGTGTCATTATTGGTATGGGGGGGGGGCGGGGTGTTATGTTGCAGCAGTTGGTGTGTCTACAATACCATGTGTTGCATGGCACTTTTTAATAGCAAACATGTGGGGCAGGTAAGCTCTGTTCATAAATAATAACTACTAATAAGATTGCATTAAAGGGGAACTGTGGTCCAAAAAGACTAGGTAAATTGATAGGAATTGCTCTCCGAGAATTTGCATTTAATTTCATTGTTTATTTACATAGTTTTGAAGATATTTACATTTTTGTATGTGATATGGCGCAGCATCACCAGGTCCCCTGCCCTTTCTGCTTCTGCACTGAAACCTGTCAGTCAATTGCCTGTGTTCCTCCCCTTTGCAGCCCCCTGGTCCCTCCCACTCATAGACCCATGGTCCCTCCAGTTGCAGGCCCCCTTGGCCATTCCCTCAAGCCCCATGTGCCCGCCCACTCCCGGGTGTGCACCCGCTCACAGGTGCTGTGGGCCACTCTGACCGCCACCCCCCCCCCCCGAAAACTCTGTTGTGGAAACGCCTTTTCAGGCAGAGTGAGAGAGAAGGGCAGTAGATTCCCTACCTTCTTGCAGCTTCAGGACCTTCACACAGCAGAGAGGAGGAGGGACTTCCTGTCTCCCTCCACACTGAGGGAGTTTGAGTCTGTGCTCACTGACGGCATTGTGCGGAGAAGCCTTAGGAATGTACGTGTCAGCCTCCCACCCATTAACTTTCTGGTCAGTCATTTCTTTATATCTTGGGCTGTGGAGCACGTAGAGTGGTGGTTGATGTCTCATTTTAAAGGTAGGAAACTGGCCTTTCATTCAAACTTAACTTGTTTGGAGACCACAGTTCCCCTTTAAGAAGGATGAAACATAAACAGGGAGATGTAATATGTGAGGTACGAGGGTAAATGGAATCGTTCCTGATGTATTATAATAATATTACAATAATAGATTGTAAGCTCTATGGGGCACGGACCTCCCATAGAGCTTACAATCTAGTTATTGTAATATTATTATAATACATCGGAAGCGATTCCATTTTACCCTCGTACCCACTATTACATCTCCCTGTTTATGCTTCATCCTTCTTAAGGGGAACTGTGGTCTCCAAACAAGTTAAGTTTGAATGATAGCATTTCTCTTATATAATTTATATTTATGTACTGAACTATCTATGTATTATCCCCTTGTATTACTTTATTCTATTTTGTTATTGTACAGCGCTGCGTCCCCAAGCAGCGCTTTATAAATAACTATACATAACACATACATACATTATCTTGGTACTTTGGTGTCTTTGCAATAATTTTATTATTCTATGGGGGAGATGTAATAATTTCGCATTCGCAACCTACTTGTACTTGTTCCCGCAATGTTCAACCAATTTGCGTCCGTAAATACATTACGAAAACGTTAGTGGTTAGTTGCGAGCTTTTGCGCAGCTTGAAAGACACAATTGAAAAGGCATAATTTACGTGAAAAAAAGCGCAATAAACAGAGCAAAATTTATTGCATAGCTTGCCACTGTGCAAAGCTATGGCAGACGCAAACCTTCGCTAACACATTAATACATAGGTTAGTGTATGTGTTGCGGTTATTTCCGTGAGCGCAGGTATTGCATCTCCCTGTATATTTGCAGGTTTCTTGTCTTATTTCCACTAAGCTAGAAAATATTTATAAAGTAGTTTAGATTCAAAAGCTAATCGCTTGTTTTTAAATATACTTAAAATATAATACACACACTTGGAATTGTGGACATCCACATATTCCATTATATATATAATATATATCTATATAATATATATATATATTTATATATATATATATATACCTATACAGTTACAGTAGTATATATATGTAAACAATACCAGCACCCACTGTAAAAGTGTAGCTATCTGGGTGCTTCTGACAGAGTCTCAAATTTACTCCTCCAAAAGACAGCATACTCCAAGGTCTTGTAAATAATAATAAAATTATTAAACCGTGATTATGGCAACGTTTTGGACCCAGGACCTGGACCTTTATCAAGCCAACATAATTTCCTTTTTTAAATAATATACAGCATTTAGTGCACACTGTGACATACTTCCGGTGACTTAGGGGCATATTTATAAAGGTTTGTTAAACTTTTCGCCTAATTTGGACTTTTCGCTATTTATAAAGCAGTCATAACCAGTGGCGAAAGGTCATTACCACTACATTTCGCTTTTCGCCATACATCACTGCGGTAACCGCTCAACCATATTTATAAAATAGCAAAAAGTGTATGTTTGTGTTAAGTTCAGCCATTCCAATTCGCCAAGTGGTGAAAACTCATAAGTGGCCATTTATTTAGCCTGCCAATGGGTCCATGGTTGTAGCTATCCAAATAGATACTTTTTGTACATTGTTATAGAAAAAGGCAATTAAACTATTATCAGCATCAAAGCTACATTTTGACTTGGTAAATTGATATATTCCGTTAAAAATGCTGAGATTTTCCTACAGGTCTATTATGTAAAGACGGATTTAAATAGAGGCAAAAGAATTTCACGTGGCTAATATACTACCGATATGGGGTTATTCAATAAAAGTTGTTATCGTTTAACATTTGCCCCCAACCAATCAGATTTGTTAGCTTTCAAATGTTAAAATTATCGATTGGTTGGAGCAAATTAGCATTTTAAAGATAAGAACTTTTTTATTGAATTCCCTGTATTCTTTTTCCAATTAATCCCCTCGAATGTTAGGCTACATGAGGCTTAAAGGAACCAGACAATGATGGCGATTCCGGACTACCAAGGGCCAATAGGTCTATGGCCTAGGGGCACACCAGGATCTGACAGGGGTTGGCATGTCATGAAAGCCTGCAGTTTTTACTAAAGAAGAATTGATTTACTATTCCAGTTAAGGCTAGGCCCCACTAAGCTGTTTTGGTGTGCCGACTGTGCACTATGTTAGCGCACGCTCAACACACCAAATATAAGTGGATTGATGGCCCCACTATCCCCACTACCCGCACTGTGATGCCGACACATTTTTGGTGCCGGGCATTGCATGCAACTGAAGAATAGGGTTACATCCAAAGGAACTCAAGCGCATGCGATCACCATTTTTGTGTGGCATTGCATGCGCTGCGTAGTGGTAACATCAAGAATGTAACATCAACAGTTTATGCTATTTTGGGATCCTGATCCTCTCTCCCTCCCAAAGGTAGTTGTGTATGCGCTGCAATAGGGTTACTCAAAGGAATACAGCGCAGGGTAGTGTACACGAATTGTGAAACATTGCAGTTGTTGCCACAATTGTGTGCAAGAAAATAGAAAGGTAAAAGGTACACATTGTAAATGCTGAACCTGCCAAGGGAGGAAAACGACAGAAAAGTAACTAATCTTCCAACGGTTACACTTGTCACTCCAATTGTTGCGGAGCAAAGTATGAAGAACCTGCTTGTTTATCTCACTGTACCGCACTTATGGTAGGACTTATTTACTGCCATTGGGACGATGAGTATGATTTAAATACAATACATATTGTAATTGCTAATTATTTACTTGGTCTTGAAACTATAAAAAAAAAAAAAAATTGTCTAAATTACCTATTCATTGTTCTAGGGAGTGCCGTGTCTCATTATTTAATGAACCCTTCTGTATTCCAGTGAACAGGTAGGGAGACGTGATACCTGATCCCCCTCCCTTAAAAAATGGTTGTGTATGGTGGGGGGGATTGTTTACTTGAAAACCCCAGCACAGTTAATGCTAGATGAATATACTGGACAAAAATGTGCTTTTGAAGCACCTCGGGCCCATCTGTAAGGTGCGGTATTGCCCATTTTAGGATACCATGCATTAACGGCCATTTCAATAATCATTTGAACCAATCATAATTTCCAATCATTTAGTGATCGTCATTTCTGGGGGGAACCCGGACATTTTACCAGTCTTCATTAGACTATAGAGCTACGGCTTCTTCCTCAACATTCATTCAACCAGTACTTTCAGTATAGCGTGCATGCCCACAGGTCGTCCTCCGCATAACACAATTGTCACAAAATAGTACTTTTTCGGGCCGCCACAGCCAACTCCAAATCTTCCATTAAAGTAACTTTTCTTATACCATATTAACAAACAAACTTTGTGAGGGTCAGGGTCAGTCTGTCTGAGTTGTTTATCGGGAACTAAACAGGGTATTCAATAAAGTTCTTTATTGTTATAAAATGCGTGCTAATTTTGCCCCAACCAATCAGATGTAAAGCGATTTCAAATGGTTAAATAAAATCTGATTGGTTTGGGGCAAAATTAGCACCACTTTAAACAATGAAGAACTTTTATTAAATCTCCCGTAAATCCCTTAACATAGACTGAAGTTGTGGAATCCGCCTAATCTCATTGCATAAAAATATCACCGCACTCACGTCCAGTTTCCTGGTGTATGCTTATCAAAATTTAAAGGTACATGTTTTACTGTACAAATATGGAGTAAAACATTAACATTATTCTAGAACCCAAACATAATATGTATTTTATTCTGCTTTATATGTATTTAGATCATTTACTAAAAGCCCCTTCTTTAATCTACTTCATTTTGTAGGTTTACTTATTTTGTTTCTTTTCGTTTCTGTGGATTACTCATTAATATCCTTTTTATATGTAAGGGACAGTTCGGTATCTTTTTTATCTCTCATGATAGTGTGTTATATTCCAAATGCCATCCTTTTTTCATCTAAAAGAAAGAAATCTATAGCGTCAGTTTAAAAGTTTAATAGGAAATGTATGTGCTCAATTTCTCAATGTTTATTCTACCACAACATATCAAAGATATTATTCAATTCCATTTGGAATTCATCCCTTGTATTCTGGTATGTATTTCTACAAATCCAGTATATGCCTCAGCTTATTTAATATTCTATGATCATAATATAACCCGGCGTCTTTGTAGTTATCATCGTGTGTGTATGGCCACCTTTACATTCACCATATTTATTCAGCCCTCAAATCACGCGAGGATTTAGTTCGAGGCATCCAGTTTCTCTAGCCAGTGGGTAAGTCAGACATCCAGTTCTCTACCAGTGTTAAGTTGAGCATCCAGTTTCACCAGCCAGTGTTCAGTCAGACATCCAGTGCTCAAGCCAGTGTGTAAGTCAGACATCTAGTTCACCAGCCAGTTGTAAGCGTTCAGACATCAGTTCTCCAGCAGTGTAGTCAGACATCCAGTTCCTCCAGGCCAGTGTTAGTCAGACATCGCAGTTCTTCCAGCCATGTTTAAGTCAGACATCCAGTTCTCCATCCGTGTTAGTCAGACATCCAGTTTCTCCAGCCAGCTGTTAGCTCAGACATCAGTTCTCCACAGGGTAAGTCAGACATCTAAGTTCTCCAGCCCTGTAGTTAAGTGGCCACCAGCTCACCAGCAGTTGTTATAGTTTGCCTCCAGTTCACCTAGCCGTTCAACAGTGTTACAGTCCATCCTACTTTACAAGTTACTGAAAAAAGAGGAAATGGATCAGGGCCACTAATTAATCCAACTACTACAATGTTGCAGGGTCAAGTACTGCGATAAACTATATCATATAGAAGAGAAAGAGATAGCTGCCAACATGGCTTAGAAAAGTTCCAAAAAAAACGCTCCTTATTAGAAACTGCATAGTGGGGACACCATTTAAACCTTTAAAAACAACAAAACAATCTGCTCTCTCAATAAGTCTAAAGTCAGATCAATAAAGATGTAGAAAGTTCCCAATGAGTCCAACTGTACAGTCAAAAACCATACATCATTAAAAAGGTAGGGGCGTTCACGACGAACGCGTTTCGTTTCGACGCTAGGCATGGAATCATCAGCGTGATTCACTGCACCTACGCCAGTTTTTAAAAACCTCTAAGGAGCCCTCCCCCTATGTCGCTTATGGATGACATCTCACGAAGGCATCAATCACCTGGTTGGGGCGCTGGGCGTCATAACATGACAGCCAAGGAAATTACGCTCACAATCACAGTTATCGCTAAGCCAATCAAGGAGAAGGCTAGTAGTCATATTAACACATATAAACAAATCCCCCGTAAGTAAATAAATGTGAACCAGAAGCATTATTTAATCATGAACAAGTGCATATCGGCACATTCATAGGTTATAGCTTCACAGCCCAAATAACTGAGCTATATCGAACTGGCGTATTACATCCTAGCGCAGAAAATTACCGTAAACATGCATTAATAACATAAGATAAGATACCATGGTTATAGAAATAACAAGGAGATACCATTTAATCGTCGGAGGTCCAAAAATTTGGATCACCTTTTCCATAAAAGAGCCCTCACAAACGTATCATAACTGCCGGACCATCAAAGTCTCGATCCCGCAGCCTATTTATTCACCTTGCAAACATTATATCCGAGATCAATGCAAAAAAGAGGCCTGTATATCAGAACAAAATTGTCAAGCCAAATGGGGACCCAAGGTATTTTTAATGCCTCCTACAACACAGTTTTGTAAATACAGGCCCCCCAAGGGACTGTCACTCAGTTAACATAAAACATCCCAACAAAACCCAAGAAGGATGCATATGATGTCCTCAGACCACCATATGGTTCATTTCCCACGGAGAGTCCGACTCCAGCTGAGGTATGAATCCCGTGATTCCAGAAATGGTACAGATAAATCACCTAGTAAGTATCACGTGATCATAAGTAGTCCAAGACAACAGTCTTTATATTGACAACTATAGGGGCGCCCCACTTACCACATAATGATGACAGTATTATCGGATATATTATGATACAACTCCGACTTATGTCCTGTAGGTAATCATCGGGATATCCTTCATGAAGGGCGAGAGTGCAGGAAGATTTTTCAAACGGTTCACTAGACGTAGTGTCAACATTCATTAGAACGAGGAAGGACCACGACCGGATCAATATCATCTTGTGATGAAACAGAGGACGTAGTGTATGGGAGAGAATGAATAAAAACAGTCAGTTCAAGGTCCTCATTAATCCATTAGGAACAATGATTGTTAAACGAAAAATCCATTCTCGCTTCCCTTGGAGGAGACGTTTTCTGCATGTTCGCCTAGTTCTTATGTTTTGCCTCAATACTCTGACCAATGCATTAGTATGTAGTTGACGCCAGGATGAAATTGTAAAAAATGATAGCTACTGCCGTGAGAGTTTTTCGATTATTTTGATCTCTTTTTGCACTTATCTTAATTATGGGAATAGAATGTCTGGCTAGTCTCTGTTTTAATTGCCCTTTTGTCATTCCTACATAGAGCATATTGTCAGGAGCATTTTAAACGTAAAGAACATTTTGTGGATTGCAATTTATAAATTGTTTAATACAGAATTTTTTTAGATTTCTTTGTACCCATATTACAGGTCCGTTTTTTCCTATTTGAAACTACAAAAATTGCCACTCACCACAAGAAGAAAAAGTGCCACCGTAATCTTTGTCTCACGTCCCTTAATTTCACGGTCTGGTCCCTCAAAAGTGACTATGCTAAGCGATCTCCTATGTTTCTGCCACATGCTGGATGTTTAATTGCGGCTTCTCATGCAAATAAGGTAAAAGAAAGGGATCAGCTGTCATTATGTACCAGTTTTTTTCAAAAATAGTTTTTACAACCCAGTCCAGTTGTCATAAAGTCAGTAATGTAACTTACCTTATTATCTTTAGGGCGTTTTGGATTTTTAGGGATCAATAACTCTTTGTTTATGTTGGTTTGCTGCTGTGTGTTATATGATTTTCTAAGAACTGTTGAGGATAACCTCTCATGCGTAATCTATCTTGCAGGCTGTATGCTTCCGCATTCTATAGTTACTATGTCTGATTGCCCAAAATTTTTCAGAAAAGACGCGGACGCTTCTTTCCGAACAATTTGGAATTTTACACAAACATCCTGGCATGGCTGCGTTTATTAGATGATGTTTTCATTATATGGGTCACAGGGCAAGGGAGCTAATATGGCAAGGTTGCAAAGGGCACCCAAAACATGTGGCGCATACAAGGGAGCGCATCTGGCACCCATGGCTGTACCCTTAATCGAAGGAAAAATTCCTATCAAATACAAAGACTGTTTGTGGTAGTAAATGAAGTCCAATAGTCCTCACATACATGTCATTTATTCTGTTGTTGACTGCAGGGACAAAAATATTCAATGGCACAAAGGCCATCACTTATGCTAATATTAGTATAACGCAGTTCAACATCGCAGGTGCCAAGAGACAACCTCTCGCCAGCGCCAATGTTCGATTTTGGAAATGAAATCAGACGTGTCCCCTAATATAGGAAGAAAGGGTTTAAAACATGCGTTGGTAAAGGAATCTACCACATAACACGCTGTTGTTTCTATAAGGCTACCTATTTGCCGGCAAGTATATGGGTGGGCCTACCTGGCGTTTTTTTACATTTTTTTGTGCACCTTTGGCAACATTTTAAAATGTCAAATTATGGGAGTTTCCACCCCAAAGAAGTCTGCCTCTTGCTTTGCATTACTGACCGTCGTCAGTTACACTCCAAGTATACGTCTGAGCTTTTTTTGAAAATTATCTGTGGGGCAGATGGCAATCTGCTATAAAGAAGTTTTATAACAATTGTCTATGTGCCTCATCTAATACATCTACATGCCCAAATTACCACAATTTCCTCTCTTATCGGACCTCTTAATAACAATTCTTTCATCTTCTTAATCAGAGATAGCGTAATTCTTTCTCTAGAGAGGTGTCTTTTTTAGGTGAAAATTACTCATTCTCTCCAAGTTCATGCTTCAGATCCTATAGAAACACTGTTAATTGGGAAAGTCCTACAATGGGGGAAGAAAAAACGTTGGATCGTTTTGGGTTTTTTTTTAAAGTTTTTAACCTCTTGTACATGTCTGTTTCCGGTTGTGTTTTCCCCCAGTCTATGAAAATGGGCTCGAGTGCCCAATCTCCTGCAAAAGACGGTAAATTAAGATCTTTAAACCAGAGTACAATTATCACTGGCTAAACGGACAGAATGAACAAACCTTTAGCCAAACACCAACCCGTTTGATTAACGTAAGAGAGTGAGATGAAGATTAATTAATCTCATCTTGGCCTACTGTATTTCTCTGACTCCCCAATTCCTCTGGCCCCTTTCTGTATCTGTTCCTTGGTCTCGTATCTGTTTTGTTTTGATTTCTCCCTCTTCCTCTTCGGATTCTGACTGGTGTTCTCCTGTCACTATCTGAACCCCTCCACCCCCCCCCCATAAACTGGGGGATGCGCGCGCGCTATTCCTCCTTTTTATTCGAGGAAACACCTGGCTAGAAGAGTGTTTATTCCCGTTGTATGTTCTTTCATCTGTACCACTGATCGTAGCGAAATCCTTTTGTATCTCTGTTGTCTAACACTGCTGGATGCTTGTCTTTTCTTATTGTATTAGTTTACTTGCTCGTAGTTTTTTGAGATCACCTCTTAGTGCATTTATCAAAATTATTGAGAACTTCTGCCCTTGGGAGTTCACCCTTCACCTAGATGGAACTTAAGTAAGGTACCTTTATCAATTGTGCTAATATTTACGTAATTAATTTCGTAAAGGACTATATTTCTGTGTAGGGAGATCCTTCCCAATCTTTATGTGAATTCTACGATGCTGCCCAGAGATGGCGTATAGATATCACAAATTCTCAAGCCTCTAGGAACTATGTTTTTGAAGACAAATAGTTTTTCTAAAAATATAAACCTTCCACCATGTGTGCATATCTGTATTAAAGGAGCTTTTTAGTAGATGCGTCCGAGTTGGAGCGGGAGGCAGGGGACACGAAACCCGGTCCGTGCAGGTGTTGTTAGAGTTTCCCGGCTTTGTTACCAGCTTGGTTGCCACTGTCTGCGCGCCCCCCTCCGTTGTCTCTTGGTTCTCTTCACACCTCCGGCGGCGCACTCAGTTGCCACCCCCTCCTCCACAGGTGGCTCTGTATCCGCACAGATCCTACGTTTAGTGTCGCGATCTACTCTGTGAGCGCCGCCACACTGCCGCCCGGCGCAGCCTGCCTTTGGCTAAGAGGTGCCACAGGAAGAAGGTAGAAAATCAGCTGACAAATTTTGTATTGTTCCTGGAGCCTGTCCACAATGATGAAGGACACGGAACAAAGAAAATAAACTGCAGAGGGACAAAAACTGATTTGTTGTAAGGTCTCATTTAGAGCTCCAGAAGTTGTTAAGACAGCCAAACAGTGCATATTTACAGAACCACGACGGTGCATAGAGGACAGTAAATAGTGGAGGATACACGAAGGGGACATGGGCCACGTCTGTTGACATGCTCACAAGGGTATGTGAAAGACATTGAGAAGCAACAACCTTGTGAAGTGTGTAGATGGCGAACATTACAAGACCTTCTAGTTTTAACAATAAAGATTGCAACTTAAGAAAGGAGATATACTTAATGTTATAAATTGTTATGTGTGGTTCTGGGAAAGAATTAAGTCCAAAGTTAAAGGAGAAATACACGAAGATATAATTCCTCCAAAGTTATATGCATGCAAACAAGGATAAAAGCTCTGGAAATGTTAGGAATATTAGTGTAAAAGTTGCTAATATATGTGTAGAAGGAAGCTATTAAACGTGTACTGTCTAGAGAGCAAATTCATCAAATTTCAAAAGAAATACTTCATTTTTAAAAGTTAGAGGGTGAAAGCGTGAAGAATTGACTTAAATACGCGTTCTATGATTCCAAACAATGCTCTGTGCGTCCAACGAACACTGCAAACGGCGCTCATGAAAGTAAAAAGAAATGTCAACTCCAGCTGCGACTTCCTGTAAATTAACAGAATCATGTATATTAGGAGATCGAGCACCCTTACCTCTTAACCATAACGCAAGATTATCCGCACAAACTAAACCAACATTTGCTAAGGCCATGTTTTTGCGGGCCGAGTCCTGTACACTGCTACAGAAAAAAAGCTTAAAAGAAACTTACAATATAGTGACTTCATATAGTTTTTTGAACTTAAAAAAGAAAACTGGTGGACTAACCAAGGACTATGATAATAACGAGCTATGACAGAGAGGAGCTCCCTCAAAATCACATAACATAGAGGGTCAATTAGGTAGAGTATAGGGTAGGTTATTGGAGGAAAGCGGAAGATACTGTTAACAACAGGAGGACAATGCATGAGACGGTAGGGTATAGGAATACGAGCTAGTTGAGTGTTGGCTAAAATTTGTGCAAAAACCCCACTACCCAATGTTAATATTGGATTAGCATGGGTTTTGCACAAATTTTTGGAAAATAGAGCAGCCCATAGCAAATGTACGTAGTACGGTCCTAAGTTTAAGATTAGTGCCAACCAATTTTGCTCCTATCTGACCGGGAACGCCCACGAACTGTCTCATCAGAGACTATGGACATCGGTCAGCAGCCATATAGGGCTGGCTTCAAGTGCAGCACGAGGGGTTGAGAAAACACATTTCAAAGGTTGCGAAACGATTAGGAAAAAAATTATGTCCGAAGACAGGAATATAAATTTGAGACAGAAAAATTCGAGGACCATTGGTTGAGTTGTTATTACAATGAAAATTGATTAGTGTTTCAAACATTTGATAAGAAAAAGGTTTAAATCCAGCTTTGAAACTAAAGATCACCTGTTGTATAAGTGACATTTAAGGCATAATGGTTTTACAATAATTTTAGCATTGCAGGCCAGTTTAGGGGCAATTAATCTACCGTTATCGGTAAAACTACGACAGCGGGTTTGTAAATGTATGGCCTTTATTGTACATTTACGCTGAACGTTTGTTAATTAATTTAACTTCGTTCGTTAGGCAATTCCTGTGGCATACAAATACAGCAATGGTATCCTATGGGGATAGTAAAATCTAACGTTGCAGTGTATATTACGATCGTTTATATCAATTTTGCAAATTGTTTTTTAACGAACGTATTAAAATTATAGTAAATTAGCAATCTGTTTACGATAGTTAAACGTTGCGGGTATCGCCTAAACAAAGCTTTATAATATGCCCTCTTGAGTGACGTACACGGCATTGATATTCTATCGATTTCGATAAATTGAGCTAATCGATGACACTTTTTTTGGTATATTGCTTGGGCTTATCGAAAAAAACTGATCGGCAAGTGCAGAATTTCTACGACCCCATCTACCCAGAACCTACTCTCCGTAATTTTCATTGGAGAATTCTATAGAAGATCGCCGGAGTGCAAGGTAGGGATATTCAATGGGTTCTTCTGATAGGAGGAATTTGGACCGCTGTATGTCCACCTTAAAGGACAACTCCACCTCATAAGAACCTTTTTTTTTTTAAAGTAATAGTCTCTTTAAATTATGTTGATATATCATAGTGTGTGTCCTATGAATTCAGTACTGTCATGCTACTATATTCTGATGCCTCATGAAACTGACAATTTTGGAACCTGTATGATCCGTTATGAGCCTGGGCATGCTCAAAGAAGAGGCAGATAGGGTTAACATTCAGTTCTATTGGCTGTGATGTTCAACTGTCAAATCAAACGACATCGCTAACTGGACAAGACCAGAAGCAGAAGGAAGAGAGAAACGCGGGGAAACGGGACCATATGCGATGTTCAGTTTGACGATATATGCAATTTCAAAACTATTTACCGTTAGGGGTTTTGGGGTAGATTTCTGTATGAAACGTTTTCATTTTGGGGTGGACTTGCCCTTTAAGGTCTTGCCTGATTTATATACAGGGTTAGGGAAACCACTGCCTTTCTTATGCATACATAGAGGTCACAGGTTTTGACTCAAGATAAAAATGTCTAAATGAGCAGATGTTTAATATGCAAATTCTCCAAATACACAGCTTCTTCTACACCTCTAATCTGGATAAAGGAAAGAGCAGGAGTGACTTCCTTCCAAACTCGCATTTAGGCTGTCTTGAAAAGTTGACTGTCAACATTTCTTGAGTGATGGGTCAGATATAATGTGACTATTACCGTGCTTCAGGGATACACATATAGACAATTAGCTCAGCAATCTAGGGTGTTGGAACACTGGCTACGATTCTATTTACAATTTAGGTTTTTATATCTTTTTAAAATCATTACAACAGGTTATATACAAACTCATACTGGCTATCTGCATCTACCGTACATATCCTTGTAATTTACAGCATGATACATACGTCAAATGATAAAATGATCCATTATTGGGTACATTATTTTCTATACAAATTTCGCCTTTAACTGGCTATTTATAGAATCCACTTTACTGCCCTAGAGTTTATTCTCTTGACAATGTACATTAAATACAGCATTTTATTACAATCATCATCTACAGCTAATTTTTAGATTGATTTTCAAATTGGCATAATACACAGAACATGTTATATGAGAAATCTATTCAGGCAAAACACTTAGACAATTAATGCTCGTAAATGACAGTTAATTCCATTTAACCCAGCAGTTGTTGATTCATTCTCCCTAAAATCCACCATGGAGTATTTTTTAAATAATATCACATTAATATATTCCACTGTTTTTTTTCCCTACAACCCCATATTCCAAGTTTACAAGACATCATGCGAATTGTACGAAGCCACACTTGAATTTTTCCTATGATGTTCCCACTTTTTGATGTAAAGGTAAACCCATTCCCTTCCACCCTGTTTACTGTCCCAAAAGTAAATAAGGAAATAAACTCTTCAGGTAATACTGGACTATAAGATGGGGGAAAAGATTTATTGAAGAACGTAAAATTTCTACTTTTATTTTTAAAATGAAAAAGTTTAAACGGCAGTGTTGCCAAAAGGGTTGGGTAGCCTGGTTTTCACACAAGGGGAGGTTCTCCTTTTCTCTGTATATGAAAAAGCTTTGTGAAGCGCAGAACCAAGTAGGAAATAGCTCAGTAGAAAGCTTTCACTCTTTTCAGAATGTGGAGAGAGACAGACACATATTTCCATGCCCACGAAACTCCACTATGCCCTTCTATATATTGCCAAAACCACAAGCCACTTTGACTCTCTCTTGCCTACTTCTCTGTTCCTTCCCATTAGAAAAAAAGGCACCATGTTATGAAAAATGGCTGGTTCCACCCAGCAATTTGCTCTTGCATGAAAAAGATAGACTGAAAAACTATTTCACGCATCATGATGTTTGGGGAAGTTAATATGACATTAAGGTACTTATTGGAACCATATAACAGCTAGGTCATGTAATATTAATCTTCGTTCGGTAGGCAGAGTTTATGAAAAAAAACATGAAAGGAATCTGCTTATATTGTCATTTATAATTGGCCAAAGCTTTTTATGGTGTTAACAACGTGTATTGTGACCAGGAGATTTTTAATGTGACCTTGGATTCTTCTACCCAAGGTTAACTTAATACTTACTGATCATTTATTGTTTGTTTATTTATATAGAATAATAAATACAATTTTTTTACTTTTTTTTGATCTTTTTAGGATATTCTGGTTGAGGGAAACACACAGTCCTGAGAGTTTTCTGAACAGACGTATCTTGCACTCTCCCTATAGGAGATCACCACGGCTGAGGGAAATTTTCGGTCTGTCACCCAAACGGCCACAAGGTCACCAATCCACGGTATCTGGCTTTATCCTCAGTGTGTGTACTAGCTTTAGATAATATCTGATTGGTTGCTACAGATTAAGTTACCATGGCAAAACTTTTTGCACCTTTTTTATTGCACCCAGTCCCTCTAAGGAGGGAAAACACACTATCAATTTGCCAACGATCTTGCGGTTCTGTCTGTCATCTTGTTACAGATATTATACACACAGTACATCGTTCTCCTGTATAAGTTCAGGAAAAACTTTCTTGACTGCCATACTCCTTACAATTGGGCCTAAGGTACCTATACGGTTGGGGGGCGACTGAATGGGGAAGAACTTTCCATTTGGATTACGGCTTTCCAGCTGACGTGGGACGTTACTTTGTCAGCATTCAACACGATTTGTTTTTCGTTAAAATGGCAAGCAGACGCCCTTTAACCTCTAACCATGGCAATGGAAACAAAAACTCCTCCTCTGCTAGCTGAACTTCTGTTACTGACCTGGGGCCTGACATTTTTTTTTTGCACCAAGGCCTATTAAAATAATTATAGAATGGTGGGGTCAGTAAAAGTGTTGGCGCGTTTTGGAGATACTGCCTCGCTAAAGCTTAACTTTTGCTCCTTAGGTAATTAATCTATCCACTGTTTGTTAACACTGCACTAGCAAGTGTATTATCTAAGTTTTTATCCTTCTCACTTCTCAACCCTTGAGACTAAGTTTACATTACAGAAGACATTTACCTCTTCTGTAAGACGGACTAGCCTTAAAGGCCAACTTGCAATAGGGAGAATTATACCCACCTCCTTCTAACCCCACAATGTAAATCTTTCAGAAAGTGATGAGTTATTAGACGATGCCAAGAAGAAGCGACATTACCATGGAGAAGCAATTTCTTTATAAGGGCCCCACTAAAACCCGAAGTTCTACATGCGCCCTAAAGTACACAAGAACATCCGACGCGCCCCCCCAGTAGAGCCCATAATATTCCCGGTTAGGATTAGTCTAATATGGAAAACCTATGCTTGTATGTACGATAGTTTCTAAAACCGTTTTGTGCTTATCAATTAGACTACGTATCTCCGGGATACAGCAGTGACTTCATTTCCAGATACATGAACTACCGGTGGAGGGGAACACCTTTATAACATGTGTGCGAGTCTAACCTTATCCACTAACATCGACCATGAAATTGCATAGAAGCCTGCCGCGTATTTTCTGGATATGAAACCGAACCAAAACCAGGGACGGATTACAAACGGGAAAACGGTGATTAAATTTTTAATCATACTGATTCCACAACTACTTCCGTTGCTAATACTACTACATGACAAGAGCGAGATTACGGCAATGGGAGTCGCCCCATGCAACTCTGTGGTGGGATGGTGGCTAGTGCTCGGGGGGCCCTACGGTGGGTGGAGGGGGGTGGTTTGATGTATCTGGTTGCTATTCCCCACACCCACCTCTGGTCGGCTCTTGTGGTGGGTGGTGGGGTGGGAATGCACCCTGTGGGAAGGTGTTTGGTGTTCGTGTGATGACTATTTTCTCTTACTGCCTATTAGATCTATGGTACGTTTATTGAATGACGTGTTTATCCGCTGGGTCGGAAATAAAGAACTACCCAGATTTTTTATCAAAATCCTAAATAGAACCAAATGACATCCATTAACCTATGAATCTTGAGTGCAAGCACACTTTTTGGATATAAAGGTTAATAAATATAAGGGTTAGCTGGACACCTGACTATATAGAAAGGATACAGCAACAAACTCACTGCTTTTTTACACTATAATAGGCACATCTACAGGGTTCTACTCAAAGGGATTCCAAAAAGGGCAGTTTCTCAGGATCCGGAGAACTGCACCACATACTCAGAGTTATGTCAGGGAGGCCAATGAACTTGAGACACGTTTCATCAGCAGGGGATAACCCAAAGTCACTATTGGGTTTAAATACACGTGCACAATAAGTTAAACAGGTAACACTCTAAGCCAAGGCCAAAATAGTTGAGGATAAATAAGATTTATCACCACCTATAAACCACGGGTATATGCAATAGACACACGCCTGGATGTAAGATTGGCACATCCTCCAAAATGACGAGTTTGATATCAGGATTATACCCAACAAACCCTCATAACGACCAGAGGGGAAGAATTTAGGGGTACCATTCTGACCAATAGTCACTTTCAAAAGAAACTACAAGTCTTGTAGAGGGGTAGGGGACAGGTACAGGGCACTACCCTTGTGGAAATGCCCATCTGCCCTTATATGTGTTAGGAGGAGAAGATCATGAGGCTCAGTGTCTCAAAAATCTTAAGCTGTTTGGTATTTCAACGCGTATCTAGTAATGTGCTATTGCCCTTCATTGTGCGGGTCAGAAAATGATATGTTGGTAAGGACTATGACAAGCGAAGCAGCGATTATCCTAAGACTTTTCACTTGTCACAATATAGGGCTGGCGGTTTGCATTGAGGAAGTAGAGATGTAATAGTCCATCTCTAGTGTGGTCGTCAAACTTTTTGGCACATCATGGAGGCAGGGTTAATGGCATCTCATGTGTTGTTTTACAACAGGTTGAAAACCAACAGATAGAGAGGGGAGACCGTTAAAGCAAGCATTGCGAGAGAAGGCGCCCGCAGCAAGATGGATCTCTTTAATTATCCAGCCTGGCCCCGGGGGTATCTCCTCTAACCCCCCATCGTGGATTATAAGACTCCGGTCCGTCGTAAAGAGCCTGCTCCGTTTGATCCCCACCACCATCGGGTAAACGCAACACTATACACTCTCTCTGCACATCTCTATGTCCCTGGTCCTCAGTGATCACATTAACCCCAAACATTTCATATTTACAAGGCTGGCCACATACATAGAACCCACGAAAACTTACCCACCATGATTTTGGATATACTACACCTGGCATCCATGTAAATTGAAAAGAGTTATCTACAATTTTAATGAATCTAGAAGCTTTTTCAGTGGCTACCTGCATGTACTGTGAGGATGGTCCCTCACGGATACCTGGTTACGGATGGTGCATGGTGTGCTCTGAGCACGAGAGTTACTGGCCTTGAGTTCTTGGGAGATAAGGATTCTCACAAATGGGTCCGGGGCCCCCCTTTTCTTCTAATGTATAATGGACAGTACTGAGTAACTCATTCTTCAGGGGTTACTACCCTTTTTGGGAAGGCCCTTATTATGTGATAAGGAACAATTTCATCTACTTTTAACTCTTCACTTGATTGACTATTAGGTGGCTAGACCTAGGACTCACTCTATAGGTGGGCGAACCCTAAGTCTTGGAGGATAGATCGATGACCTTTATTTTACGTTACCTCTCACGTTACACTCAACACTGTACAAGATTGTATAGTTCCGAACTATGTGCCTATCCAGACATATTTGTTGATTTACCTTGTATATAATATGTGGGAACTATCGGATTTTGCTGACGCGATGGTGGTCCAAACATTATTTTTCTCATGACCTTTCAGGAAGGGCGCTCCCTTTACCAAATTAATATTTATTTGTGCTGGCGTTGCGCTAAGCGGGACAGCGCGAGGTGGGCCTTGATCTACCACTTGTATTGGACTCTGGGGACTAGACCAAGCAAATCAGGCGGACGCACTATTTCGTGCCTTAACGTAGTCAGAACAGGACGTGCCACTTATTGAGGTCCTTATATTGTATTGGGGAACGGCCACTGGTGTGTACCTTTTGAGAAAACCCCCGCCCCCCCGGGGGCGGCCCGGGTTACCGGGCGAAACGCGTGCAGGGGGACCACCCAGCCACCGTTTCAGATTTAGCAGCTCCCTCTATCTGAAAGAGATGCCTATCGACGCACCTCCAGGATTGTCTAATTTGCTCTAAGTCTTGACTAGCCATGTGCAGGCACCATATAAGTAGTATACGTGTGATAAATGTATAACATTTCGGAATTTACCTGATATACTTCTGTCACAGATCTACTGGAGGATTATCATAGTATAGCCACGACGTCATCTCTTACATCAAGCCTTGGTTACTTAAATGACCCCTATTAGAGATGCATTGTTTGTAGTGTACTGTGTGTTTATGTATTATGTATTTTTTATTATGTGGTTTTTTTTTTTTTTTTAATGATTCGTTTGCACTAGGATATCGTGTCTCAAGTCTTGTATGTGTGTCTATGTGTTTTTTGTGTAATGTGTCAGTCAATATTTTTTCTGATAATAATTTGGAGTGCCTGCCAGACTTTCTTTTTTGTGTTTTTATATAATTTTCTGTATGTTTGTTTGGGGCTGTTCAGCCCCCCCCTGTCTCTCTATTTTGTTATTGTATGTATTTGGGGATTTTACTTAGTGCTGACCTCCATCTTATTTAATAACTTTGTGCTGCTTCTGTCTTGGCCTTGACATCTTGTGTAAAGATGTGGATGTGTGTGTGTTGTGTTGGTGTTTTATGTCTGTGCATATCTACTGAGACACATATATTGTTCTTCTCTTGGCTTTTTATTTTTTTTTCCCCCCAATTCAAAATTCTCCCTGACCCAGTATGTGTTTGGGGGGGGGGGTTTTGTGGGTTTTTTTTTTTTTTTTTTTTTTTTTTTCTTTTTTTGTTCTTTTTTTTTTTTTTTTTTGTTTTTTTTTTTTTTTTTTTTTTTTTTTTTTTTTTTTTTTTTTTTTTTTTTTCTTTTTTTTTTTTTTTTTTTTTTTAGATTATAGAAGCTTCGCACTATGTATAATGGTCTAAAGTTGCAATAGATTATTATTGATCTAGTTCTGCCGGCTATGTATATCCCTGCCAGGAGCTGAGTTTGCATTTGTTTTATGTTTATAATGTATGGTGTCTCAGGAATATGATCAACTTTATTATTGTAGCCTACTTCCAGTTCATTATTCAGTGTTACGTCATCCCTCCAGATAATTACCCAGTGTTATCAGCTCTCCAGATCAATTACCCGGTGTGTTTTAGCCCCCTGATCATTACCTAGTGTTGTAAGCCCTCCAGATCATTACTAAGTGTTATCAGCCCTCCTGAGCATTTAGCCAGTGTTTATCAGCCCCTTCAGATATTATTACCCAGGTTATCAGCCCTTGTTATGGTTAGAGCATTAGCCAGTGTTATCAGCCCTCCAGATCATTACCCAGTGTTATCAGCCCTCCAAATCATTAACAAGTGTTATCAGCCCTCCAGTTTATTACCCAGTATGATAAGCCCTCCAGATAATTCCTTTGTGTTTAACCCCTTACAGATGATTAGCCAGTGAAGTAAGCCCTCCAGATCAGTAGCCAGTGTTACCAGCCATTCAGATCATTACCAGTGTTATCCGCCCTTGAAATAGTTACCCCATGTGATCAGCCCAGATCATTACCCTTGGTGTTAATTCAGCCCTCCAGATCATTAACAAGTGTTAACAGCTCCAGTTTATTATCCAGTGTGGTAAGCCCTCTTAGATAATTCCACAGTGTTGTATAAGCCTCGACGATGATTGCCAGTGTAGTAAGCCCTCCAGATTGTAGCCAGTGTTACCAGCCCCCCAGAGCATTAGCCAGTGTTATCAGCCCTCCAGATCATTACCCATTGTTTTCAGCCCCAGATAATTACCCAGTGTTATAAGCCCCCCATATCATTAGCCAGTGTTGTAATTGCCCTCCAGATAATTACCAAGTGTGTTAAGCCCTCCCAGATCATTACCCAGCATTGTCAGCCCTCCAGATAATTACCCAGTGTGTTATAAGCCCTCTATATTATTAGCCAGTGTTATCACCCGTCCATAGGTGTTTTAAGTTAGCCCTCAGTGTTATGTTTGTTGTTAGTATCTTACCACATCATACAGTTGAGGAACCTTGTAAATTGTCCAAAGTAGTCTTTGCTAAGGTGTGTGTGACTTAGCAAAGTGGGTGGGTCAAAAATTTGTGTGAATTGCCATGAAAGGGCCACTTGGTTGTATTTTTCCCCCAGGCAAAAGGTCTTAGTTCCTCTTGATTGGCCTTTTATGGGGAATGTGTTACCCAGCTTAAGTGAGTCAGTAGTTATGGTTTATCTACTATCTTATGATTAAAACTTAGTGAGAGGTAACTAATTGCTGCTTTATTCCAGTTCATCATCACATCATGTAAAAAATTCATTATCCACCCGAGGGAACAAATGTGTATTACATTTTGGATGGATAAGAAACTATTTATAGACCTTTGACGGACTTAGTCCATAGAATATCATCCAAAGACAAATGATATATTTAACATGTTCTCTAAAACAGGTATTGAATAATTTCCAAAGTCATCCTGTAATGCATAAAGGGGAATGTTCATCAGTTTTACAGAGGTTTTTCTTTTTAAAGAATGGAATGTACCCATGTTCCCTACTTACTATTGCATACTATAGGGGAGATATAGTGGTTATCACCCTGGTACTTTAATAGGGGAGGAGGTCTGTGGTTATCCTTTTAAATTTACATGGTGGTTTTAACCAGCGACTATGATTTAAATTATTATGTCATGCATTTTGCCACTTAGTGTTGTGTGTGTGTCCTCCCATATGTGTTAATATTCATGTTTCTTATTATTATGGTGTAAATATATTTGTTTAGTTTGCTATGATTTATCACATATGTATCTCAGGAACTGTGTTCTGTGTACTTGGTAAAAACTGTTTAAAGATTTTTCTATTAAATTTACCTTTGGTACAGGAACATTGGTTTGGATGTGAATCAGACTAAATAAACAATATTAATTGGCAGAGCAGGAGTTTGTGGAAATTAAAATTAACTATTAGTCTGTCTGTAAAAGTGCCGGTTAAATACAGGCTGTCTGTTCGTGTATTAATATAGGTAACTGGTCACACTAATCCATCTGATGAATACGTAGACATGTTGGAAACAAACAAACTGTGAATTTGGTTTTCAGTTCTGATTGGCTGATAATTAACTGTCTCTATTTTGCCTGTTAATGTTTTCTGATGTGAAAAAATATGAATTAAAAAAATGTGTCTTGATTCAAGAATTTATTCGTGTAATTTTAAGGTGCTGGTAACCCATATATTCAATTGATGTGATGGGCTCCTCCCAACCCAAATGCTATAGCTATTTGAATCAAAAACTCCCCGATCATAATTACATGGCCTGTTCCCCCGACATTCATGTGTCTACCCTTTGCTTGCATGAAATGCTGTAGCAAGGGGCCGGACAGCATTACGTCCGTGATTGGCTAAGAGGCAGCCAATCGGAGGATGTAGTCGGGGAAAAGAGGCCATGTAAGTATAGATCAGGGAGTTTGCTTCAAATAACTCAGTGGTTGGGTTGGGGGAGGGACCCTACACTACTACAGAAAAGGGGATTTGAGCTAGGGGGAGGGAAAGAGAAACGGGGAGGGAGGGGAGGGGGGGAGAGCTGCAGCACGCATATTCATTTTCTCCCGGAGGAGAGAGACAGGAGGAGATGCCAGCTATTGGACTCTGGCCAGGCTCCTTGGTGGTCAGTTTTTTTGGACTTTGTGTGTGACATTACAGGAGAACCACTTGGAGCTAGGGGAAGGCCTATAGGGAAGGGTTAAAAAACATTTTATAATAGGTTGTGTAATGTTTAGCCTTTACTATTCACTCTGAGCATCATTTGAGAATTCAGTGTAGTGCATTGTTATTGGACTATTCCTGCCAGTATGCAACAATATGATCAGTCTGGGAAAACTATGCAGGAATGTCGAGCGGTAAAACTGCCGTTCCACTATAGTTAATTCCAGATGGAACGTTGAATCAATGTAATGTTGTAGGTAGTTGATGGCTATGCATCAGGAGTTGTTATGTAATAAGAGTGCAAAAGTTTGTCTCTGTTATTATTGCAGCAACCAAATGATTTCAACTTTTTTAACAGTCTAGTGCAGAATAAATATAGCTTCTTATTGGTTTGTTTTACCTTATAGAATATTATATATAAAGAGGAAAACACAAAGAAAAAATCATATGAGCAGGGAAGCAAACTTTTCTGGTATTTAAGAACTCAGAAAAGTTTATTTTCAGTTGATTCTAAGATAATGTATAAAGGGAATGTCAGCCTTTATTTAAAACTTATTTAATGTTTGTTGTAGATTGTTATTTGCATTGGGTCCGTGAAGAAAAGAGATTGCTGAAAATCTTCTTTCGAACTGGTTTAGTGGGTCAATGGAACTATTCTCATGTGGTCTTAAGTTTTATAGTGGAGTGCTCAGGGTTCTGTCTGGGGCCACTTTTTTTAATTGTTATAAATTAAATAAAGGGGGTATTGGAAGCAAGGCCTCTGTTGTTAACTAATGACTTAAAACTATTACAGAGCTTTGGAAACTTCAATGATGTGCATTGCTGCAAGCAGACCTAGAAGATATTGTTAAAATGGGCGAACAGAATGGCAGATGAGATTCATGGGCCATATTTATAAAAGCCAGGTATCGCTTTTAGCGCTACCCGACTTAACGATCTGGTATTTAATTCAATCGTTAAACAATTGGAGATTAATGTGAAAGATAATATAATAATTCATTTACTCTAGAGTTTTAGGTTTTTTTTTTTTTTTTAAAGGACCACAATGTCTTCCTTATTTATTTCTATTGTATTGATAATGATATTGATAATTTTGGTTTGCTTATACAGGTGTCATATTACTTATCCTATCTGGTCTCTATCTGTACATGGCTTAAAGGGGAAATGTGGTCCCAAAAATGACTTTACTTAATTGATAGGAATTGCTCCCTGAGAATTTTTGAATTTATTTCCATTTGTTTATTTGCATTGTTTTGAAGATATTTACATTTTTTGTGTGAATGGCAGCAGTCATTCTACCTAGGTTCTTTGCTAGCAATCACCTGTTCATGTCAACTGTCTGTTCATTGGCTTGTTCCTCTCCATTGCAGTCCCCCGTCCCTCCACATCATGGCCCATGGTCTTCCAGTGAGGCCCCCCATGCCCATTATCTTACAGCCCGGCCAGCCCACTCAAGGGTTCTAAGCCCCGTCCACTCGTGGGTGCCGGTGGGTTATATCAGACACCCCCCCTGTTTTCACGTAGTGTGAAAGGATCCCTTACCTTCTCTCTCAGGACTTCACACAGCAGAGAGGAGGAGGGACTTCCTGTCTCCCTCACACACTGAGGGAGTCTGAGGCGTGTGCTCGCGGCAGCACTGTGAGGAAGAAGCTCAGAATGTCACATGTCAGCCTCCCACCATTACTTTCTGAGGTCAGTCGTTTCTGTATATCTTGGGCTGTGGAGCACGAAGAGAGGGTGGTGAAGGCTCGTTTTAAAGGTAGGAAACTGACCTTTCATTTAAGCTTAACTTGTTTGGAGACCACAGTTCCCCTTTAGGGCAAGTGCAGATGTGGGAGGTCTTAGTGCAGAGAAAGAGGAAAGATTGGCAACTGCAAACTCACCAAAGCAAGTGTGTAATGGAATAGAAATTATCGAAAAATACAATTATCTCTCCTATATAAGGCAGAGGAATCTACACTACCCAGTGGTCAACAACCTTTGTGGGTGCAAAGTGTGTAACTCACGTCCCATGCTACATGAGATGAGCTAGTACAGGGAGTCACTGCCTTTTACATCTTCCCTTTATGTTTGATTTAAAAAGCTAACATACAGTAGGTGGAGGTGTTATAACCAGGTGTTTGAAGTTTTACCAATCGGAACATTGTTTCAGGAAAGAAAATTAAGATTTCCTTAGATATATAACCCCAACACCCAAAAACTTTACAGAAAGCCTTTAGTTTTGACGATTGCCAGGTCTATATTAGCATCCACTAGTTAAACTAATGAGCATTCTGTATTTAATGTTCCTTTAGCTGACTCCATATTTTTATTTATAGATCCAGTAACAGTTTGCTAACAGCTGCAGGATCAAAAACAAAACATCTTGCATGCCGTGTTTTCTTTCTTTTTTTTTTTTTTACAGATTCTTCTATTGTTTTCCTTCTATTTTTACATAACTATTTTTTTCCAGTAAAGTAACTACCCAGAAAGTACGTCCCTGGTGTTTTCCTCTAGCAGGAAATTGGTTTTCCTTTTTGAACACTTAGTAAGGATTGGAAGGTTTTCATTTTACTGGAAAAAAAACATTTCATTTTATTTTATTTGATTATAACACGTTGTCTCAAATGAAAATGGCCCAGATAGAGAAGGGAACAAGAGTGATGTTTACCATCGCTGGGGATTGGGTGCTGCCCCGTAGTTCATTGGTTGAATAGGTTGATAATGCAGTTTTATTTGTGTAGGTTACTTTCCTGTTTGGAAGTTAAAAAATAAAACAAAGCTGCGGCCATTTTCAACCCATAATAAGTCTCTGTGTGTCATTATTGGTATGGGGGGGGGGGGTCTGTTATGTATGCAGCCGTTGGTGCTGTCTACATACCATGTGTTGCATGGCACTTTTTAATAGCAAACATGTGGGGCAGGTAAGCTCTGTTCATAAATAATAACTACTAATAAGAATTGCATTAAAGGGGAACTTGTGTCCAAAATGACTAGGTAATTGATAGGAATTGCTCTCTCTGAGAATTTTTGCAATTTAATTTCATTGTTTTATTTACCATAGTTTTGAAGATATTTACATTTTTGTATGTGAATGCGCAGCATCACCAGTCCCCTGCCCTTTCTGTTCCTGCACTGAAAACCTGTCAGTCAATTGCTGTGTCTCCTCCCCTTGCAGCCCCCTGGTCCCTCCCACTCATAGACCCCATGGTCCCTCCAGTTGCAGGCCCCCTTGGCCCATTCCCTCACAGCCCCATGTGGCCCCGCCACACTCGCGGTGTGGCAACCCGCTCACAGGTGCTGTGGGCCACTCTCGACCCGCCCCCCCCCCCGAAAACTCGTTGTGGAAAAGCCTTTTCAGGCAGAGTGAGAGAGAAGGGCAGTAGTTCCCTTACCTTCTCTGCAGCTTCAGGACCTTCACACAGCAGAGAGGAGGGGAGGGACTTCCTGTCTCCCCACCACACTGAGGGAGTTTGAGTCTGTGCTCACTGACGGCATTGGCAGGAGAAGCCTTAGGAATGTGTAGTGTCAGCCCTCCCACCCATTAACTTTCTGGTCAGTCATTCTTATATCTTGGGCTGTGGAGACGTTAGAGTGGTGGTGATGTCTCATTTAAAGGTAGGAAACTGGCCTTTCATTCAAACTTAACTTGTTTGGAGACCACAGTTCCCCTTAAGAAGGATGAAACATAAACAGGGAGATGTAATTATGTGAGGTACGAGGGTAAAATGGAATGCCGTCCTGATGTATTTAAATAATTTACAATAACTAGATTGTAAGCTCTATGGGGCACGGACCTCCCATAGAGCTTACAATCTAGTGTATTGTAATATTATTATAAACAATCAGGGAAGCGATTCCATTTTACCCTCGTACCCACATATACATCTCCTGTTTATGCTTCATCCTTCTTAAGGGGAACTGTGGTCTCCAAACAAAGTTAAGTTGAATGATAGCACTTCTCTTTATAATTTTATATTTATGCTGTACTGAACTATCTATGTATTATCCCCCTTGTATTACTTTATTCTATTTTGTTATTGTACAGCCGCCTGCGTCCCAAGCAGCGCTTTATAAATAACTATACATAAACACATACATACATATTTGGTTTTGGTGTCTTTGCATATTAAATTTTATATTCTATGGGGGAGATGTAATAAATTTCGCATTCGCAACCTATTGTACTTGTTCCCGCAATGTTCAACCCACTTTGCGTCCGTAAATACATTACGAAAAACGTTTGTGGTTAGTTGCGAGCTTTTGCGCAGCTTGAAAGACACAATTGAAAAGGCATTAATTTACGTGCAAAAAAAGGCCCATAAACAGAGCAAAATTATTGCATAGCTTGCACTGTGCAAAGCTATGGCAGCGCAAAACCTTCGCTAACACATTAATACAAGGTTAGTGTGAGTTTTAGGTTATTGTCCTGAGACGCAGGATCCAGGATATTGCCCATTCCATGTATATTTGCCAGGTTTCTTGTTTATTTCCATAAGCTAGAAATATTTATAAAGTAGTTTTAGATTTCACAAGCTATCGACTCTGTTTTTCAATATACTTAAAATATTAATACACACACTTGCGAATTGGGACATCCACATATTCCCATGTATATCTATAATATTATATATATATATATATATCAATATTTGATATTAGATATATATATTACAGTATTTCACAGTAGTAATATATGGTAAACAATACCAGCACCCACTGTAAAAGTGTAGCTATCTGGTGGTGACTTCTGACAGGTCTCAAATTACTCCTCCAAAAGACGCATACTCCAAGGTCTTGATAATAATAATAAAATTATTAAACCGTGATTATAGGCACGTTGTGGACCCAGGACCGGACCTTGATCAAGCCAAAATAATTTCCTTTTTTAAATAATATACAGCCATTTAGGACACTTGTGACATACTTCCGGTGACTTAGGGCATATTTATATAAGGTTTTTGTTCAACTTTTCGGCCTAATTTGGACTTTTCGCTATTTACTTAAGCAGTCATAAACATGGCGAAAGGTCATTACCACTACTTTCGGCTTTTAGCCATACATCACTGCGGTAACCGCCTCAACATATTTTAAAATAGCAAAAAGTTGTATGTTTTGTGTTAAGTTCAGCCATTCCAATTAGCCAAGTGCGCTGAATTGGAAACTCATAAGGTGGGCCATTATTTCAGCCTGCCAATGGGGTCCATGGAGGTGTCCAGTACATTGTTTCTCACGAATAATTAAGTTTACCCAGGGGGATGGTTAGAATTGTTTTCATCCATTTACTTGTGAATACAATCTACGATTTCACTTTTTTAAGGTTAATATTTCGTTTCTTTTTTTTTGAAAGATTTTTTTTTTAAGGTTCCAATTTTCTTTATTTACCAATAAAGTCAAAGGGGGGTCTGAGGGACATATTTATATAGGGGCATTATTTTTGCTATTTCTCCCACCAGCCTTTACCATATTTCTTTTACTTTCAACTTTTCCTTTCATCAAAGTTATTGAAAAGGCGAATTTTCATCAAAAGCGAAAATTATCTAGCAAAAAGTAGCACTAATAATGCTGAAAAAGCTCAGCACATATGATGGTAAATAGGTAATACTCCCTGGTGGTTTTTCAGGTGGGAGGCAGGGTTAGGGGGGGTCCCGGGGGCACGGTTGGCAGTTCGGGGTTGTGGCACTCAAAAAGGGGGGATGGGGAGGAGGATTCAGGACTCTCAGCAGGAGACCACCCCAATTTGTTGGAGACTTGCTGGGGAGGGGAGGGTGAGATACCTGATATGGTTGATGCAACAATTGTGACAGGCTCTTCTGTCTCATCAACAGTCCACACACCCCCTTCCCTACACATGCGTGACTGGCATAGAATGGAAGGAGAGTCTCAAAGCCCTCCATATCAGGTGGGTGTATTTACACTTTATATGTAACACTTCCTGAAGAATTAATAAAGCAACAGTTGGTCTGGGCAGTTAAGTACACTTTAAATATTCCCTTCTAGAACACTTGATAGTTGTTGGTAATTTTTTCTACAAGACTCTGGTTATTTTCATATAGACCCCGGGACAATATAAACGGTGGCTAACTTTTTACCACTGTTATTGCCGAATTTGGACTTAGGGCAATTTATAAAGCGGCATTACGCCGCCAAAAAGTACATTACCATCTCCGCATATCGCGTACAACCGTATTTATAAAAAGATTATAATTGTTGATATTGCATTCCAGTTTCAGCCTTTTCAAAATCCCATTCTTGAGATGGCAAAAATGCATAGTGACATATATTGAGCCGTCCTTTTTATTAAATCTTTAGCCAAGTGGTAAATAACAAAACCTTGTTTATTCAAAAGTCCTTTAGTCCGTTTATTTCCAGAAAGTGATGAAAAGGTGTTAAAAACAGGATGTAGCGTTTGTCCCATCTTATAACATAACTACATATGGATCTGGACAGTTACACACAAAGTGACTAGGAACCAACCTTGGATTAAAAAAACACTAACACAAAAACAATTGAATTTGGGAGCCAACCCAGAAAGCCTAAGTAAAGCTAAGGTTGATGATTTTTTACTTAAATATTACAGAATCTTTAGTGAGTTACATCATTTCACCAAAGCTCTAATTCATTTCGCTTTCAGCTGTTTTACATATTTGCGAGCAAGTAAGTTTAAGTTTTTTTATCATAATAGCCCTTAATGTACAAATGATAATTCCCTCTGTAAGAATATGGCACTGGTTTTCATTAGGAAAATCTAGACAGCTTACAGTGGGAGGGAGAGCATTGTGCGATTGTGTTATGGTTTGAACTTTACAAATCTGTTTTCTCTAGCGCTTTCTCTCCTTGTATTATCCAGTCTAGTGGATGCTATACAAAAGATTGTCATTATTACTGAGTATAGTGTTAAACTGGTTTGCTATATTGTCCTCTTCTTTTTATCTTGATAGGTACTGTATTTTGGTTCAGCGTCTGTTCTGTGGTGGTGGAACACAATATTGAGTATTTAGTAATTATACTGCGGGAGAGTATGAAGACTTTTCTCTTCGTGTTCTTCCTCTGACTTCCTACTATTACATATTTATTTATTTCCAAAGTAGCAAGTTAGGATTTGCCATACATTGGAGAACAGGTATTGTGGGGGTATAGACAGAAGATGGTTCTTACAAAGAACTATTAATATTTGGTTCACTCATCAGACTTCCAGGCGCACCTTGGGACATGTCTAACAGGTGACATACAGTATATTGATTTTGCTTAACCGACCTAGAATAGATTCATTAAATCCTTTTAAGAAAGGTTTATTTTTCTAAGAGAATTCAGCATATATAGATCATAAAATAAAGTAGCAAGCTAATGAAGCTCAATTTGAGTGGTCATAGGATTAGAAGATTATTTCACTTGTGTGGCTGGATAAAAAACTTCACTTTAGAGGCATATTTATTAAGGGATGGAAACCATTTTGTTTTTTTAACTCATAGATATAACAGCAAAATTTTACCGCATTGTTTTTATGGCATTTGGCCATTTTTCAAGCACTAATTTAAAATGGCACCTTTCTGCACTTCACCAGGAAAACTAATCTTAGCCCAAAAAAAAACAACAAGAGACCGCCACCATCACAGATAACCAGCAACGTGAAAAAGATTACAACAAAAATAACCGTACTTTTATGAAACCTGTGATTGTGATACCATGGGTTTTGCAAATTTGGACCAATAGATTTGCAATAAATATGAACCTCAAACCACTTTTAAATTCAAAATAAAACAGTAGCACATCTGTTAGTCTATTGGTTGTTTATGGTGGTAAAGTGCCAGAATCAGACCTTAAGCTTGTGGTAACACCAACCGACGATAAAGTCCCCGAGCCGTTGGGGCTTGTATGTCAGTGTTGTAGGTCATTTTACAAACAAGCGTGGTCAATTTAACCAAGAAAATACTTGAAACCCTGACAGTAAGTGTTCTTTCGAAAGGTCTGTCATTACGTGCCTCAAACCGCCTGGATAACTTTACACTACAAAAAGGATTTTATCTTGTTTTGCAGGAACAGCCTTAAAGGCCTATTTTAAAGGTATACCCTGACACAAGAGAAATAACTGAGATAAGGTGGATATTCCAGATAATTTATAGTCTCTGATAAGGACAGGTATGTAGGGCAAAGTCTACTTTTGCCCTTCCTTCTTGAATCCAACATGATGGTTTATAAAGTATGACATTGGATGCGGAGCAATGGAAATCAGGGAGGTAGTTTATACAATCTTACATGTGAAAGAAAGAACTGCCATTTAAAAGAATTAAGGCTATGAGAGGGTGGTATAGAAGAGGATCGGATAAAGGGGGGGGAAACATTAGTCTATGGCTCTGAACATATGTATCTGATAGAGGCAAGGAAGAAACTTTAACAATAAAGGACAAACTATACCACCCCTGCCTAACCCTACCTGTTTTCCAAAAAAAAAGGTTGAAGAGTCTACGTGATGATTGCCATAGAGTAGGGAGTGTTACAACAAAGGAAGCAGAATTTTATATCAAGAATAGCAACAAACGCCAACTTTTATATGCTCCAAAGATCCATAAAAATATCTGCGACCAACAGGTGAGACCTATCATATCTGGTTATAAATAGTTGAACGAGAATCTCTGCCTTTATGTGGACACATACTTAAAGCCCCTTCATAAACGTGCGATGTGAGTTTATATTCCAAAATGGTCATGAAAACGGAATCGCAGGCCTCGATTACTTATGAATATGGAGCATAGGGACAGGAAAGGATAAGGACAGAAGACGGTTAATTTAAAACTTTTAGATTATTTCTATTCAAAATCATTTTCTTTTTGGCAACGTTTACTACTCACAGAGGAGGAGGAGACGGCGATGGGCGCAAATGTGCGGCCTGCATACGCAAACCTACTTCCTTGGATGGGTGGGAGAGAAGAATTTTGTGTTCAGGAGGATTTTAATTCTGTACCGATTTGTAGATTGGTGGGTCCATTTTAGTTGATGATGTGTTTATCCTCTGGAGTGGAACAAGAGGACACTAGCATCGGACTCTTTTTGAGGATTTTGAACATGAATAAAATGAATATCCATACTTACATACGATATTTCAAAACACAGAAACCACTTTTCTGGATTTTAAGCGTAAAAAAAGAGCAAGGGCAGATTAAAAAAACTGAACTGTTTAGAAAAACCACAAGCTCAAATTCCATTCTACATTACACATAAGTGCCCACCCGTCATCAGTCTTAAGGGTATTACTTAAGGTCAATTCTTACGAGTGCGCCGCAATGGCACTACTTTGAGAGGATGTACAACAAGCACTGTGGCACGAAGTGGTGATGGATGAATTGGAAAATCGCCTACATACATAGAGGATATCCAAAAGCGCCTCATAAACATTCCAATAAGAATTTTGCATTAAAGTTCTCACAGCAATGATTGCTACAACCCAGGGAGAAATTAAGTGATGGACACAAAGTTAAGTTCATTCCATACAACCTACAATAAAGTGGATTACGAACAACAAATTCAGAAAAGTGCTGGAAAAAGCAATTGGCACATTCTAACCAGTGACACTAGATGTCAGAATTTATGACACGAACAGGCATCCACACTAACAAAAGGGGAAAGGAAGAAATCTGGGTGATGAATTAAATTCTAGTCAACTTTAAGAAACCCGAGCCATAGAGCAGGTGTGAAGGTACAGGGTACGTTTCCATGTGGCAGTTTGATTATGCCCCATATGATAAAAAGGGAATATGTACCAGACACAGGGGGAAAAGAAATGTTAAAACTGTTTGGGCTATCACAAGTGTGCGTCCCGTCGTATATATAGTATCAACGCGTTTGCATGTACAGTGTAAGAAGCTTATATAGGAGAAAACCATACAAAGGTTTAAGAAACGTTTTGTCTAAAATTTTTCCAATATTCGTTAGCAGGAAGGGACAGTGGAGATGGTAAACAGTCTCCAGTGTGGGCTCAGACTTTCTTCAATACCCATGGTTGAGGAAAAGTTAACGGTATCTCTGCTTTTGATTACAGCAGATTAAATTAAGACCAACGGAGTGGGTGGTGATTGTGAATAAGATGATATTGAAAGCGAGAAGACAAAGGGATGTCTAGCCAGCTAAGAGGATCTAGCACCAGAGGGATAAATGAAGAAAATGGACTTCTTCCCTCATCTAATGTTCAAACCGACGTTATATGGCCTGGGCACTCCCCCCCCTATAAACATCAGGCCTATGTACGGGTCATATCGTCTAGTTTGACTTTGAACCAAAATTTAGTGATAAGAGCATGATGGATCTGATCGCAAGGGAAAAATCCTCTGTAAAAAGTGATTATGTTTTATGTGAGAGAGAGCACTGCTTTAAATCTATTGAGCATTGTTAATAATTTATAGGGGGGGGCCTCGGTTCTACTGCTTTTGAGCTCACTGATTTATTCAAATACTTACCAAAAGAACTTGGGGATATTTATCCCTATACATGATATATGACATTTGAAATATTGGATGTACAATGGAGGAACATGGAGGACTACCTGTGTTTAAGCACCTATATCAGTCTGGTGGATTATGGATACTATCAGTTCGGGATTAGGGATCTTAGTACCTCGCTAAAAATCGATAAACGTCTAGATGGCCATGATGATATCTGAAAAGAAAAGAAGAAAGAATCTCAGTCAGTGACTTATTTGGAATAAATGCTCTATGAGATGTTCCCTTCTATAGGACTCAACCTAGCTCTTATGCGAACCTGTGTCTCTAAAGGCGTTCTATATATGCCTTGCATATGATCTTTCAGGGTGATTATGAAATATGATGGTCTATACCTTCAGAAATGTAATAATTTTGGGTGTGTTTAAGGTAATATTTGTTGTTATTAGGTCCTTGTTGTACTGAAGGCTCAAAAGCACATTGCCCGATTTTCGTATAGTTTGCCTTCTATTAAATATTGCCCATACTATATTGATTATTGAGTCTTGAGTAGCGCAGAAAGAAACCGGCTGTCACATATATCATATGTGACATTATTGCGGCACAAAATTTAAATAGACATGCGCGGAAGAACTAGTATTTATTAATGTACGTCAGTGACGCTTTGAACGCCGTACGTTCACTATGCAATTATGCCAAAGCAAATGTTTCCCGGTGCCTATATATCAAAGAAAGGGACATGCTTTAGTACCTTTAAGAAGAAAGCCCGAGGAGTCGGGGTGAAACGCGTATGGGGGACACTTTACGTTTCCAATTAAATAGCAGTCATATGGAGGCAGCAGCTTTGATACACTTTTTCCATGGGACCTACCTTCTATTAAGTGACTGAGCTACAGTAGAGGGGACAGAATGGTATTACTTGTTTATTGCATAGCTGGTGGCCACTTACGCTACCCACTATATGCTCTGTCAGTTATGTATGACTAGTATGCTACTTTAGTATGATAGTTCTAGCCCATTAGTTGCATATCTGTATATAATTTGTTTTTAATTATTTTTATCTGAGTCTCGGCCACATGATTATCCACCAATGTGTATGTGTTTACATACGAGATAAAAGGATTGTATATTATACTATTGAAACTGTTTGAGTGGCGGGATCTCTTGTTTATTTTGTAAGTACAAACGAGCGCGTGGCCGTCGAACATTTCCGCGGCCTGTGGTCTCTTAAAGTTCCCTCGGCTCTGCGGTGTCTCCCTATAGGGAAGTGGCAACGGTGTGGGTAAATACCCAGTCCCAAGCATTCATCTCTATGTGGTATAGGGGAAGATGGGGACTGTGTGTTCCCTGTTCGTTGAAAAATGACAGACAGGGATCTTGTTATTCTGTGCCTGTCATCTCTCAAACATCGATCTGTGTGCAAAGCCTTACCCCCTATATCACACGTGTCAAACTCGAGGCCCGCCCAAATCTAGCCCTTCTGGCGTTGTTTGTGGCACCACGTACATGTACAACATCCAGATGCTATCACACTGCATTATTGTGCCGCGGTCCAAGTAGGGTGTCACTATAGATCTGCCTGCTAGATACCACAGTGGTTTTAAAGCTGAGCCGGGCTCACTTTAATTAAAAACAGCTGATCGCGATATCTAGTAGCAAATTATTAGTCACCAAGTGGCTTGGTGTACTGCACAAATAGCAGTTATAGAAGGCTGGATGCCTGGCTTGGCCTGGGGATGGAGTGGGCAAGGCTCTGAGATGTACCATAAAAATTGCGTTTCTCCCTCACGAAGCGGATGAGTCCCAATCTCCAAGAAATCTTAAAAAAGAAAAATTTGGGCCCCACATCTTGTCTGTCTTTTTGATTTGGCCCCATTAGTGATTGAGGTTTGACAACCCTGCCTCCTATATTGAATTCAGATTCTTATACCAAAGGTGCAGAATTTTTCATTTTTTAAGGGGTATATTTCAATAATTCGGTTGGAAAAATGGCCAATAGCTTTGTGACAGGGTAGATGAAGCACTGAATTTATATTAACTGTTAGCCGCCATACTCACTTCAAACTAATTTTCAGCCACTGGACGTTTTGTCATTTTTACCACTTTCGTGTTCCTTTCACACATTCATTTTACTACTTACCTAAAATCAGCATTCTTCTCCAGTCAGAACTCATGGAGAGACATTCCCAAAACATCGAGAGTGTGAAGACGGTCCACATATAAAAGCCTTACACAAACTTACAGAGTCACTTTACAGTGCCAAAAAAATCTTGGTTACAAGTCTCCAACGTTTACACGATCTTGATATATTTTAAATGGGAAGAATCTGGTCATTTACGTGGCCACGCGCCGTGAAAATGACGCTAACGAAAGAGGCCCTTACCCTTGACCCCGTAAAAAACACCACCTCAATCATCGATTATTAAACAAGATTGCACTTGCCGTGAGGCATCGCTCCTGAGGCCTTCAATAGATTAAACGTAACAACTTCACATTCAGGGCCAGAAAGGCACGTGGTGACCTCCCTTACAAAGTACATCCAAAACCTTAAATAACGAGACTTGTCTATCGTTTTGGTTAATATGATGAGTTCAACTTTTTTAGCAATGGAAAGCTGCAATAAACCATAATGTACTACAGTTTATGATATGTCCTTCCTCAGCTTCGAGGCTGACTCGGTGCCTTTTCATAAGACGTTGTTTCCGAGTTGTCAGAACTGTATAGATTCTATTAAACAGACAAGTGTATGTTCATTGTGGCGAAGCTTGTTATGGTTTCTGCAATTAAACTCTATGGTAAAATGATTAGGAAATAAAGCTTACGTTGCTTTGATTTCCCAAAACTGCAGTAGTAATGGGAAAATTCTGTAACTCACATTGATGAAAGGACAGACATTTTATGCACTTTCTGAAAGATGAGGGTCAACTCTTTCAGTTCAATTTAGTTCACATAATGCGTTCTGAAGCAGACTTGGGATAAACACATTTGACTTGGTCAGAAAATGCCACATCATCACTGAGATACTTGTTAATAAAAAACAAGTCTATGGTATCCAGAAATAGCTGCATTGATTTAGATGGGGTAAAATGCCATATTCTAACCAATACTGCTAATACAATTTTAATATTCAGTGTTGCAGTTTAGATCAAACACAAGCAATTTTTAATAGGCAGGAAAAAATGAAAAGGACCCAGTGCGCATTGCTTCCAGGTTTCTGGTGTAACGTTCACTAATCAATTAATGGTTAGCACGACTTTAACTCCATCTTGGTGTTTAGCAAAAGACGCACGCGCAGCCAGCGCAAGCAATTCAATATGCGTGTGCGTCCCTTTTTTTAAACTATAGCTGTTTGCAAGTACAGTATGTTAATAGAAACCACATTAACACTTTTAAAATCATAAACTACACAAATATGCAGGGTTATTCAATAAAAGTTCTTATCTTTTAAATGGTGCTAATTTTGCCAACCAATCAGATGTTAGCTTTCAAATGGTAATATAAGATTATGATGGTTGGGGCAAAATAAGCACATTTTAAATGATAAGATCTTTTATTAAATCTCCCGTAAGTGTCCACCACTATTTAAACGATAGAAAGTATTACAAATAGAAACACTGGCAGCTGAATACACATATACACGTTAATATAAAAGTACAAGATGCATAACACCCCATTAGAGAGCTCAACCCACTATAGTGATTTCATATAATGTACAGTAACTTGCACTCATATATAAAATAATAATATGCATAATGTTGGATACACTAAACAAGAGTACTAGTACGTTCTATAAATATGGTATGTATAGATTATGTTACTCAATATGCAAGTTATATCGCAAATAGAGATGATACCTGTAGAAAACGAGTTTCTAATAGAAAATTGTGCTTTGAGAAGTAATGCCAGTTATCTTTTCTAACATCGGAGGAATTACTGAATATCCTGTACTGCCAGGAACTTGTTATTACTAGGATTACACTTAAAAAAGGTCTGGCAACCAGAATCATTTTTCTTATATCTCCTGGTATTTTGCATGTAAGACAACACGTAAAATAACCTTAATATTGAACTGAACATTTTTAATGTACTATACTACACCTATATACACTAATCAGTATTACAATTAACATATGAGTTTATGGTAAAACCCTTCCTGTTCACAGTACTTCTTTATATGTTCTGCCTCTTTATATAGTTCTGGTCTTTTATATTTTAACCCAATTCTTGCTTTCTTGGCTACTGGTAAACAACCCTGGCACAAATTTCCCAGAGACTTTCAGGGTTATTCAATAAAGTTCATCGTTAAAATGGTGCTAATTTTGCCCCAACCAATTAGATGTACTTACCATTTGAAAGCTAACATTCTGATTGGTTGGGGGCAAATTAGCACCATTTTAAATGATAAGAACTTTACTGATAACCCTGTTTGCCTTTTTTGGATTTGAAAAAGCTCAAAATATCTCCAAATCCTGATCTGGATTTAACATTGGTAAGGACTCTTAATGATGTTAATTATCTTGATAATAACGTACCACTGTAGTGGATTTCTATGGAGGAACTTGTAAGATTATAGCCTTCAATCCTTTATATAGGATTCAACGGTAGTGGTACCTAGTTTTATGTTCTAAAATTATAAATTAAAAGGAAATAAATCAGTCTCTAATGTGTAGTGTAAATGGTCCAGGTTCTAAATGAACATGGTTTCAATAATCTAGGATCTGATGTAATTTCTGAAATTTTGAAAGTCTGAATTATTTGAAATCCGCATTCAAAAAATGCAAAATCCTGCATGAAAACGAAAAATTGTAGTTAGTATATTTTGAAATTGCATTTGAAAATTCATAAGATTCTTTACTTGAAAACCACAGAATTTAAACTGTGTTGTAACACAGAACTAGCACTTGAATCCAATCTGGGCACGGAGTCTAAGTGCCCCTGAGGTTTAAACCTCTGATGGTGAAGATGTTTATGCTGTTAAGAGCACCAGGTTATGACCCCAGATGGAAACCCAAGGACCAGTAGGGACAGCAATAGGCTAGTCAACTGAACAGGAAGCATAGTTAATCAAAGGTATATCACAAGGCAGGCGTCAGGCAGACGTGGAAGGATGGGCTAATGGGAGAAACAGGCGGCAGAAAAATTTGGTAAATGGAAGATCAGAAGATTAAGATCACCAAGCAAGGTTCCAGGAGAAAGCTTGAAAAATGTTAGTGAAGCAGAAGTAATATAGAATGAGAAGCTAATTCAGGAAACATCTGAAATGACAGCAAAGGCTGTGAGGCAGGGGACTTAAATAGGCCAGAAAGGTCTGATCACATCAAGAGGACGTGCCCACTTGCCATCTCAGTACGAAGTACATGTGCCAATAGCAGGATAAAAAGACAATTGGCTCGATTATGGAAATTCGATTTTCCAAACCTCACTTTTTTCTAAAACAGGACTGATCTCTCAAACCTGCACGTAGTCTTCAATGAAGAAAGGACAGGTTCTAGAAGGCATCAGCTGAACCAACCTCGGACCATAACAGAAACTCAACTCAGTAAATAAAAAATGGACTTGGAACATCTATTTGTGCTTTATAACGCTTATTCTGGGACATGTTTACCAGTAAATGTGTTTGAAAAACAGAAGTAAAAAACAGCTTATTACAGACCTCGACAAATCCTACTGGGCCCAAACAAGTTTATCATAGAGATGCCTAAGGAACAATTAAAATTCTTTTTAATGGAGAATTGCCTTAAAAAAGTTATTTTTTTGGTTCAAACAAAATATTGTGCATGTAAAATGGAATTTACTTTTTTTTTTGTTTTACT
The DNA here is from genome assembly GCA_019447015.1 of Hymenochirus boettgeri. Taxonomy (NCBI): domain Eukaryota; kingdom Metazoa; phylum Chordata; class Amphibia; order Anura; family Pipidae; genus Hymenochirus; species Hymenochirus boettgeri. Next base: position 79,705,554 of record CM033475.1, read on the forward strand.
GTTCAATTTAATAGGACTTTTTTATAGTTGGTAGAAAACTTGGGCAAAAATCTTCTTTCAATATAGTTAAAAGCAGCTTCTGTGCCAAAGCACACAAAATTATGCTGTTAAGTGTATTTGTATTTGTGAGCAAATGCTTTTGAAATGCTAAATTGAGTGTATACTTAAATTTAAAGAATATCCACCGCTAAAAAAAATTGCTATCAGTTTTATTGAAGAAACGGGGGTAAAGAAGCTGTGTCTTACCTCCCGTTCTTCAATAAAACTGCAGGAGCTGAGAGAGAAGGTAAGGTACTTAACCGATTGCTCGCTTACCGATTTGACAGGTCCCAAGGACTCTGTATCTATGCGCATCGCCATTGCGCATAGGGTACTAAGTCCGTCGGGTAAACATAGCAAGGGGTCTTTAGCAGGTAAAACACTCAGGGCAATTCTGCACAATGGAAATAATTTATTGTAAAATATAGTAAACCCGAAACCCTTAAATAGCGAAGTTCAAAATCACAGATCATTTTCCAGTAAATAGTCTCCCACCCATGCGCCATATTTGTATTTGGAAGCCCACCATGAGGAATAGAAATGTATGACACCTTCAGTGAAAAGAACATATTCCAGGCTAGAAACTTGCCCACTTATGCTTATCGCCACCTCAAATTTTTTTTTTAAGTTTTACTTAAAAGGCACAATAGTGCCCAAACTGTGCCCACTCACAGGTATTACACCAAAAATTTTAAGCAAAGAGGAAATAGACCTTACTTCTCCCATGGGGCCATATTTAAAAGGTGTGGTGTTTGCTTTTTAAGATCACTATCATAAATTTACAATAGCGATCGTAAATGTACGAATGTGGCTGTAACCTACAAACCCCGATCGTAGATTTAAGATCGCTCATTAATACCATTGCATTAGTTTCATGCACACAAAGTAGAAAGTAGGAATAAGGTTTTTTTTACCTCCATGCTACATAAAGTTTTTCGGTGTTTGGCTGCTTTTAGCCCTTTAATATTGTAATTAACAATTACCAAACAAACATCTTATAATCCTTTAATTAAAACTATACATTTCAAGACCTTTGTTTTCACCTTTCCCCAAAGAAGAGATCATGGTCAAGCAGGAAGAGTTCAGCATGACATAGGGTTGTGAGAGCAAAGCCATATGATTTCTTATTAGAGTCTCCAGAGAGAAGATAAAATAGATTTGCCTCTGGAGGAACATGCTTTGAGATATCAGACACCATACTAGCAAATGAACTTTTGAAATTAAAAGAAAAAATGTTACAGGGAGAAGAAAAGATGATTATTCCAACCTCCCAATATTGTTTCATTGAGGAGCTACAGCACATAGAGATTTCATCTGCCAGCTTATGGCCTTAGGCCTTCCTGTATTAAAGATAGTGCTGAAGCACCTAGGAAGCCTGACAGAAGCAATTTTCTTTGTGCTGCCGCTCCTCATAGAAATTATATTGGGAGGTAGAAAGAAAGTACAAATACTACCCCCTGCTCTGGGTACTTTCTTTTAACTGTTTTCAAGTTATTCAAAGTTTAAAGTTCATACACAATATAGCTCTCTAATATAAACATTTTAAGTGTGCATGTTATATACAAAAATTGTTTAGATCAGCAAAATTCCACTACTCCAAACCTTTTTCAGAATTTAATTCTGAGCTGGGATCCTGAGAAATTATCATTTAAAATCACAGGGATCTTATCGGGAAAGAACTCACCAGAAGCAGAAATATAATATGTTCCCCATCACTGACCTCTTACTAGGATCTGTGGCAGCCTGCAACACACATTTCTGCAACAATTAAGAAAATCATCAGAGAAAAAAAAAGGGGGATGGAGGGGGGGAGTGGCAATAATAATAATTTATAATAATTTACTGACAAAGCAGGCACAGATAAATGGTAACAGATTTTTACTTCTCTCAAATTGTAGTTTCAGATAATGTAAATTGTTTGAGTGAGTATGTGACCCTTTAATTCTTGAGAAAATATGCTTGCATTTTGTGTAATCGACACGACCTTGACATGACAGTCCCCCTTTCCCCTTCACCTGTTATGGTCAATGGAAAAAAAAAATCTTTCACTGTGTGTGTGGTGACTGCTTTCTAAAATTCCCTTTTCTTGACAAAAGCAAAACAATATTTAAAACATAAATTAATGCAAAAGTAAACATTTATTTTTCAATATTATTATTTTTGGTACAGCTCAGAATCCCAGCAAATAAAATAATGTTTTTCTTATCGTTCATAAAAAAATAAATAAAATTAAGTGAAATTACAATATAAGAAAAGCAAACTGCATGAATTCCAAAAAAAAAAAAAAAAAAATAATTGCTGATTAAAACAAGAAAAAAACCAACACCGCGCATTGTTATAAACATTCTGGCTGTAGAATATTAAAAACACAAAATTAATATCACACTTTTATTTCTTGGCCTACACAGCTGAACTGATTTAAGATGAAACTATTTAATTTTGGCCACTAAGTAGTGTTTCAACTTACCTCATTCTCAAAATAGGTCCCTGCTGTGTCAAAGTCAGAATAATGTGTGTGGAGAAGTTTATCATCTTACTTAGACTTCCTCAACTCATCAAGGTTGAGGCATTAGTGCAGTCCTGCCTCTAAGCCAATCCGACGGGCTCCGGTCCACCCCCGGCTTTCAATTCCATGCAAAGCAGAGCCCTTAAACTGCATAAATGAGAGCAGTAAGTAAGATCGGGGACTTTCTAACAATATATTAATGCGTTCGACATGCCCTACAACATATCAAAAGTCAAATTTTGGGGTGGACACCCCATGCCCTTCATTAAGAAATAGGTATGTGTTTTTGTGCACTTAAGTGCCCCATTCTGGGAAAAGAATACAGTGCTATCAAGATTTTTGGAATGGAAAAGTTGAGTGTTTTGTAAGCACATTTTATTTTTAGAGAAATATGTACAATAGTAGGCAAGGCACGATTACTATTAATCCAGCACAGTTAAAAAATAAAAGGACTCATCAAAATCGCCCCAAATTATTTCAGTGTAGTCTAGCACGTATAGGTAAGCTGTGTTACAGGGTATGCCCCCCAAAAACTGGTCAATGTCAGTTACCTGATTCAACTGATATATTGCACTTTATACCTGCCATTACTAACTCAGATATTAAAGGATTAAAACCCGCAAAATACGAAAAACAAAAAAAATTATCTCCCCAAAAAAGAAAAAATCATTGTCCCAGGAAACGATTATTGTAAGTTGATATTTTCTAGCATTTAGTTGACCCCTCCCTCCAATGCACTCATCAAGGCTGTGAAAACTGAAATACAGAGAATAATAATATTGTATACCCGCGCCTCCTCGCGAATGCTTAGAAAGCTTCCTCGAGGAGACAGAGGAGGCAGATACTGATGCCAGAAAGCGAATATAAGAGAATTAAATTCGGGCTACAATGCAGTATTGCTATTTTTGCAAAAAAACCATGTCTTTACCATAATGTAAAATCATCACTGCATTAGAATTGGTATATTTTATAGCCACAAGTGTATATGGAGGAATTTTAAGTACGTACACACGTTAGATAAATCTTTCATTAATCAACAACTCCATACACATATGATCAACCAACCCCCATACAAATATGATCAAACCAACCCCCATACACATGAAACTTGACACTTAATCAAGACATTCTATGGGGGAGAGGAACCATTACAACCTAACAAGCCCAACAATGCGATCGCACCATCATCATAAGTGAGTGAGTCAGGGTGGATCACTTTACACACTGTCAAATGCGTTTTATACATTAGATGTCTAGCCAAATGTTGACTATTTCAGTCAACAATTATCAACATTTGTACAGAGCGTTAAAGTAATAGCATAAATATATATATTTCCCTTGTAGTGGACTCTTTCTCACCAATAATAAAAGGTGCAAACCAAGATAATAAACAAACAGGCTCATTTACCCAGAGCCACTATCGCTCTGGTAAAGTTAATGACAGCTATAAGCCGGCGTTAAAATTCAGCGCTAAAACTAGCGCAAATGTTATATTTAAATCACGAGCATCGGATGCACGGGTGATTTTTGCGTAACCTGCGCAATGTGGAGTTAAAGTTGCGCTAACAAGGTAGCTTATTTGCCCAACAACTCTGGGTAAATCTTCTCCAAAATGTCCAAAGATGAAGGTGCACTCATGGGTGTTTTCCAACATTTTTTTATAAGAATGTGCAATCAGGCAATGTTTTGGTCTAACAACTCAGACCTTTATCAAGCCATGTTAGACCGAAACGTTGCCTGATTGCGCATTCTTATAATAAAATTTGGGAAAAGACCTGTGAGTGACCTTCATCTTTGGGCATTATAATTTTATATATAAAACAAAGAATGCCTATTTTTACAGCTTATTTAAATAAATCTCTTAAATTCTGTTTTATTTTCAAATTTTTATGGCCATAATCACAGACCAATATTTATGTCAGAATGTTCATTGGTGATTAGGAAACCTATATTTTAGCAAAATTAGTAGTTAAATGGGTCAGTAAATCACGTCAATCGTTGGTCTTCAATCGTTCCTCACAATTAGTCAAACTTGGGTACCATCAGCTATCAAGCATTACACCTTTTGATCGAAATAATTGGGCAGAAATTGCTCCTTAGCTGCTACACAACTAAATATTTCTGGTCAGCCATACAGTGTTCATAAAATCTGAAAGGATATAAACACTGCACAGCTTACAGAAATTAAAGGGAACATTATTCGAGACTAAAAAATATTTATAAAAAGTAATATAACAAAAACAATTCTGCTTTTTCCAAATTCTCCCACCCCCCCCCCTTAATTTTTGGCCTTTCAATGAGATATAGACACAGTTTTTTATCTAGCAGAAACTTTTACAAAGATATAAAGGGATCTACATTAAAAGATCGCTTTTTTAAAAGAGCATTTTATACCATTGGTTAGGCCCTTGTGACAAAAGGGGGCGGAGCAACAACACTACAATTGTCCTTTAAAATAGCAATAAAAAATCTTACAGCTCCCTAATTTTTTTGTTTATGGCAGTGATCACTTCTATCATAAATTCAATTGAGGTAATATTTGGTTGTGGGAAAAATTACCAATGAAAAAAAACCAGACAATTAAAGAGTGTTTCAACAAATGTATTATTATAAAATATGGGCATCTTGGCTGGTCATTTCATCTTTAAAGGATGTTACATAAAATGTGGGTCTTTTCAGAAAAGAAGGCAGCGACCAAGCACTCAAATTCAAACCTACCTACAGTTCCTAGTTGGCCACAGACACATGGAGCAGCCCCCTAACTGTTAACCTAATCAAAATAGAGCATGCAGTGCCAATGGGTGATGGAGATATCAGCTCTCCAGCTTATCTGAAGTGTTGAACTAAATTTACATAAAATAGAAAACTTACCGAGAATTAGTAAGTGATCTAAGGTGCTGTTTGCCTAATCTTTATTTTTACATTTTCTATTAATTACCAGGTTGCAAATATAAACTTGTATCATCCTCCCAAATCTTTTGATTTGCTAACATTCAAAAAAGCTTGTGTTCTAATTAATATACTATTTTCTGCAAACCCTCTTTATATACAAAGTATTAATTAATTCAAATGCCAAAAACGCTTGTGTCAATAGATGTCTACATATTATTTCATAGTATTTACTATTAATAATTACAAAAAATCGTTGTGTCACCTTAGATTCACTGACAGTAGAACAGGTAGGTATCTTGAGGACACAACACTGCAAAAATATAGAGAATGCTTATATATATATCTTGGTGGTTTATGTGTAGTTCTAACAGTGAGATCTTAGAAATGTACAAGTGAAAAAAAGGCTGAGGATATTAACCTTAATACTTGGTGAATCACATAAACAGACCAATACTGTAATGCCATGCTCCCTCTTTTCAGTCATTGAAATCTTAAGGGACTTCTTGGGTGTCAGAATACACAGACAGTTTATGGACCAGCAAAAAAAATAATCAAGGACTACTGAAACCTTGTTGCTAATTTAGGGTCGGTGAGAAAGTGTGGGCTGAATGAGGTTTGTATTCTCAATTCCCTCAATAAAACTTAGAAATGCAGAAAACCGCGTGCCAAAAAAAATCTTTAGTGTTGCTGGGAAATACCATAAAGAAACATATTAAAGATGAAACTCTTTTCTTCAAGTAACTAGATGTAACTAGTAACATTGATAGATAAGATGAGAGAGGATCTGATAGATTGACTAAAACATTATGAGCTGGTCAGTGATTGGGAAATGTGGTTATTAGGAAACTTATTGGTCGAATCATTTTACAAGAATCTTAATTTCGCTTTAGACAAAGCCAACAATTTTGATTATAGCACAGAATTTTAAATAACAGCCTTTAACAGTATACTATACGTTTGTAGCATTGGTTGTAAGAAAGTGTAGAGGTTGTGGGGAACGCGCATGTTCCTGTCTAGAATAAAGCGGATAATATTTCAAGAAACTAAGAAAATCTAATCCTTTGAAAAAGGCCTTTTTTCATTTTGTTAAAACAAATTATTGGTCTGTGTAACTTGGCAATCAACTGTATCCACTGCCAATCTTTAATTCAAATTAATTAGATTCAATGCAAAGCATACTGGCACTTTACATTAATCCTGGTTTTTTATTTAGGTTACTTGTTATCTATAATTATATTTTTGGGAAGCTGAGTACTTTACCTCCTGTTTCTAGTTGCAAGACCTAAATGGCAGGTCCAAAGTTAGAAGCGAGAAATTCTATAACTGACGCAGTCTACCCTGACTGCAGGGAAAGACAAAGAAGCAGGAGAGATGTCAGAGTCAGAAACGTCCTCACAGATCATTTCAGAGCTACCACAAAGCCTTTTGTGTTTCCTTTAAGACAACTTGTGTTACATTGCAAGTTTCATGAAGATCCGGAGCTCCGAAGAAATCTCATCTCTTTTTAATGCAACAATCCTCCCCAGGTTTCTAAGTTTGAGGCATGCCACATGGCTATTTTTTTAATGGAAAAAAAAAAGATGGAGAATGCCCCAATATTACCAAGATGAGCGGCGTGACCAGAGTAGTGATGCTGGAGAGTGTTTTTAGACATTGAAGCTTCGGATCTTCATGGAACTTGCAAATAAGGCGGGTATACACAAGCAAGGTTTTGGTTGGGACGAAAAATCGGATGTTGGTTGCTCGTTAGTCAGGATTGGACAAATGGATGATAGGGTATGCAGATAAATCACGACCAATCTTGCTATTCCCTATGGACCACATGATCAGCTGGGACAAACAATCAAATGAATACAGGGAATTCACAAACCTATGATACTCTCATGAAATGTAAACTCTAAGATGGAACATTGCAGCCCATTAAGACAATATGCAACTGTTTTTCTTTATTATGTGTGAGAAAACCTGGAGTGAGTAAAAGGTTGATTTTCATAGGGAAAAATTGCTACCGGTACCTCTTGTTTGGATAATTGTTTACACACACAACCTTAAATGTCATTTTTCCCATTCTGGAAATGGGACATAATAGCATGAAAATTTGAGGCATTGATTTATTATTTATGCGGCCCAGCGCACTGCAGTCTTTTTGGAGTCCACTGAATTTCTCTTCTACATATTTTCAAGTGCGGCAGGGGGTCTGAGTGCACAAGCGCTCGCTTCTTCAAATGCACTGCCTTTAAATGTCTATAATATATTCATACTTTCATTACAAAAAAACATTGTTCAGTCAGAGAGACATATCTGTATTGTTCTCCATATCAAATATTTTGTTTTAAAGAAACAGCGTCCAACAACATAAAACATAGTTAGCACTGAGAGAAACAAGCTGTTCCTGATTCTTCTGGTGAATAGCAAGGTCATAGCATTTGCGCATATGTATAAAGCCCCATGTTACAGATTCTTTGGGTGTATTTTTAGCGCAGAGACCATCTATCCAACTTCACACACAAATGTGCTGGATAGAAGCTTTGTAAGAAATGAAGCTGGCTTTTTTTTCTACAAAAGCCTTTAATTAACTGGATCTAAGTAGGCAATTTCTATACATCAGCAGGAATTATCCACTTTTAAAGCCAATAAAAGATTCAGCTTTGGCATCGTCCCCTGACACTGCAGTAAGGCAGAGGGGGGAAAAAGATATTTAAAAAGAGCTTCCTATTTAGGAAGCAATTCATTGGAAAATTCACAAAGGCTTTAAAGATTGGACATCACAGCTCAGCAGGTGCAAACAAATCTATTCCCATCTTTGTTTTAAAGATTTAATGTACTAGGTATAAATAAATAGAGATTACGTAAGCCAAAAATTGACCCTTTCCTCTAATAAACTGATGGAACGGTGTGTAAGTGTCTCTAAATCATCGGCCAACTTGTAGCCAAACAATTCCATTGTGGTTTACAGACATTTGGACCACCGGGCTATTTAAAGGGTATATCTAATCTCCACTTCTCAAACTGACAGAGGAGTTCTTTTGAGTAGAATAAATGCCATTGCTGTCTTGCGAGGCTTGAGAATTTTTTACTATCCATTCCTCTACCTGTGGTGAGTAATTGAAATGCCAGCAAATCTGTACATCTTTGGCCTTTTGAGGGGGACTTGCAATATCTTCATATCGTACTAACATATATCGTCCACGTGAGCCAATTTGGTTGCTTCAGGCCTAGCTCCGCAGACATACGAATATTTTCACAGTTGCCCTTTAAATTAGCACTTCATCTTCAGGTATTGGAGAAGCACCCTCCAAAGCCATTTTTTCCATGAATCATACTTCCCTGTAAAAGCTACCATGGTGAAGCTAGCACAGCTCTAGGGTCTCGCACCAGTTGTATTATCCTCATATCCAAACGAGGGTCTTCAACTAAAGTGCGCAGATATTCCAGCTGGCGAATACGTAATGCTTTAATGCGACATGATCTTTTTTTAAGCAGCCTTCCATGCTAATGTCATATCAGGGGGGCACACCCTGGCTTTTGCAGTGGTATCTTTCAAAAACCTTTTTAACAATTGGTGTGCACACAGGTTCTTCCCATAATGACTTGCTGGAACCCCTGCGGAACATGAATCTTGTAAGGTGGTTTTCCGGAGATGGTAAGATAAAGCTTTCCAAAATATGGAGGTCACATAAAAGAAGTTGTTGAAGGACATCTCTATACACTATAGCTGAACCCACAGCATTGGCACCCACAGATTCAAAAGAGACTGTTCGTTCAATGTGCCACAGAGGCTCGAACAAGTAGAAATATATTATTCTGTGGTTAAGAATTCCCCCACAAATGAAGAAGGACGTGTGGTAGCCATTAGAAGTATATGTGTCGAGGAGCTTTAGATAATTTGTCGAAAAATGGCTGTTTCCCTCCATACTGTAAAGTATCATTTACTAATTATTTCTGAATTGTGTAAAGGCTGGTCCAATGAATTGAGAGACATAAGAGAACCATTCTCTAAATAGATAACATTCGTGCCTGTGCTGTTTGCCTCAAAGGCTGTCTGTGGGGCTTGCTTCAAATTGAGTGAGTCGGAAACCCTACAGAATGAAAATAGACAGTTTTAATATAGAGATACAACACATTATCATAGTCAAACATTTGTATTCTTTTAAATAAAACTATTCTCTAATGACTATGAAGAGTTCAATTATTTTAGAATTCAATGAGGACACTTAAATATAGTTATATATATATTGCAGATTCAAAGACAATGCAAATGTGGTTGTATACATGTTCTGTGAATGCACAAAAAAAACTTTTGTCTTTAATTGTCTCTTGTACTGTTAGTTTTCTCATATATTTATTTATTTAAGGAACACTAAAATGTGTATATTTTCTTTTTAGCTAAAAAGTAAATTCCTTGCGAGGTAGGAGTGCGTACCTGTGGCTGACAACTGTCCCTCACACAGCAGTAGGAGTTGTGCCTCCTACCTCACTGAAAATCATACAATTATTCCAATAAAAACCAAGTGCCTTTTTGATTCGCAATGGCATTTTTTAAATAATAGAAATTGCAGCAACTGTTCCTATTGTGTGTGTTGGGTCCTTTTTTTAAGCAATGCGTACTAGATTTTTGTCCCATTTTTGTCCATTCTACACTTCAATTTTAAGTCCTTGAAATGTAAAAAAAATGGACATGTGGACACAAATGCATTAGTATTAGAGATGGACTCGAATTCGAACACCGAGCACTGAATACGCGAGTAAATGTCCATGGTATCTAGGCGTGAAATAGCTCGAAAATAGCGAAGTGAGAGAGTAAAATTGATTTTTCAAAAGTCCTGGATATCGAACATGTTCCCCAGACCATTTCCCAGGTCCCACAGCATTACATTAAGTTACCATTGATATTTAATTGTATTCATTAAACTTTTCGAACTATTTGCTCCCATGACTTTAATGGGTCCGTTTTCGAACTTTTGAACTTTCCATATAGTCGACAGTTCGAAAACGGACCAAACTTTCAAAAGTTCGGCCATCTCTAATTACTATATGAATTTTTGTGTCGAGTTTTACCCACAATCCTTATGGAAAATGGTAGTGCAAATGCAGACAACTCACACAAAATGCAATGCATTTTTCCTGTGCGGTGCAGTGGGACCTAGCTTATTCTGTGGAGTCTTTATAAAAGGTGTCTGTAAATTCCATACAAGTGCCCTTTATTAAAAGGAACTCCTACCTTAAATATAATTATATATAAAATATATACTATAAAAATATTCAGGACCATGCTTCTAGCTGCAATCTTCCAAACTTACAGCAGTATTAGGGCAGTGCTTCAGTTTACATTGGTGTGACATCACCAACACAATTACTTTGCCCCCTCGCTGCTGGTTTTGGATGTGCCCACTTGCATCCAACAGCTGGAACCGAGTATCATCAGCTGCATCATGGGCTCCACCCCCAAATTTCTTAAAATTTTTAAAGAAACCACAAAGTCTGAAAAATAATTTTTTTTTTCTCCCTAAGGTGTCCATAGGCAGTGGAAAGAATGTATGGTTCAGCAGGTAACTAGCTTGATAAAAGAAAAACTTATGGAGGTGGGCGCCTTTTACACAGAGACTCAGAAAACAAATCCAACCTGGAAATGTAACTTACATGCCTTTTACTTAAGATTCACAGAAGCTAGAGACATCAACCTTGGCTTGGTTGAAAGTTATGAGATCTTTTCAATGACAAATTGTATTGAGGGCACTTGTTATAGAGACAGTACCCTTCAAAGGGTATTATAATGAAAAAAGGTTATTTTAAATTGACCTAACTGGAAACTATAATTCTTCCCAACCAACACTTTATCGTTTTTTTGTTGATCTGGCCCCTATTTCTTTTAGATATCCAATCTAAAACTTATTATATTTCAGCTGTCAATCAAGTTCCTTGCTCTCAAAAACGATTCTTCAGTGGTAGTTTTACTGTAGCTGGAATGGTGACACAGTTTTGACAGTTGGAAGCTGTATGCTGTGTGCAGGCTTGACAGTTGGTTTGTGGGAAAAAAAAGTCAGGTCGGATGGAAATGGGGTGGTTAAAAGAGGGTGGGGGGACACTGCTCCTAACAAAATGTGTGCTGGATTCAAGGCATGCAGCAACACACCTCGGAAGTGAGTAAGTGCTACTAACATGTATTCAATTATAGATTAAGAGGATGCAAAGTCATTTTTTCAGTATAGTGGCCCTTTAGTAGTAGCAATGTGAACAAAGGTATTCTTTATGTGCAAGTCTGTAAACATTTTGCATATGAGCAAATTCCAGGATTAAAAACTAATTTTTAACACGGCAGTTTAAAAAAAAAAAAAAAACAACAAAAAAAAACCAGTCAGTTGTTAAGTATTATTTGTCTTTTGAAGCCATTTCAAATAGTATTATGTCAGCTTATTGCAAGACTACAAGAGGAAAGCTAATGCTGTATATATAGAGTTAACAAGAAGGCACATCCAAAAGAGGTGCCAGTAACATGACATGCCGTAAGGAGGAGGGAATGTGGTCTAGAAAACTAACTGAAAAGTGGAGTACATTCACTGGCAGCAGCAAGTGGAAGTAACAGCCATTCACTGAATACAGAGGACAGCAGTCCAGAAGACAATACAAGGTGACAAAGTGTTATACACTTTTTACCGGTAATATGTAAGCAGTGACATTTCTTACTTTGAGATGATCTTGCTTTCTTTCAATAATGACAAGAACCACCAAAAATCCCAAGAACAGGGCATATTTGGCTTTCATTCTAACAGTTCTTAAAATATCTCTGTAATCCATGGGAAGATTTGGCATTATATCATGGCAAAGAAAAATGGCTGTTTATTTTTCCTGGAGGGTGGAGGACTTCTTGGCCCCATTCATTCAGCTAGACAAGGATTGCTTAGGATTTCCTCCTTCCAGGAGCCAAATGTCATTGTTTATCTGTGAGAAGAAATGGATATTATACAATTTAAACAACCCAAACAACGTATATAAAATGTACAGTGTATTTAGGCGGCAAAACTCAAAAAAGAACAAACTTAACTGCTGTCTATTCTTAATGCTTGGAAGAAAGTGCTGTTCTTGCTGCCCTGGCATAGAAGCTATTTTAAATCATGTAGGCATATGCAATTTCAGAGACAGTACAGTATAGTGTCCCACTATAGCACAGTGCATCATCATGTTTATGGACAACACATTGCACATTAACAGTGATTACAAATAATATTAAAGCACACTAGGATAGGATAACATACAGTGACTGAAGCAATTCATTCTTTTATTATTATGGATTTACAGCCAGATGCACCAAGAGGCGCAGTGGCTGAAAGTGAAGTTAAAAGACACGCTAACGATGTTATATCAGTTAGTGTGACTAAACTCCTTTGTTGCGGCAGCAGCGTGGCTAACGCGAAAGTTAACAGCGCAGCTGCCGCAAGCGATGGTATATGCCGAAACCGGCATTCTATTGCGCACTTTAAACACTAGCTAATATCTGTCGTTAAAAGTGCCTGAATAGGAAAAACAGAAGAGAGCGATGCTCCGCGGCTTTTATTTGCATTAAGTTAAATGACAGAACAGTGATGTTCACCAAAAAGGTGATCACATGTATTGTCAAAACGATAGTTTGTAGACAACGATAGACAATGTAATTGCAGTGTCTATGTGATGTGCAATGCGAATTGATCCGAAAAACTGATTTACCCATGTGTTTTAATTAATTCTAATTCTCTTTAAAAATCTGCCCTTGTCATAAGCCAGTGTAAGCAGAAAGAATGTATTTATGCATGTTGTAATGCCTTATCATTTTCATCTAGAACAGTGACATTTCTACAAAAATTATTCCCTTTCTGGGCAAGTTCTAGTTTTACACTGGAACTTCCTCTTCCTGAACAACTGAACAAAATATATAATATATATATATATATATATAGATAATATATTATATATATATATCCCTTATATTACATAAATATTTATATTTTTTATTATTATTATTATTATGGATTTATATAGCGCCAACATCTTCCGTATTTAATTATATTCTAATTCTCTTTAAAAAATCTGCCATGTTATAAGCCAGTGTAAGCAGAAAGAAGTATTTATGCATGTTGTAATGCCTTATCATTTTCATCTAGAACAGTGACATTTCTACCAAACTATTTGTTCCCTTTCTGGGCAAAGTTCTAGTTTTTACACTGGAACTTCCTTTCCTGAACACTGAACAAATATATATATATATATATAATATATATATATATATCCCTTATATACATAAATATATTATATTTTATTTATTATTATTATTATGGATTTATATAGCGCCAACATCTTCCGTAGTCGCTTTACAATTACACGTATACATTCACATCACATTTTTATAGGAGATTGCGTTGAGTTTTTAGGAGCTACCAATGAGGTGGGGGTATAAGATATTACATATAGGAAATGTGTATTTGTATGTGTGTACTATATCACTATTACCATTTAAATGACCATCAGTAAATGTATATAAAGTATAGCACTGACTTATATTAGGTACAAGGCAAAATATACAAAATACATCAACTTACTTACAGAGCTGAGATCCCTATTTGAACATGGAATGGTCAAAATGGGAGTTTAAACCACACCCCTGTGTCTGCTCCATGTGAAAGGAAGTGTAATCCCAAAAAAGTTTCTGTCTGCTACACGGATATGATGTGTATTGTAATGGACATATACACCAAGGCTCCTTATATACCACTTCCAGCCTGCAGGTGGTGTCAGTGAGTAATAAGAGACAAGACATCCCTGCTCTCTATGGCTAGGAGGAGAGAAAGTGAATGTAGATTGTGGTGTGAGCTTTGGAGAGATATTGAATGTAACACAAGATCCTGTGTTTAAGATCATGTTACCACCTGTATAAGATCTGTTAAGATAGGTATAAGATCCTGTGTATAAGATCCTGTGCATAAATAAGATCTGCCACCACCTGTTGGCGGAGGACAGATTATTGGACAGACAATTTATCTTATTGGATACAAACTCTGAGACAACAGATAAGTGTACAATAACTTACAAGGACACACAATTATACAGGCCTGGTCAATATACAAAGTGGTGCACCTAGACAGGGACACCCTGATAATGCACGTTATGTGGGGAATCTGTTTATATGCACTGTCTGCTTTGTGCCAGACTACCAGAGTAACCCACTGTGCCATGCTACCCATAATCCTTCCCTAAAGCAGTGATCTGGTACAAATTGGTGGCAGCGGTGCTGGTAATACCATTTATTCTCCCTGTTTTCTCTGTAGTTTGTTCTCTGTATTAAGCTATGGAGGCGGCTACGGAAAGTATTGATTTAAATCCTCCGTCCTTGTAACTGCAGATGAAATTCCCCAATTACACTCCGTAGCTCTACCAGGCCCAATTGCCAAACCTATTTTTAAACCTGATCCATTTGATGGGGTAACTAGGGAGTGGACTGATTGTAATACTGAAATAAAAAGCAGTTATCAGTAATTAAAAATTGCTCTGAAGCATTTTTTCCAATTAGATCTGTATAAAAGAGTATATAAAGGATAAATCCATTTATTTATGTAAACTGGGAATAAGAAATGTTTGTTTATACGTTAGATTATTAGGGCAATGCTATTATAATAAAATGATGCTGTGAGGTACTTTCTGTTATAATATATATGAGGTACAATAACATACACACACATAATTTCCATTGTGCACCAACAGGCACACTTTTGCTAGTATATATTTATTTATTTATATTTTTTAAAGAAATGCAGAGAACAAAAAACATGTCAGATAAAAATAAGCATGTTTTAAAATAGTAACACAAACTTCCTTATCCTTTTGCTTAGATCCGCTATCTAAAGTATGAAAAGGAAGTTCCAATAAACAAAGTGAAGATTAAGCTGAAATGCAGCAATAATATGATAATATAAAATGTAGAAGCTATTTAAATTGGATGTGCAGTAATATTCTGTTTTGTTTGTATGTATGATTTAGGTCATTAGTTGCATTTGATAGATTTTGGATGTACTTGTTTTCAGAGCAGCTGATGAAAGAAGTAAATGTAATGTTATTTTATTGTTATTGTAGTTATCCATCCTGCCAGATTACTAAACAATGTTGGCATTTGGACAGTTAATGGGCACCAATAATCTAACAGTTTTAGGCTGGGTACACACGGCCGGACTATTTGTCCCGAGCAAGCATTCGGACGGGACAAATGTCCATCGTTAGCGGCGAATTTGCGCACGATTGATCTGAATTTTCCACCGCGTCCGGCCGCCCCACACCAGCTGATATTTTTGGCCGACAGACTAAAAGTGCCGTGAATCGGTCAGTCGCCTGATAATATTGGCTGGTGAGTACCCAGACTTAGGGCCAGACAATATTTCGGTTGAATTGGTTGGGTAATTGATGGTGATTTAGGACATGACCAATGGTTTCTAACTAATTTTAAGCAAAAATATTCAATAGGGCATGCACAAAGTTAATTTTTAATAACAGAATATTGAGAGTTACATTATATCCATCGGATCATCTACTAAATCACATTATTCTCTGCAACATGTACAAAGAAAACAAACCAACAAACCTTAAATATCCTACTTTAACATAGCCTTATACTTCTTTTGTGCTCACACCTTTGCCCCGTAAAATACGTGGGTACATTATCTGCTTATGTTATGAGACTAGTGCAAACAGCTCCAAGTTGAAGCGTTAGTATAAAATCAGATACACATAGGTAAGCATGCTAAACAATTTGGAAAACATGGCTAGAAAAAATTACATATTACTGTACAAAACCAAATAGATATAAGGACGGATCATACATTTGGGGCATTCACATCACTAATTAAAGCTAAAATGTGCTGCTTTTTATAGAATCAAAGGGAAACTAAATAAACTATACCAGTTCCAAAGCACTTTAAAGATAAGTGCACTGTAAAATCAAGTTATGTTCATTTGGAAGCTGCAGCTTTAAAAATACTGTTGCCATATTTTTTTTACCTATGCCCCTCCAGAGCCTATGTTTGTGTCTTGAAAGTTGCTGACATCTTTTACTGGTTGCTGAATGTTAGCTCCGCCCCTCTGACATTTCCTCTGCTTTCTCTGCTTAAGCCTCAAATAGTAATGCTGTGAGTTCCATGCACTCTCCTGTTGAGCCTCAAACAGTAATGCTTGTGGGTTCTGTGCACTCTCCGCTGAGGTTCAAGCACGAGAGTGCACAGAACTTACAGGCATTACTGTTTGAGGCTAAAGCAGGAGAGTGCACGGAACTTACAGGCATTACTTGAGACTCAAGCAGGAGAGTGCACAGAACTCTCAGGCATTCTGTTTGAGGCTAAAGCAGGAGAGAGTGACGGAACTCACAGGCATACTGTTTGAGGCTCAAGCAGGAGCGAGTGCACGGAACTCACAGGCATACTGTTGAGGCTCAAGCAGGAGAGAGTGCACGGAACTCACAGGCATTACTGTTGAGGCTCAAGCAGGAGAGAGTGCACGGAACTCACAGGCATTACTGTTTGAGGCTCAAGCAGGAGAGAGTGCACAGAACTCAAGGCATTACTGTTTGGGATCAAGGAGGAGAGTGAACGGAACTCACAGGCATTACTGTTTGAGCTCAAGCATGAGAGAGTGCACGGAACTCACAGGCATTACTGTTTGAGGCTAAAGCAGGAGAGTGACCGGACTTACAGGCATTACTGTTTGAGGCTCAAGCAGGAGAGTGCACAGAACTCTCAGGCATTACTTTTTGAGGCAAAGCAGGAGAGAGTGCACGGAACTCACAGGATTAATGTTTGAGGCTCAAGCAGGACAGAGTGCATGGAACTCACAGGCATTACTGTTTGAGGCTCAAGCAGGAGAGAGTGCACGGAAACTCACAGGCATTACTGTTGAGGCTCAAGCAGGAGGAGAGTGCACGGAACTCACAGGCATTACTGTTTGAGGCTCAAGCAGGAGAGAGTGCACGGAACTCACAGGCATTACTGTTGAGGCTCAAGCAGGAGAGAGTGCACGGAACTCACAGGCATTACTGTTTGAGGCTCAAGCAGGAGAGAGTGAACGGAACTCACAGCATTACTGTTGAGGCTCACAGCGAGAGGTGCACGGACTCAGGCATTACTGTTTGAGGCTCACGCGAGAGAGTGCAAGAACTCACAGAGTTAGCAGAGGAGGTCACACAGCATGAACGAAGGCACATAAGGCACTAGAAGTGAGGATGGCATAGCAGGACATCAGATTGATGCTAAAGAGACGAGTGAGACAGTGCACGGAACTCACAGGCATTACTGTTTGAGGCTCAAGCAGGAGAGAGTGCCGGAACTCATAGGCATTACTGTTTGAGGCTCAAAGCAGGAGGTGCACGGAACTCACAGGCATTACTGTTTGAGGCTCAAGCAGGAGAGTGCATGGAACTCACAGCATTACTGTTTGAGGCTCAAGCAGGAGAGTGCATGGAACTCACAGGCATTACTGTTTGAGGCTCAGCAGGAGAGTGCACAGAACTCACAGGCATTACTGTTTGAGGCTCAAGCAGGAGATGTACGGAACTTACAAGGCATTACTGTTGAGGCTCAAGCAGGAGAGTGCCCGAACTCACAGACATTTTGTTTGAGGCTGGAGCAGTAGAGTGCACCGAACTCACAGGCATTACTGTTTAAGGCTCAAGCAGGAGAGTGCACGGAACTCACAGGCATTATTGTTTGAGGCTCAAGCAGGAGAGTGCACGGAACTTACAGGCATATTGTTTGAAGCTCAAGCAGGAGAGTGCACGGAACTCACAGGCATTATTGGTTGAGGCTCAAGCAGGAGAGTGCACGGAACTCACAGGCATTATTGTTGAAGCTCAAGCAGGAGTGTGCACGGAACTCACAGGCATTACTGTTTGAGGCTCAAGCAGGAGAGTGCACGGAACTCACAGGCATTACTGTTTGAGGCTCACAGGAGAGTGCACGGAACTCAACCGGAAAACTCAAGCAGGAGAAAGCAGAAGAAGAAATCTCAGAGGGGCGGAGCTTAACATTCAGCAAAAAGTAACAACTTGTCAGCAACTTTCAAGGTACAAAGCTAGGCTCTGGAGGGGATAGGTAAAAAAATATGGCAAAGTATTTTAGAGCTGCAGCTTCCAAATAAACATAACTAGATTTTACAGTGCACTTACCTTTAACAGTGAATTTCCATGATCACAAAGTGTTCCAGTTGGGGGGGGTCACATTTTTTATGGTAGGGAAACCAACTTAGGGAATGTTTTAAATACCTTACTATATAGGAAATATAAGTTTTACGCTGATGAATGACATTAGACAATCTATGTAGCTTGAAATGTCCCAGTTGTTTATAGTATTAATATTTGTAACAAAATTTGCAACCATAATAAAACACAAACAATGACATTGAAACGGCCCATCATCAATAGAACTGCAAAGCTTTATTAAAAATAATCTGCACATTACACTGTGAGTTAGTTAGGGTTTAATTTTCTGGCAAACTAACCTCTTCAACCTCAGAATAAAAGTACCCAGGATGGACCTACAAGTCTAGGTTCATTCCCAGGATGTCCCACCTTCTTGTGGAACCAACATAAAGGATTGTTTAAACTGTTATATCTATGGCAAGGGATGAAATGTTAGACACTACATTTTAAGGTGCATTGGCTTTCTAGCTCCTGGGATTTGTCCAGCCTTGTTTATGAATCCCTTGCTGTTAATCAGTAAGTAATGCTAATCTGTTTGGCATGACTAATTATTTCGTGATTTTAGTGTTAGAATCTATTATGGCACCCTAGCATTAATTATTTATCATTGACCCTTTAATTAGCTGTTATACATAGATTTGCTTTGTATGCTATTTTACAACTGTCCCTAAGCTAAGCTTACCAATTGAAATGAAAGTGTGTGTTAAACGAAGATAAGTAACCGATCTATTTTAGAAAAAACATTTAGCATAAATAATTGCCACTGAGCTGTTCCAAATGTCACATTAAATGTTTTACCCAACAAAAACCTATTACAGTAAATGCTAACTTTGGTTGCATCAGGTGTTAGCCAGTAAAAAGAGACTTGGGGACAATTACGCGTGCATGTCAAAGTAACGTCGCGCTAACCGGTTGCTACTGGTCAGCATGACTTAATTCCACTTTCGTGCCGGATGCATGGGTTACGCAAAAACACCCACACATCCAATGCTCGCAATTCAATATGCGTTGTGCTACTTTTAGCGCTGGATTTTAATGCCAGCTAATACCCGAGCAATAGCGGCTCTGTTTGAAATATTTGGAAAGACTTTTGATGCCAAATTGTACCTTTTTGTGTATATTTCATATTTATATTGGCGATGTATCCTTTTGCAATTCCCGCCAACTTAGGGCATATTTATAAGAAAAAATAATAGCGCAAAAAAATTACCGCTGCACATCGCGGCCCGCGAAAATAGCGCTATCGCCGTATTTATAACGGAGAGCGCTATTCCCGCGATAACCTATCGCGGCCGCGATGTGCTGCGGTAATTTGAAGCCCCTTCCCGACGCGCCGCTCCTAAGGGGGGGGGGCATACGCCACCACCCGCCCACACACCCGCGGCGGCGACCACCCGCCGCCGCTTCCCAGCAGCCCCTCCCAACCCGTTTCCCCGCTCGCGGCCAATCTCGGAACGGGAGGCTAGGAGGGGCTGCCGGGAAGGGGCCGCGCAGGTGGTCGCGACCACCGCCGCGCGCACCCCCTCCCCGGCAACCCTCCAAGCCCCCCGCCCCGGCCGCTCCCGGGGGAGGGGAAGGGAGGGAGCCGTGAACCGGGACCCCCCTCCCCGGCCCTTATAAGGGCCTTGCGGCACTGACAAGCAGCTCGACCGGGACCCCCCCTCCCCGGCCCTTATAAGGGCCCTTGAGGCACTGACAAGTGCCTTTGGCGGGGGTCCCGCAGCTCAAACCGGGACCCCCAGTGCGGCTCTTAAAAGAGCCCTTGGGCGGCGTCTTCTTTCTTCCAGTCCGGCGGACACCAGCTCGCCCGAGGCCGCCGACCCCCGAGAGGTACCTGCGGCGCCAGGGGTACCCCCGGCGGCGCCGGCGACCTCAACGAGGCCGATGTCGCCGGCGTCTTGATCCGATGTGAAGTCTTCGGGCTGGCGACACCAACCCCACTCAGGTCGCCGATGCCAGGCAGACTCACTGCGGCCGCCAGTGAGCCTGCTTGCACCGCCGGCCTCAGCGGAGCCGATGTTGCCAGCCGCTTTTCTTCTTTCTTCAGCCATCTACGCGATGGCATCTGAGTTCCGCGGCGGAAAGCTCCTCTTTATATAGGTTTGCAGAATCCATAATCCGTTTCTGATTGGTCAATTTTTTATACTTGCTTTACATTAACCAATCAGATTTCTGAAAGTTCTGAAAGGGCCCTTACAAGGGCCGGGGAGGGGGTCCTGTTTCGAGCTGCGGGACCCCTAAGCGCCAAAGGGCTCTTGTTAGAGCCGCAAAGGCACTTGTAAGTGCCGAAAAGGCCCTGATAGGGCCGGGGAGGGGGGTCCGGTTCGAGCTGCGGGACCCTTAAGCCCCAAAAGGCTCTTGTCAGAGCCGCAAGGGCACTTGTAAGTGCCGCAAAGGCCTTACAAGGGCCGGGGAGGGGGGGGGTCCCGGTTCGAGCTGCGACCACCCGCCGCGGGTTGCCTGCCCATCCCCGCCGCGTGGAGGTTAGTATGCGCCGCGGGAGGTAGTTACGGTGACTTCGCCACCTTCAAGGTGGCAAAGTAAAACAGCCGATACTAGCCGAGCGAAACCAGTACCGCCGCTTTATAAATAGAAGCGGCGGTAACAGGTAAGTATCGCCGCGAAAGGTTAACGCTTCGTTAACTTTTCGCGGCCGTTTTCGGACTTTTATATAAACGCGGTAAACACGATTTAGGTTAATGTCCGCGAAAACGGCCGCGAAAAGTTAACGAACCTTTATAAATATGCCCCTTAGTAGTGATAACAAATGTGAAACCATCCCTAAGAGCTTTGAATAATAGACTAGACTTTGAAAAATGGTGCTAATTTTGACCCATCCAATCAGATGTTAGCTTTCAAATGGAACCTAAACATGATAGATTGGGGCTAAATTAGCACCATTTTAATTATAAGAACACTATCTATATCAAATCGCCTGTAATTATAAGCAGGCCAAATTCTTAGAAATAGTTGACCAAATAATGGACATCCACAAACGAGCTCCACGCTTGTTCCTTCATTTGTATGACTTGGAGATTAAAAACAGGCAGCAGATCATGACATATTACCACAAATTGAGCAGAGGGAGGAGGCAGATATCTTTGCCAGAATGAAATAGAACTTATCATTAAATATCTGGTTACAAATGTATGTAATAAACGGTAGAAATAGCAGTTGAGGTTGTGGCTGATAACTGACAAGACACAGATTTTGTGTTTTAAGGGTGGACCTTTAAGCTTAAGCTTTGAAAATATGACATTTTTCCCTTTGTTTTTAACTATTGTTACCTTTAAGTGCCTTACTAACATTTACTATACTGATTTAAAAACACATGACAAAAAACATCTCTTTTGAAAAATGTCAGTTCATTACTATGTTTTTAACAAAAGGGTCATTCCAGTGAAACCACATTGATATTAGAAAACTTTACATTTCATGCAGTTGGTTTATAGTTAATCCCTGTCAAGATTTTTCCAAGAACGTTAGACTACAGTTCTGATTTATTCAAGACAAAATAATACAAAAATCCATCAAAACTAACCACTGAAAAAGGTGACTAAAAAGAAAAAAGGTGCAAGTAGAAGCACAAGTCCATTCCTCTTCTACTAGATGCGGACTAAAGCATGTTATTATTTTATTCTTTCCCAGAGAGTAATGGATATATACGGTCACTTATCTCGTTTTACGAGAAGATCTCACATCTATCACACTATGCTTGGGTAACAAGCTTTTAAAAGTAGAATGAAAGTCAAATAATTTATTAGAGTCAGGTGATCCATGCATTATCTGCTAAACATTTTCATTTATGAAAACTGACAGCTTCAAAATTATTCTACTTATATATGCTTCCTTTCTCTGTTTCTATGGTTCTTTGTGGTGGTGATGTAAACCCCATTAATTTAGCTCGAAGGGAGGTGTTACTAGACACAGAGGAGCTTGGGAACAGAAAGAGGGATAACATCATGTTGGTTTCAATTATTCTTCAGAATTTTGTTTGCTAAAGAGTTATCTTTTTTCAATAGATAGGTTGAAGTTACAAATACTAAAAAATAGTTATAGTTTGCATGTTATTTTTAGTATTGAAGATGTTATTATAGTAGTAGTGGTATTGAGGTTGAATAAAAACATACTTCCATCTAGTCCAACCTACTCGGCCTACCCACATGCCTTCCTAACTGTCCTCTGACATGTTCTATTGGTAAACAATAATCCCAAATAGTATTTAATGTATGGCCTCTTAATGTATTTATACACATATATCATATCCTCATGCAAATGCTTTTTCTATAGTGTGCATAATGTAACTTATCATATTCAAGTTCCCCCAGTCCCCTAATTGCCTTCTCTGAACTGTTCTTATTCAAAAAAGGCCTTTTTGTACACAGGATTCAAAAATGGAACTGCATATTGCACATGAACTAGAAAAGATAATCAATGCACATTCCTAGGCCCCATACAATATCAATATTAGCTGCACACTGGCATAGTTTATAAACATGCAGTGTATTTAGTATACATTACTGTGATCACATGAATGAATCACATTCTGTTTATAAAGGTAGTCCGGAAGCACACAGGAGGCCTGTCCAGAAACAGGTTTTCTCATGCTGTCGTGCCTCACAGAAACAATTGTGAGGTTCAAATTTTAAAGCTTTCATTTTAAAAAACTTTTCCTTTCATTTTTAAAAACTTTTTTTGGGGCAAATCAGTGTATAAACCCCCATACTTCCTGATGTATTATGGTTAAAGTGAGTTTTAACATTAATTTTGGGGTGGCAGTACCATTTCCAAAACTTTTTGGAATGCGCAGTGCAGCCTAGCAATATAGGTACGAAGAGAGGTGTAAACCCTTGGCTTTAATCGCAGGTCATGGAAATTCATAAAAATACCTTTATCCAACAAGAAGAGTTTAGGTGCATAATGTATCCCATAAATACTGATTACAATTTTTAATTGCGTATTTTGAGACTGCTTGTGTAAAATACTAGAACAGTGATAAGAAGACATGCTATCATTATTTACCCAAAGCTGGGTACACACATTCCTGTTAAAAGGGCCAATCCCGACGGTAAAGTGTGTACAGCCGAAAGCATTGCAAATGTTGTGGACTGAAATTTCCCTGTTTGCAGTTGGCTCCTTGTCCTTATGTATAGTCGTCCGCAATTGTAGGTTGTGTGGCAGTCAGGAACATTTCCCCTATATTTTATATAGTATATTATGTATATTATAATCAGGTTTTTAATATTAGTCACTATCTTATTTATATCACTAACTTAAGCACTTTTGTCACTTAGTTATATGCCTTTAAGGCGTACTGGCCCTTTAAAAGTTTGATACCGGTTTATACTAAATGTGAGCACTGTCACTTAACTGTTTATGATGTCATGTATAGGGGTGGCTATTTTCTCAGTACCCTATCACTATCACCTTGGGGTATTTAAGTATATGCAATTGCACTGTTTTTTTGAGCTTGATAAAGGCCGTAAACAAAGGGCGAAACGTTGCTACTGTTGCACTTTGTACTATGTATAAATAAATAAGCACTTATACAAAGTCCTGGGGAGTGTGAGATTTTCTGCTATTTGTAACATTATAGGGAATACAATCGTGACTGTGAGTACTCCCACCTTTCAAAAATGACAGATAAAATTTTGAAGATTTCGTCTGTCATCTTTGACAGGGATTGTTACAGTGTGTAAAACCATTACTGTGGCGTAATAAAGAGGCCCCATAATTTCTTTCACATCAAGAAAGTTTTATGAAATCTACCACCAAAGAGAAACATTTAGGACATAAATGGTGTGCATCTGTAATTTCTGTTTTTTCCAAAAACATGTTCATAGTACAAAGCCAGTGCAAACAGCTGAGCATTCAAAGAATGGTTTGTTTGTTTAAAGATGTGCTACTTCCTTCACTTCTGTTCTTCCTATTACTTTAATGTTAAGCCATTTGAATAACATAAAGAGACTTTTGTGTCAGACACACAATCATTAAATGGCACACCTATGGAAACGCTGCAGCACAGCTACACTTCAGGAATAGGGAACAAATTTAGGTCTCCAATTAGGGCATCTTTTATTCTGAGTACTGATTGAACAATCTGCTGCTGTCTATTTTTTAAATTGATTAAAAGGATGTTCAGCAAAAAATACAATAGACACCAGACACAGACTTTTCCAAATGTGAGATAATGCTTACCCACACATGTAAAAAAAAAAAATCATTGGAGTTAAAGTGTCAAAATTATTCTAAAATGGAATGCAAGTTAGATAAATGCTTTTCTCTATACTTAAAGGGTCACTATACTCCACTGAAACAACTTTACATATCTGAAACACAATTGAGATAAGTAAAATGTGGGTACTCACCTAGTTTAGTGCTTGCTTTGTCATTAAATATTAATGTTTGTGAGTGCTCTAACTCCCCCCACTTCCTTACTCACTGACAAATACTGTTGCCATATTTTTTTTACCTATGCCCCTCCAGAGCCTATGTTTGTGTCTTGAAAGTTGCTGACATCTTGTTACTGGTTTGCTGAATGTTAAGCTCCGCCCCTCTGACATTTCCTCTGCTTTCTCCTGCTTAAGCCTCAAATAGTAATGCCTGTGAGTTCCATGCACTCTCCTGCTTGAGCCTCAAACAGTAATGCTTGTGGGTTCTGTGCACTCTCCTGCTGAGGTTCAAGCACGAGAGTGCACAGAACTTACAGGCATTACTGTTTGAGGCTAAAGCAGGAGAGTGCACGGAACTTACAGGCATTACTGTTTGAGACTCAAGCAGGAGAGTGCACAGAACTCTCAGGCATTACTGTTTGAGGCTAAAGCAGGAGAGAGTGCACGGAACTCACAGGCATTACTGTTTGAGGCTCAAGCAGGAGAGAGTGCACGGAACTCACAGGCATTACTGTTTGAGGCTCAAGCAGGAGAGTGAACGGAACTCACAGGCATTACTGTTTGAGGCTCAAGCATGAGAGAGTGCACGGAACTCACAGGCATTACTGTTTGATCAAGTTCCTTGCTCTCAAAAACGATTCTTCAGTGAGTAGTTTTACTGTAGCTGGAATGGGGACACAGTTTTGACAGTTGGAATGCTGTATGCTGTGTGCAGGCTTGACAGTTGGTTTGTGGGAAAAAAAAGTCAGGTCGGATGGAAATGGGAGTGGTTAAAAGAGGGTGGGGGGACAATGTCCTAACAAAATGTGTGCTGGATTCAAGGCATGCAGCAACACACCTCGAGAGTAAGTGCTACTAACATGTATTCAATTATAGATTAAGAGGATGCAAAGTCATTTTTTCAGTATAGTGTCCCTTTAAGTGTAGCAATGTGAACAAAGGTATTCATCTTTATGTGCAAGTCTGTAAACATTTGCATATGAGCAAATTCCATGGATTAAAAAACTAATTTTTAACACGGCAGTTTAAAAAAAAAAAAAAACAACAACAAAAAACCAGTCAGTTGTTAAGCTATTATTGTCTTTTGAAGCCATTTCAAATATGTATATGTCAGCTTATGCAGACATACAAGAGGAAAGCTAATGCTGTATATATAGAGTTAACAAGAAGGCACATCCAAAAGAGGTGCCAGTAACATGACATGTCCGTAAAGGAGGAGGGAATGTGGTCTAGAAAACTAACAAAATGTGGAGTACATTCACTGGCAGCAGAAGAGTGGAAGTAACAGCCATTCAATGAATACAGAGGACAGCAGTCCAGAAGACAATACAAGGTGACAAGATGTTACTACACTTTTTATTACCGGTAATATGTAAGCAGTGACATTTCTTACTTTGAGATGATCTGCTTTCTTCTCAATAATGACAAGAACCACCACAATCCCAAGAACAGGGCATATTTGGCTTTCATTCTAACAGTTCTTAAAATATCTCTGTAATCCATGGGAAGATTGGATTATATCCATGGCAAGAAAATGGCTTGTTTATTTTTTCCTGGAGGGTGGGAGGACTTCTTGGCCCCATTCATTCAGCTAGACCAAGGCATTGCTTAGGATTTCCTCATTCCAGGAGCCAAATGTCATTGTTTATCTGTGAGAAGAAATGGATATATACAATTTAAACAACCCAAACAACGTATATAAAATGTACAGTGTATTTAGGCGGCAAAACTCAAAAAAGAACAAACTTAATTGCTGTCTATTCCTTAATGCTTGGAAGAAAGTGCTGTTCTGCTGCCCTGGCATAGAAGCTATTTAAATCATGTAGGCATATGCAATTTCAAGAGACAGTACAGTATAGTGTCCCACTATAGCACAGTGCATCATCATGTTTATGGACAAACATTGCACAAACAGTGATTACAAAATAATATTAAAGCCACACATAGGATAGTATAACATACAGTGACTGAAGCAATTCATTCTTTTATTATTATGGATTACAGCCAGATGCACCAAGAGGCGCAGTGGCTGAAAGTGAAGTTAAAAGACACGCTAACTGATGTTATATCAGTTAGTGTGACTTAACTCCTTGTTGCGGCAGCAGCGTGCTAACGCGAAAGTTAACAGCGCAGCTGCGCAAGCGATGGTAATGGAAACGGATTCTATTGCTGCACTTTAAACACTAGCTAATATCTGTCGTTAAAGTGCCTGAATAGTAAAAACAGAAGAGAGGATGCTCCGCGGCTTTTATTGCATTAAGTTAAATGACAGAACATGTGATGTTCACCAAAATGGTGATCACATGTATTGTCAAAACGATAGTTTGTAGACACGATAGACAATGAATTGCAGTGTCTATGTGATGTGCAATGCGAATTGATCCGAAAAACTGATTTACCCAATGTGTTTTAATTAATTCTAATTCTCTTTAAAAATCTGCCATGTCATAAGCCAGTGTAAGCAGAAAGAATGTATTTATGCATGTTGTTAATGCCTTTCATTTTCATCTAGAACAGTGACATTTCTACCAAACTATTATTCCCTTTCTGGGAAGTTCTAGTTTTTACACTGAACTTCCTCTTCCTGAACAACTGAACAAAATATATTATATATATATATATATATATAATATATATATATATATATATATATATATCCCTTATATTACATAAATATATTATATTTTATTTATTGATTATTATTATTATGGATTTATATAGCGCCAACATCTTCCGTATTAATTAATTATATTCTAATCTCTTTAAAAAATCTGCCATGTCATAAGCCAGTGTAAGCAGAAAGATGTATTTATGCATGTTGTAATGCCTTCATTTTCATCTAGAACAGTGACATTTCTACCAAACTATTTGTTCCTTTCTGGGGCAAAGTTCTAGTTTTTACACTGGAATTCCTTTCCTGAACAACTGAAAAAATATATATATATATTATATATAATATATATATATATCCCTTATATACATAATTATTATATTTTATTATTATTATTATTATGGATTATATAGCGCCAACATCTTCCGTAGGCTTTACAATTACACGTATACATTCACATCACATTTTTATAGGAGATGCGTTAGTTTTTAGGAGCTACCAATGAGGTGGGGGTTATAAGATATTACATATAGGAAATGTGTATTTGATGTGTCTATATCACTATTACCATTTAAATGACCATCAGTAAATGTATATAAAGTATAGCACTGACTTATATTAGGTACAAGGCAAAATATACAAAAATACATAAACTTACTACAGAGCTGAGATCTATTTGAACATGGAATGGTCAAAATGGGAGTTTAAACCACACCCCTGTGTTGCTCCATGTGAAAGGAAGTGTAATCCCAAAAAAGTTTCTGTCTGCTACACGGATATGATGTGTATTGTAATGGACATATACACCAAGGCTCCTTATATACCACTTCCAGCCTGCAGGTGGGTGTCAGTGAGTATAAGAGACAAACATCCCTGCTCTCTATGGTAGGAGGAGAGGAAAGTGAATGTAGATTGTGTGTGAGCTTTGGAGAGATATTGAATGTAACACAAGATCCTGTGTTAAGATCATGTTACCACCTGTATAAGATCCTGTGTATAAGATCTGTGTATAAGATCCTGTGTATAAGATCCTGTGCATAAGATCTGCCACACCTGTTGGGAGGACAGATTATTGGACAGACAATTTATCTTATTGGATACAAACTCTGAGACAACAGATAAGTGTACAATAACTTACAAGGACACACATATACAGGCCTGGTCAATATACAAAGTGGTGCACCATAGACAGGGACACCCCTGATTATGCACGTTATGTGGGGAATCTGTTTATATGCACTGTCTGCTTTGTGCCAGACTACCAGAGTAACCCACTGTGCCATGCTACCCATAATCCTTCCTAAAGCAGTGATCTGGTACAAATTGGTGGCAGCGGTGCTGGTAATCCATTTATTCTCCCTGTTTTCTCTGTATGTTTGTTCTCTGTATTAAGCTATGGAGGTGCTACGGAAAGTATTGATTAAATCCTCTGTCCTTGTAACTGCAGATGAAATTCCCAATTACACTCCGTAGCTCTACCAGGCCCAATTGCCAAACCTATTTTTAAACCTGATCCATTTGATGGGGTAACTAGGGAGTGGACTGATTGTAATACTGAAATAAAAGCAGTATCAGTAATTAAAAATTGCTCTGAAGCATTTTTTCCAATTAGATCTGTATAAAAGAGTATATAAAGGATAAATCCATTTATTATGTAAACGGGATAAGAAATGTTTGTTTATACGTTAGATTATTAGGGCAATGCTATTATATATAAAATGATGCTGTGAGGTACTTTCTGTTATAATATATATGAGGTACAATAACTACACACATAATTTCCATTGTGCACCAACAGGCACACTTTTGCTAGTATATATTTATTATTTATATTTTTAAAGAAATGCAGAGAACAAAAAACATGTCAGATAAAAATAAGCATGTTTTAAAATAGTAACACAAACTTCCTTATCCTTTTGCTTAGATCCGCTATCTAAAGTATGAAAGGAAGTTCCAATAAACAAAGTGAAGATTAAGCTGAAATGCAGCAATAATATGATATATAAAATGTAGAAGCTATTTAAATTGGATGTGCAGTAATATCTGTTTTGTTTGTATGTATGATTTAGGTCATTAGTTGTTGATGTCTTGTTTTCAGAGCAGCTTGATGAAAGAAGTAAATGTAATGTTTTTTATTGTTATTGTAGTTATCCATCCTGCCAGATTACTAAACAAGTTGGCATTTGGACAGTTAATGGGCACCAATAACTAACAGTTTTAGGCTGGGTACACACGGCCGACTATTTGTCCCGCAAGCATTCGGACGGGACAAATGTCCATCGTTAGCGGCAAATTTGGCCGGACATTTGCGCACGATGATCTGAATTTTCCACCGCGTCCGGCCGCCCCACACCAGCTGAATTTTTGGCCGACAGACTAAAAGTGCCGTGAATCGGTCAGTCGCCTGATAATATTGGCTGGTGAGTACCCGACTTAGGGCCAGACAATATTTCGGTTGAATTGGTTGGGTATTGATGGTGATTTAGGACATGACAATGGTTTCTAACTAATTTTAAGCAAAAATATTCAGTAGGCGTGCCAAAGTTAATTTTTAATAACAGAATATTGAGAGTTACATTATATCCATCGGATCATCTACTAAATCACATTATTCTCTGCAACATGTACAAAGAAAAACAAACCAACAAACCTTAAATATCCTACTTTAACATAGCCTTATACTTCTTTGTGCTCACACCTTTGCCCGTAAAATACGTGGGTACATTATCTGCTTATGTTATGAGACTAGTGCAAACAGCTCCAAGTGAAGCGTTAGTATAAAATCAGATACACATAGGTAAGCATGCTAAACAATTTGGAAAAATGGCTAGAAAAAATTACATATTACTGTACAAAACCAAATGATATAAGGACGGATCATACATTTGGGGCATTCACATCACTAATTAAAGCTAAAATGTGCTGCTTTTTATAGAATCAAAGGGAAACTAAATAAACTATACCAGTTCCAAAGCACTTTAAAGGATAAGTGCACTGTAAAATCAAGTTATGTTCATTTGGAAGCTGCAGCTTTAAAATACTGTTGCCATATTTTTTTACCTATGCCCCTCCAGAGCCTATGTTTGTGTCTTGAAAGTTGCTGACATCTTGTTACTGGTTTGCTGAATGTTAAGCTCCGCCCCTCTGACATTTCCTCTGCTTTCTCCTGCTTAAGCCTCAAATAGTAATGCCTGTGAGTTCCATGCACTCTCCTGCTTGAGCCTCAAACAGTATGCTGTGGGTCTGTGCACTCTCCTGCTGAGGTTCAAGCACGAGAGTGCACAGAACTTACAGGCATTACTGTTGAGGCTAAAGCAGGAGAGTGCACGGAACTTACAGGCATTACGTTTGAGACTCAAGCAGGGAAGTGCACAGAACTCTCAGGCATTACTGTTTGAGGCTAAGCAGGAGAGAGTGCACGGAACTCACAGGCATTACTGTTTGAGGCTCAAGCAGGAGCGAGTGCACGGAACTCACAGCATATGTTTGAGGCTCAAGCAGGAAGAGTGAAGGAACTCACAGGCATTACTGTTTGAGGCTCAAGCAGGAGAGAGTGCACGGAAATCACAGGCATTACTGTTTGAGGCTCAAGCAGGAGAGAGTGCACAGAACTACAGGCATTACTGTTGAGGTCAAGCAGGAGAGTGAACAAGGAATCACAGGCATTACTGTTTGAGGCTCAAGCCTGAGAGAGTGCACGGAACTCACAGGCATTATGTTTGAGGCTAAAGCAGGAGAGTGCACCGAACTTACAAGCATTACTGTTTGAGGTCAAGCAGGAGAGTGCACAGAACTCTCAGGCATTACTTTTTGAGGCTAAAGCAGGAGAGGTGCACGGAATCACGGCATTACTGTTTGAGGCTCAAGCAGGACAGAGTGCATGGAACTCACAGGCATTACTGTTGAGGCTCAAGCAGGAGAGAGTGCACGGAACTCACAGGCATTACTGTTGAGGTCAAGCAGGAGAGATGGCACGGAACTCACAGGCATTACTGTTTGAGGCTCAAGCAGGAGAGAGTGCACGGAACTCATAGGCATTACTGTTTGAGGCTCAAGCAGGAGAGTGCACGGAACTCACAAGGCATTACTGTTTGAGGCTCAAGCAGGAGAGTGCACGGAACTCACAGGCATTACTGTTTGAGGCTCAAGCAGGAGAGTGCATGGAACTCACAGGCATTACTGTTTGAGGCTCAAGCAGGAGAGTGCATGGAACTCACAGGCATTACTGTTTGAGGCTCAAGCAGGAGAGTGCACACGAGTGCACGGAACTCACAGGCATACATGTTGAGGCTCAAGCAGGAAGAGTGCACGGAACTCACAGGCATACTGTTGAGGCTCAAGCAGGAGAGAGTGCACGGAAATCACAGCATTACTGTTTGAGGCTCAAGCAGGAGAGAGTGCACAGAACTACAGGATTACTGTTTGAGGCTCAAGCAGGAGAGTGAAAAGGAACTCACAGGCATTACTGTTTGAGGCTCAAGCCTGAGAGAGTGCACGGAACTCACAGGCATTACTGTTTGAGGCTAAAGCAGGAGAGTGCACCGAACTTACAAGCATTACTGTTTGAGGCTCAAGCAGGAGAGTGCACAGAACTCTCAGGCATTACTTTTTGAGGCTAAAGCAGGAGAGAGTGCACGGAACTCACAGGCATTACTGTTTGAGGCTCAAGCAGGACAGAGTGCATGGAACTCACAGGCATTACTGTTTGAGGCTCAAGCAGGAGAGAGTGCACGGAACTCACAGGCATTACTGTTTGAGGCTCAAGCAGGAGAGAGTGCACGGAACTCACAGGCATTACTGTTTGAGGCTCAAGCAGAGAGAGTGCACGGACTCACAGGCATTACTGTTGAGGCTCAGCAGGAGAGAGTGCACGGAACTCACAGGCATTACTGTTTGGGCTCAAGCAGAGAGAGAGAGTGAACGGAACTCACAGGCATTACTGTTTGAGGCTCAAGCAGGAGAGAGTGCACGGAACTCACAGGCATTACTGTTTGAGGCTCAAGCATGAGAGAGTGCACGGAAACACAGGCATTACTGTTGATGCTAAAGCAGGAGAGGTGCACGGAACTCACAGGCATTACTGTTTGAGGCTCAAGCAGGAGAGAGTGCACGGAACTCATAGGCATTACTGTTTGAGGCTCAAGCAGGAGAGTGCACGGAACTCACAGGCATTAATGTTTGAGGCTCAAGCAGGAGAGTGCATGGAACTCACAGGATACTGTTTGAGGCTCAAGCAGGAGAGTGCATGGAACTCACAGGCATTACTGTTTGAGGCTCAGCAGGAGAGTGCACAGAACTCACAGGCATTACTGTTTGAGGCTCAAGCAGGAGAGTGTACGGAACTTACAGGCATTACTGTTGAGGCTCAAGCAGGAGAGTGCACCGAACTCACAGACATACTTTTTGAGGCTGGAGCAGTAGAGTGCACCGAACTCACAGGCATTACTGTTTAAGGCTCAAGCAGGAGAGTGCACGGAACTCACAGGCATTATTGTTTGAGGCTCAAGCAGGAGAGTGCACGGAACTTACAGGCATATTGTTTGAAGCTCAAGCAGGAGAGGTGCACGGAACTCACAGGCATTATTGTTTGAGGCTCAAGCAGGAGAGTGCACGGAACTCACAGGCATATTGTTTGAAGCTCAAGCAGGAGTGTGCACGGAACTCACAGGCATTACTGTTTGAGGTCAAGCAGGAGAGTGCACGGAACTCACAGGCATACTGTTTGAGGCTCAAGCAGGAGAGTGCACGGAAATCAACCGGAACATCTCAAGCAGGGAAAGCAGAAGGAATCTCAGAGGGGCGGAGCTAACATTCAGCAAACCAGTAACAAACTTGTCAGCAAATTTCAAGGTACAAAGCTAGGCTCTGGAGGGGCATAGGTAAAAAAATATGGCAACAGTATTTTTAGAGCTGCAGCTTCCAAAATAACATAACTAGATTTTACAGTGCACTATCCTTTAACAGTGAATTTCCATGATTACCAAGTTGTCCAGTTGGGGGGGGTCACTATTTTTTATGGTAGGTAAACCAATTAGGGAATGTTTTAAATACCTTACTTATAGGAAATATAAGTTTTACGCTGATGAATGACATTAGACAATTATGTAGCTTGAAATTGTCCCAGTGTTTATAGTATTAATATTTGTAACATAAATTTGCAACATAATAAAAACAAAACAATGACATTGAAAAAGTCCCATCATCAATAGAGCTGCAAAGCTTTATTAAAAATAATCTGCACATTACACTGTGAGTTAGTTAGGGTTTAATTTCTGGCAAACTATACCTCTTCAACCTCGAATAAAAGTAACCAAGTATGTGGACACAAGTCTAGGTGGATTCCCAGGATGTCCCACCTTCTTGTGGAACCAACATAAAGGATTGTATTTAACCTGTTATATCTATGGCAAGGGATGAAATGTTAGACACTACATTTTAAGGTGCAGGCTTTCTAGCTCCTGGGATTTGTCCAGCCTTGTTTATGAATCCCTTGCTGTTAATCAGTAAGTAATGATAATCTGTTTGGCATGACTAATTATTTCGTGATTTTAGTGTTAGACATCTATTATGGGCACCCTAGCATTATTTATATTTTTTCATTGACCCTTTAATTAGCTGTTATATAGATTTGCTTTGTATGCTATTTTACAACTGTCCTAAGCTAAGCTTACCAATTGAACTTGACAAGTGTGTGTTAAACGAAGATAAGTAACCCAGATCTAATTTAGAAAAAACATTTAGATATAATAATTGCCACTGAGCTGCTTCCAAATGTCACATTAAATGTTTTACCCAACAAAAACCTATATACAGTAAATGCTAATTTGGTTGCATCAGGTGTAGCCAGTAAAAAGGACTTTGGGACAATTTACTCAGTGGCACTGGTCAAAGTTAACGTCGCGCTTAACCGGTTGCTATGGTCACGCATGACTTAATTCCACTTTCGTGCCGGGTGCATGGGTTACGCAAAAACACCCACACATCCAATGCTCGCAATTCAATATTGCGTTTGTGCTACTTTTAGCGCTGGATTTTAATGCCAGCTAATACCCGAGCAATAGCGGCTTGTTTGAAAATATTTGGAAAAGACTTTTTGATGCCAAATTGTACCTTTTTGTGTATATATTTCATATTTTATATGGCGTATGTATCCTTTTTGCAATTCCCGCAAATTAGGGGCATATTAAAAGAAACTATAATAGCGCAAAAAATTACCGCTGCACATCGCGGCCGCGAAAATAGCGCTATCGCCGTATTTATAACGGGAGCGCTATTCCCGCGATAACCTATCGCGGCCGCGATGTGCTGCGGTAATTTGAAGCCCCTTCCCGACGCCGCTCCTAAGGGGGCGGGCATACGCCCACCCGCCCACACACCCCGCGGCGGCGACCACCCGCCGCCGCTTCCAGCAGCCCCTCCCAACCCGTTCGCTCGCGGCAATCTCGGAACGGGAGGCTAGGAGGGGCTGCCGGGAAGGGGCCGCAGCAGGTGGTCGCGACCACCCCGCCGCGCACCCCCTCCCGGCAACCCCTCAAGCCCCCCGCCGGCCGCTCCCGGGGAGGGGAAGGAGGGAGCCGCTGAACCGGGACCCCCCTCCCGGCCCTTATAAGGGCCTTGCGGCACTGACAAGCAGCTCGAACCGGGACCCCCCCCCCCGGCCCTTATAAGGGCCCTTGAGGCACTGACAAGTGCCTTTGGCGGGGGTCCCGCAGCTCAAACCGGGACCCCAGTGCGGCTCTTAAAAGAGCCCTTGGGCGGCGTCTTCTTCTCTTCCAGTCCGGCGACACCAGCTCCCCGAGGGGCCGACGACCCCGAGGGTACCCTGCGGCCGCCAGGGGTACCCCGGCGGGCGCCGGCGACCTAACGAGGCCGATGTCGCCGGCGTCTTGATCGATGTGACGTTTCGGGCTGGCGACCCAACCCCACTCAGGTCGCCGATGCCAGGCAGACTCACTGCGGCCGCCAGTGAGCCTGCTTGCACCGCCGGCCTCAGCGGAGCCGATGTTGCCAGCCGCTTCTTTCTTTTTCTTCAGCCATCTACTGCGATGGCATCTGAGTTCCGCGGCGGAAAGCTCCTCTTTATATAGGTTTGCAGAAATCCATAATCCGTTTCTGATTGGTCAATTTTTTAATACGCGCTTTACATTAACCAATCAGATTTCTGAAAGTTCTGAAAGGGCCCTTACAAGGGGGGAGGGGGTCCTGTTTCGAGCTGCGGGACCCCTAAGCGCCCAAAGGGCTCTTGTTAGAGCCGCAAAGGCACTTGTAAGTGCCGAAAAGGCCCTGATAGGGCCGGGGAGGGGGGTCCGGTTCGAGCTGCGGGACCCCTTAAGCCCCAAAAGGCTCTTGTCAGAGCCGCAAGGGCACTTGTAAGTGCCGCAAAGGCCCTTACAAGGGCGGGGAGGGGGGGGGGGTCCCGGTTCGAGCTGCGACCACCCGCCGCGGGTTGCCTGCCCATCCCCCGCGGGAGGTTAGTATCGCGCCGGGAGGTTAGTATCGGCTGACTTCGCCACCTTCAAGGTGGCAAAGTAAAACAGCCGATACTAGCCGAGCGAAACCAGTACCGCCGTTTATAAATAGAAGCGGGGTAACAGGTAAGTATCGCCGCGAAAGGTTAACGCTTCGTTAACTTTTCGCGGCCGTTTTCGGACTTTTATAAATCGCGGTAAACACGATTTATGCGTTAATGCCGCGAAAACGGCCGCGAAAAGTTAACGAACCTTTATAAATATGCCCCTTAGTAGTGATAAAAAATGTGAAACATCCCTATAGAGCTTTGAATAATAGAATAGACTTTGAAAAATGGTGCTAATTTTGACCCATCCAATCAGATGTTAGCTTCAAATGGAACCTACATCTGATAGATTGGGGCTAAATTAGCACCATTTTAATTATAAGAACCTTTATACATCGCCCTGTAATTATAAGCAGGCCAAATTCTTAGAAATAGTTGAACAAATAATGGACATCCACAAACGAGCCTCCACGCTTGTTCCTTCATTTGTATGACTTGGAGATTTTAAAACAGGCAGCAGATCATGACATATTACACACATTGAGCAGAGGGAGGAGGCAGATATCTTTGCCAGAATGAAATAGAACTTATCATTAAATATCTGGTTACAAATGTATGTAATAAACGGTAGAAATAGCAGGTGAGGTTGTGGCTGATAACTGACAAGACACCAGTTTGTGTTTTAAGGGTGGACTTTAAGCTTAAGCTTTGAAAATATGACATTTTTCCCTCTTGTATTTTTAACTATTGTTACCCTTTAAGTGCCTTACTAAAATTTACTATACTGATTTAAAAACAACATGACAAAAAAACATCTCTTTGAAAAATGTCAGTTCATTACTATGTTTTTAACAAAAGGAGCTCATTCCAGTGTGAAACAAATTGATATTAGAAAACTTTACATTTCATGCAGTTGGTTTATAGTTAATCCCTGTCCAGATTTTTCCAAGAACGTTAGACATACAGTTCTGATTGATTCAAGACAAATAATGACAAAAATCCATCAAAACTAACCACTGAAAAAGGTGACTTAAAAAGAAAAAAGTGCAAGTAGAAGCACAAGTCCATTCCTCTTCTACTAGATGGGACTAAAGCATGTTATTTTATTTCTCTCCAGAGAGTACATGGATATATACGGTCACTTTATCTGTTTTATCGAGAAGATCTCACATCTATCACACTATGCTGGGTAACAAGCTTTTTAAAAAGTAGAATGAAAGTCAAATAATTTATTAAGTTCAGGTGATCCATGCTATTATCTGCTAAACATTTTCATTATGAAAACTGACAAATGCTTCAAAATTATTCTACTTATATATGCTTCCTTTCCTCCGTTTCCTATGGTTCTTTGCTGGTGGTGATGTAAACCCCATTAATTTAGCTCGAAGGGAGGTGTTACTAGACACAGAGGAGCTTGGGAACAGAAAGAGGATAACATCAATGTTGGTTCAATTATTCCTTTCAGAATTTTGTTTGCTAAAGAGTTATCTTTTTTCAATAGATAGGTTGAAGTTACCAATATAAAAAATAGTTATAGTTTGCATGTTATTTTCTAGTATTGAAGATGTTATTATAGTAGTAGTGGTATTGAGGTTGAATAAAAACATACTTCCATCTAGTCCAACCTACTCGGCCATACCCACATTGCCTTCCTAACTGTCCTCTGACATGTTCTATTGGAAACAATAATCCCAAATAGTTTAATGTATGGCCTCTTAATGTATTTATACACATATAATCATATCCTCATGCAAATGCTTTTCTATAGTGTGCATAATTGTAACTTATCCATATCAAGTTCCCCCAGCCCTAATTGCCCTTCTCTGAACTGTTCTTATTTCAAAAAAGGCCTTTTTGTACACAGGATTCAAAAATGGACATGCATATTGCACATGAACTAGAAAAGATAATCAATGCACATTCCTAGGCCCCATACAATATCATATTAGTGCACACTGGCATAGTTTATAAACAGCCAGTGTATTTAGTATACTATATACTGAATGAATCACATTTGTATTAAAGATAGTTCGGAAGCACACAGGAGGCCTGTCAGAAACAGTTTTCTTCATGCTGTCGTGCCTCACAGAAACATATTGTGAGGTTCAAATTTTAAAGCCTTCATTTTAAAAAACTTTTTCCTTTCATTTTTAAAAACTTTTTGGGGCAAATCAGTGTAAAACCCCCACAATTCCTGATGTATTATGGTTAAAGTGAGTTTTAACATTAATTTTGGGGTGGCAGTACCATTTCCAAAACTTTTTGGAATAGCGCAGTGCAGCCTATGCAATATAGGCTACGAAGAGAGGTGTAAACCCTTGGCTTAATCGCAGGTCATGGAAATTCATAAAAATACCTTTATCCAACAAAGAAGAGTTTAGGTGCATAATGTATCCCATAAAATATGATTACAATTTATAATTGCGTTATTTGAGACTGCTGTTGTTAAAATACTAGAACAGTGATAAGAAGACATGCTATCATTATTTACCCTAAAGCTGGGTACACAAATTCCTGTTAAAAGGGCCAATCCCGACGGTAAATGTGTACAGCGAAATGCATTGCAACTTTTGTTTGGACTGAAAATTTCCCTTGTTGCAGTGGCTCCTTGTCCTTATGTATAGTCGTCCGCAATGTAGGTTGTGTGGCAGTCAGGAACATTTCCCCTATATTTTATATAGTATATATGTATATTATAATCAGGTTTTATAATATTAGTCACTATCTTATTTATATCACTAACTTAAGCACTTTTGTCACTTAGTTATATGCCTTTAAGGGCTTACTTGGCCCTTTAAAAGTTTGATACCGGGTTTACTAAATGTGAGCACTGTCACTTTAACTGCTTTTATGATGTCATGTATAGGTGTGGCTATTTTCTCAGTACCCTATCACTAATCACCTTGGGGTATTTAAGGATATGCAATTGCACTGTTTTTTTGAGCTGATAAAGGCCGATAAACAAAGGCCGAAACGTGTGACTAGTGTTGCAATTTGTACTATGTATAAAAAAATAAGCACTTTATACAAGTCCTTGTGAGTGCTGAATTTTCTGCTATTGTGATACATTATAGGGAATACATCGTGACTGTGAGTACTCCCACCTTTCAAAAATGACAGATAAAATTTTGAAGATTCTGTCTGTCATCTTTGACAGGGATTGTTACAAGTGTGTAAACACCATTACTGTGGCGTAATAGACGCGCCCCATAATTCTTTCACATCAAGAAAGTTTTATGAAATCTAACACCAAAGAGAAAACATTTAGGACATAAATGGTGCATCTGTATATTCTGTTTTTCCAAAACAGTTCATAGTACAAAGCCAGTGCAAACAGCTGAGCATTAAAGAAATGGTATGTTTGTTTAAATGATGTGCTACTTCCTT
Organism: Hymenochirus boettgeri; assembly: GCA_019447015.1. Classification (NCBI taxonomy): domain Eukaryota; kingdom Metazoa; phylum Chordata; class Amphibia; order Anura; family Pipidae; genus Hymenochirus; species Hymenochirus boettgeri. The sequence goes on from CM033475.1 coordinate 79,745,100, forward strand.
CAATTCTCTGTTCTTCCTATTACTTTAATGTTAAGCCATTTGAATGTAACATAAAAGGACTTTTGTGTCAGACACACAATCATTAAATGGCACACTATGGAAACGCTGCAGCCACAGCACACTTTCAGGAATAGGGAACATAATTAGGTCTCCAATTAGGGCATCTTCTTTATCTCTGAGTACTGATTGAACAATATGCTGCTGTTATTTTTTAAATTTGATTAAAAGGATGTTCAGCAAAAAATAACAATAGACACCAGACACAGACTTTCCAAATGTGAGATAATGCTAACCTACACATGTAAAAAAAAAAAATCATTGGAGTTAAAGTGTCAAAATATTTCTAAAATGGAATGCAAGTTAGATAAATGCTTTCTCTTATCTTAAGGGTCCACTATACTCACTGAAACAACTTTACATTATTGAAACTACAATTTGAGATAAGTAAAATGGTGGTACTCACCTAGTTATCTGTGCTTGCTTTGTCATTAAATTATTAATGTTTAGTGATGCTCCTAACCCCCCCACTTCCCTTACTCACTGCCTTCTTGTAGTGTCTGTGAACACTTATAAGTTATGCACAGCCTCAACCTCTCCCTCCTGTTCTTTCTCTGCTGATTCTCTTAAATGTGCAGAAAGTGTACTGGCAGGCAGGCAAAGAGTTCAGGCATGGGGCACATATTATAATTCTGTTTTTGGAGTGAAGGTCTTTCCCTGTAAATGCTGCATTTTTGATGATTGGAAAAATTGGGATCTTGCAATATAAGGATACCCTTTAAGTAAACAACTGTTAAAAATATTGCAAAACATTTTTGTTCTCTTCCTGAAGGAAGAATTTTAAATTAAAAAGATGTTCAGGAAAATATATCCCCCCCTTCATTTAGTGTCAACACCATAGTAATAACCTGTAAAATAAGTAAGTTACCACTTCCATAGCATAGGGGATACAGGTAGGACAGCTCCTCTTTTTTACCCTTTGTGAAGGAAATGAGCATACATAATTCAGGTGGTGGCGAATAACAGATAAGAAGTCCCTGGAGTAAAGGGCCTGACTTTATACAGGTGAAATTCTGTCATAAAATAAAAGCAAGTACATACCTTAATCAGAAGTTTCTGGTCTACAAGCATGAGAAAATGTTTAGCTCTTCACGTGTGAACATTCTAAGGGTTTGAAAACTTGTCAAAATGCAAGACTGATTATATTAGCCTAAAAAATGTAATATATCCTGTTTTTTCCTCTAAAGTTGCTTTTCAACTTTACAATCATGCATAAGTGAATTGATTCTGTAAAACAAAATACCTATAATATTTACATCCTGAGGGGTGAGAAAATCAGTCTGATGATGGAGGGTGCTATTATGAAATGCAATGACTTCAAAAGGAAATTATGTTGTTTTGATTGGACCTTGTACAAGTGTTTTAATAGTGCACTCCAGTGGGGGAAAACTTGAGAATATTGAATCTGCAGAAATGTAACATTTCACAGACTTCTTAATAAAGGCGCTCAAGGGTGGTAAATGACAGTGAACAGCCTAGTAATCTGATAATCGCCTCTTCGTGGCATTCAGTCTGTGACATTCGTTGATATGTCCGGATGGATCACCACCAACGCTTATGCAATAGGCCACAACACATATGATTGCCACTCAAAGTGAACATTGTTGGACATGCATTGCTGCTTGCTACATGTGTGTATGTACAGAAGGACCAGAAAAATCAATATTAAGTCCTAAAGCACTATACATTAACTCATTCAAGGGAACTGTGGTCCAAAATGACTTTAGGTAAATTGGAGGTAAATTGATGTAATGTAATGCTCACCTGGGAATTTTTGCAATTTATTTCATTGTTTATTTTGCATAGTTTTGAAGATATTTACATTTTGTGTGTGATATGGCAGCAGCATCACCAGGTGTCCCCTGCACTTCCTAGCAAGGCAAAGAGTAGAGGAGCACACTACTTAAGTGAATATTTCTTTATTTGTGCAAAACAACAGCATACAACGTTGGGACTCTAGGCCCCTTCCTGCTTCCTGCTCTGAAACTGTCAGTCAATCTGTCCCACTCGCTATTGTCTAAGCCCCACCCACTCGTGAATGTCTAAGCCCCACCCGCTGGTGCTCAAGCCCCGCCCACTCTCGGGTGTCTAATCCCCCCACTCACCGGTACCGTGGGTTACTCACAGACCCCTTACCTCTCTGTCAGGACTTCACACAGCAGAGAGGGGAGGGGTGTGCTCGCCAACGGCACTGTGTAGGAGAAGCCTCAGGAATGCACATGGCCGCCTCCCACCCAATTAACTTTCTGGTCAGTCATTTCTGTATACTGGCTGTGAGCAGGTAGAGAGGTGGTTGATGGCTCGTTTTAAAGGTAGAAACTGGCCTTTCATTTAACTTAACTTGTTTGGAGACACATTTCCCCTTTAAGGGCCAAGAAATGTCATCAGATGTTGTCCTAAACTAAATAATTCCATTTGAAACACAATAGGTTTATTGATCAAGTGTGTATTGGACCTTTAACATGCACTCGAGGCCCTGGTCTGCAGCGTCAACCGATTTTGGCTATTGCTTTTACCTTTGATAAGAGAACAAGAAAACTAGGAAGGGCAGAAATTATCCAAAATGCACCTTGCCAAACATTTTAGCTAATGGGGACAAATCTGGATGGCAGTCAATTACTGCCAAATGAATAAACCAGTTATTGTGGGTTTTTTCTTTTTTTCTGGTCTCTAATGAAGGTTGAGTCTGTGGAATGTGCAGACCTGGTGTCCACATCTGGTATACCAGATTTTAATGAAGATTTTGTGTTTGACAAATACAGCATGCATTTTTAATACTATGTCGGCTCCTCTGGAAAGAGCAGAGTCTATCTCTCACTCTCCTCTTTTAAGTTATTGCATGACAGTTTTAGTATATTTATTTTCCTGATATATAGTACAGGAACTGTTTTTAAAACAATGATAACATGCTTTCTAATTAATTCACAATGATTCATCTGTGTATATTAATAGCATCCTTCCCACCACAGGCCCTGTTATTTACTTTACTCTCCTTTCCCCATCAACTTTGCAAAGGAAGATACAAAAAAGCGTGAGATCTAACACTATGGTATAGAGACAATTAAAACACATGTCCACCCCTAACAGTTACTTTTAATAACAGGTCAAGTCTTCCCCCAGCACAATTTACCTTTACCAAACTGCTTTTATATCTAATTACACAGCCCAATTTCTCAACGCTGGCCAACACTGACTTCCTTTTGTGGAGCTGCAGAGAAGGCATTTACTTAAAAAGTTAAGGGTGGGTGGTATTGCCTTTAAGTGATTGGAGTGCACACAGGGGTATGCTGTCCATACATTAGGAAACTTATGCTGCCCTATATCAAAAACATGTTAGTAAAGTTCATTTTGAAACTGAGTGTTCTCTGCTTAGAAATTTAGGGGTCCAAACATGCAACAATCCCAACTGGACAATTTGGTATCATATGATCATATTGTTAAAATTTCTAGTGTGTGATAAGAAAAAAAATAGGTCCGCTCTAAAAAGCCCTGACAATCGAAAGGCATTGTGATATCCTGTTTGCTGAATAGGGATTGTTTGTGTATGAGGTCCTTTACTTAAAATTATTTTAATCAACTGTATCTTAAGTATAGGAAAACATATGTAGCCTGAACTATTGACTGACAGTATGGTTTAGAAACCGCTCTTATCATACTTACTGGCTTATGTTTCAAGAATGTTTATAAACAAGTGAAATCACTGTTTTTTTTATTCCCAAACTAATACATTATATTGAGCAGCTGAAAATGTATGTATGTTGGTTTCAGATTAAAAAAATGTTTCATTACTAGTCTATGAACATCACCAGAGATGCAGAAAGATGTACTTTAACACAGCTGGTGGACACAGATAGGAGATCCCTTAACTGTAAAAACAGACTTAAGAACTGGGAACAACACTAAACCAGGTTATGAAAGGCTCCTTGTTTAAAGGAAAATAATATGAAAGGTCAGTGTAGCGCTGTTCTTTCATGAAACTGCACCTGCAAAACTAAGAATATAACCCAGTGAAAATAAGGATACTATTCAGAATAGCTGAGATTTCTGCCAGGTTTCATTATAAAAATCTTCATTTTGATTTAGAATCGATCCACTGAATGCACAAACCGTTGTTTAATTTACTTGTGCTTGTTGTACTTACTGATGCATTAACCAATGCAGATGCTAAATAATGCCAATAAAATGTCAGCATGTTCAAGCCAGAGCAGAAACACATTTAGTTGTGTGATGCAATTCAGAAATTTGCAGGGAGATTCAATATCATAGAAGTAACTGCAAAACCAGGTAATACGGGCTAATGCCGGTTGTGGGGGCTGTGCCATTGCATGTTTTTGAAAATAGGGCTGCATCCCAATACAACATCCAGGTATCTCACCTCTCCCGGATTGTCCGGGAGTCTCACTCATTCTGGGGTGTCTCCCACACTCCCGGTGAGACAACCTCAGACTCCCGTGACTGAGAGGAGACTCTTATCTCCTCCTCAGTCATGCCCCCTATTGAGAGCCCGCCCCCGGAACAATGCTGACTCTCCCTAACCCCGCCCACCATCCCTCGAAGGCTAGCCCTGCCCCACTTGACACACGCCCCACCCCATGTGACAATCACGCCCACATCGCCCTGCCCCTTTCCAGACTGCCCGAAGTTGAAAGGGCAGGGTGGGATGTGCTGATATCCAAACTTAACAGGGCATTGTGAAGGGGCTTTAAAGTAGCTCAAAGCAGATGTTTATCTGCTGAGATTCCACAATGCAATAACGACATAATGTGTACTTTAAACTAGAGAGTCAGCTTCAGCATCCAGGCCACACAGGAGAAACTGTCAGCTCATGCAGCGAAAAGACAAGTACCAGTAGGTTAGGACCCAGTTAAAGAAAGCAACAGTGACATGGTGACTGGTCTTAAAAATATTTGGTAAACTTATTGAACTAATTGCTTTCATTTATCCAGGGTTTAGCAGGCTGTTGTAGGTAGCAACCTTATGGCGGGTAGCCAATATGCAATTAGAATGGTTTGTGCACAGAATTTATTTTTTGTATGCATTATATTTTGGTCTCTAGTTGCACTTTTAAATATTGTTGTACAACAGCCCAATTTTCCATATGTTGTGTGGGATATAATCATGTATGCATAGCAGGATCTTAAGGCTCGTACAACACGCACGATGTGCGTCCGAGCCACAAACCCTCGACACTGACGGCTACACGCAACGAAACGGCCGTTAAGACGAGAATACCCTTGTGTATGCGTTGGGTCGGGGGTCATTCGTTGATCTGCCTGGCGGGTGTACGAACCTTAGTAAGATAAGATGCCCCGCTTTTGATATTGAATTCTCCTGCTGGTGTTTTCCTAATGTTATACAGAGAGATTAGGGCTCTTGAGGTAGAGCTTGTTAGGCAATTTTTCTTACACTAAAGGGAACTGTGGTCTCAAACAAGTTGAGTTTAAATGAAAGGCCAGTTTCCACCTTTAAAACAAGCCATCAACCACCTCTCTCGGTGCTTCCTCAGCCCAAGATATAAAGAAAGACTGACCAGAAAGTTAATGGATGGGAAGCTGACATTGACATTCCTAGGCTTCTCCTGCAAAATGCCGCGGCAAGCACAGCTTCAGCTCCTCAGTGGTGAGGGAGACAGGAATTGCCTGCTCCTCTCTGCTGTGTGAAGTCTGACAGTGAGGAAGGAATCTACAGCCCTTCTCTCCCACTATGTGAAAACAGTTTCTCACTCTGCCTGAAAAGCTGTTTCCAGATTTTTCTGTAAGGAAGGGGGGTCTGAGTGCCTAGGGCACCCGTGAGTGGGCGGGGCTTAGGCACCCACAGGTGGGCGGGGATTTAGGGACCCTCGACGTGGGTGGGGCTTAGGCACCTTAAGTGGCGGGGCCACAGGGGCTTTAAGAGAGGCACCAAGGGGGGCCTGCAACTGGAGGGACCATGGGGTCCATGAGTGTGGATGGACCAGGGGGGCTGCAAAGGGAGGAGAGACCACAGGGCAATTTGACTGATATGTTTCAAAGCGAGGAAGCAGGAAGTGCAGGAACCTGGTGTGAGCTGCTTACCATATCACACACAAAAAATGAAATACTTTTCAACACTATGCAAAATAAATAATGACATAAATTGCAAAAATTATAGGAGAGGCAATTCCGTCAATTTACCGAAAACCATTTTGTGGACACAGTTCCCCTTTAGGTTCGTACACACTGTGTGTATGGGCGCTTTATCGCTGCAACGGCCGTTCGTTCAGAGATGTGCCTGATCGTCAGAGACGGATATCCGAACGAGTGCCCATTTCGGCCCAATAATGCCCATACACGGAACGATTTATGGGGCGAAACGGACATTCATACACATCGTGCAGCGCGGTCAGCACCCGTGACACACGTGTGTACGAAACTTTAGAAGTAGATACCCTTCAATGCCATGGTGCTAAAAAATTAGCAGTGCATTTCACAGGTCTTATTAAAAAATGTAGTAATACACGTTTGCTGCACAACAACCACTGTAACATTAATAAGTTTAAAAAAAAATAAGACCTGTTGAGTGCTGCCATATATTTTTTGATAAATATCGTGGCACACATTTCTGTTGTCCTGATACTGAACATGCATGGCTCTGTACACAAAGAATAGCATGTCGGAAGCAGCACATGATGGTGGGTTGAGAATTGTTTATGTGCTGGACACTTTCAAAAGTTAATTATTGTTTTTTTTGTGAACAAGAAGCAGAGAAATGTAATGGGGCAGTAGTGGAAACATTCCTATAATAAGTGATTATTATAATTCCACTGTTGCTTCCATTATAGAATAGGTCACTAATTTTATTTATAAAGGATAATTTGCCCCTTCAGTTTAATGAAAGGATATTTTGTCCCTTTAAAATGTAGGAAAATAAAATTGCTGTCCCACATTTTTTTTACAATGTAATTAAGAAAAGATAAATTACCGCAGTTGAGACAGTTTTTAAAATTGTCAAAAAAGGCAGTTATAGCCATTTATTGCTTTAAGGGACATGTCCGCCCTTAACAAAAAAAACGGTCCAATGCCAGTTTACCAGTCCCCAACCCCAACTATATATATATATAATATATAAACGTAATATCTCGAATATAAGTCGACCGAGGTACCTTTTCACCTAAAAAAAATAGTAAAACATGATGTGACTCGAGTATAGTCGAGGGTAGAAAATATGACCAATATTGCTCCTGATTCTGTATGTTTTAAGGCTTAGTTGCCCTTAAATGGATAGCAGAATTCCCATACAGTAGTCCCATACAGAACAGCCAATCCAGTATGGTATTACTGTATGGGACTACAGTATGGGAAATCTGCTGTCCATTTAAGGGCAACTAAAGCCTCAAACAATACGAATCAGGAAAATCTTTTCAAAAATACATACCATTCTCCTGATTTCTGTATTGTTTTAATGCATTAGTGGCCCTTTAAATGAATAGGAATCCCCCACACTGACCCCCAATTCCTTGCCACTCCAGATGTTTGGAAACTACAACTCCCAGTATGCTTTAGTTGGTGGAAGTTGCAGTTTCCAAACATCTCCGTGGCAAATACTGCACCTTACCTCCCCCCCACTCCCCAATGGAGTAGAGGCATTTATACTTAACATTTGGAGTCAAAATGTCCCAAAACGATCCAAGCCAGACAAATTACCAATCCTGAATACACTAACCTGAACTCCCGGCTGCACCTTCCTCACTACCTGAACTCCGGCTGCACCATCCTCACTAACCCTAACGGTAACACCGGCGCAGAGTATTGACATCAGCCAAGCCCAGTGGAATGCGGAAGAAGGAGGAGCGTGCGGCTGCGGGTAGGATTTTTTAGGCTTTTTTTAAAGCCTAAAAACCTCGATTATACTCGAGTATATACGGTATATAGTTATATATAATAATATATATAATATAATAATATATATTGCGCTTTACGCATACAGTACAGAGTTCATTCTATTGGCATATGGGCATACGTACAAAAGTCCGTTGGACCTGTCAGTTAGACACAGTGAGTGAGCGCAAGGAACGGGTAAGTTCCTTACCTTTGTTCCTGGTCCTACAGGTTTTATTGAAAGAAAATAATGTAAGACATAGCTCCTTACCTCCCATTCTCCAATGAAACTGAAAAACCCCAAAACTACTTCTCCCCAGTGAAGATACCATTAAATATCTGGTTAGTAATGTAGATAATAAAACACAAATGAAATCAGTTGGGGTTGGGGGCAGGTAACTGATAATTGACCAGTTTATTGTTTTAAGGATAGCATGCCTTTAATTATTAATTAACATCCCTTAACATTTCTTGTCCCATGCTGCCTTTACAAATAAATAAGAGAAAGCAAAATGAACCCTGGGTCAGAGTGGACGTGGGCTGCAAATGGACATACTGTATTTGTTTATTTCTAGAACATCAGGCAAAATCATTAAATGTTAACCATCCCCCATGTACTCTATAATTCAGTACAACCCTAATGTAGTGATACACTGTCAAATATTAAGCAGATAATACTAATGAAAATTGATAACTCCATGAGCAGAAATCAATTAGGGAGAAATTATCACCTTTTTACATTGACCTGAACAGAAATGAAACTTTGTAAAGTTTGTTGTTTGTAATCTTTTGTACAGAACAGTGAATATGAACTCATTTAATTGTCATACTATCTGATATTTATTCTTTTGATCCTGAAAATAACTTCTCAGTACACATATTTTTATTTAGTGTCTTTGCTTGGTGTATCAAAGCCAATTGATGTTTACATTTGTGTAGGACCACCAGAAGGAACTAAGTCTAATGCAGGTTCCCAGGACTAGAATTCCTTCCTGGCCCAGGAAAAGATTTAACAAAGATTAAGCTAATCACCACGTGTTCAGCTATCCATGTAGCTAATTTTCAAGACTTTGCTTGGAGTTCATGGACAAGCATTGTCCCTGGATGGTAACCCTGATGTTTGAAGAGTCCTGGGTATAAATTCACCCATGGCTACATCTGTAAGGAATTTGAATGTTCTCAGTGTGCTTGTGTTGTTCTCTGTATATTTGTTTGCCACACTCATAAAAACAATGGTTGTGTGTGTATGTAATTGTATACTTAAATTGCAAGCTAATGTACAAACTAAAGTATAGCGATGCTAATATGGTCAGTACTAAACTCTAAGAAGTAAAAATACAATAAAGAAATGGCAGATGCCATTTATTGATCCCAATCAAAAAAACCTAGAATAAGATGTTGTTATGTGCAGGTTTTTGTTTGTATTCTGCTTTTCTCAAGCGGGACAAATCAAAAACAGTGCATTGCTGATCTCACTAGCCTCATACACACGTTAGATAAATCTTATTGGAGCAATTGTGCCTAACAGGATTCATTGTTTGATCTTAATATAGATAGGTTCTTGCTTGCACAGCACAGAGGAAAAAAATGTGGAGTATGTGATCCTTCAGGACGAATCACTTATGAATGCTACAGGTGCCCCTCACAAACATGGGTAACTTTATCTTACACATGTTGCAGGGCTTAAAGGTCATCTCCATTGACAATGCTGCATGCGCCTTACAGTGCAGCTCCATTGACCTGTCAGACGAAACAGAGAGGAGCGCAGTAGGATAAGTGTCCTCCCTTTTGGCCTGCTCCTGATCGGTTAATTGAAGAATAGGAGAAGCGATAGCACCTTTACCTCCCGTTCTTCAATTAAACTGAAAAATGCAAACTCAATTTTGTACTGGAGAGACCCTTTAAGGTAGAGGTGTAGGTATTTGCAGATCAGGGAAGACTCTCTTATGCTTAGCTAGGCAAACGTGGGGGGGGAATACGATTTCAGCTCTAAGCGCCATTCATTGTCCAGAAAATCAGCAGTGCATCCTGGTAACTTAACAGAAACGATAAGATTTAAAGAATGTGTAAGGCCCCTGCGCTGCCCTTTTGCCCATTTTCGCAGGACATGCAATCACCATTTTTGGTGGCTTCGCATCCACTGCCCATAGGGCAACATCATATGAATGGTATTCAGTGTACGTGAGCGTGCACGAATCGTGCGACATCATGTGCGATATTTGTGCTTGCCTCTGTGCGCCTGTTGTAGTGGGGCCTTAACTGTCCCTTCTCATCAGTGTTTAGTGCATGTCATTGACAAAATTAATACCCAGTCTCTTTCTTAGTTTTATTCTTGTTTTGTCCCAAAACAGACATCCTAAGACATAAACACATTTCGTATAGATCTAATAGACAGAGATTGTACCTCTTATACCCTTCCCACGCAGGGCAAGTTGGCAGGCTAAAATCTTTCAAAGTAGTGATCACAAAAGTTTAAATGTAACAAATGTTATGTCTCAATCTAAAAAACACATGAAAAACCATATGAGTATTAAGAAGGAAAAAATTAAAATACAATACCTCTTTATAGTTCTGAGGACTCTGTGTTTCAGAATTGTTTAGTAATATCCACTACAAATGTGAAAAAAATAGTCAGAGATTCATCAAATACTTTGAAGTCGAAACAAGCTAAAAGTATCATTTAGCAGATAGCACGCTAGAGATATGGAGTAAACCACAAAAACGCTTCCTATTTAGCATATCGGTTTGCATTCCTCTGCTCCACAACTGTGCAAATTTCACGCCTACTGGGCCATAATAATGCCTTAGTCGAACAATTTAAAGATATTTTCAGTCGCAGGTATAATTTAAAGAGCACAGAGGACATATTTTGGCCAGAGTGCCCGGCTGATGATTGCCCGGCTGTTGTTTTATTGATTTGTAGTGGTTGTAACAAAAAAGGGGAAATCTGGTCCTGTGTTATTGGGTATTTAAGGATAAAGGATTTCAATAAAAGTAACACTGCCCCACCATAGCTGTTAAATGTATCCAGTAAGACCATGGGTAGGTATTAAACACACCATGTTTCATTATTACCATGGGAGCGCCCCTGACTGAGCCACAGTGCGACACAGTACGAGAAAACGGATCTGTGTGTATGCTTTCTGAGCGCTCTCAAAGTCTACGGGGAAATAAATACATAATGTCCGTCGACCATGGGTGTTCTAGGAAATACCAGAAATTTCCTCAGGCAGCAGTAGTCTCCAGGGTAATTTAAAGTATAAGTAGGGTGGCGCAGCTGGGGGAAATTTGCAGTCCAGTTTCTCCTATGTAACGCACGGGACATATGAGTTCAATAATTGTTACAAAATGACAAGGACAGTTTATCTGCAATTTGTAACCATCATGCATGTGGTAACGCCAGCTTAAGTTGCTGTACGAGCCAATAAGGCAAGGGTGGGCATATAATAGTTTTGCTACGGACAGGTCATTTCCACTGCAATATTTACAGTAATACGGTATATGTATAAAACAAAGAGCAGTGAAAAAGGCTACATTTAAAACACTTTGTGTCATGAGTGTGAACGGGTGGTGACAAGATAATGCACCTTCACCTCAGAGATAGTGTCCAGTTCTCCATGTTATAAAATCAAAATCTAACATTCCTTGTTCTTTAAATTAAATTTCAATTTCACTTGGACAGAAAAGGTCTATAATTTCATTCAGCCATAAATTTTGTATTAAACTCTAACTATTACTTTGACCATTGACAGAATCTTGGCCTCGATCTTTAAAGGAGACTAAAGCCAAAGCCAATCAGACAGTCCCATTGCCAAAGACACAAAACAAGCTTGGTCTCACTCTCATTTGCTTATGAAATTACTGCTGGGTACTTACAGGGACACATCCCATACTCTGACAGCCAGTCATATTCCAGCTCACAGATCCTAACCATAGGCACCATATCTTGTTTACAGTAGATCATGCCTTGGACACAGAAATAGCGATTTAAACCCTGGTATGTTGTTTTTACCATAGTATGAAGATATTCACATTTTATGTGTGAGTGATAGTAGCAGCATACCACAGATCCCCTTGCATTTGCTCTGAAACCATTCTCGTCCCTGTGTTCCTGTGCTCCTACCCATGTTCCATAGGGAACTTGCACGATCGGCCGTGATTACCAAACATGTCCGATCTACCCGTTCATCTGATCGGAAGCAAGCTTGCAGACGAAGCAGCACTGATTTTACGGACCCAAACGGGCCGATTACACAAAAGTATCAGTCGATTGGGCCGAAAAAATTTCCTGTTTTGTTTACCAAGCATTAGGTAATAATGTACTTCCGCCTTCCTGCTGATACTGCATTTTACTGTATATTCCCCCACCCCTAAAACTCAAAAGAGTACAGGCTGGATACAAAACATGCCAGAGCACCGGACAGCAAAACACTTTTAAATAGTCCCGATTTCTCCTGGATTGTCTACAGCAAATGAGATGGGTACCACCAGCCTAACACAATAACTAGCCTGGGCAGATTACTTCCACCTATTCATATGAGTGTTAGACATTCCCAGGGGGGGGAATTCTCATTCTTCCTCAAACATATAACTCCAGAACTAAAATTGAATAAGAAATCTTCACTCAAAGATGCGGATTTCTCCCGAATCCTGTTCTGACCAGATTCACCATGTTTTAAAATGTTTAAAATAAAAATGGCTCCAAAAGACAGTGATCTCTTGGAGGGATGGGGCAATTTCTTCCAAAACCAATGATGGCACTGACAAGTCGACGGAATGTGTGGGGTGCTTGTTTTTTTAAAAACATTCTTTCTTTATTGAGTTTTACATGGATTTTTATAATAAATAACCAGTGATGAGTAAACAAAAAACAGAAGTAAGAATGATACTGAGGCAACTGAGTTGCATATAGATTGTGCTTATATATTTAAACTTCAAAAACCATTTATATGTTCAAGGGATATTTCTGAACCCAGAGAAAAGTACAATTATTCGCATTTTTATTCTTAGAATACACTGTGGCATTTTTCTATTGCTAATATCTCTCTGCACTCCGTGTATCCGTGCCGAGCCTCCACCCCCGTTTCCGGGTCGACATCGGGAATTTGGTTTAAGATACATTTTTCTTTTTAGTGGTATGGAGCTACATTGATCTGGGATCGATATACCATATTCCCATTTTCTGTAGAAATTGAACAAATTGCCTTGAGAGCTGCGAATGTCTTTCATAGGGCATTATTGTTGGTTAGGTAGTTATACAATTCTTTTATAGTAGGGAGTTTTTGTTTTCAATATTTTACTATGAGAATTTTCATGAGTTGTAAATGAGTGGTATAAAATGACTTTTTTGGTTCTCTGGGTGTAGGTTTTTTTTGTAACCAATATTTAGCAGTGTTAGTGTTAGAGCGGGTTTAGACATGGTGTTGATCTTAAATAGAGATTATTTATGAAAATTCTCCCAATTTCATCCATTTTTTTGATTTTAGGACATTCCCACCATAAGTATGAGGCGGATCAACCTTGACGCCGCAGTCCCTCCAGATTGGGTGAGTAGTTGGGAACCACCTGGATAGTTAATTTGGGGTGTCTGTGGTATCTGTATATAATTTTTGTGATTTCCCAGTGGGTAATAACCATCTTACCGTGCAGCTCTTGACTAGCGTGCCTTTATTGGCTTCCGTTCCATCTGTTCTTGTGTGAAGTTTATTTGCGAGATCTTTTGCCAAGATTTGTAGCTGTTGTTGGTCTCCCTCATATATATTTTTTTATAGTTGGAGATATATTCTGGATATGTTTTTTTTGTGGAGTCTAGGTGGTCATACGGCCCTCATCCCAGACGCAGTTTGTTGGTCCTCCCCCCGTCCCACCACCACACCCGGGTTGGTTCTGCCACTCATTTAGAATGTAGGAAACTTATAATTTGGAGATATTTAGAAATTCCTGTTGTTTGATTAGATAGGCCTCGCTTTTTTAGTGTGTCGAAGGATAGAAGTTTCCCTTTTCATATAGATTGCATACCTACGACGACGCGCCCAGATTACATGGTCAATCATGTTTTGACGTTGATTGTTTGGTATGAGCCAGAGTTGTCATGATGAACACCGCCACGGTACACACACCCCACGCTCCATTCACACTGGGTCAGTAGTTTATGGGAGTTTATCAGACTCTTCAGACTTTAGTGAGTGTTGTTACTGCGATTAGTTGGTTTTGTGGAGTTTCCTCCCACTGCGATGTATCCCACATTGTATTAATTGTATATTTTGGAGAGAAGGATTCCAAATTGGTATCCAGTTTTGGCTGGGTTTGTTGTTATCCACCAGTATCTCAGTTGTTCTAATATTGTGGATAGATAGTAATCTTTCAATTTGGGTAGAAGCAATTCCTCCTGCTGCTTAGATTTGTTTAGTAGTGTTGATTTTTATTCTAGGTTTTTGGCCGTTCCATATAACAAAATTTTTTGTGACGAGACAGGCTATCCACGTGGTTGAAGAAAGAAGGAGTCGGGCACGGGGGCCAGCAGAGTCCTGAACGATACAAAGTTGTTGGTATTACAAACATCTTACAATTACTAACCCTATTTAACCTGATAGATAATTTGGTATCCATATAGATATGTCATTGGTGGTTTGAGATAGTATTGTTTCATAGTTCAGGGATAGTTTATCAGGATCGGAGGATAATTTATCCCTAAGTATTCGATATTGTCTTGTGTCCAGATTAAAGTTGTATTTGCTTTAGAAGGATTTGTTAGTGTTGTAAGATGTGTTATATGTAGTATGTGAGATTTGGAGGAATTGTTAACTTTATAGTATGTTATGTTACCGAATATGTTGAGTGTATTTTGTAATGTATTAGTGTGAGCGTTATTGGTTTTGTGATGGCTAGTATGTATTATCTCGTCTCGTATAAACTAATTTTGGTATTTGGTACCTATTTTTATTCCGGCTAATTTGGGTTAGACGTAATATTGGCTTTAAGGGTTCAATAATAGGTTAAAGATAAGAGGTAGTAATGGGGCAGCCTTGGCGTGTGCCATTAGTGATCTGGAAGAATTTTGATGATCAGGTTTAGATGTATATTGTTGCAGTTGGGTGGTTGTATAGGTCAAATTGCATTCAGATCCATCCTTTTATGTTATTAGTTGTAGGACTTCTTCCATGTAGTTCCAGTTTATTCGGTCGAATGCTTTTTCGGCATCTAAGGTTATTATTAAGTTGTTATATTTAATTTTGGCCCAATTTATGGTTATAATCTTTGGTGTTATCATAAGGTTGCCTAATCATTTATGAAAACCGACTTGATCTATGAGATTAGTTGAGGTAAATATGTCTGAGTCGTGTTGCGATAATTTTTGCGAATATTTTAATGTCCACAGTTAAGAGTGATATGGGTCTGTAGTTGTTATTAGGGTTGGGTCTGTCTGTGGTTTAGTATGGGGACAATCATGCTTGTAACATTTCTTTGGAAAATTTTTTGTAAACTGATTGTTGAATATTGTTGTGTAGATGTGGAATCAGTATCTCTGTGGGTTGGTATGTTTTGGAGTATTCTATGGTATATCCGTTCTTGTCCTGGGGGATTTATTGGAGGGTGTAATTAAGGTATTAGATTTAGTATTTCTAATTTTGTATTGGTGTATTGATGTTGTGTAGTTGTGTTGTTGTAGGTCGGTAGGTTTATTGAGTTTAAAAAGTTATTTTCTCTATTCTATTTGCGTTGTGTGTTTCGGTATCTTTTTGGAGGTTGTATAGAGTTTGTAGTATGGGCGAAGGAGAGGAGTAGTTAGCTATTTTTTGAGGGTCTATTATGTTTTCTTTCTTATCTTTATGATGTATGCTATTTTGGCTCTATTCTCGTTGTTTTTGTATCTGTTGGCAAGGCTTTACTTGTTTTAGGGCCTTGGTGTAATATGTATAGCCCTTTGTTCTCCTTAATAATTTATCGTATTGGATAGATGAATCTTGTAGTTGAAGTTTGGTTTATGTAGTGATTGAATATGTCTTGGGTCGGGTTTAGGGTTTAATTTTGTGTTGATCCTCCAGAATTTTTATGTATTAGTAAACTTATTCTTTTGTCGTTGCTTTCTTCTTTGATATGCTGCTAGTTTATTAAATGCCTCTAATAATGCTTTGTGCGCATTCCATACCAGAAGGTGATGTTGTGGTGTTATTATGAGTTAAAAGTATTCGATCAAGTGGTTTTTAATATGATTTTTATGTATCGTCGGCGATAAGGTTATGGCGATCCCCGTCTCCATGAGACCCCCCCGGTGTGGTGGTGTTAAGTTATTTTGTGAATTGCGTAGTGTTCGCCGGTGCATGGTCAGATAGTGTTATGCTTTCAATTTAGGTGTTATCTGTGATGTTCTGTAGTAGCCACGTGTCTACAATAAAGGTTATTCTGGAGTAGGTTTATGTTGTTTTTGAAATAGTATGTATATTCTTTATACTAATGGGTGGAATGCTTGCCATGTATCAAAAAAGATCTTCGTGTTTAGTAATTTACTTAGTGTTTCTTTTTTGGAAATTTGATTTTGCGTTGAGGTCTGTTTCCTGGGTTTGTTATTATATTTGAAGTCTCCACATATATTATGTTTGTGTACTGTAAGTTTGTTTTACTTTTGTGATAATTTTTGAATAAATCTGGTTGGCCGGATTTGGTGCCGTATATGTTGCCGATTGCAAATATTTTATATTGTTCAGGGTGGCACACCAGAATAATATATCTACAATTTTACTATGATTGATTTCTATAGTTGGAGGCTACCTTATTTTTTATTGCTATTAGTACACCTCTGACTGTTTGGTATGTGACGCGTTAGTATATTGGGAAATTTTATTGCATAATTTTTCGGTTGTGGGTGAGGTGTGTTTCTTGTATGTCAACAAAGGATATCTATGTTGTTGTGAGTGTCTCTCCACAGATGGTTGGTCTTGAATGGGGAATTTAATCCCTTTATGGTGGTTTGTATTTGCATTATTATCTTATGAGATATTGTTGTTGTGAGGTAGTTACGATGTTCGTTAGTGGGTGGTTAGCAGTATCTTTAGTTTGATAGTTTTGTGTGTTCTTTTCTCTTAGTCAAACATTTAAACATTCACTAGTGATTTAAAACAGTAATACACAGTTAAAACAAACAATAGTAAAAAAACATTATGACATAGGAAGTCATACCTTTTGTAGCATTCCTTTCCACAGGATTGTTGTTCCGGATTAGTGCACGGAACTCACAGGCATTACTGTTTGAGGCTCAAGCAGGAGAGAGTGCACAGAACTCACAGGCATTACTGTTTGAGGCTCAAGCAGGAGAGTGAACGGAACTCACAGGCATTACTGTTTGAGGCTCAACGGCGTCAAGCAGGAGAGAGTGCACAGAACTCCAGGCATTACTGTTTGAGGCTCAAGCAGGAGAGTGAACTGAACTCACAGGGCATTACTGTTTGAGGCTCAAGCATGAGAGGTGCACGACTCACAGGCATTACTGTTTGAGGCTAAAGCAGGAGAGTGCACCGAACTTACAGGCATTACTGTTGAGGCTCAAGCAGGAGAGTGCACAGAACTCTCAGGCATTACTTTTGAGGCTAAAGCAGGAGAAGTGCACGGAACTCACAGGCATTACTGTTTAGGCTCAAGCAGGACAAAGTGCAGGAAACTCACAGGCATACTGTTTGAGGCTCAAGCAGGAGAGAGTGCACGCGAACTCACAGGCATTACTGTTTAGGCTCAAGCAGGAAGAGTGCACGGAACTCACAGGCATTACTGTTTGAGGCTCAAGCGAGAGGAGTGCACGGAACTCACAGGCATTACTGTTTTGAGGCTCAAGCAGGAGAGAGTGCACGGAACTCACAGGCATTACTGTTGTGAGCTCAAGCAGGAGAGAGGTGAACGGAACTCACAGGCATTACTGTTTGAGGCTCAAAGGAGAGGTGCACGGAACTCACGCATTACTGTTGAGGCTCAAGCATGAGAGAGTGCACGGAACTCACAGGCATTACTGTTTGATCTAAAGCAGGAGAGTGCACGGAACTCACAGGCATTACTGTTTGAGGCTCAAGGCAGGAGAGAGTGCACGGAAACTCATAGGCATTACTGTTTGAGGCTCAAGCAGGAGGTGCAGGAACTCACAGGCATTACTGTTTGAGGCCAAGCAGGAGAGTGCATGGAACTCACAGGCATTACTTTTGAGGCTCAAGCAGGAGAGTGCATGGAACTCACAGGCATTACTGTTTGAGGCTCAAGCGAGAGTGCACAGAACTCACAGGCATTACTGTTTGAGGCTCAAGCAGGAAGATGTACGGAACTTACAGGCATTACTGTTTGAGGCTCAAGCAGGAGAGTGCACCGAACTCACAGACATTACTGTTTGAGGCTGGAGCAGTAGAGTGCACCGAACTCACAGGCATTACTGTTTAGGCTCAAGCAGGAGAGTGCACGGAACTCACGGCATTTGTTTGAGGCTCAAGCAGGAGAGTGCACGGAACTACAGGCATTATTGTTTGAAGCTCAAGCAGGAGAGTGCACGGACTCACAGGCATTATTGTTTGAGGCTCAAGCAGAGAGAGTGCACGGAACTCACAGGCATTATTGTTTGAAGCTCAAGCAGGAGTGTGCACGGAACTCACAGGCATACTGTTTGAGGCTCAAGCAGGAGAGTGCACGGAACTCACAGGCATTACTGTTTGAGGTCAAGCAGGAGAGTGCACGGAACTCAACCGGAAACTCCAAGCAGGAGAAAGCAGAAGAAATCTCAGAGGGGCGGAGCTTAACTTCAGCAAACCAGTAACAAATTGTCAGCAACTTTCAAGGTACAAAGCTAGGCTCTGGAGGGGCATAGGTAAAAAAATTGGCAAACGTATTTTTAGAGCTGCAGCTTCCAATAAACATAACTAGATTTTACAGTGCACTTATCCTTTAACAGTGAATTTCCATGATTACAAAGTGTCCAGTTGGGGGGGGTCACTTTTTTTATGGTAGGTAAACCAACTTAGGGAATGTTTTAAATACCTTACTATATAGGAAATATAAGTTTTACGCTGATGAATGACATTAGACATCTATGTAGTTGAAAATTGTCCCAGTTGTTTATGTATTAATATTTGTAACATAAATTTGCAACATAATAAAAACAAAACAATGACATGAAACGTCCCATCATCAATAGAGCTGCAAAGCTTTATTAAAAATAATCTGCACATTACACTGTGAGTTAGTTAGGGTTTAATTTTCTGGCAAACTATACCTCTTCAACCTCAGAATAAAAGTACCCAGGATGTGGACCTACAAGTCTAGGTTCATTCCCAGGATGTCCCACCTTCTTGTGGAACCAACATAAAGGATTGTATTTAACCTGTTTATCTATGGCAAGGGATGAAATGTTAGACACTACATTTTAAGGTGCATTGGCTTTCTAGCTCCTGGGATTTGTCCAGCCTTGTTTTATGAATCCCTTGCTGTTATCAGTAAGTAATGCATAATCTGTTTGGCATGACTAATTATTTCGTGATTTTAGTGTTAGACATCTATTATGGGCACCCTAGCATTAATTATTTATCATTGACCCTTTAATTAGCTGTTATACATAGATTTGCTTGGTATGCTATTTTACAACTGTCCCTAAGCTAAGCTTACCAATTGAACTTGAACAGTGTGTGTTAAACGAAGATAAGTAACCCATCTATATTTAGAAAAAACATTTAGCATAAATATTGCCACTGAGCTGCTTCCAAATGTCCATTAAATGTTTTACCAACAAAAACCTATATCCAGTAATGCTAACTTTGGTTGCATCAGGTGTAGCCAGTAAAAGAGCCTTTGGGGACAATTTACCATGGCACTGGTCAAAGTTAACGTCGCGCTAACCGGTTTGCTACTGTTCAGCATGACTTTTAATTCCACTTTCGTGCCGGATGCATGGGTTACGACAAAACACCCACACATCCAATGCTCGCAATTCAATATTGCGTTTGCTCACTTTTAGCGCTGGATTTTAATGCCAGCTAATACCCCGAGCAATAGCGGCTTCTGTTTGAAATATTTGGAAAAGACTTTTTTTTGCCAAATTGTACCTTTTTTGTGTATTATTTCATATTTATTGGCGTATTGTATCCTTTTTGCAATTCCCGCAACTTAGGGGCATATTTATAAGAAACTATAATAGCGCAAAAAAATTACCGCTGCACATCGCGGCCCGCGAAAATAGCGCTATCGCCGTATTTATAACGGAGACGCTATTCCCGCGATACCTATCGCGGCCGCGATGTGCTGCGGTAATTTGAAGCCCCTTCCCGACGCCGCTCCTAAGGGGCGGCATACGCCCACCCGCGCCCCACACCCCCGCGGCGGCGACCACCCGCCGCCGCTTCCCAGCAGCCCCTCCCAACCCGTTCCCGCTCGCGGCAATCTCGGAACGGGAGGCTAGGAGGGGCTGCCGGGAAGGGGCCGCAGCAGGTGGTCGCGACCACCCCGCCGCGCACCCCCTCCCCGGCAACCCCTCAAGCCCCCCGCCCCGGCCGCTCCCGGGGAGGGGAAGGGGGAGCCGCTGAACCGGGACCCCCCCTCCCCGGCCCTTATAAGGGCCTTGCGGCACTGACAAGCAGCTCGAGACCGGGACCCCCCCTCCCCGGCCCTTATAAGGGCCCTTGAGGCACTGACAAGTGCCTTTGGCGGGGGTCCCGCAGCTCAAACCGGGACCCCCAGTGCGGCTCTTAAAAGAGCCCTTGGCGGCGTCTTCTTTCTTCCAGTCCGCGCGACACCAGCTCCGCCGAGGCCGCCGACCCCCGAGAGGTACCCCTGCGGCCGCCAGGGTACCCCCGGCGGGCGCCGGCGACCTCAACGAGGCCGATGTCGCCGGCGTCTTGATCGATGTGACGTCTCGGGCTGGCGACACCCAACCCCACTCAGGTCGCCGATGCCAGGCAGACTCACTGCGGCCGCCAGTGAGCCTGCTTGCACCGCCGGCCTCAGCGGAGCCGATGTTGCCAGCCGCTTCTTTCTTCTTCTTTCTTCAGCCATCTACTGCGATGGCATCTGAGTTCCGCGGCGGAAAGCTCCTCTTTATATAGGTTTGCAGAAATCCATAATCCGTTTCTGATTGGTCAATTTTTTAATACTTGCTTTACATTAACCAATCAGATTTCTGAAAGTTCTGAAAGGGCCCTTACAAGGGCCGGGGAGGGGGTCCTGTTTCGAGCTGCGGGACCCCTAAGCGCCAAAGGGCTCTTGTTAGAGCCGCAAAAGCACTTGTAAGTGCCGAAAAGCCCTGATAGGGCCGGGGAGGGGGGTCCCGGTTCGAGCTGCGGGACCCCTTAAGCCCCAAAAGGCTCTTGTCAGAGCCGCAAGGGCACTTGTAAGTGCCGCAAAGGCCCTTACAAGGGCCGGGAGGGGGGGTCCCGGTTCGAGCTGCGACCCACAGCCGCGGGTTGCCTGCCCATCCCCGCCGCGGAGTTAGTATCCGCGCCGCGGGAGGTTAGTATCGGCTGACTTCGCCACCTTCAAGGTGGCAAAGTAAAACAGCCTATACTAGGCCGAGCGAAACCAGTACCGCCGCTTTATAAATAGAAGCGGCGGTAACAGGTAAGTATCGCCGCGAAAGGTTAACGCTTCGTTAACTTTTCGCGGCCGTTTCGGACTTTTATAAATCGCGGTAAACACATTTATGCGTTAATGTCCGCGAAAACGGCCGCGAAAAGTTACGAACCTTTATAAATATGCCCCTTAGTATGATAACAAATGTGAAACATCCCTATAGAGCTTTGAATAATAGACTAGACTTTGAAAAATGGTGCTAATTTTGACCCATCCATCATGTTAGCTTTCAAATGGAACCTAACATCTGATAGATTGGGGCTAAATTAGCACCATTTTAATTATAAGAACCTTTATAACATCGCCCTGTAATTATAAGCAGGCCAAATTCTTAGAAATAGTTGACCAAATAATGGACATCCACAAACAGAGCTCCACGCTTGTTCCTTCATTTGTATGACTTGGAGATTTTAAAAACAGGCAGCAGAATCATGACATATTACCACAATGAGCAGAGGGAGGAGGCAGATATCTTTGCCAGAATGAAATAGAACTTATCATTAAATATCTGGTTACAAATGTATGTAATAAACTGGTAGAAATAGCAGTTGAGTTGTGGCTGATAACTGACAAGACACCAGTTTGTTGTTTTAAGGGTGACCTTAAGCTTAAGCTTTGAAAATATGACATTTTTCCCTCTTGTATTTTTAACTATTGTTACCCTTTAAGTGCCTTACTAACATTTACTATACTGATTTAAAAACAACATGACAAAAAACATCTCTTTTGAAAATGTCAGTTTCATTACTATGTTTTTAACAAAAGGAGCTCATTCCAGTGAAACCCAATTGATATTTAGAAAACTTTACATTTCATGCAGTTGGTTTATAGTTAATCCCGTCAAGATTTTCCCCAAGAACGTTAGACCATACTTCTGATTGATTCAAGACAAAATATAATACAAAAATCCATCAAACTAACCACTGAAAAAGGTGACTTAAAAAGAAAAAGTGCAAGTAGAAGCACAAGTCCATTCCTCTTCTACAGATGCGGACTAAAGCATGTTATTTATTATTTCTCTTCCCAGAGATACATGGATATATACGGTCACTTTATCTCGTTTTATCGAGAAGATCTCACATCTATCACACTATGCTTGGGTAACAAGCTTTTTAAAAGTAGAATGAAAGTCAAATAATTTATTAAGTTCAGGTGATCCATGCTATTATCTGCTAAACATTTTCATTTATGAAAACTGACAAATGCTTCAAAATTATTCTACTTATATATGCTTCCTTTCCTCCTGTTTCCTATGGTTCTTTGCTGGTGGTGATGTAAAACCCCATTAATTTAGCTCGAAGGGAGGTGTTACTAGACCAGAGGAGCTTGGGAACAGAAAGAGGGATAACATCAATGTTGGTTCAATTATTCCTTTCAGAATTTTGTTTGCTAAAGAGTTATCTTTTTTCAATAGAGTGTGAAGTTACAAATACTAAAATTAGTTATAGTTTGCATGTTATTTTTCAGTATTGAAGATGTTATTATAGTAGTAGTGGTATTTGAGGTTGAATAAAAACATACTTCCATCTAGTCCAACCTACTCGGCCATACCCACATTGCCTTCCTAACTGTCCCTGACATGTTCTATTGGTAAACAATAATCCCAAATAGTTTAATGTATGCCTCTTAATGTATTTATACACATATATCATATCCTCATGCAAATGCTTTTCTATAGTGTGCATAATTGTAACTTATCCATATTCAAGTTCCCCCAGTCCCCTAATTGCCTTCTCTGAACTGTTCTTATTTCAAAAAACCTTTTTTACACAGGATTCAAAATGGAACTGCATATTGCACATGAACTAGAAAAGATAATCAATGCACATTCCTAGGCCCCATACAATATATTTAGCTGCACACTGGCATAGTTTATAACATGCCAGTGTATTTAGTATACATTACTGTGATCACATGATGAATCACATTCCTGTATTAAAAAGATAGTCCGGACACACAGGAGGCCTGTCAGAAACAGTTTTCTTATGCTGTCGTGCCTCACAGAAACAATATGTGAGGTTCAAATTTTAAAGCCTTTCATTTTAAAAAACTTTTCCTTTCATTTTTAAAAACTTTTTTGGGGCAAATCAGTGTAAAACCCCCATACTTCCTGATGTATTATTGTGTTTAAAGTGAGTTTTAACATTAATTTTGGGTGGCAGTACCATTTCCAAAACTTTTTGGAATAGCGCAGTGCAGCCTATCAATATAGGCTACGAGAGAGGTGTAAACCCTTGGCTTATCGCAGGTCATGGAAATTCATAAAAATACCTTTATCCAACAGAAGAGTTTAGGTGCATAATGTATCCCATAAAATACTGATTACAATTTATTTTTGCGTTTTGTGTACTTTGAGACTGCTTGTGTAAAATACTAGAACAGTGATAAGAAGACATGCTATCATTATTTACCCTAAAGCTGGGTACACACATTCCTGTTAAAAGGGCCAATCCCGACGGTAAAGTGTGTACAGCCGAAATGCATTGCAACTTTTGTTTTGGACTGAAAATTTCCCTGTTTGCAGTTGGCTCCTTGTCCTTATTATGTCGTCCGCAATTGTAGGTTGTGTGGCAGTCAGGAAAACTTTCCCCTATATTTTATATAGTATATTATGTATTATAATCAGGTTTTATTATTAGTCACTATCTTATTTATATCATAACTTAGCACTTTTGTCACTTAGTTATATGCCTTTAAGGGCTTACTTGGCCCTTTAAAAGTTTGATACCGGTATACTAAATGTGAGCACTGTCACTTAACTGCTTTTATGATGTCATGTATAGGTGTGGCTATTTTCTCAGATTCCCCTATCACTATCACCTGGGGTATTTAAGTATATGCAATTGCACTGTTTTTTTGAGCTTGATAAAGGCCGATAACAAAGGCCGAAACGTTGCTACTGTTTGCACTTTGTACTATGTAATAATAAATAAGCACTTTATTACAAGTCCTGTGGAGTGCTGAATTTTCTGCTATTGTGTATCCTTATATAGGGAATACAATCGTGACTGTAGTACTCCCACCTTTCAAAATGAGACAGATAAAATTTGAGATTTGAAGATTCTGTCTGTCATCTTTGACAGGGATTGTTACGTGTGTAAACACCCCATTACTGTGGCGTAATAACGAGGCCCCATAATTCTTTCACATCAAGAAAGTTTTATGAAATCTAACCACCAAAGAAACATTTAGGACATAAATGGTGCATCTGTAATTCTGTTTTTCCAAAACATGTTCATAGTACAAAGCCAGTGCAAACAGCTGAGCATTCAAAGAATGGTATTGTTTGTTTAAATGATGTGCTACTTCCTTCCAATTCTCTGTTCTTCCTATTACTTTAATGTTAAGCCATTTGAATGTACATAAAGAGACTTTTGTGTCAGACACACAATCATTAAATGGCACACCTATGGAAACGCTGCAGCACAGCTACACTTTCAGGAATAGGGAACATAATTAGGTCTCCAATTAGGGCATCTTCTTATCTCTGAGTACTGATTGAACAATATGCTGCTGTCTATTTTTAAATTTGATAAAAGGATGTTCAGCAAAAAAAACAATAGACACCAGACACAGACTTTCCAAATGTGAGATAATGCTAACCCTACACATGTAAAAAAAAAAAATCATTGGAGTTAAAGTGTCAAAATTATTTCTAAAATGGAATGCAAGTTAGATAAATGCTTTCTCTCTACTTAAAGGGTCCTATACTCCACTGAAACAACTTTACATATCTGAAACTACAATTTGAGATAAGTAAAATGGTGTACTCACCTATTTATCTGTGCTTGCTTTGTCATTAAATTATTATGTTTAGTGAGTGCTCCTAACTCCCCCCACTTCCCTTACTCACTGCCTTCTTGTAGTGTCTGTGACACTTATAAGTTATCACAGCCTCAACCTCTCCCTCCTGTTCTTTCTCTGCGGATTCTCTTAAATGTTGCGAAAGTGTACTGGCAGGCAGGCAAAGAGTTCAGGCATGGGGCACATATTATAATTCTGTTTTTGGAGTATAGGTCTTTCCCTGTAATGCTGTGATTTCAATGATGATTTCTCAATATCTCAGCTCAGATTTAAAATCTGAAAAGTTTTGAAAATTGGGATCTTGCAATATAGGATACCCTTTAAGTAAACACTGTTAAAAATATCAAAACATTTTGTTGTTCTCTTCCTGAAGGAAGAATTTTAAATTAAAAAAGATGTTCAGGCTAAAATATATCCCCCCCTTCATTTAGTGTCAACACCATAGTAATACCCACTGTAAAATAAGTAAGTTACCACTTCATAGCATAGGGGAATACATGGTAGGACAGCTCCTCTTTTTACCCTTTGTGAAGGAACGAGCATACTATAATTCAGGTGGTGGCGAATAACAGATAAGAAGTCCCTGGAGTAAGGGCCTGACTTTATACAGTTGAAATTCTGTCATAAAATAAAAGCAAGTACATACCTTAATCAGAAGTTTCTGGTCTACAAGCATGAGAAAATGTTTAGCTCCTTCACGTGTGACATTCTAAGGTTTTGAAAACTTGTCAAACTGCAAGACTGATTATTATTTAGCCTAAAAATGTAATATATCCTGTTTTTTCCTCTAAAGTTGCTTTTCAACTTTAACATCATGCACTAAGTGAATTGATTTCTGTAAAACAAAATACCTATAAAATATTACATCCTGAAGGGGGTGAGAAAATCAGTCTGATGATTGGAGGGTGCTATTATGAAATGCAATGACTTCAAAAGGAAATTATGTTTGTTTGATTGGACCTGTACAAGTGTTTTAATAAGTGCACTCCAGTGGGGAAAACTTGAGAATATTGAATCTGCAGAAATGTAACATTTCACAGACTTCTTAATAAAGGCGCTCAAGGGTGGTAAATGACAATGAACAGCCATTAATCTGATAATCGCCTCTTCGTGGCATTCATGTCTGTGACATTCGTTGATATGTCGGATGGATCCCACCAACGCTTATGCAATAGGCCACACACATATGATTGCCACTCAAAGTGAACATTTGTTGGACATGCATTTGCTGCTTGCTACATGTGTGATGTACAGAGAAGCAGAAAAATCAATATTAAGTCCTAAAGCACTATACATTAACTCACTTCAAGGGACTGTGGTCCAAAATGACTTTAGGTAAATTGAGGTTAAATTGATGTAATTGCTCACTCACCTGGGAATTTTTGCAATTTATTTCCATTGTTTATTTTGCATAGTTTTGAAGATATTTACATTTTTGTGTGTGATATGGCAGCAGCATCACCAGTGTCCCCTGCACTTCCTAGCAAGGCAAAGAGTAGAGGAGCACACTACTTAAGTGATATTTCTTATTTGTGCAAAACCACAGCATACAACGTTTCGGGACTCTAGGCCCCTTCCGCTTCCTGCTCTGAAACTGTCAGTCAATCTGTCCCACTCGCTATTGTCTAAGCCCACCACTCGTGAATGTCTAAGCCCCACCCGCAGGTGTCTAAGCCCCGCCCACTCTCGGGTGTCTAATCCCCACCCCTCACCGGTACCGTGGGTTACCTCAGACCCCCTACCTTCTCTGTCAGACTTCACACAGCAGAGAGGAGGGGCTGTGCTCGCCAACGGCACTGTGTAGGAGAAGCCTCAGGAATGTCACATGTCCGCCTCCCACCCATTACTTCTGGTCAGTCATTTCTGTATCTCCTGGGCTGTGAAGCAGGTAAGGAGGTGGTGATGGCTCGTTTTAAAGGTAAGAACTGGCCTTTCATTTTACTTAACTTGTTGGGGAGACCACATTTCCCCTTTAAGGCCAAGAAATGTCATCAGATGTTGCCTAACTATATAAATTCCATTTCAAAACACAATAGGTTTATTGATCATGTGTATTGGACCTTTAACATGCACTCGAGGCCCTGGTTGCAGCAGTCAACCGATTTTGGCTATTGCTTTTACCTTTGATAAGAGAACAAAGAAAAACTAGGAAGGCAAATTATCCAAAATGCACCTTCCAAACATTTTAGCTAATGGGGACAAATCTGGATGGCAGTCAATTACTGCCAAATGAATAAACCAGTTATTGTGGGTTTTTTCTTTTTTTCTGGTCTCTAATGAAGGTTGAGTCTGTGGAATGTGAGACCTGGTGTCCACATCTGGTATACCAGATTTTAATGAAGATTTTGTGTTTGACAAATAACAGCATGCATTTTTTAATAACTATTGTCTGCATTCTCCTGGAAACAAGACAGAGTTCTATCTCTACTCCTCTTTTAAGTTATTATGACAGTATTTAGTATATTTATTTTCCTGATATATAGTAACAGGAACTGTTTTTTAAACAATGTATAACATGCCTTCTAATTAATTCACAATGATTCATCTGTGTATATTAATAGCATCCTTCCCACCACAGGCCCTGTAGTTCTTTTCCTCTCCTTCCCCATCAACTTTGCAAAGGAAGATACAAAAAAGCGTGCAGATCTAACACTATGGTATAGAGACAATTAAAACACATGTCCACCCCTACACGTTACTTTTAATAACAGGTACAAGTCTTCCCCCAGGACACATTTTACCTTTACCAAACTGCTTTTATCATCTAATTACACAGCCCAATTTCTCAACGCTGCCAACACTGACTTCCTTTTGTGGAGCTGCAGAGAAGGCATTTACTTAAAAAGTTAAGGTGGGGTGGTCATGCCTTTAAGTGATTGGAGTGCACACAGGGGTATGCTGTCCTACTTAGGAAACTTATGCTGCCCATATATCAAAATGTTAGTAAAGTTCAATTTGAAACTGAGTGTTCTCTGCTTAGACTTAGGGGTCCAACATGCAACAATCCCAACTGACAATTTGGTATCATATGATCATATTGTTAAAATTTCTAGTGTGTCGGATAAGAAAAAAATAGGTCCGCTCTAAAAAGCCCTGACAATCGAAAGGCATTGTGATATCCTGTTGCTGAATAGGGATTGTTTGTGTATGAGGTCCTTTACTTAAATTATTTTATCAACTGTACTTAAGTATAGGGAAACATATGTTAGCCTGAACTTTTTGCTGACAGTATGGTTTAGAGAAACCGCTCTTATCTACTTACTGGCTTATGTTTCGAATGTTTTATAAACAAGTGAAATCACGTTTTATTTTATTCCACACTAATACATTATATTGAGCAGCTGAAAATGTATGTATGTTGGTTTCAGATTAAAAAAAATGTTCATTTACTAGTCTATGAACTCACCAGAGATGCAGAAAGATGTACTTTAACACAGCTGGTGGACCAGATAGGAGATCCCTTAACTGTAATAAACAGACTTAAGAACTGGGAACAACACTAAACCAGGTTATGAAAGGCTCCTTGTTTAAAGAAAATAATATGAAAGGTCAGTGTAGCGCTGTTCTTTTCATGAAACTGCACCTGCAAAACTAGAAATATAACCCAGTGAAAATAAGGATACTATTCAGAAAGCTGAGATTTCTGCCAGGTTTCCATTATAAAAATCTTCATTTTGATTTAGAATCGATCCATGAATGCACAAACGTTGTTTAATTTACTTGTGCTGTTGTACTTACTGATGCATTAACCAATGCCAGATGCTAAATAATGCAATAAAATGTCAGCATGTTCAAAGCCAGCAGAACACTTTAGTTGTTGTGATGCAATTCAGAAATTTGCAGGGAGATTACTATCATAGAAGTAACTGCAAAACCCAGGTATATCGGGCTAATGCCGTTGTGGGGGCTGTGCATTGCTGTTTTTGAAAATAGGGCTGCACTCCCAATACAAACTCCAGGTATCTCACCTCTCCCGGATTGTCCGGGAGTCTCACCATTCTGGGGTGGTCTCCCACACTCCCGTGGAGCAACCTCAGACCCCGTGACTGAGAGGAGACTCTTATCTCCTCCTCAGTCATGCCCCCTATTGAGAGCCACGCCCCCGGAACAATGCTGACCTCCCTAACCCCGTCCCCCCACCATCCCTCGAAGGCTAGCCCTGCCCCACTTGACATCACGCCCCACCCCATGTGACAATCACGCCCACATCGCCCTGCCCCCCTTTCCCAACTGCCCGGAAGTTGAAAGGGCAGGGTGGGATGTCTGATATCCAAAACTTAACAGGCATTGTGAAGGGGCTTTAAAGTAAGCTCAAAGCAGATTGTCTTACTTGCTGAGATTCCCAATGCAATAACGGACATAATGTGTACTTTAAACAGAGAGTCAGCTTCAGCATCCAGGCCACACAGGAGAAACTGTCAGCTCATGCAGCGAAAAAGACAAGTACCACGTAGTTAGGACCCAGTAAAGAAACAACAGTTGACATGTGACTGGTCTTAAAATAATTTGGTAAACTTATTGAACTAATTGCTTTCATTTATCCAGGGTTTAGCAGGTGTTGTAGTAGCAACCTTATGGCGGTAGCCAATATGCAATTAGAAGTGTTTGTGCACTAGAATCTATTTTTTTGTATGCATTATATTTTGGTCTCTAGTTGCACTTTTAATATTGTTGTACAACAGCCCAATTTTCCATATGGTTGTGTGGGATATAATCATGTATGCATAGCAGGATCTTAAGGCTCGTACCACGCACGATGTGCGTCCCGAGCCACAACCCTCGACACTGACGGCTACACGCAACGAACGGCCGTTCAAGCGAGAATCCCCTTGTGTATGCGTTGGGTCGGGGGTCATTCGTTGATCTGCCTGGCGGTGTACGAACCTTAGTAAGATAGATGCCCCGCTTGTGATATTGAATCTCCTGCTGGTGTTTTACCTAATGTTATACAAGAGATTAGGGCTCTTGAGGTAGAGCTTGTTAGGCAATTTTTCTACACTAAGGGAACTGTGGTCTCCAAACAAGTTGAGTTTAAATGAAAGGCCATGTTTCCACCTTTAAAAACAGCCATCAAACCACCTCTCTACGTGCTCTCAGCCCAAGATATAAGAAATGCCTGACCAAAAGTTATGATGGGGAGCTGACATTGACATTCTAAGCTTCTCCTGCAAAATGCCGCCGGCAAGCACAGCTTCAGGCTCCCTCATTGTGTGAGGGAGACAGGAAGTGCCTGCTCCTCTCTGCTGTGTGAAATCTGACAGTGAGGAAGGGAATCTACAGCCCTTCTCTCCCACTATGTGAAAACAGTTTCTCACTCTTGCCTGAAAAGCTGTTTCCCAGATTTTTCTGTAAGGAAGGGGGGTCTGAGTGCCTAGGGCACCCTTGAGTGGGCGGGGCTTTAGGCACACACAGGTGGGCGGGGATTAGGGACCCTCGCGTGGGTGGGGCTTAGGCACCCTTAAGTGGCGGGGCCACATGGGGCTTTAAGAGAATGGCACCAAGGGGGCCCTGCAACTGGAGGGACCATGGGGTCCATGAGTGGGAGGGACAGGGGGGCTGCAAAGGGAGGAGAGACACACAGGCAGATTGACTGATATGGTTTCAAAGCAGGAAGCAGGAATGCAGGGACCTGTTGAGCTGCTTCCATATCACACACACAAAAATGAAATATCTTCAACACTATGCAAAATAAATAATGACATAAATTGCAAAATTCTCAGGAGAGCAATTCCTGTCAATTTGCCGAAAAACCATTTTTGGACCACAGTTCCCCTTTAAGGTTCGTACCACCACTGTGTGTTATGGGGCGCTTTATCGCTGCAACGGCCGTCGTTCAGAGATTGTTGCCTGATCTGGTCAGCGGCCTTCAGAGGGAAAGATGAGAAACGAAGGGAGTAGGAGGGGAACCGAGGAGAGAAAACGGGAGAGAGAACCAAAGATAGGAAAAACCAAAAAGAGAGAAAAGACAACGGAGGAAAAAAAGGAGAAGAGGAACTCACGAGTCCGCCCATAACGTGCCCATACCGGACGATATGGGGCGAAACGGACATCATACACATCGTGCAGCGGGGTCAGCACCCTGATCACCGTTGTACGAAACTTAGAAGTAATACCTTCAATCAATGGTGCAAAAAATTAGCAGTGCATTCACATGTCTTTTAAAAAATGTAGTAATACACGTTTGTCTGCACAACAACCACTGTAACATTAATATGTTTAAAAAAATAGACCTGTGTGCTGCCTATATTTTTTGATAAATATCGATGGCACACATTTTCTGTTGTCCTGATACTGAACATGCATGGCCTCTGTACACAAATGAATGTAGCATGTCGGAAGCAGCACATGATGGTGGGTTGAGAATTGTTTATGTGCTGGACACTTCAAAAGTTAATTATTGTTTCTTTTGTGAACAAGAAGCGAGAAATGTAATGGGACAGTAGTGGAAACATTCCTTAATATCAGTGATTATTATATTCCACTGTTGCTTCCATTATAGAATAGGTCACTTAATTTTATTTTATAAAGGATAATTTGCCCCTTCAGTTTAATGAAAGGATATTTATGTCCCTTTAAAAATGTAGAAAATAAAATTGCTGTCCCCATTTTT
This sequence comes from Hymenochirus boettgeri, assembly GCA_019447015.1. Classification (NCBI taxonomy): domain Eukaryota; kingdom Metazoa; phylum Chordata; class Amphibia; order Anura; family Pipidae; genus Hymenochirus; species Hymenochirus boettgeri. Next base: position 79,776,993 of record CM033475.1, read on the forward strand.
CTTCAATGTAATTAAGAAAGATAAATTACCGCAGTTGAGACAGTTTTTTAAATTGTCAAAAAAGGCAGTTATAGCCATTATTGCTCTTAAGGACATGTCCCCCTTAAACAAAAAACGGTCCAATGCCATGATTTACCAGTCCCCACCAACTATATATATATATAATATATAACGTATATCTCGAATATAAGTCGACCGAGGTACCTTTTTCACCTAAAAAAAATAGTAAAACATGATGACTCGAGTATAAGTCGAGGGTAAAAATATGACCACTATTGCCATCCTGATTCTGTATGTTTTAAGGCTTTGATTTGCCTTTAAATGGATAGCAGAATTCCCATACATTAGTCCCATACAGTAACAGCCAATCCAGTATGGCTTACTGTATGGGACTACAGTATGGGAAATCTGCTGTCCATTTAAAGGGCAACTAAAGCTCAAACAATACAGATCAGAAGTAATCTTTTCAAAAATACATACCATTCTCCTGTCTCGTATTGTTTTATGCATTAGGTGTGCCCTTTAAATGAATAGGAATCCCCCCACACTGACCCCCAATTCCTTGCCACCTCCAGATGTTTGGAAACTACAACTCCCAGTATGCTTTAGTGTGGTGGAAGTTGCAGTTTCCAAACATCTCCAGTGGCAAATACTGCACTCTACCTCCCCCCCACTCCCCAATGGAGTAGAGGCATTTACTTACTTAATTTGGAGTCAAAATGTCCCCAAAACGATCCAAGCCAGACAATTACCAATCCTGAATACACTAACCTGAACTCCCGGCTGCACCTCCTCACTACCTGAACTCCGGCTGCACCATCCTCACTAACCTACCGGTAACACCGGCGCAGAGTATTGACATCAGCCACAGCCCAGTTGGAATGCGGAAGAAGGAGGAGCGTGCGGCTGCGGTAGGATTTTTTAGAGCTGTTTTTTAAAGCCTAAAAACCTCGACTTATACTCGAGTATATACGGTATATAGTTATATATATAATATAATCTATAAATAATAATAATTGCGCTTTAACGCATACAGTACAGAGTTCATTCTATATGCGCCATAGGGCATACATTACAAAGTCCGTTGGACCTGTCAGTAGACACAGTGAGGAGGCGCAAGAACGGGTAATTCCTTACCTTGTTCCTGGTCCTACAGGTTTTAATTGAAAGAAATAATGTAAGACATAGCTCCTTTACCTCCCATTCTCCAATGAAACTGAAAAACCCCAAACTACTCTCCCCAGTGAAGATACCCTTAAATAGCGTTATAATGTAGATAATAAAACACCAAATGAAATCAGTTGGGGTTGGGGGGCAGGTAACTGATAATTGACCATTTATTGTTTTAAAGGATAAGCAGCCCTTTAATTATATTAACCATCCCTTAACATTTCTTGTCCCATGCTGCCCTTTACAAATAAATAAGAGAAAGCAAAATGAACCCTGGGTCAGAGTGAGACGTGGGCTTCAAAATGGACATAACTGTATTTGTCTATTTCTAAACATCAAGGCAAAATCATTAAAATGTTACCCATCCCCCCTGTACTCTATAATTCAGTACAACCCTAATGATGTGATACACTGTCAAATATTAAGCAGATAATACTAATGAAACTTGATAACTCCATGAGCAGAAATCAATTAGGGAGAAATTATCCACCTTTTTACCATTGACCTGACAGAATGAAACTTTGTAAAGTTTGTTGTTTGTAATCTTTTGTACAGAACAGCTGAATATGAACTCATTTAATTGTCATAACTATCTGATATCTTATTCTTTGATCCTGAAATAACTTCTCAGTTACACAATTATTTGTGTCTTTGCTTGGTGGTATCAAAGCCAATTGATGTCTTTACATTTGTGTAGGACCACCAGAAGGAACATACGCTCTAATGCTAGTTCCAGGACAGAATTTCCTTCCTGGCCCAGGAAAGATTTAACAAAGATTAAGCATAATCACCACGTGTTCAGCTATCCATGTAGCTAATTTTCAAGACTTTGCTGGAGTTCATGGACAAGCATTGTCCCTGGATGGTAACCCTGATGCTTTGAAGAGTCCTGGGTATAAATTCACCCATGGGCTACATCTCGTAAGGATTGAATGTTCTCAGTGTCTTGTGTTTTTCTCTGTATATTCTGGTTTGCCCACAATCATAAAAACAAATGGTTGGTGTTGTATGTAATTGTTATACTTAAATTGCAAGCAATGTACAAACTAAAGTATAGCGATGCTAATATGTTCAGTACTAAACTCTAAAGAAGTAAATACAATAAAGAAAATGGCAGTGCCATTTATTGATCCCATCAATAAAAACCTAGAATAAGATGTGTTTATGTGGCAGTTTTGTTTTGTATTCTGCTTTTCTCAAGCGGGACAAATCGAAAAACATGCATTGCCTGATCTCACTAGCCTCATCACACTTTAGATAAATCTTATTTGGAGCAATTGTGCCTAACAGGATTCATTGTTTGATCTTAATATAGATAGGTTCTTGCTGCACAGCACAGGAAAAAAATGTGAGTATGTGATCCTTCAGGACGAATCACTTAATGAATGCTACAGGTGCCCCTCACAAACATGGCTAAACTTTATCTTCCACATGTGCAGGGCTTAAAGGTCATCTCCATTGACAACTGCATGCGCATACGTGCAAGCTCCATTGGGACCTGTCAGACAGAACAGCAGAGGAAGCGCAGTACGATAAGTTGTCCTCCCTTTTGTTCCTGGCTCCTGATCGGTTAATTGAAGAATAGGGGCAAGCGATAGCACCTTTACCTCCCGTTCTTCAATTAACTGAAAAATGCAAACTCAATTTTGTACTGGAGAACCCTTTAGGTAGAGGTGTAGGTATTTGCAGATCAGGAAGACTCTCTTATGCTTATGCTAGGCAACGTGGGGGGGGAATAAGATTTCATGCTCTAAGCGCCATTCATTGTCCAGAAAATCAGCAGTGCAATCCTGGTAACTTAACAGAAACGATAAGATTTTAAAGAATGGTATAGGCCCCTGCGCTGCCCTTTTGCCCATTTTCGCAGGACATGCAATCACCATTTTTGGTGCGCTTCGCATCCACTGCCCATAGGGCAACATCATATGAATGGTATTTCAGTGTACGTGAGCGTGCACGAATCGTGCGACATTCTGGCGATATTTGTGCGTGCCTCTGTGCCGCTGTTGTAGTGGGGCCTTAACTGTCCCTTCTCATCAGTGTTTAGTGCATGTCATTGACAAAATTAATACCAATCTCTTTCTTAGTTTTATTCTTGCTTTTGTCCCAAAACAGACATATCCTAAGACATAAACACATTTCGTATGATCTTATACAGAGATTGTACATCTTATACCCTTCCCACGCAGGGCAAGTTGGCAGGCTAAAATCTTTCAAAGTAGTGATCAAAAACGTTTAAATGTAACAAATGTTATGTCTCAATCTAAAAAACACATGAAAAACCATATGAGTATAAGAAGGAAAAAATTAAAATACAATACCTCTTTAATAGTTCTGAGACTCTGTTGTTTCAGAATTGTTTAGTAATATCCACCTACAAAAGTGAAAAAAATAGTCAAGATTCATCAAATACTTGAAGTCGAAACAAGCTAAAGTATCATTAGCAGATGCACGCTAGAGATATGGAGTAAACCACAAAAACGCTTCCTATTTAGCAATCGGTTTGCACTTCCTCTGCTCACACCAAACTTGTTTTGGCATTAAAAACAGTAATAACAGTTACAAACATAACAATAGAAAACAAAACATTATGAACATAGGTAGTCATAACCTTTTTAGAAATTCCTTTACACATGTACTGTGTCCGGATATCTTTTTTGTGGAGGCATTATTAGTACTGTTTAGCCATTTATAGTATTATTCCCTTTGTATGTATAGTATATATTTTTTATCATCCAGTTGGGATTATAGAGTTTCAACTGTTTTATATTACATATTACACATTGTATTAGTGCGTGTTATCTTCAGAAAAACACATTTACGTTATATTATATAGTAGATATTGTGGATATCTAGTATACCCCGACCTAACTCTTGCAGGATCGTGTATTTATAGCATCAACATATGGTAGGGGGCTGTCATTATAATATCGGGTTATTGGCATTTCCTCCTTTTTTTTTTTTTTTTTTTTTTTCTTTCTTTCCCCCCTGTTCTATCTCCTCCCCCTTCAGGTATATATTATGGTTTTTTGGCAAATATAACTTGTGTGGGTATTAATGTACTGTACCTTTGGGTTTGTTATGATTTATAGGTCGTCTGTTATTTATTTGTTTCTCTCATTCCTTAGTTAATCAGTTTAGTTCTGGTAGATGATATTAAGTTCTTGGACAGCGACCTTTATAATTAATTTGCTGTTTGTTAGTCCAACATATATCCATTTGTAGTTTAAGGTGTTTTCCATTGTAGTATGTTGTTTTTATTTTTTTGGTTTGTCATTAGTTGATCCATTCTTTTTGTAGTTTGGTGGGGAGGGGCGGGGACAGATTTCCTGGAGTGATATTGGCTGGTTTGGGTCCAGATCACCCATTTTTTAGTAGTTGTGTTCCTTCATCTGTATTTTGATCATGTATGATTTTTATCCGTATGTTAAAAAAAGAGTTTTAGGGGGATAGCCCAATCTGTAGGCACACTTCTGTCGAGCCAGTGTTTTCATGATATTCTGCGAATGTTTCTTTGGTAATGGTAGTTGGTGAGAGGTCTGCCAGAAACTGAGGTTCTGGTATTATTTTGGCGCAGTTGTCGAATATTTCGTGATTTTTGGAGTGTTTTTCCTTTTATATGGTAAAAGTGGCGCCTGAGATCAACATCTCTGGGTTGCTGAGGAGGGCAGATTTGGTTTTGGAATCTATGGATTCTGCTCGTGTTAGTCTATTTATGCCAGGTTCTGGTAGTAGGGATAGGAATAGTTGTCGTGGTGATTATCTTAGTTGTATATTTTTACATCTTCCGTAATCTCTGATTTTAAGAGTGTTTCGCAGCTTGGTTTCCAGGTCTGTCAAGTTTTGTTGTGATGTGGTAACGGTATCATCCAGAGAATTATGGGGAGTCTACCAAAGTATTAAACACTGAGGTGAATTCTTCCATTTTTTTTTCCGTATGGGAGAGGTTCTTTCTCAAGGGCGTCATGTCTCTCCCTTATTTCTTAAAAGGACATGCGTTTATATCTTGAGCATTTCGCCTGCTTTGATTGGGTGCTTCATAACCATGTCTTTCATAAGGTTAGTGTAAACCTGATCTGAAGAGTTTGGGAAGTGTTAAGACCAATTGGGGTAGCTAGTATAATTTCTGCTTGTTCATTTTTTTTATAGTTAATTCGGGGTCTTGGTTAGAATTTATTGTTACTGTGGTATAGTAGTTTGGGTTTTTGTATGTGTTATTCTTAGTCGTATTAATTGCTGTTCATTATGGATATTTGTTTGGGTAACTCGTTATATGGGTTGTCTCGTACCCCGTTCTTCCTTGTCTTGGTCTTGCCTGTAGCTTGGAGGGTCAGGGTCCCTTGATAGAAGCTTCCACTCTTCCAGTTTGTTGTAAGTATTGTTTTGTTTATATCCCCTTTGTTTCCCAAATCCCTTTCTATTTTTCTTGTCGTTGATGGTCTCCGCAGAGCCCCGGGCTCCCCCCCGGTGCCTACAGCATGTCCGTGTCTCCGGTGTTCCACCCCTCTCCGGGATGGCAGCTCTCTGCAGTATTGGGCTCCATAATCTATCTCCCGGTAGTGTTCGGCGGAGGTCAGGGCCTCTGGGAAGCAGCTCTCGAGTGACAGGCTCTGCGGCCTCTCTTCACGCGGGAGAACATCAGTGTGACCTCTATCGGGTTCCGGTTCCCGATTCCGAGTAGGAGCTTTCAACTCACCGGGGCGGGGGTGTGCGGTTGTTATATCTTGCTGAGGCTGTGGGGCCGTGTTTTTCAGTGGTGCTGGTTTGTGTTCCTTGTTCCAGCGCGATTTTATGCCTGGGGGAGTCTCCTCTTGTATATAGAAGTCCGTGAAGTTTAGATGTTTTGGGAGGGATTCCCTTTGCATTTTGTGTTGTTTCTTTTGTTTGTCCTTTTAGTTGTGTTCTGCGTTTGTTCTCCGGTTTTTTTTGTAATGGGTCAGCGATTTGTACACGATATGGCAGTGGTTTGGAGGGCTATGTCAGTGAGCTGTTTCCTCCATTCGTGCCAGGCCCACGCCCTGTTGTGGGGTGCTTTTAAATGACACGACCGAATGTAATAACGCAAACCATAAATTAAATAAAACAGCAATCTGCAACACAGGACCAGACACGTCAGAGTGCACTAGAACTGGCTAACCAGGATTTATAACTACCCACACAAACAGATAGGCACAACTCTACAGCATCAAAAGGATCGCAAATATATAGACTAGAAAGGTCTAAGCGACAGACATTCTTCAAGTCTTTCAGATGCTATGAACATGGGGAAGGAAAGTTATGGTAAATTGCTAGCCTATATGGCAAACTCATGGACACAAAGCACCAATAGTGATTACACTCCACTCAAAAGAGTGTACAGAAACTCGGATTCACAAGGAGTAAGTAGCATATTTTGCAACATTTTACACGGAAACTCTACAGGCAACAGCACCACACACGCGCATGCAGAAGCTAGGGCAGATTACGCTACCAGCCCTTATGCAACAGAAATTGCCTGTCACCAGAAACACATAACAATAGGGAGATCCATACACCAATATCACTCCTATTGCAAACAAGGCCCCTGGAACTACGGGTTGTTGAAGAATTCTACCATCACTATGCTGGGACATAATACCTGGAATTAAACTGGAGAATACCCCCATTGCAATAACTGAAGGATATAAGGGTATTCCCAATACTACCAAAGATAAGTTCCCACCCATCAGCAGTTTCAGCAATTCTAAACTGAAACGGATAGAACGCCTCAGTTAATTAGGGATATATATCTCCCATAATATATTGGCCCACCAAATATAATAAAAATGGGGAAGAACTGGCAGACCTCACTGGTCCGGGTGTAATGATTTGTAATGAAATTCAGACACAGCACTTATATCAGTTAAACCCATAGTGAACAACTGTATACAGGTGTTTCATTGGAATATGGAATACATAAATATGCACAAAATGTTTGTTATATCCAGAGTTTAATAAGTTTTTACCAGTTTACAATTTGAAATGGTCAAGATGCACGAGAAATACTAATGGAAATGTTCCTTTCCTCAGAAACTACCACAGAAGTGCTGCCCTCATTGTGCAACTAGACATAATGAATAGGTAGCAATACTCATGTAAAAGTCATGTAATACCCAGAAAAAATTAAACACCATTGCTACAGACATACTTACTCACCATCAGAAGACATGAAAACAAGACTGAGAAACATAATGCCTTTTTATACACCTCACTTTCTCTACAATATGCCTTCTGTTAGAAACAGAATTGTTGTTTTACGGTTTTTATTGTTCAATAAAACACTTGATAAGAGGGATTTTAAAAAGTAAAGGTTCTGTACACACCTGACAATTTTCACTTTTCTTGTGAAATTGTCAGCTGTGTACGAAACTTAGTCTAGATATTTGAAACCTGTGACCTCATGGCTGTGTGTTTTCTAAACGTAGAACATTGTTCACTTACCAGTTAGCACAATGAAACAGTTAACTTTGTCTAATACTTATTGTAAATTTAAGGGATCTAAAGTGGGAAAAACAACTTTTGGATAGAATGCTTAAAAATATTTAACCTCCAAATAATACCAGCAGTGAGCAATCCCTTCAGGATATTAAATCACAAACATGATATTGAATTATCTGTTGTATTCAGTTAAATAAAATGGAAGTTCTTGGAAGATGTTTTCGCTAGTCATCCGATTCTGAATTGAGAAAGCCAGTTGGATGAACTAGCGATATACTATGACGTGGATGAATGAGAACCTTCACAAGCATGTACTGAATCGCATTAAGGAGATTTACCCAGAGTGATAGCGCTTCTGGGTTAAATACACCTGATAATGTTTGTACCTCTGTACTGGCTAAAATTAGCCAATTTTAAACATGTTAATATTTTGTATGTATTTGTATGGTACATGTAGTATGGACTAGAGGGAAAATAGAGATTAAATGTTCCCTGTAAAGTACAGGATACACCTTCCACTGCTGGGACAGACATATGTAACATAGTAATTAAGGTTGAATAAAGACATACGTTCATCAAGTCCAACCTATTGCACCCTCTTTTTTTTTTCTCTTTTTTTTTTTAACCCTACCTAACCAGTTGATCCAGAGGAGGCAAAAACCCCAGCTAAAAGGGGAAAAAATTCCTTCCTACTCCAACGGCAACGGAAGTAGCCTGGATCAACCAGATCGATATGCATTAATACCAGTAATTCTCAATATTTTTAGGGGTTTTAGAAACTTAGCCAGGCCTTTTTTAAAGCATATCAAGAACTTGGCATTACCACATCTGCTGGAAGACAGTTCCACAGTTCACCAGTTCTCACTGTAAGAAAAAACCCTTCCTAACCTGAAGATGAAAATTTCTTTCTTCCAACCTTAAAGGAGTCCACGAGTCCTCTGATATGACCTATAGTAAACAATGCACCAGAGAGTTATTGTATGGCCATTAATTATTGCTATAAGGTTATCATGTCCCCACGCAAAACTCGCTTCTCCAATGTAACAGTCCTACTTGTCTAATCTGCCTCTATTCAAGCCCCTCCATTCCCCTATTAATTTAGTTGCCTTCTCTGAACTGCCTCAATTTCCAAGATGTCCTTTGTATATGGGATTCCAAAACTGCACCGCATATTCCAAATGAGGCCTTACCAGCCTTTAAAGAGGAAGAATAATATTTTTCTCTCTTGATCTCTTCCCTTTTTATAAGACAATATATTGCTAGCTCTAGCCGTTGCTACCTGGCATTGTTTGCTAAGCTAAGTCTGTTATCTACCAGAACCCCAAATCTTACAGATCACTAACACGAGTTATTTTGGGTAGGTGCACAGGGATTATTATCCAAATGCATCACCTACATTTATCAACATTGAATCTCATCTGCCCATCTGCTGCCCATTTTGATAATCTATCTAGGTCTGCTGCAGCACTTGCACTCATTGGAAGTTTCCAAAGTCTGCTAGTTTGTGTCATCAGCAATCACTGAGACCTGCTCTCAAGATGCCCCTTCTAAGTCTTATAAACAGATTAAACAGAACGGCCCCAGTACAGAACCCTGAGCACTCCGCTAGAACTTAAAACCCACATAGATGTAGCTCCATTAACCACCACACTCTGTTTGCGGGTCCAATAACCAGTTCTCTATCCATGCACAAATGTTATCTTCAAGGCCAACAGTCCTCAGTTTATACATTAGTCGCCATGTGGCACAGTATCAAAAGCTTTTGCAAAATCCAAATATACTACATCCACTGCTTGGCCTGAATCTAACTTCTTACCACTTCTTCATAAAAAAACATTAAATTTGTCTGGCAGATCTATTTCTCATAAATCCGTGCTGACTACTACTAATAAGATGATCTCTGGAGACAAAAGTCAAGGATATGATCCTGTAACAAAGTTCCAGCACCTCCCTACCACTGATGTTTGGTACAGGTCTATAGTTCCAGGCTGTGAACCTTTTTGAATATTGGTATTACATTGGCTTTTTTTCCAATCCAGCGGCACATCCCAGACAAAAGTGAATATGAAAAGATGAGAAACAGTGGTCTAGATGATACTGAACTAAGCTCTTTTAAAATCCGAGGATGCAATCCATCTGGTCCTGGGGCTTTGATATTAAATTTGTCTATATTGTTTCCGTACCATATCCTCTGTTAGCCAATGTGAATACTCTTCATTTCTTCCCTGCATATTATTACAATCCCTACTGTAAGGACAAGGATTCTAACAGTTAAAAACCGATGTAAAAAAAACGTTTAGCAGATTAGCCCTTTTGGGCATCCTTACAACCACCTCAGCTCCATATTTAATGGTCCCACATTCTCAGTCCTCATCTTTTTAACCATTTATATACTTAAAAAACATTTGGGGTGGACTTGCTTTGTTCGGCAATCCGTATTTCATTTTCTATTTTAGCTAGTTTAATGCTTTCTTTGCACCCTTTATTACAGCGTTGTTACTCCCTGTAAGCCTGTTCTGTGCCTTTGTTTTCAAAATTTTAAAGACTTTTTTTTTTTCCATTTCCCTTTTTACCTGCGATTAAGCCATGCAGGAGTGGACCTCTAGTCCAAACTCAATTTTCAGGATAATGCAAATTAGAGGTCCCAGGCTATAGGCAAAGGTTCTCCATCTACCATGAAACAAGGACCATCAAAGACAATGGCTACCATCTTGGACTATCAATTTGGACTTTTTTTCCATTTGGATGTCAAGTTTCAGGGCTTTGCTCCATGGACTTTACAGACGACATAATAAGTATTTCTTTGCTTACAGGATCTTTAGATGTTAGGGTGGGTTATACTGTACTTTTTACTTACAGAATCTTCAGATATAGTTTAGAGGTAATATCCTTGTATGAAAATGTGGTGGCAGTTTACTGTATAAATGTTAAGGTATATTTTAGTGTGTGCTGTAGTTATGTTCTCCACTATCCATCTCCTTTTATTCAACTTCTTCAGTTATTTTTTTTTCAGGTCACCAAAGAGCGGATGACAGACCAGAGTGACACTTGTGTCCAAGCAAATATGCAGCAGGATTTCATAGTGCAGGTATCCATCTGAAGATGTTAAAATGTACACACATAATAGCATCTACATTTTTGGTATAGACATGTTTAGAAGTTTTGGATTTCCTTTGGTGTTAATCCTTTACCAATATAGTAAACTAAATAGAATTAAAATTAATCTATATAGTGTATAACTTGTATTTTGACAGTAGATGTAGGATTGCAGGTTGTCCATTATTGCTCTAAAATATACAGGACCTCATATACATTTTCCACTGTAATACCACAAAACGGTCTATATCAGAGTGTCAATTAACTGCTCCAGGTTTTTTTATGAAGAACAACATATGTCCTGAAATGTGCCTATTCTGAGCGCAACACCTACATAAAGTTATTTGTACTGGTTGTGCAATAGACAGTTTCAGTTGCCACCAGATAAGTTCTTCCAGGTATGTCGAGTAGTTGGCACCCTCCTGGCCGAACCGATGAAAGCCGGTCAGGAGGAAAAATTGAAATGTGTTTACTAGCTTTATTGACCAAGACAAGCAATTTTGCCTATCAGTCAGTTGATAGTGTTCTTTCAGTCTCCAGCCAATTTAATTAGTTTATTGAATTGGAGTCAAATGTGTTCAAAAAAGTAGGTAATTGATAGGTTTTAAGCCAAAAAGTCTGGGATAAAAATGGAATATTTCTTGCATTACATTACAACCAGCACTAGTTTAGAGTGCTTGTAAAGGCTGTGCACACGTTGTGACCGCAGAGCCGAAGATGCTTATGAGCTCTTTAGAGGCTTGAGGATGTACAGAGGTTGGTTGGATGCATTAAGTCTACGATGCTCTGTCAAATTATTGCAGTTTATGTGGTAATGATGTGGCCATGACTGACAGCAGATGGGAGGAGGCAAAACATTGTTGATTCTTGAGTACAGAGAGCCAACATTACAAGGGCCAACATTCCCTTTAGAAAGAATAAGATTGGTAAGTGCTGGAGGGAATTAAAGAGGTCCTGCTTGATACCAATTGCATGGCCCAATCAAAACCACAAGATCAGGTGAAAGTAATTCTACCACATTATGTCCATGTTTCTTCCAATTTGGTATTGACCATAAAATACTGCAGAGGTCTTTAAAGGTATTCCACTGATAAATGACTCTCAACATTTTTTAGTTTATGGAGGTAAAGTAACTACGTCTTAACTCCTGATCTTTAAACAGTCGGAGCAGGTGGGGAACACAGAACTAACCGCGATCGCGTCCAACGAAGCTTCTCTGGCCGGATCCAAATACCTTGTACTGTACTGTATTGCATGAGTGTACATTGTAAAGGGATCGTCGGGACCTGTAGTAAATTTGTGGCCTTTCCTGTTAAAATAAGAGAGCAGCCATACGAAAAGTACTGATACTGACCAAAAAAGTCTATACCACAGGTTTAAAAATATGGAATTGTAATGAAGTATCAGAAAAACATAAACTCTGAACAAATTCTTGCAGGTAGTCAGCACTAGGTAAATTTCAAGTGAGTAATCATTTATCTAATCTCTAAATAACTGTGTACAGAGTGAACATGTAGAACGCCTTACTAATGTGAGAATACTGTGACAAACAGATGGATTTTTTTGACAACTGACACAAATCTTTATTTAGTTTTTACTGTTTTTCATCAGGTTCCCAGAGGCAATTTTTGCTGTAGCTCAGCATGGGAAGCAATTTCAGTGTTCCAGTGTTCAGTTATATGTAGTCAACTACATATTAAGGCTCGTAACACGTCCGATCTTGCCACTGACCCCACACGTACACCGCGACTTGCACACGTGTATGCACTCGAGAGTCATGGGTCTGTGCTAAGATCGGACGTGTGTACGAGGCTTAACAATTTACTGCTTTTGGTGCAAAGATATAAAGTTACAAAATTAACACTGCCACTTACTTCATTTGCTGTATGGATATACATTGGATCCCACGGGCAGATGACTTGTTACAAAGAATGCAGGGGATCCTGCTGCATTGCTCCAATGTCACGAAAACATCCAAAGGTAAGGTCTATGGGGGGTGGGGATCTCAAACTCCCATAAACATCTCAAAATCTGTATTTTCTATTTCTTCTCTCTATATCTATCTTTCTGTCAGTCAAAAGACAGAAAGGTTTCCCACCTTGAGGGGCAGTGGCGTAACTAGGAATCACTGGGCCTCCCAGGAAGATATGATGGGCCCCTATCTGTGCTTCATCCAAAGTGTTTTCCTGGAAGATTTATGCCCCTTCTTGAGGGTCCGATCTTTCCGCATATTTCCCCTTTTTTTCTGATAAATGCTTTACATTATCAAGTGGTCGATAAACAAAAGTCATAACGGGATCAATATTTTGAGCAATCCAATCTAATTTATAAGATTGCTTAACATTCAGCCTATAATAAAGTTCCTTAGTATCATAAACTCATCTCTTCTGTAAGTATAGTTTTGCTGTAATGGTGAAAGTTGGTACAAACTGCTGGTGGGAAATCCCTCTCCTAATGCTGCTTCATAGGGATTACTGAGCATGCTTGGGGGAATGAGCATGAGCAAAACAAATACCGGATTGAATTCATGCATCAACACAACCACATCAGAGTAAGTGCTGCTTACATGTATTCCTTTATAGTTGAAATGAGGCAAAGTATTGTTTTTCAATGTACAATCTTTAAGTTAGTAGTATTTGTGTAATAGTGGGGCTAAAGGTGCCTATGTGGAGCTAGGGTTGAAGGGGCGTGTGTGACATGTCCGTCATAGGACATTGGGAATTGAAGTTTTGGTTCCTTACTTTTTGAAAATGGCTCCTAAATAATTGAATGATATGTCAAGCCCTGTATATGTAAGGGTGTATTATCTTTATATATTACACTGTAGGGGGGATTATCCCTAATAGTACTCTAATATGTACATTAAAAGATTGTCAATAAATGTTCTAACAGATTATTTTAAGTAACATATCAAGGTTGTATATTTATGCATTATTATAATAGGATTAACAGATATCAAACAGATCGCTTAAAACCAGCCCCAAACAGGTTTCAAAAATGAAAGTCATTGCCTAGAATTGCTTGCCGTCTCTTGAGCAGTGTTTCTTAACTAGGGGGTAACCTGAAAGGTTGCATGGGGGGTCCTCAAGAGATTGACAGAAATTGTATGGATCCACCATTGGGCTGAGTACCGAGAGCTGGTATCGTTCTCTATTCCTCCTCTAGGCAATGCACTGAGCCGATAACGGCTCTCAGTGCATAGCAAATGGGGTTTTCCCATACCGAAACGTTAATGTCAGCTACTGCTGGCATTAAAGTTTCTGTCTTAAGAGCGTCGGTACATAGCTTGCGGCAGTTGCGCGACACAGCTCTTGCTCACCGCAACTGGCTTAAGTTGTCTTAAAAGGGAACTGTGGTCTCAAACAGTTAGTTTATTAAAGGCCCATTTCCTACCTTTAAAACGAGCCATCAACCACCTCTCTATTGTGCTCCACAGCCCAGATATAAAGAAATGATGACCAGAAAGATTAATGGGTGGGAGGCTGACATGTGACATTCCTAAGACTTCTCCTGAACAGTGCCGCCGGCGAGCACAGCCTCAGACTCCTCAGTGTATGAGGGAGACAGGAAGTCCTCCTCCTCTCTGCTGTGTGAAGTCCTGACAGAGAAGTTAAGGGATCTACAGCCCTTCTTTCCCACTATGTGAAACACGCCTTTCAAGCAGAGTTCTCACTCTGCCTGAAGGCTTTTTCCACAGAGTTTCTGTAGGGGGTGTTTGAGTGGCCCACAGCACCCGCGAGTGGGCGGGGCTTGTGCACCTGCGAGTGGGCGGGCTTGTGCACCCGAGTGGATGGGGCTTAGGCACCCACAAGTGGGCAGGGCTTAGGCACCCACGAGTGGGCGGGCCACGGCACCTGCGGGTGGGCGGGGCCATGGCATCCGTGGGTGGGGCTGTAAGAGAATGGGCCAAGGGGGGCCTGCAACTGGAGGGACCATGGGGTCCATGAGGGGGAGGGACCAGGGGGGCTGCAAAGGGGAGGAGGAGGACACAGGGCAGATTGACGACATGGTTTCCGAGCAGGAAGTGCAGGGGACCCTATCACACACAAAAATGTAAATATCTTCAAAACTATGCAAAAAAACAATGAAAATACATTGCAAAAATTCTCAGGAGAAGCAATTCCTATCAATTTACCTAAAGTCATTTTTGGACCACAGTTCCCCTTTGAAGTCATGTTAACCTTTCTTACATGAGTTAAAGTGACTTTAAGACGGAAAAGTCATAACGGCTCTCTGTACATGGCCCTATTTGTGTCATAAAATCATGCCAACCTGTGTTAAATATGTTAGGCGTGAATTATAGGTGAACCGTTGCACTGGGGCTCTCAATAATGGCTCATTTATATTGTATTTTTTCCAGTTTACAGAGGTCTATTGCTAAATATAACATTCCAACATTCCATCTTGTACTTTCCACATGCCTTTGCTGGGACATTACTTTATTATCCCTAACAGAAAAGTATTAAGATATATCTCCTAAACCGAGGTATTTGTAATGTAAATAGACAAGGCACTCAGTGTCAAAATCTCTTCTTTCTAAGCTCAGTGAATAGTGGAAGGGTGACATACCAGGCAAAAAACCTTCACAGCTAAGTACAAAGGCTCTTTATCCAAAAGTGTTTGCTTTTTTAGTATACCTGAACATGTATTTAATTAAATGGAAAAAAAAACAGAGTACACGAATATACCAAAATAATCCTGAGATACTCTGTCTAGTCAAATAAAATATCTCCCTCCCAAGTGGAAGAGGCTTTCTTCTAGTAAACCTGGAATAATTATTTGTATTACTGTACAGTTTTTAATTGCATGTCAATAAATCCAACACATCTGTATAGGTGGCCATAACATGCGATTGGGATCTGTGGGCACGCATTCACATACCCAACCGATCTCCATAAGCGGTAGCGGATTGGTCGGTCGATAACTCCAAATGGAAATTTCCGGCTTTCCCAAACAAGTAGTGGCGTCTACGGTCATTTGTCGGCACTCTGGTTGATCGGGAAAAGCCTATAACATGAACGATAATGGGTAAATCAGACGATTACCCAATCGCGATATGGCCACCTTAAGGCTGTTGCAACACTGTCAAGCAGTGTGGCCTACTCTAAATTATTAAACTATGTGAATTGGGTGGTGGGGGCTTAAGTCTATAGATCAACTTGTGTGTTTTCGTAAGTTAGGTTTCACCGCACTATGGTTCACCATGGAACTGCTCAGAAAAAAATGCATGGAACACTCACAGGTCATTTTCTATTATATTAAACAGAATCTCCTGAAGTATGGAGAACAACAGAGATCACATTTCTAGACAGCACTACACATGGGATACTATTTTGATTTACTCTAGCTATACAAACACAAATCCCTATTGCATTTTATGAAACCAGCAGCAAGAAAACAAGAAACAATCACTTGGTGCTAAATTACAAGTAAATAAGACAGTTTGGGAAGACATTGGTTTATTAGCTAATCGGTACAAGTTGTAATAATTCAACAACAAGAAATATTGAACTTAAAAACTAATTGCAACCTTGTGGAAGGGCTTGTTCTAAAATTCCAGTTGCATTATTTGCTTATTTGGAAGGATCACTCTGGGCTAAATCATTCCACATCACTCTAATTCAGAATGTACAGTAGAAGGGTTCCAAATTACACTTCAAATAAAACACAAGATATTTGATGATAGCAAATGCTGGGTCTATTTGGAAAAGACATAAAGTAAACATAATAGGAAGTCAGTGGCAAGCGCAGGATTTTCAAGGGGGGGGGGGGGATTCCTAAATGGGTTACCCATGAACAAGCATCGGTGAACACATTGGTCGCCCATTTGCCTGGATCAGATGATGGCAGTTTGACATGCCGGAAATCATCGCTGAAAATGTACTGTTCTGTTTTACTGAAGAAATCCACATTTGCACTACATTATCATCAGTGTCTTTCATAGTCAGAGCTGTGACACTGACGGGGGATTGACAGAATTTGCTGAATATTGGCGGTATTGGGACAGACGGAGAATTTTCATTACCATCCCTTTACTACAGTAGGGGAGCTGATAACATTGGACCCTGAGATATATATATTGGATATATATATATAATATAATATATATATATATATATAAACTGTCCAATGACTGGCTCCTGCCAGGTGCAATACAGGGTGAAAAGTTAGTGTGTGTACTAAGAGTCAATACAAGTATATGAAATATAGAGCACTCCAAAGGACTTTATATGTGATTATTTGTTGGTAACAGGCAACGTTTCGGTCCCTGACCTTGGAACTTCCTTTGGCTTGAGAAAGGTCCTCGGTCTGGGACGAAACGTTGCCTGTATAAATCCCATTATAAAGTCTTGGAAGTGCTCTATATTTCGTATTTATATATATATATATATATATATAATATATATCCTTCCTTTTATATAAAATTATTTTCCATTTTGTGGAGATTGCATTGAGGTTTTAGGCTGTACTATGTAGGTGGGGTAGGTTAAAATAATATATTATACATAGTAAAGTGTATATTGTAATGTAAAAGGTTACATGAATTAGTTTATTAATAGTCAAAATAAAGATATATAAGTGTGTAACAGTGTGTAAATGGCATAAAATAAAAAAAAAAAATAAAAAAAGTACTAACCTACAGAATTCCCCATGTTTGAATGGATGGTCAAATGGGAGCTAAGACACACCTCTCAAATTTATTAAATTCTGCATGGAAGTTTGCTGCCATTCCTTGTCTTATTATCCAATAGGTGTGCTTTGGTAGCTGCGTAGCAACTACATCACATCCTGACGCAAAGCATGCTTTACAGTAACATCCTTTAGCTTTGCATGTGGTAGAGACTTACTGAGCATGTGCGAGTAATGGCCAATCAAAAGAAAGTTTGCTTTCCAGTAAGTGTAGATGATATCCAGCTGTATTGCATTGTGGTAGAGACTTACTGAGCATGTGCGAGTTAATGGCCAATCAAAAGAAAGTTGCTTTCCCAGTAAGTGTAGATGATCTCAGCTGTATTGCATTGTGGGAGAGACTTATGAGCATGGTGGGAGTTAATGGCCAATCAAAAGAAAGTTTGCTTTCCCAGTAAGTGTAGATGATATCCAGCTGTATTGCATTGTGGGAGAGACTTACTGAGCATGTGCGAGTTAATGGCCAATCAAAACAAAGTTTGCTTTCCCAGTAAGTGTAGATGATATCCAGCAATGTGTAGTGGAAGCGTGTGGGCGTGGCCAAATGACACTGTCTGTCTCTCTCTCTCTGTCTGTCTCTCTCTGTTTGTCTCTCTCTCTGTCTCTCCCTGTATCTCTCTCTGTCTCATAGTAATTACATAGTAATTAAGGTTGAAATAAAGACATTCGTCCATCAAGTCCAACCATTCACTTTTTTATTTTTTTTTTTTTTTATTTATTTTTTTTTAACCCTACCTAACAGTTGATCCAGAGGAAGGACAAAAAACCCCAGCTAAAAAAGGGGGGAAAAAAAAATTCCTCCTGACTCCAAACGGCAATCGGAAAGTATCCCTGGATAACACAGATATATATGCATTAATACCAGTAATTCTCAATATTTTTTAGTTTTAGAAACTTATCCAGGCCTTTTTTAAAGTTATTCAATGAACTTGCCATTACCACCTCTGCTGGAAGACAGTGTTCCACAGTTTTCACCGTTCTCACTGTAAAGAAACCTCTCCTACTTGAAGATGAAACTTCTTTTCTTCCAACCTTAAAGGATGTCCACGAGTCCTCTGATATGACCTATTAGTGAACAATGCACCAGAGAGTTCACTGTATGGGCCATTAATATATTTGTATAAGGTTATCATGTCCCCAAGCAACCGCTCTCTCCAATGTAAACAGCCCTAACTGTTAATCTGCCTGCATATTTCAAGCCCCTCCATTCCCTTATAATTTAGTTGCCCTTCTCTGAACTGCCTCAATTTCCAAGATGTCCTGTTATGGGATTCCAAAAACTGCACCGCATATCCAAATGTGGCCTTACCAGTGCCTTGTAAAGAGGGAGAATAATTTTTTCTCTCTTATTCCATTTCCCTCTTTATACAAGACATATCTTGCTAGCTCTAGCTGTTGTACCTGGCATTGTTTGTACAGCTAAGTCTGTTATCTACCAGAACCCCCAAATCTTTTCCATTTCAGATGCCCCTTAACACAGAGTTATTTATGGGTGGTGGCACAGGGATTATTAAATCCCAAATGCATCACCTTACATTATCAACATTGAATCTCATCTGCCATTCTGCTGCCCATTTTGTAACTATCTAGGTCTGCTTGCAGACATTGCACATCATTGAAGTTTCCAAAGCTCGCATAATTTAGTGTCATCAGCAACACAGAGACCTTTGCTCTCAATGCCCCTTCTAAGTCATTTATAAACAGATTAAACAGAAGCGGCCCCAGTACAGAAACCTGAGGAACTCCGCTTAGAACTTTAGCCCACATAGATGTAGCTCCCTAACCACCACTCTCTTGTTTGCGGTCCAATAACCAGTTCTCTATCATGAACAAATGTTTTCTTCAAGGCCAACGTCCTCAGTTTATACATTAGTCGCCTATGTGGCACAGTATCAAAGGCTTTTGCAAAATCCCAATATACCACATCCACAGCTGTGCTGAATCTAACTTCTTACTCACTTCTTCATAAAACAAATTAAATTTGTCTGGCATGAATCTATTTCTCATAAATCCATGCTGACTACTACTATAAATAATCTCTGGAGACAAAGTCAAGGATATGATCCCTTAACAAAGTTTCCATCACCTTCCCTACCACTGATGTTAGGCTTACAGGTCTATAGTACCAGGCTGTGAACGACTACCTTTTTTTGAATATTGGTATTACATTGGCTTTTTTCCAACCAGTGGCACATCCCCAGACAAAAGCGAATCTGAAAAGATGAGACACAGAGGTCTTGCTAGAACTGAAACTAAGCTCTTTTAAAATCCAGGATGCAATCCATCTGGTCCTGGCGCTTTTGATTATTAACTTTGTCTATGATTCCGTACCATATCCTCTGTTATCCAATGTGAAAACTCTCATTTCCTCCTGCACATTGTTACAATCCCTATGTAGGATTCTCAACAGTAAAAACCGATGTAAAAAAACGGTTTAGCAGATTAGCCTTTTCGGCATCCTCTAAAAAACCTCAGCTCCATTATTTAATGGTCCCACATTCTCAGTCCTCATTTTTTTACCATTTATACTTAAAAAACATCTGGGGTTGGACTGTTTGTTCGCAATCCGTGTTTCATTTTCTATTTAGCTAGTTTAATTGCTTTCTTGCACTCTTTATTACAACTTTTGAAGTCCCTGTAAGCCTGTTCCGTGGCCTTCTGTTTCAAAATTTTTAAAAGCCTTTCTTTTTTTTCCATTTCCCTTTTTACCTGAGCATTAAGCCATGCAGGAGTGGACCTAATTTTTTTACACTTGTTTCCTAAAGGTACCGATTTGGAAATGTTATAGTTTAATATCCCTTTAAAAGTGGTCCAACATCTGCTCAGTATCTTTACCTGAAACAGTTCCCCCCAGTCTATGAGCAGGAGCGATTCCTTTAAAAGCATAAAATTAGCTTTCCTAAAGTTAAAGTTTTTGTTAAGCCAGTGCACTTTAGTTTTCGGCAACCTATATTAAATGACACTATACATGGTCATATTCAGCTTCCATTACCTTCATCTTCCCAAAATGAGCTCTGGGTTATTAGATATCACCAGATCCAACACGCATTCTTTCTAGTAGAACTTCTACCATCTGTGAAAGAAAATGCTCAATAGGAAATTTAAGAACTTTATACCTTTTGAGGTGCTGGCAGTTCCATTACTCCAATCTATTTCAGGGTAGTTAAAAATCCCCATAAACAGAACATGCCCCTACCAGCAGCCTTCGCAACTGATATGGAGATTCATTTCACCTCTTCTTCCCCGTCTCTGTCTGTCTCTTGTCTGTCTTTCTTGTCTCTGTCTCTCTCTGTCAATTTCTCTGGCTCTTCTCTATTCTGTTAGCAGTTCTCACAATGATCAGCTTCCAGGTTAGTACAATTATTATAATTGTCCCATTACTGTAATAGTGGCCTACTGTATTCTAGCAGCCAATAGGAATACACCCATATTAAACAAGCACCAGGTTCCTCCTTACTGCCGCAGGTGTGAAAACTACAGCATCTAACAAAGCCCTTCCACATTGGTCGTAATCCAGGTAAAAGCCAATAGTGTTCCGTTTAACTGGGAGAGAAGGCATTGCCTATAGAAATGGTGGGCGATCCCTGCTGTTGCTAGGTATTGAGACGCTGCCTGTTCCTGCTTGAGAGCCCTGGGGATTAGCTGGTGGAGGGAGTTAATGTGTGTTACAGTATTGTATGTAAACAACTTGACAGCACCTGGTTGGGGCTAAGTGCCGATGGAAGTCCCGCGGCCTCCCAACACTCGCGGCAGGGCCTGGGAGCTGTTTTTTGGCCGCGAACAACCGCAAACACCCCCTGGAAGACAGAACTACCGGGAAAGGCTCCAAGTGCCGGGAGCCCCCCAACACTCGCGGCGGGGCTGGGAGCTGGTTTTCGGCGCAAACAACGCAAACACCCCCTGGAAGTTGGAACTACCAGGAAGAGCTCCAAGTGCCGCGGGAAGTCCCGCGGAGCCTCCCAACACTCGCGGCGGGGCCTGGGAGCCTGGTTTTCGGCCGCGGACAACCGCAAACTACCCTGGAAGACGGAACTCCAGGAAGGGCTCCAAGTGCGCCGGAAGCCCCGCGGAGCTCCCAACACTCGCGGCGGGCCTGGATTTCAGCCGCAACCAGCCACAAACTACCCCTGGAAGACGGAACTACCGGGAAAGGCTCCAAGTGCCGCAGGAAGTTATCATTAGGTAAAAACGTATCTTAAACATAATAATTACACTACAAAAATAACAGCATATTACTTAATATATGTCATTCTCGATAGGACTACCCTAATATGGAGGGCCTTGTAAGTGGCGGGTAGCTTACCACTTATTATATATATATATTTAATAAATATATGTAACTAACACTCCAGCAAATTAACTATATAAAATAACACAAAAAAACCCATGTGCACCAATGGGCACAATTTTGCTAGTATATATATATAATATATATATATATAAGGATGTCTGAGGCACTCCGCTGGACTTTTAAACAAACTTTAATTATAATAATAGTTTTTATTATTAATATTATATGAATTAAAGTTTGTTTATATACTTACCACAGGAGACACCCGGCAGAAAAATCAGCAGATAAGCAGGAGTGCGGACGTAGCTATATGAATATATATATATATATATATATATATATATATATCTATCTTCCAGGATTTCCTAATGTCCCTATTCCAGCTCACTTACTCCATCACAGTGCAGAGGTACAGTAAGTACAGTATATACCCCAGTCTCAGCAATCACCTCAGGCAGCTGGCAGGATTAATATTGATACAGATCTCTAAACTGCTGTCAATCACAGGCAGACTGGATACATTTTTTAAACATACAATGCTGGTTCTCACTCACCGCTCAATTAACAATGTAACAGTCTATGTAACAATCTATATAACAGTCTATGTAACAGTCTATGGACACCAGAATAAGTGGAATAGCAACTGCACTGAGCAGGCAGAAAGGGGGATTCCAGGCACCAGTAATACCCCCTAAACACGCCCCTGAAAGTGTACGTATGTCATTGTACAGAGATATTTGTTCAGTAATAGTATCGAGTAGAGTAGAAGTATAATGGGTTTTTTTTTTGCCATTTGATTATATATCCCTGGTAATTATATATATTCAGCCAGATTTATGCAGAGCCGCAGGACCAATATGGCAGCTGGGCAGTTTTCATAATATGATGTAATATTGTCACTGAGTTCTTTTAGCAAAAAATGAACACCAACTAATACTAATAGTGGCACTTACTATGCATCGGGTAAAACGGTTTTGAATTAACCCGACATAACACAATGCTAAATACACACAGATAAGTGCTTGCAGCTCTTGGGAAATTCAGCTGCTTTATCTTCACACACATAATATATAAAACTTCCTAGTAGTTATATGTCTGCTCTGGCAGTGGGGAGGGGCTAGAAAATTCACTGAGCATCTGCAGTTTTCTATCTGGCTCTGTGACCTATTCTGTAAAATATAGAAACCTGTTACATTAAAGAGTTAATTTTTAAAAAATGGCTCAGTGGTCACTGATGTCTCCCTATAGTGAGACTACCAGGGCCGAGGGAATATTTAGGTCTTTCCCGAATGACCTTGAGGCCGACCCAAATGTTCGGCAGCTGGGGCGCTTGTTCAGCAAAGACGCTACACACACTGCTGATAAAGCCCAATACCATCAGGCCTTTAGGCACACTGCTTTCCCCAACAATCATCAATACATACTGATAAGTTGTGTGTGATTCAATTGTTATCTCCTTAGGACAGGGTTGATGTGAATAAATTTAAAGGGCATGTCCACCCCCAAAACTAAAATTTAACCCATGACATGCGCAGGGGAGCCCTACCCCCCCTCCCACCCAATCTATCGTTCTTCAGTAGCGTAGGGCACTAAAAAAAGGTCGGAACTGTACTTAGAGCTTCAGCAAAGCCAATCACAAACGCAGCTGCCGATCCAGCCCCCTGCTTCCATTTTTGGCAAGCAGAGGGCAGTGATCTGAGCTTCGGTGGAATAAAGGCATGTAAGTACAGTTCTGATATTTTCTTTTTGACAATCAAACCTGGTTGTTGGGGGTGGGATAGAGTAACCTACACTACAGAAAAAGATTTTGTAAAGGGTAGAGATACCCTTTAATAATTGTGAACCGCTGCAAAATATGTGTATAAGAATGCAAGAAGTGCCAGGCGGCAACAGCTAAAACCAACAAGATATTGCCTTGTATAAAAAGGGGTATGGATTCAAGGGAGAAAAATATTATTCTCCCTCTTAACAAAACAACTGTAAGATCTCATTTGGAATATGTGGTTTAGTTTTGGAATTCTGTGTATAAAAATAAAATCTTGTAATTAGAATGGGTTCAGAGAAGGACTAAATTAATAAGGGGACTGGGGAGCTTGAATTGGAAATGTTACAATTATGTACACTATAGAAAAGGCACTGTGTGTAAATACATTAATGGGCCATACAATAAACTAACTGGAGCATTGTTCACCAAGAGATCATGTCAGATGAAATGCGGATATGCCTTAGCCTGTACACAGTCAATAATTTCGTATGATTTGCCCGACGAACGACCCATCGTGCGACATTCGTGCGAAAATTAAGCTTTAACGATCTTCTAAGACCAACGATCCACGACTCGGCTTTTTCCAACGAGCAGCCTGGCGGATTCGATCTGCCGATTGCCGTTTGTTTCTACTTGTTTCTACTAGTCGGCAGATTATAAGTAGATTGTAATGGAAGATTGAATGAAATACACATGCAACATTCACAATATTCCGAATGTCACTTAATACTTACGTCACGTAACACCTTTCAACGAACATTATCTATCCACTATCGTTGATGTACAGGCGTCGTTGGCAGAACTAGTGTATAACGAGACAGTTGCTGAACGTTCGTCGGGCCAATCGTATGAAAATGATCGACCTGTGTACGAGGCTTTAAAGGAATAGTTCACTCCCAAATTGAACTATTCCTTTAAAGGGGAACTGTGGTCTCCAAACAAGTTGAGTTTAAATTAAAGGCCAGTTTCCTACCTTTAAAACCACCTCTTTACGTGCTCCACAGCCCAAGATATAAAGAAATGACTGACCAGAAAGTAATGGTTGGGAGGCTGACATGTGACATTCCCAAGGCTTCTCATGCACAGTGCCGCCGGCGAGCACAGCCTCAGACTCCCTCAGTGTATGAGGGAGACAGGAAGTCCATCCTCCCTCTGCTGTGTGAAGTCCTGACAGAGAAGGTAAGGGAATCTACAGCCCTTTTTTCCTACTATGTGAAAATGTTCTCACTCTGCCTGAAAAGGCTGTTTCCACAGAGTTTTCTGTAGGGGGGGGGGGGGATCTGAGTGGCCCACGGCACCTGCGAGTGGGGTGAGGGCTTGTGCACCCGGTTGCAGGTTGGGTGCGAGTACGTATTTTTCGGGTCAGGTAAATAGACCTGTGCAGGACTCTAAACCAAGACCTCAATTCTGAAACACAATAAATAAAAGCAAGGTGGCTCAGTGGTTAACACTGTTGCTTTGCAGCGCTGAAGTCCTGAGTTCGATTCCACTCTTGGACACATCTGCAAGGAATTTGTATGTTCTCCTGTGCTTGTATGGGTTTCCTCTGGGACCTCTGGTTTCCCCCACAATCATAAAGACATACTGATAGGTTGTATGTGTCATATAAATGTGCTTAGATTGTAAGCTCTTCGGGGCAGGGCCTGATGTGAATGTATACATGTAATTGTAAAGCGCTATGGAAGATGTTGGCGCTATATAAATCCACAATAATAATAATAAAATGTACACAAGAAAGCCACAAGTAATTTATAAAGGGAGATCTTAAAAATTAAAAAGGTAACAGGAAATTAAGGATGATGAGTGTGTTAGAACACTGTTGCTCATTATTTTACAAACATAATTACTAAACAGAAAAGTGGGTGAGATTAGACTGTAACCACATAATGGTTTGTCAGACATTCTTTCTCTTGCTTGTAATAGCTCCAGGCTGGTTACTGGGACGGGGTCTTGTCACCGAGACTGTAACTGGGATGGCCCAGCCAGCTAGACTGAGCTAAAGAATTTGAGCCTTTGCCCGATTGCTTTTGGCTTTTCTCTCAGTTACTTCACGCAATGAGCAGATTTGCCTTTTTTATTCCATGACTTCCCAAAACACACAAAACCACAGTTATTATGTGGGTTAATAGCTGAATGGTGTGGATTTTAATACAACGTTTCCTGCTCCATTTTTAAAGGTGAGAGTGTTCCTGCATTTGGAAACACTTATCCTTAACAGCTGAAAGCCCTGAAAATGATGTCACAGGATGAATCAGATTTGATCCCTTACTGTTAAGGAATAAACCATGTTCTTTTATCAAAAATGCAAACCGTATGAGAGAGTCATTTAGCCTGGTATTACCTCATGTACAAAAAATCAAAGCAATGTTCCTTCTTAGTTTAACCAAAAAAATAGAAAAGATAGGTTTAAAAACATATAAAAGCCACAAAAAACAAACATCAACTGCCTGGAACTCCAAGAAGCCAGTGTTAAGTCAGACATCTAGTTCTCCAGCCTGTGTTAAGTCGGCCACCAGCTCACCAGCAAGTGTTATAGTTTGCCCTCCAGTTCACTAGCCAGTTCAACAGTGTTACAGTCCATGCCTACTTTACAAGTTACTAGAAAAGAGGAAATGGATCAGGGCACTGAACTAATCCAAACTACTAAATGTAGTGCAGGTGCAAGTCTGTGATACAACTATAAATCATATAGAAGAGAAAAGAGATAGGCTGCAACACTGGCTTTAGAAAAGTATCAAAAAAACGTCCTTTATTAGAAAAACTCATAGTGGGGACACACATTTAAAACCATTTAAAAAACAACAAACAATCTGCCTCTCATACATAGAGTCTAAAGTTCAGATCATAAAGATGTAGAAAGTACACAATGAGTCAACTGTACAGTCAAAAACAATACATCATTAAAAAGGTAGGGGCGTTCACGACGAACGCGTTTCGTTTCGACGCTAGTGCATGGAACTTCCTCAGCGTGATTCACTGCCACCTCCCGCCAGTTTAAAAACCCTAAGGAGCCCCTCCCCCTAATGTCGCGTATGGATGACATCATCACGAAGCATCAATCAGCTGGCTGTCATAACCATGCAGCCAAGGAAATTACGCTCACAAATCACATGATCGCCTAAGCCAATCAGAGGAGCAAGCTAGGTAGTCATATCAACACATATAAACAAATCCCCGTAAGTAAATAAATGTGAACTCAGAAAGCAATTATTAATCATGAACAAGTGCATATCGGCACATTCATAGGGTAATAGCTTCACAGCCAAACTGAACTGAGCTATATAGAAATGGTAATTACATCTAGGCAGAATACAGTAAACATGCATTAATAACAATAAGATAAATACATGGTATAAATAACAAAGGAGATCCATTTAATCGTCGGAGTCCTAAAAAATTATGGATACCTTGTCCATAAAAGGAGCCTCACAAACTGTATCAATAACTGCCGGACCATCAAAGTCTCGATCACCGCAGCCTATTTATTCCACTCGTGCAAACATTATATCCAGAGATCAATGGAAAAGAGGCCTGTATATCAAAAAATATGTAAAGCCAAATGGGACCAGAGGTATTTAAGCCTCCTATAACACAGTTTGTAAATACAGGCCCCCCAAGGGACTGCACTCAGGTAAATAATAACATCCCAACAAAACACAAGTGAAGGATGCATATGATGTCCTCAGACACCATTATGGTCATTTCCCACGGAAGAGTCCGAACTCCAGCTGAGGTATGAATCCAGTGATTCCAGAATGGTACAGATAAATCCTAGGTAAGTATCCAGTGATATAGTAGTCCAAGACAACAGTCTTTATATTGCAACTAATAGGGGCGCCCCACTTACACACATAATGATGACAGTCTTATCGGATAAAACTCCTTACTTAATGTCCTGTAGGTAATCATCGGGAATATCCTTCATGAAGGCGAAGTGAGGAAGATTTTTCAAAGTTCACTAGACGATAGTGTCCAAATTTCATAGAACAGAGGAAGGCCAGACCGGATCAATATCTCTGTATGAAACAGAGGACCTGTAGTAGGATGGGAGAATGAAATAAAAACAGTCAAGTCAAGGTCCTCATTAATCCCATTAGGAGCACAGGATTTTAAACGAAAAATCCATCTCGCTTCCCTTTGGAGGAGACGTTTCTGCATGTCGCCTCTTCTTATGTTTTGCCTCAATAACTCTAGACCAATGCATTTAAGATTGTCAGTTGACCCATCATGAAATTGTAAAAAATGATTAGCTACTGCCGTGAGAGTTTTTCCAGTTATTTGATCTCTTTTTGCTAATCTAATATGGGATAGATGTCTGGCTAGTCTCTGTTTTAAACTTTGCCCTGTCATTCCTACATAGAGCATATTGCAGGAGCATTTTAAACAGTAAATAACATTTGTGGATTTGCAATTTATAAATTGTTTAATACAGAATTTTTTAGATTTCTTTGTATCCCATATACAGTCCGTTTTTTCCATGAAACTACAAAAATTGCACTCACCACAGAAAAAAGTGCCCCGTAATCTTTGTCCCGTCCCTAATTCTACGGTCTGTCGCTCAAAGTGACTATGCGTAAAGCGATCTCCTATGTTTCTGCACCATCTGGCTGTTAATTGCGGCTTCTCATGCAAATA
Source organism: Hymenochirus boettgeri (assembly GCA_019447015.1). Taxonomy (NCBI): domain Eukaryota; kingdom Metazoa; phylum Chordata; class Amphibia; order Anura; family Pipidae; genus Hymenochirus; species Hymenochirus boettgeri. The sequence continues at coordinate 79,805,096 of CM033475.1, forward strand.
AGGTAAAAGAAAGGGATCAGCTGTCAATATGTACCAGTTTTTTTCAAAAATAGTTTTTACACCAGTCCAGTTGTCATTAAAGTCAGTAATGTAACTTACCTTATTATCTTTAGGGCGTATTTTAGGGATCAATAACTCTTGTTATGTATGGTTTGCTGCTGTGTTATATGATTTCTTAAGTAACTGTTGAGGATAACCTCTCATGCGTAATCTATCTTGCAGGGCTGATGCTTCCATTCTATAGTCTACTATGTCTGATTCAAAATTTTCAGAAAAGACGCGGAGCGCGTCTTTTCCGAAAATTTGGAATTTTACACCAAACATATCCTGGCATGGCTGCGTTATATAGATGATGTTTTCATTATATGGCAAGGGCAAGGGAGCACTATGGCAAGGTTGCAAGGGCAACCCAAAAACAGGTTGGCGTACAAGGGAGCGCATCTGGCACCCATGGCTGTACCCTTAATCTGAAGGAAAAAATTCCTATCAAATACAAAATAGTTGTGGTGTAAAATGAAGTCCAATAGTCTCAATATCAGGTTCATTTTCTGTTGTTGACTGGCAGAGGACAGAAAATATTCAATGGCACAAAGGCCATCACTATGCCTAATATTAGTATATAGCGATTCAACATCGCAGGTCGCCAAGAGACAACCTTCGCCCAGCGCAATATTCTTAATTTTGGAAATGAAATCAGACGTGTCCCTAATATAGGAAGAAAGGGTTAAAACATGCTGTTGTAAGAAGGAATCTACAAAAATACACGCTGGTTCTATAAGGCTACCTATGCCGGCAATTATGGGCCTACCTGGCGGTTTGTACAGTTTTTTGTGCACCTTTGGCAACATTTAAAATGTCAAAATTATGGGATGTTCCACCCAAAGGAAGTCTGCCTCCTTGCTTTGCATACTGCCGTCGTCAGTAGCCTCAAAGTATACGTCTGAGCTTTTTTTGAAAATTATCTGTGGGGTCAGATGGCAATCTGCTATAACTAGACGTATTATACAATTGTCTATGTGCCTCATCTAAGTACATCGTAACAGGCCAAATTACCACAATTCCTCTCTTATCGGACCTCTTAATAACAATTTCTTTCATCTTCTCTAATTCAGAGATAGCGGTATATTCTTCTCTAGAGAGGTTCTTTTTAGGTGACAAATTACTCATTCTCTCCAGTTCCTGCGTCATGATACTATAGAAAACCTGTAAATTGGGAAAGTCCTACAATGGGGGAGAAAAAGTGGATCTGGGTTTAAACGTTTTTACCTCTTGTACATTCTGTTCCAGGTTTGTTTCCCCCAGTCTATAAAAATGGGCTCTGAGTGCCAATCTCCTGCAAAAGAGGTAAATTAAGATCTTTAACCAGAGTAAAATTATCCACCTGGCTAAACGGACAGAATGACAAACCTTTAGCCAACACCAACCTTTGATTAATCGTAAGAGAGTGAGATGAAAGATTAATAATCTGCATGTTGTCCTCTGTATTTCTCTGACTCAATTCCTCTGCCCCTTTCTGTATCTGTTCCTTGTCTCGTATCTGTTGTTTCTGATTTCTCCCTCTTCCTCTTCTGATTCTGACTGTGTGCTCCTTCACTATCTGAACCCCTAATCTGTGGTGCACGTCTATTCCTTCTTTTTTGGGAAAACCTGTCTCTGTTATTCCCTTTATGTTTTCATCTGTACACTGTATCTGTAGCGAAATCTTTTGTATCTCTTGCTAACTTGGTCTTTTTATTCTGTATTATTTCTTCCTCTAGTTTTTTGAGATCACTCTTAAGTGCTTTATCAAAATTATTGAACTCTGCCTTGGGAAGTTCATCCCTTCACCTAGAGAATTAAGTAGGTCCTTATCATGTGCTAATAATTTACTAATTAATTCTAAAGAGAATTTTGTTAGGAGATCTTCCCAATCTTTCTTGAATTCTACTGATGGCTCCCAAGATGGTAAGATATCAATTCTCAAGCCTCTAGGAACTATTTTTAAAGACAAATATTTTTCTAAACTATAAACCTTCCACCATGTACGTGCATATCTAGTATGTAGCTTTTTAATAGTGCTAAGGTCTGCATGTGTTGTAGTACCGTTTGTTACCACTTGTCCACTGTCTGAGAACACTATCAAGTTGTTTTTGTCTTTCTTTATCTAAGGCGGTTAAGTTACACATCATTATCTTCGTGCTCACTGATCAGAAAGACCTACGTAGTTACGTCTATCTGTCCACAGGCCATGCCTACTTTTGCTAAGAGTGCCACAGGAAGAAGGTAGTAAAATCAGCTGACAATTTTGTATTGTTCCTGGTAGCCTGTCCACAATGCATGAAGGCCAGAAAATAAACTGCAGGGGAAAAAACTGTTTTGTAAGTCTCATTAGGAGCTTCCAGAATGTTGTTCAGACAGAAAACATGTGCATATCTGTACAGAACAATGTGCATAGAGACAGTAAATAGTGGGATCAGAGGGCATGGCCAATTGTTGCACATGCTCACAAGGCTCTGTGAAGACATTGGCTGTGAGTTGTAATGGCAACATTACAGAAGACCTTCTTATGTTTACATAAATGCAACTTACTATAGAAGAATCTTACTGTATAATGTATTGTTATTCTGGGAAGAATTTAATCAAATTAGGATCAAAAAAGTTTAATTCTCCTTTATGATCAACAATGAATTGTAATATATTATAATTTGCTATTATTATTTGTAAATACACTACTGTACAAATTCATCAAATTCAAAACTATTTCTTTAAAGTAGAGTGAAGTGAGTTTAAATCCCTTTATGATTCAAAATGCTTTGTCCAACACTGCAAGAGCTATAATAAAATTCACTCATTGGACTTCTGTAATACAATATATATTAGTTTAGCAATTACCTCTTAACCATAACCAGATTATCCGCTAAACAATTGAGGCCCTGTTTTCAGGCTGTCCTGTCACTGCTACAGAAAATACAGAAACTATAATAGTGTTCATATGTTTTTACTTAGTGGTCTAAAAGACTATGTAGACTATGCAGAGAGGGCCCTAAATCATAACATAGGGTATAGGTATAGGGTAGGTATTGGAGGAATCGTTACAACAGGGGCCAATGCTATATCGGCTGTTTGTTGCTAAAATTTGTGCAAAACCCACACTACCCAATGTATTATTGGATTAGCATGGGTTTGGCACAAATTTTTGGAAATAGAGCAGCATAGCCAATGTACAGTAGTAATGTCTAAGTTAAGATTAGTGCAACAATTTTGCTTCCTATCTGACCGGGATCCCACGATGTCTCATCAGAGACTAATGAATCGCAGCCTGTAAGTGAGCAGTTGAAACATTTCAAAGTCAACGTTGAAAATTTCCCAGAATATAAATTTGAAATGAAAATTCAGCACATTGTTTGATGTTATTACAATGAAAATAATTAGATGTTTGCAAACATTTGTAAGAAAAGGTTTCAATCCAGCTTTAAACTAAAGATCACACGTGTAAGTGACATTTAGCATTAATGGTTTTTACAATAACTTTCTTTGAAGCCAGTTTAGGGGCCATATTTATATTATACAGTTATCGGTAAATTACGACAGCGGGTGTAAATGTATGGCCTTGATTGTACATTTACGCTGAACGTTTGTTAATTAATTAATTCGGTCGTAGAATTCCATGTGGCATAAAAATACAGCAATGGTATTCTATGGGGATAGTAAATCTACGATTGCAGTTGTATATTTACGATCGTTATAACAGATTTGCAAATTGTTTTAACGAACGTTAAAATTATAGTAAATTAGCAATCGTTTTACCGATAGTTAAACGTGCGGTATCGCTAAAAAGCTTTATAAATATGGCCCTTGGTGCGTACACGGCATTGATATTCTGATCGATTCGATAAATTTGAGCTAATCGATGACACTTTTTTGGTAATATTGATTGGCTTATCGAAAAAAATCTGATCGGGCAAGATGCCGAACTTTCAATCGACCCCATCTACCAGAACCATACCTTCCGTAATTTTCAATCTGAAATCTATAGAAGATCGCCGGTGCAAGGTAGGGATATTCAATGGGTTCTTCTGATCAGGAGGAATTTTGGACCGTGTATGTCCACCTTAAAGGACAACTCCACCCTCATAAGAACTTTTTTTTTTAAAGAATAGTCTCTTTAAATTATGTTGATATATCATAGTTTGTCCTATGAATTCATTACTGTATGCCTACTATACTTCTGGATGCCTCATGGAAACTGAGCAATTTGGAAACCTGTACTGATCCTGTACTGAGCCTGGGCATGCTCAGAAGAGGCAGATAGGGGATTAACATTCAGTCATTGGCTGTGATGTCAACTGTCAAATTCATAACTGACAGTCGCTAACTGGAAGAGCCAGGAAGCAGAAACGGGGGAAACGGGACATTATGCAGGATTTCAGTTTAGACTTATATATGTCAGATTTCAAACTATTACCGTTTAGGGTTTTGGGGTAGATTTACCTGTATGAAAGTTTTCATTTTGGGGGTGGACTTGCCCTTTAAGGCTTCCTTGTTTATATACAGTAGTTAGGAGAAACCACTGCTTTCTTATCATACATAGAGGTCACAGTTTTGACTCAAGATTAAAAATGTCTAAATGAGCAGATGTTTAAATTGCAATTCTCCAAATAACACAGCTTCTTCTACACATCTTTATCTGGATAAAGGAAAGAGTCAGGAGTGACTTCCTTCCAAGACTCGCATTAGCTGTCTTGGAAAAAGTTGACTGTCAACATTTCTTGAGTGATTGGGTCAGATATAATGGACTATTACGTGCTTCAGGGAAAACATATAGAAAATTAGGCAGCAATCTAGGGTGTTGGAACACTGGCTACTATTCTATTTACAATTTAGGTTTTATATCTTTTTAAATCATTACAACAGGTTATAATACAAACTCATACTGCTACTCTGACATCTACCGTAATATCCTTGTAATTTACAGCATGATACATACTCAAATATAAAATGTACCATTATTGGGTACATTATTTTCTATACAAATGTTCCCTTTAACTGCATATTAAGAGATCCACTTACTGCTAGATTTATTCTCTTGACAAATGTACATTAAATAACAGCATTTTATTACATCATCATCTCAGCTAATTTTAGATTGATTTCATATTGGCGGAATAAACAGAACTATTTTATATGGAATCTATTCAGGCAAAACACTAGACATATAATTGCTCTGTAAATTGACAGTAATTCCATTTAACCCAGGCAGTTGATTCATTCTCCCTAAAATCCACATGGAGTATTTTTTAAATAAATATCATCATTAATATGATTTCACTGTTTTTTTTCCCTACAACCCCATATTCCAAGTTTACAATGACATCATTGGAATTGTACGAAGCACACATTGAATTTTTCCTATGATGTTCCCACTTTTTGATGTTAAATTAACCCCTTCCCTTCCACCCTGTGTTACTGTCCCAAAAGTAAAATAAGGAAACTAAACCTTTCTAGGTACTACTGGACTAATAAGATGGGGGGAAAAGATTTATTGAAGAACGTTAAAATTTTACTTTTATTTTTAAAAATGAAAAAGTTACAGGAGCAGTGTGCCAAAAAGGGTTGGGTTAGCTCCTGGTTTTCACCACAAGAGTGTTCTCCTTGTTCTCTGTATATGAAAAAGGCTTTGTGAAGCAGAACCAAGTAAGGAAATAGCTCAGTAGAAGCTCTGTCACTCTTTTCAGAATGTGAGAGACAGACACATATTTCACAGGCCCACAGAAACTCCAATGCCCTTCATATATATGCAAAACCACAAGCCACTTTTACTCTCTCTTGCCTACTTCTCGTGTTCCTTCCCATTATAAAGAAAAGGCACCTGCTTATGAAAAATGGCTGTGTCCACCCAGCATTTTTCTCTCTGCATGAAAAAGATAGACTGACAAACTAATCAATCATTGAATGTTGGGAAAGTTAATATACATTTAAGGTACTTTATTTGGACCATATAACAGCTTAGGTCATATTAATATTAATCTTCTGTTCTGTATGCAGATTTTATGAAAAAACATAGAAAGGAATCTTGCTTATATTGTCATTTATAATTGCAAAGCTTTTAATGGTGTAAAACGTGTTATTGTGACCATTGGATTATTTTTACATGTGACCATTGGATTCTTCTACCCAAGGTTACTTAATACTTACTGATCATTTTATTGTTTGTTTATTTAATAGAATAATAAATAAATTTTTCTTACTTTTTTTTGTACTTTTAGGATATTCTGTTGAGGGAAACACACAGTCCTGAGAGTTCTGACAGACAGTATCTTGCAGCTCTCCCTATAGGGAGACTACCACGGCTGAGGGAAATTTTCGGTCTGTCCCAAACGGCCACAAGGGCGACCAATCCAACGGTATCTGGCTTTATCCGCAGTGTGTGTACTTAGCTTTAGATAATATCTGATTGGTTGCTACAGATTAGTACCATGGGCAAACTTTTGCACCTTTTTATTGCACCAGTCCCTCTAAAGGAGGGGAAAACACACTATCAATTTGCCAAAGAATCTTGCAGGTTCTGTCTGTCATCTTTTACAGATATTAGTACACACAGTAACGATCGTTCTCCCTGTATAAAGTATAGGAAAAACCTTCTTGACTGCCATACTCCTTACAATTGCGGCTAAGTCCCTATACCTGGTATAGGGGGGCGACTGAACTGGGGAAATTTTCCATTTGGAATTACGGCTTCCAATGCTGACGTGGAACGTTACGTTTGTCAGCATTCAAAACGATTGTTTTTCGTTAAAAGGGCACAGCATGCGCCTTTAACTCTAACATTGGCAAGGAAACAAAAACTCCTCCTCTGCTACTGAACTTCTTTACTGACGCTGGGGGCTGACATGCACCAAGGCCTAAATTAAAATAAATTATGAGAATGGGGGGTCAGTAATGTGGTTTTGGAGATACTGCCTCAGCTTAAAGCTTAACTTTGTGCTGCTTACAGGTAATTAATCTATCCACTGTTGTGTTAACACCTGCACAATCAAGTGTATTATCTAAGGGTTTATCCTTCTGCACTTCTCAACCCCTTGATAATTTTACATTACAGAAGGACATTTACCTCTTCTGTAGACGACTAGCCTTAAAGGCCAACTTGGCAATAGGGAGAATTATACCCCCCTTCCTTCTAACCCCACATGTATCTTTCAGAAAAGACTGATGAGTCTATTGGACGATGCCCTAGAAGAAGGCGACATTACCATGGAAGAAGCAAGATTTCTTTATAAGGAGCACCCTAAAACACCGACGTTCTACATGCTCCCTAAAGTACACAAGAACATCCGACGGCCCCCAGGTAGGCCCATAATATCCGGTATGGATAGTCTAAATGAAAACCTATGCTTGTATGTAGATAAGTTTCTACAACCGTTTGTGCTTCAATTAGACTCGTATCTCCGGGATACAGCAGACTTCATTTCAAAGATACATGACATACCGGTGGAAGAGGAACACCTTTTAATAACATGTGATGTCGAGTCTCTATATTCTAACATCGACCATGAAATTGGCATAGAAGCCTGCCGGTATTTTCTGGATATGAAACGACAAACAGGGAAGGATAAAACGGGAACGGTGATTAAATTTTTAAAATTCATACTATTCCACAACTACTTCCTGTTTGATAATACCTACTACATACAGAGGAGAGTTACGGCAATGGGCGCGAAATGTGCGCCCTCATATGCTAACCTCTTCCTCGGGTGGTGGGAACGTGAGTTTGTGTTCTGTGATGACTTTATTTTCTTTACTGCCTATATAGATCTATGGGTACGTTTTATTGATGACGTGTTTATCCTCTGGAGTGGAACTAAAGAACTAGCCCAGGATTTTATAAAAATCCTAAATATGAACAAAATGAACATCCATTTAACCTATGATATCTCTGAGACTGAAGCAACCTTTTTGGATATAAAGGTAATAAAATATAAGGGTAGACTGGACACTGAACTATATAGAAAGGATACAGCAACAAACTCACTGCTACACTATAATAGTGCACATCCACAGGTTCTACTCAAAGGGATTCCAAAAGGGCAGTTTCTCAGGATCCGGAGGAACTGCACCACATCTCAGAGTTATGTCAAGGAGGCCAATGAACTTGAGACACGTTTCATCAGCAGGGGATACCCAAAGGCACTATTGGAGTTTAATAAGACACGTGCACATAAGCTTAAACAGGTAGACCTCCTTAAGCCAAAGGCCAAAATAGTTGAGGATAAGATAAGATTTATCACCACCTATAACACCGGGTATATGCAGATTAGACAAGCACTGGATAAGAATTGGCACATCCTCCAAAATGACGATGTGATATCAGGATTTATACCCAACAAACCCTCAATAACGACCAGGAGGGGAAGGAATTTAGGGGACATTCTGACCAATAGTCACTTTCAAAGAACTACAATGTCTTGTAGAGGGGTAAAGGTACAGGGCACTTACCCGTGTGGAAAATGCCACTTCTGCCCTTATATGGTTAGGAGGGAGAAGATCATGAGCTCAGATGGTCTCAAAAATCTTAAGCTGTTTGGTTATTTCAACTGCGATACTAGTAATGTGGTATATGCCCTTCAATGTGGGTGTCAGAAAATATATGTTGGTAAGACTATGCAAAAGCTGAAGCAGCGATTATCTAATCACTTGTCCAATATACGTTTAGCATTGAGGGATAGTAGAGATGGTAAATCCATCTCTAGTGTGGCTCAAAACTTTTTGGCACATCATGGAGGCAGGGTTAATGGCATCTCATGTTTTGTTTTACAACAGGTGAAAACCAACATAAGAGGGGGAGACCTTAACAACATGTTGCTGAAGGCGGAAGCAAGATGGATCTATTTATTATCCAGCCTGGCCCCCGGGGGTATTAATGAAGAACTGGATTTGACTCCCTTCCTCTAGACCTTGCTCTGTCTCAGTTTGATCATCACCATTCGAAAAGCAACACCAAATACACCTCCTTCCAATATTTACAAGGCTGGCCATACATAGAACCCACGAAACTTACCCACCATGACTTTTGGAATACTCACCTGGATCCATGATTAAAAGAGTCTATCTACAATATTTAACTGAATCTAGCACAGCTTTTTCATGGGCTACCTGCATGTACTGTGAGGATGGTCCCTCACGGATACCTGGTTACAGGATGTGCATGGTGCCTCTGAGCCGAGGAGTTACTGGCTCTGATGCTTGAGACATAAGGATTCTACAAATGGGGGGCCCCCCCCTTTTCTTTCTAATGTATAATGGACAGTACTGAGAAACTCATTATCTCAGGGGTTAGCTACCCCTTTTTGGGAAGACTTATTATGTACTAAGGAACAATTTCATCTACATTTAACCTTCACTTGATTGACTATAGGTGCTAGACCTAGGACTCAACTATATGGCTGGGCGAAAACCCTAAGTCTTGGGATAGATCGATTGAGCCTTATTTTACTGTTACATCTCACTGTTACACTTCAACATGTACAAGATTGTATAGTTCCGAACTATGTTGTATATAGACTATATTGTTGATACCTTTTGTATTATAATATGTGGGACTATCGGTTGCTGACGGATGGTGGTCCAAATATTTTTTCATGATTTCAGGCAGGTGTCGCTCCCTTTACAAATTATGACTTTACTTTGTGCTGGCGTATGCGCTATAGCGCATGCGCGAGTGGGCCGGTATGCTTAGCCACTCTTTATGACTCGTACATGAGTCCAATCAGGCGGACGCACTACGTCCTTACGTAAGTCCGAACAGGACGTGCCACTTATTGAGGCCTATATATTTGTATTGGGGAACGCCACTGGTGTGTACCTTTTGAGAAAGCCCGGGGTACCGGGCGAAACGCGTCAGGGGGACCACTCCACCCACCGTTTCAGATTTAGCAGCTCCCTCTATCGGATAAGAGATGCCTATGCCTGCACCTCCAGGGATTGTCTATGTCTCTAAGTGTTGAGCCATGTACAGGGACAGATAAGTATATACGCTGTATAAAATTATTAACATTTAGGATTTACCTTGATATACTTCTGTAAGATATTACTGTGTAGGATTTATCATAGTATAGCACGACGCACTTTACATTCAATCCTTGGTTACTTAAATTACTACAATAGAGATGCTGCTACTTGTATATTATATATTTTAATTTTTAATGATTCCGTTTGCACATGATATAGTCCAATTATGTATGTGTGTACATACTTTAATAAAGCAATGTAAATATTTTTTCACTGATAATAAGCGAGTGCTGCAGACTTTCTTTTTTCTTCTTTAAATATTCTGGTATGTTTTGTTGTGTCTGTTCAGCACCCCCCCTCTCTTCTATTTGATTAGTATTTGGGGATTTTACTAGTGCCATACCTCCATCTTTATTTATATAACTTTGTGCTGCCTGTCTTGGCTGACATGCTAAAAGATGATGGGGGGGGGGATTTAGCATGTGCTTATCTACGAGACTACATATATTGTTCTTCTCTTGGCTCAATTCAAACCCCTGCCCAGACTGTCAGATTAATAGAAGCAGCACAGCAATGTCTAAAGTTTAATAGATTACTTATTGACAGTCTGGGCAGCACACTGCAGGATGCTGAGTGCAGAGCAATTTATGGGTTTCTCAGGAATATGATCAACTTTATTATTAGTCAGCCCTCCAGTTCATTATTCAGTGTTACGTCATCCCTCCAGATAATTACCCAGTGTTATCAGCTCTCCAGATCATTACCCGGTGTTTTTAGCCCCCCTGATCATTACCTAGTGTTGTAAGCCCTCCAGATCATTACTAAGTGTTATCAGCCCTCCTGAGCATTAGCCAGTGTTATCAGCCCTTCAGATAATTACCCAGTGTTATCAGCCCTTCAGAGCATTAGCCAGTGTTATCAGCCCTCCAGATCATTACCCAGTGTTATCAGCCCTCCAAATCATTAACAAGTGTTATCAGCCCTCCAGTTTATTACCCAGTGTAGTAAGCCCTCCAGATAATTACCTAGTGTTATAACCCCTTCAGATGATTAGCCAGTGAAGTAAGCCCTCCAGATCAGTAGCCAGTGTTACCAGCCATTCAGATCATTACCCAGTGTTATCAGCCCTTCAGAACATTACCCAGTGTTATCAGCCCTCCAGATCATTACCCGGTGTTATCAGCCCTCCAGATCATTAACAAGTGTTAACAGCTCTCCAGTTTATTATCCAGTGTGGTAAGCCCTTCAGATAATTTCCCAGTGTTATAAGCCCTCCAGATGATTAGCCAGTGTAGTAAGCCCTCCAGATCAGTAGCCAGTGTTACCAGCCCCCCAGAGCATTAGCCAGTGTTATCAGCCCTCCAGATCATTACCCATTGTTTTCAGCCCTCCAGATAATTACCCAGTGTTATAAGCCCTCCATATCATTAGCCAGTGTTGTAAGCCCTCCAGATAATTACCAAGTGTTGTAAGCCCTCCAGATCATTACCCAGCATTGTCAGCCCTCCAGATAATTACCCAGTGTTATAAGCCCTCTATATTATTAGCCAGTGTTATCCCTCCAGTTTATTAGTCTGTTAGTTATCTTAACCACATCATACACTTTGTAGCTATCCAAATAGATACTTTTTGTACTGTAAGAAAAAGGCAATTAACTATTATCTCATGAAAAGCTACATTTTGATATGGTAAATTGATATATTGCCGTGTTAAAATGCTGATATTTTCCTACAGGTATTAGTAAAGGGATTTAATATAGAGGCAAAGAATTCACGTGGCTAATATGACATACGATATGGGGTTATTCAATAAACGGTTGTTATCGTTAAATTTTGCCCCCAACCAATCAGATGTTAGCTTTCAATGTTAAAATTATCTGGATTGGTTGGAGCAAATTAGCATTTTAAAGATTAAGAACTTTTTATTGAATCCCTGTATTCTTTTTCCAATAATCCCCTTCAGAAGTGTTTAGGCTACATAGGGCTTAAAGAACCGACAATGATGGCAGATTCCGGACACCAAGGGCCAACTAGGCCTATGGCCTAGGGCACCAGGATCTGACAGGGTTGGATGTCTGAAAGCCTGCAGTTTTTTACTAAAGAAGAATTGTTTACTACCAGTAAGGGCTAGGCCCCACTAAGCATGTTTTGGTGTGCCGCTGTGCACTATGTTGCGCACGCTCAACACACGACAAATTATAAGTGGATGGGTGAGGCCCCACTATCCCACTACCCTGCAACTGTGATGCCGACCTTTTTGGTGCGCATGCATGCAACTGAGATAGGGTTACCATCCAAAGGATCAACGCATATGCGATCACCATTTTTGCGTGGCGCATTGCATGCGGCTGCGATAGGTGGTAACATCAAGAATGTAACCATCAACAGTTTTTTTGTATTTGGATCCTGATCCTCCTCCCTCCCAAAGTAGTTGTGTTGCGCTGCAATAGGGTACTCAAAGGAATCACAGGCAGGGTAGTTGTACACGAATTGTGAAACATTGCAGTCTTGTTTGCACAATGTGTCAAGAAATAGAAGAGGTAAAATGTACACATTGTAAATGCTGAACCTGCCAAGGGAGTGAAAACGAAGAAAAGTTAACTAATCTTCCAACTGGTTACACTGTCACCTCATTGTGCGGAGCAAAGTATGAAGAACCCCTGCTCTTGTTTATCTCACTGCTACCGCACTTTATGTAACGGACTTATTTACTGCCATTGGGACAGATGATATTGATTTTAATACATACATATTGTAATTGTAATTATTTACTTGGGTCTTGAACTATAAAAAAAAAAAAACAAATTGTCTAAATTACCTATTCATTGCTTCTAGGGATGCCGTGTCTCATTATTTAAGGACACCCTTCTGTATTCACAGTGAACAGGTAGGGAGAGTGATCCTGATCCCCCTCCCTGAAAAATGGTTGTGTATGGTGGGGGGATTGTTTACTGAAAACACCAGCCACAGTTAATGCTAATGAATGTACTGGACAAGAAATGTGCATTTGGAACACTCGGCCCTATCTTGTAAAGGTGCGGTATTGCCATTTTAGGATACCATGCCATTTAACGGCAGTTTCAATAATCATTGAACCAATCATAATTTCCAATCATTTAGTGATCTTCATTTCTGGGGGAACCCGGGACATTTTACCAGGTCTTCATTAGACTATAGAGCTAGCGGCTTCCTTCCTCAACATCTCATTCAACAGGTACTTTCAGTTAATAGCGTGCATGCCCACAGGTCGTCACTCCTGCATACACAATTGTCAAAAAATAGTTACTTTTTCGGGCCGCCCGCCAACTCCAAATCTTTCCATTAAAAGTTAACTTTTTCTTCATACCATATTTAAAACAAACTTTGTGAGGGTTCAGGGTCAGTCGTGTCTGGTTGTTTGGGAACTAAACAGGGTATTCAATAAAAAGTTCTTATTGTGTAAAAATGGTGCCTAATTTGCCCCAACCAATCAGATGTAAAGCGATTCAAATGGTTAAATAAAATCTGATTGGTTGGGGCAAAATTAGCACCACTTTAAACAAGAAGAACTTTTATTAAATCTCCCGTAAATCCCTTAACATAGACTGAAGTTGTGGAATCCGCCTAATCTCTTCATAAAAATATCACCGCACACTCATCGTCCAGTTTCCTGGTGGTATGCTATTCAAAATTTAAAGGTACATTTACTGTACAAATATGGGTTAAAAACATTAACATTATTCTAGAACCCAAAATAATATTGTATTTTATTCTGGCTTTATTGTATTTAGATCATTTACAGAAAGTCCCTTCTTTAATCTGACTCATTTTGTAGGTTTTTATATTTGTTTCTTTTCGTTTCTGTGGATTACTCAGTTAAATATCCTTTTTATATGTAAGGGACAGTTCGGATATCTTTTTTATCTCTCATGATATGGTTATATTCCAAATTGCCATCCTTTTTCATCACTAGAAGAAGAAATCTAATTAGGTTTACAGTTAAAAGTTATTAATAGCGACATGTAATGTAGCTCAATTTCTCAATGTTATTCTACCAACAACATATTCAAGAGATATTATTCAATTCCATTTGGAATTCATCACTTGGTAATTCTGGTATGTATTTCTCAAATCCAGTATTGCCTCAGCCGTTAGTTAATATTCTATGACCATAATATAACCCGGAGTTTTTAGTTAATCTATCGTGCTGGTGTATGGCCACTTTACCTGTTCACCATATTTATCAGCCCTCCAAATCACCCGCGAGGATTTAAGTCGGGCATCCACGTTTCTCTAGCCAGTGTGTAAGTCAGACATCCAGTTCTCTGCCAGTGTTAAGTTGAGCATCCAGTTTTCACCACCAGTGTTCAGTCAGACATCCAGTCTCAGCCCGTGTTAAGTCAGACATCTAGTCACCAGCCAGTGTTAAGGTCAGACATCCAGTTCTCCACCAGTGTAAGTCAGCATCCAGTTCTCAGGCCAGTGTTAGTCAGACATCGCAGTTTCTTCCAGCCAGTGTTTAAGTCAGACATCCAGTTCTCCACCGTGTTATGTCAGACATCCAGTTTCTCCAGCCAGGTGTTAGTCTTCAGACATCCAGTTCTCACAGTGGTAAGTCAGCATCTAGTTCTCCAGCCCTGTGTTAAGTGGCCACCAGCTCACCATCAAGTTGTTATAGTTTGCCTCCAGTTCACTAGCCATTCAAAGTGTTACAGCCATGCCTACATTTACAAGTTACTAAAAAGAGGAAAATGGATCAGGGCCACTAACTTAATCCAACTACTAGAATGTTGCAGGGTCAAGTATGCGATACAACTATATCATATAGAAGAGAAAAGAGATAGGCTGCAACACTGGGCTTAGAAAAGTATCAAAAAAAAACGTTTTCCTTGATTAGAAAAACTGCATAGTGGGGACACACATTTAAACCTTTAAAAAACAACAAACAATCTGCCTCTCATAAATAAGTCTAAAAGTTTCAGATCAATAAAGATGTAGAAAGTACACCAAGAGTCAACTGTACAGTCAAAACCATAATCATTAAAAAGGTAGGGGCCGTTCACGAGACGAACGCGTTTCGTTTCGACGCTAGTGACATGGAATCTTCGCAGCGTGATTCACGCCACCCTGCCAGTTTTTAAAAAACCTTAAGGAGCCCTCCCCCTCATGTCGCGTTATGGATGACATCATCACGAAGCATCAATCACGTGGGCGCTCGTCATACCATGCAGCCAAGGAAATACGACTCACAAATCACAGATCGCTAAGGCCAATCAGTAGGAGCAAGCTTAGGTAGTCATATTACACATATAAACAAATCCCCCGTAAGTAAATAAATGTGAACTCAGAAAGCAATTATTAATCATGAACAAGTGCATATCGGCACAATTCATAGCGGTTATAGCTTCACAGCCAAAATAACTGAGCTATATCGAACTGGGAATTACATCCTAGCGCAGAAAATTACCGTAACATGCATTAATAACAAAGATAAGATACCATGGTATAGAAATAACAAGGAGATACCATTTAATCGTCGGAGGTCCTAAAAAATTTGGATACCTTGTTCCATAAAAGGACCCGCCCAAACGTACAAACGCCGGACCATCAAAGTCTCGATCACCGCCAGCCTATTTATTCACCTGCAAAACATTTATATCCGAGAGTCAATGAAAAAGAGGCCTGTATATCAACAAAATATGTCAAGCAAATGGGACCAAGGTATTTTTTATAGCCTCCTTAACACATTTGTACATACAGGCCCCCCAAGGACTTCACTCAGGTTAAATAATAACATCCCAACAAAACCAACAAGTGAAGGATGCATATGATTACTCAGACCGACCATATGGTTCATTTCCCACGGACGAGCCGAACTCCAGCTGAGGTATGAATCCCGTGATTCCAGAAATGTACAGATAAACACCTAGGTAAGTATCGTGATCATAAGTAGTCCAAGGGACAACAGCTTTATATTGACACTATAGGGGCGCCCCACTTACACACATAATATGACAGTCTTACGGATATAACTTATGTATACAACCCATACTTAATGTCCTGTAGGTAATCATCGGGCATATCCTTCATGAAGGGCGACAAGTGCAGGAAATTTTTCAAAGTTCACTAGACGATAGTGTCAAATTTCATTAGAACGAGGAAGGAACCACGACCGGATCAATATCATCTGTATGATGAAACAGAGGGACCGTAGTGGATGAGGAGAATGAATAAAAACAGTAGTTGTCCAAGGTCTCTCATTATCCATTAGGAGCCAAGATTTAAACGAAAAATCCATCTCGCTGTCCCTTGGAGAGAAGTTTCTGCTGTTCGCCTTTCTTATGTTTTGCCTCAATAACTCTAGACCAATGCCATTAAGTATGTAGTTGACGCCAGGCAGAAATTGGTAAAAAATGATAGCTACTGCCGGAGAGTTTTTTCAGATTATTTTGATCTCTTTTTTGCTTTAATCTTAATATGGGAATAGATGTCTGGCTATCTCTGTTTTAAACTTTGGCCCTTTTTGTCATTCCTCTAGAGCATATTCAGGCAGCATTTAAACGTAAAAGAACATTTGTGGATTTGCATTTATAAATTGTTTAATACAGAATTTTTTAGATTTCTTTGTATCCCATATTACAGTCCGTTTTTTCCTATTGAAACTAACAAAAATTGCCACTCACCACGAAAAAAAGTGCCACCGTAAATCTTTGTCCCCGTCCCTTAATTTCTACGGTCTGGTCCCCCTCAAAAGTGACTATGCTAAAGCGATCTCCTATGTTTTCTGCACCATGCTGGCTGTTATTGCGGCTTCTCATGCAATAAGGTTAAAAGAAAGGGTCAGCTGTCATTATGTACCAGTTTTTTTTCAAAAATAGTTTTTACAAACCCAGTCCAGTTGTCATTAAAGTCAGTAAATGTAACTACCTTATTTACTTAGGGCGATTAGACGTTTTAGGGATCAATAACTCTTTGTTATGTTTGGTTTGTGCTGTGTGTTATATGATTCTTCTAAGTAAACTGTTGAGGATAACCTCTCATGGTAATCTATCTTGCAGGGCTGTATTTCCACTTCTATAGTTACTATGTACTGATTACCAAAATTTTCAGAAAAGACGCGGACGCGTTTTTCCGAACAATTTGGAATTTACACCAAACATATCCTGGCAGGCTGCGTTTATAGATGAGTTTTCTTATATGGTCAAGGGCAAGGAGCAAATATGGCAAGGTTGCAAAGGGCACCCAAAAACATGTTGGCGCATACAAGGGAGCGCATCTGGCACCCATGGCTTGTACCCTTAATCTGGAAGAAAAAATTCCTATCAAATACAAAGACGTTGTGGTGAGTAAATGAATCAATAGTCTCAATACGTGTCATTTCTTCTGTTGTTGACTGGCAGAGGACAGAAATATTCAATGGCCACAAAGGCCATCACTTATGCATAATATTAGTATATATCGCAGATTCAACATCGGCAGGTCGCCAAGAGGACAACCTCTCGCCAGCGCCAATTCTGTTATTGGAAATGAAATCAGACGTGTCCCCTAATATAGGAAGAAAGGGTTTAAAACAGATGGTTGTAAAAGGAATCTACCACAAATCACGCTGAGTTCTTATAAGGCTAACCTTTTGCCGGCAATCTATGTGGGCCTACCCTGGCTGGTTTTTTTGTACATTTTTTGTGCACCTTTGGCACATTTTAAAATGCAAATTATGGGATTTCCACCCCAAAGAAGTCTGCCTCCTTGCTTTGCCATCTACTGACCGTCGTCAGTTACTCAAAGTCATAACGTCTGAGCTTTTTTTGAAAATTATTGTGGGGCGATGGCAATCTGCTATAATAGACGTTTAAACAATTGTCTATGTGCCTCATCTAATACAAACGTTACATGGCCCAAATTACCACAATTTCTCTCTTATCGGACCTCTTACTAACAATTCTTTCATCTTCTTAATACAGAGATAGCTGCTATATCTTCTCTAGAGAGGGTCTTTTTAGGTGACAAATTACTCATTCTCTCAAGTTCCTGACTCATGATCCTATAGAAACACTGTAAATTGGGAAAGTCCTAAATGGGGTGAAGAAAAAGTTGGATCTTGGGTTTTTAAAGTTTTTAACCTCTTGTACATTCTGTTTCCGAAGTTTGTGTTTTCCCCCAGTCTATGAAAAATGGCTCTGAGTGCCCACTTCTCCTGCAAAAGAGGTAAATTAAGATCTTTCAACAGAGTTACAATTATCCACCTGGCTAAACGGACAGAATGAAAACCTTTAGCCAACACCAACCCTTTGAGTTAACGTAAGAGAGTGAGATAAGATTAATAATCTCATCTTGTCCTACTGTATTTTCTGACCTCCCCAATTCCTCTGGCCCCTTTCTGTACTGTTCCTTGGTCTCGTATCTGTTTGTTTTGATTTCTCCCTCTTCCTCTTCGATTCTGACTGTGTTCTCCTCACTATCTGAACCCCTCCCCCCCCCCCCCATCACCCCCATGGGGAGATGCGCCGCTGATTCCTCTCGTTTTAATTCAGAGAAACACCGGACTGAAGAAGGACTGTTTATTCCCGTTGTATGTTCTTTCATCTGTACACTGCTATCTGTAGCGAAATCTTTTGTATCTCTTGTCTAACTTGGATCTTGTTTATTCTTGATTCGTATTATCTTGTCTTCTCGTAGTTTTTTGAGAGTCACCTTAGGTGCTTTATCAAAATTATTTGAGAACTGTCTGCCCTTGGGAAGTTCACCCTTCACCTAGATGAACTTAAGTAAGCGTACCTTTACAATTGTGGCCTAATAATTTTACGTATTAATGTTCGTAAGACGAGTTTCTGGTGATAGGAGATCTTCCCCAATCTTTTTATGAATGAATTCTAACGATGGCTGCCCCAGGAGAATGGAGTATAGATACAATTTCTCAAGCCTACTAGGAACGTTGTTTTTAAAGACAAATAAGTTTTTCTAAATTAAACCTTCCACCATGTCGTGCATATCTGTATTAAAGGTAGCTTTTTAGTAGATGCGTCCGAGTTGGAGCGGGAGGCAGGGGACACGAAACCCGGTCCGTGCAGGTGTTGTTAGAGTTTCCCGGCTTTGTTACCAGCTTGGTTGCCACTGTCTGCGCGCCCCCCTCCGTTGTCTCTTGGTTCTCTTCACACCTCCGGCGGCGCACTCAGTTGCCACCCCCTCCTCCACAGGTGGCTCTGTATCCGCACAGATCCTACGTTTAGTGTCGCGATCTACTCTGTGAGCGCCGCCACACTGCCGCCCGGCGCAGCCTGCCTTTGGCTAAGAGGTGCCACAGGAAGAAGGTAGAAAATCAGCTGACAAATTTTGTATTGTTCCTGGAGCCTGTCCACAATGATGAAGGACACGGAACAAAGAAAATAAACTGCAGAGGGACAAAAACTGATTTGTTGTAAGGTCTCATTTAGAGCTCCAGAAGTTGTTAAGACAGCCAAACAGTGCATATTTACAGAACCACGACGGTGCATAGAGGACAGTAAATAGTGGAGGATACACGAAGGGGACATGGGCCACGTCTGTTGACATGCTCACAAGGGTATGTGAAAGACATTGAGAAGCAACAACCTTGTGAAGTGTGTAGATGGCGAACATTACAAGACCTTCTAGTTTTAACAATAAAGATTGCAACTTAAGAAAGGAGATATACTTAATGTTATAAATTGTTATGTGTGGTTCTGGGAAAGAATTAAGTCCAAAGTTAAAGGAGAAATACACGAAGATATAATTCCTCCAAAGTTATATGCATGCAAACAAGGATAAAAGCTCTGGAAATGTTAGGAATATTAGTGTAAAAGTTGCTAATATATGTGTAGAAGGAAGCTATTAAACGTGTACTGTCTAGAGAGCAAATTCATCAAATTTCAAAAGAAATACTTCATTTTTAAAAGTTAGAGGGTGAAAGCGTGAAGAATTGACTTAAATACGCGTTCTATGATTCCAAACAATGCTCTGTGCGTCCAACGAACACTGCAAACGGCGCTCATGAAAGTAAAAAGAAATGTCAACTCCAGCTGCGACTTCCTGTAAATTAACAGAATCATGTATATTAGGAGATCGAGCACCCTTACCTCTTAACCATAACGCAAGATTATCCGCACAAACTAAACCAACATTTGCTAAGGCCATGTTTTTGCGGGCCGAGTCCTGTACACTGCTACAGAAAAAAAGCTTAAAAGAAACTTACAATATAGTGACTTCATATAGTTTTTTGAACTTAAAAAAGAAAACTGGTGGACTAACCAAGGACTATGATAATAACGAGCTATGACAGAGAGGAGCTCCCTCAAAATCACATAACATAGAGGGTCAATTAGGTAGAGTATAGGGTAGGTTATTGGAGGAAAGCGGAAGATACTGTTAACAACAGGAGGACAATGCATGAGACGGTAGGGTATAGGAATACGAGCTAGTTGAGTGTTGGCTAAAATTTGTGCAAAAACCCCACTACCCAATGTTAATATTGGATTAGCATGGGTTTTGCACAAATTTTTGGAAAATAGAGCAGCCCATAGCAAATGTACGTAGTACGGTCCTAAGTTTAAGATTAGTGCCAACCAATTTTGCTCCTATCTGACCGGGAACGCCCACGAACTGTCTCATCAGAGACTATGGACATCGGTCAGCAGCCATATAGGGCTGGCTTCAAGTGCAGCACGAGGGGTTGAGAAAACACATTTCAAAGGTTGCGAAACGATTAGGAAAAAAATTATGTCCGAAGACAGGAATATAAATTTGAGACAGAAAAATTCGAGGACCATTGGTTGAGTTGTTATTACAATGAAAATTGATTAGTGTTTCAAACATTTGATAAGAAAAAGGTTTAAATCCAGCTTTGAAACTAAAGATCACCTGTTGTATAAGTGACATTTAAGGCATAATGGTTTTACAATAATTTTAGCATTGCAGGCCAGTTTAGGGGCAATTAATCTACCGTTATCGGTAAGATTACGACAGCGGGTTGTAAATGTATGGCCTTATTGTACATTTGACGCTGAACGTTGTTAATTAATTTAATTCGGTTCGTTAGAATTCCTGTGGCATACAAATCACAGCATGGTATTCTATGGGGATAGTTAAAATTCTACGTTGCAGTGTATATTGTACGTCGTTTATAATCAATTTGCAAATTGTTTTTAACGAACGTATTAAAATTATAGTAAATTAGGCAATGCTTTTACGATAGTTAAACGTTGCGGGTACGCTAACAAAGCTTTATCAATATGGCCCTCTTGAGTGACGTACACGGCATTGATATTCTGATCGATTCGATAAATTGAGCTAATCGATGACACTTTTTTTGGTATATTGTATGGGCTTATCGAAAAAAACTGATCGGGCAAGTGCAGAACTTTCAATGACCCATCTACCAGAACCTACTCTCCGTAATTTTCAATTAGAATCTTAGAAGATCGCCGTGTGCAAGGTAGGGATTTCAATGGGTTCTTCTGATAGGAGGAATGTTGGACCGCTGTATGTCCACCTTAAAGGGACAACTCCACCCTCATAAGAACTTTTTTTTTTAAAGAATAGTCTCTTTAAATTATTTGATATATCATAGTGTGGTCCCTATGAATTCATACTGTATGCTACTATACTTCTGGATGCCTCATGAAACTGACCAATTTTGGAACCTGTACTGATCCGTTTACTGAGCCTGGGCATGCTCGAAGGAAGAGGCAGATAGGAGGATTAACATTCAGTTCCATTGGCTGTGATGTCACCTGTCAAATTCATAACGACATTCGCTAACTGGCAAGAGCCAGAAGCAGAAGGAGAGAAACGGTGGTGAACGGGACCATAGTGCAGATTCATTTAGACTGATATATGCAGATTTCAAACTATTTACCGTTCAGGGTTTTGGGGTAGATTTATCTGTATGAACGTTTTCCTTTTGGGGTGGACTTGCCCTTTAAGGTCTTCCTTGTTATATACAGTGTTAGGGAAACCACTGCCTTTTATCATACATGAGGTCACAGTTTTGACTCAAGATAAAATGTCTAAATAGAGCAGATGTTTTAACTATGCAATCTCCAAATAACACAGCTTCTTCTTACACCTCTTTAATCTGGATAAAAGGAAAGAGCAGGAGTGACTTTCCTTCCAGACTCGCATTTAGCTGTCTTGGAAAATTGACTGTCAACATTCTTGAGTGATTGGGTCGAATATAATGCGACTATTACGTGCTTCAGGGAAACATATAGAAAATTAGGCTCAGAATCTAGGGTGTTGGAACACTGGCTACTGATTCTATTTACAATTTTAGGTTTTATACTCTTTAAATCATTACAACAGGTTATAGACAAAACTCATACTGGTTACTCTGACATCTACCTAATATCCTGTAATTTACAGCATGATACATACGCAAAGATTAAAATGTCCATTATTGGGTACATTATTTTCTATACAAAGTTTTCCCTTTAACTGTCATTTAAGAATCCACTTTATGCTAGAGTTTATTCTCTTGACAATGTTACATTAAATAACAGCATTTTATTACAATCATCATCTACAGTAATTGTTTAGATTGATTTTCATATTGGCGGACTAATAACCACAGAACATTTTTATATGGAATCTATTCAGGCAAAACACTTAGACATATAATGCTGTAAATGACAGTAATTCAATTTAACCACAGGTCAGTGTTGATTCATTCTCCCTAAAATCCACCATGGAGTATTTTTTAAATAATATCACATTAATGATGTTCCCACTTTTTTTTTCCCTACCAACCCCATATTCCAAGTTTACATGACATCATGCGAATTGTACGAAGCCACACTTGAATTTTTCCTATGATGTTCCCACTTTTTGATGTAAAGGTAAACCCACGTTTCCCTTCCACCCTGTTTACTGTCCCAAAAGTAAATAAGGAAATAAAACCTCTTCAGGATACTGGACTATAAGATGGGGGAAAAGATTTATTGAAGAACGTGAAATTTCTACTGTTATTTTAAATGAAAAAGTTTCGGCAGTGTTGCCAACAAGGGTGGGTAGACCTGGTTTTCACCACAAGGAGTGTTCTCCTTGTTCTCTGTATATAGAAAAAGGCTTGTGAAGCGCGAACCAAGTAGGAAATAGCTCAGTGAAGCTTGTCACTCTTTTCAGAAGTGTGAGAGACACGACACATATTTCCATGCCCACGAAACTCCACTTGCCCTTCATATATATGCCAAAACCACAAGCCACTTTACTCTCTCTTGCCTACTTCCTCGTGTTCCTTCCATTAATAAAAAAGGCACCATGCTTATGAAAAATGGCTGGTCCACCCAGCAGTTTTGCTCTCTGCATGAAAAAGATAGACTGAAAAACTAATTTCACATTGAATGTTGGGAAGTTAATATGACATTTAGTACTTATTGGAACCAATAACAGCTCAGGTCTTTAATATTAATCTTCGTTCGTAGGCAGAGTTTATGAAAAAAAAAACATTAGAAAGGATTGCTTATAGTGTCATTTATAATGCCCAAAGCTTTTAATGGTGTACAACGTGTTATTGTGACCAGAAATTTTTACATGTGACCTTGGATTTTCTACCCAAGGTTACTTAATACTTTACTGATCATTTATTGTTTGTTTATTTATAGTAGGAATAATAAATACATTTTTTTCTACTTTTTTTTGACTTTTTAGGATATTCTGGTTGAGGGAAACACACAGTCCTGAGAGTTTCTGACAGACGTATCTTGCCCTCTCCCTATAGGAGATCACCACGGGCTGAGGGAAATTTTCGGTCGGTCACCCAACGCACAAGGGCACCAATCCACGGTAATCTGGCTTATCCCAGTGTGTTACTAGCTTTAGATAATATCTGATTGGTGCTACGATTAAGTACCATGGCAAACATTTTGCCACTTTTTTATTGCCCCAGTCCCTCTAAGAGGGAAAACACACTATCAATTGCCAACGATCTTGCGGTTCTGTCTGTCATCTTGTTACAGATATTATACACACAGTAACGATCGTCTTCCTGTATAAAGTTCAGGAAAAACTTCTTGACTGCCATACTCCTTACAATTGCCTAAGGTCTATACGGTATGTGGGGCGACTGAATGGGGAAAGAACTTTTCCATTTGGAATTACGGCTTCCATGCTGACGGGAACGTTTATTGTCACATTCAAACGATTTTGTTTTTCGTTAAACGGCCACAGCATGGCCCTTTAACCTCTAACCATGGCAAGAACAAAAACTCCTCCTCTGCTAGCTGAACTTCGTTACTGACCTGGGGCCTGACATTTTTTTTTTTTGCACCAAGGCCTAATTAAAATAATTATGAGAATGGGGGGTCAGTAAAAGTGGTTAGACCGCCGTTTTGGAGATACTGCCTCAGCTAAAGCTTAACTTTTGCTGCCTATACGGTAATTAATCTATCCACTGTTTGTTAACAGCTGCACACAAGTGTATTATCTAATTGTTTATCCTTCTGGCACTTCTCAACCCACCTTGAGACTAGTTTACATTACAGAAGGACATTTACCTCTTCTGTAAGACGACTAGCCTAAAGGCCAACTTGCAATAGGGAGAATTATACCCCCTTCCTTCTAACCCCACATGTAACTTTCAGAAAGATGATGAGTCTCTTAGACGTGCCAAGAAGAAGTGCGACATTACCATGGAGAAGCAAATTCTTTATAAGGAGCCCCTAAAACCCGAAGTTCTACATGCGCCCTAAAGTACACAAGAACATCCGACGGCCCCCAGTAGAGCCCATAATATCCCGGTAGGATTAGTCTAAAATATGGAAAACCTTATGTTGTATGTAGATTACGATTTCTACAACCGTTTTGTGCTTTCAATTAGACTACGTATCTCCGGGATACAGCAGTGAGTCATTTCAAAGATACATGAATACCGGTGGCAGGGAACACTTTAATAACATGTGTGCGAGTCTCTTATCCACTAACATCGACCATGAAATTGCCATAGAAGCCTGCCGGATTTTCTGGATATGAAACGACCAAAACAGGGAAGGAAAACGGGAAAGGTGATTAAATTTTAATTAATTCAATACGATCCACAACATACTCCTGTTGTGAATACTACTACATCAGAGCGAGATTACGCAATGGGGGAATGTCGCAAGCAACCCCGGGTGAGTGGTTAGTGTCGGGGCTCCTACGGTTGGGTGTGGGGGGAGGGGGGGTGCTGCTGGGATGTTTGTTTAACGTTGTGCGTATTCCCCCAACCACCGTCTGAGTCGGCTCGTGTGTGGGGTGGGGTGGGAGGGCACCCCCCCATGTGGGAAGGATTTGTGTTCTGTGTGATGACTTTTTTCTCTTACTGCCATTAGATCTATGGTACGTTTATTGAATGACGTGTTTATCCTGCTGGGTATGGAAATAAAGAATAGCCCAGGATTTTTTATAAAATCCTAAAATATGAACAAATGAACATCCATTAACCATGATAATCTCTGAGATGAAGCACACTTTTGGATATAAAGTAATAAATATAAGGTTAGCTGGACACTGACTATATGAAAGGATACAGGCAACAAACTCACTGCTTTTACACTATAATAGTGCACATCACAGGTTCTACTCAAAGGGATTCCAAAAGGGCAGTTTCTCAGGATCCGGAGAACTGCACAACATTCAAGTTATGTCAGGGAGGCCAATGAACTTGAGGACACGTTTCATCAGCAGGGGATACCAAAGTCACTATTGGGTTTAAAACACGTGCACATAAGCTTAACAGGTAGACACTTAAGCCAAGGCCAAAATAGTTGAGGATAAGTAAGAGTTATCACCACCTATAAACCACGGGTATATTGCAATTAGAAAGCACTGGAAGTTAAGATTGCGCACATCCTCCAAAATGGACGATGTTGATTATCAGGATTTATACCCAAACAAACCCTCAATAACGCCAGGGGGAAGAATTTAGGGACCATCCTGACCAATAGTCACTTTCAAAAGAAACTACAATGTCTTGTTAGAGGGGTAGTGGTAAGTTACAGGGGCACTTACCTGTGGAAAATGCCACTCTGCCCTTATATGTGTTAGGAGGGAGAAGATCATGAGGCTCAGATGTCTCAAAAAATCTTAAGTGTTTGGTATTTCAACGCGATCTAGTAACTGTGCTATTGCCTTCATTGTGCGGGTCGAAAATATATGTTGGTAAGACTATGCAAACGCTGAAGCAGCGATTATCCTAAACTTTACTTGTCCAATATAGGCTGGCAGGAGTTTTGCATTGAGGAAAGTAGAGATGGTAATATCCATCTCTAGTGTGCGTCAAACTTTTTGGCACATCATGGAGGCAGGGTTAATGGCCATCTCAGATGGGTTTGTTTTACAACAGGTTGAAAACCAACAGATATTAGGGGGAGACCTTAAGAGCAACAAATTGCTAGGAAGGCCGCACCCGCAGCAAGATGATCTTTTAATTATCCAGCCTTGGCCCCGGGGGTTGCCGTCCATCTAACCCCCCATCCTGATTTAACTGAACTCCGCTTCCTCGGAAAGACTTGCTCCTCCGTATATCCCACCCCCATCGGTAGAACGAACACGGAGTGACCACACCCTCCCCCTCTCTCCCCACACTCCTATGTCCTCCTCCCTTCCCCCATAAAACACCTACACTAATTTACAAGGCGAGCCACATACATGACCCACGAAAACTTACCCACCATGTTTTGGTATACTCCCTGGTCCATGAAAATTAAAAGAGTTATCTACAATTTAACTGAATCTAGAAGCTTTATTCATGGCTACCTATGTACTGTGCAGGATGGTCCCCTCACGATACCTGTTACGGATGGTTGCATGGTCCTCTGAGCACGAGGAGTTACTGCCTCTGATTTTACTAGGAATAAGGATTCTCACAAATGGGTCCGGGCCGCCCCCCTTTTCTTTCTAATGTAAATGGACAGTCTGAGAACTCATTTTCAGGGGTTAGTCTACCCTTTTTGGGAAGGCCACTTATTATGTGATAAGGAACAATTTCATCTACATTTTAACTTTCACTTGATTGACTATAGGTGCTAGATCCTAGGACTCACCTATGGTGGGCGAACCCTGAAGTCTTGAGGAAGATCGAGTGACCTCGTATTTTACTGTTACTCTCACGTTACCCAACATGTACAAGATTGTATGTTCCGAACTATGTTGCCCTATCAGACATATTTTTGATTACCTTTGTATATAATATGTGGGAACTATCGATTTGCTGACGCGATGGTGGTCCAAGATTATTTTTTCATGACTTTCAGGGAAAGGGTCGCTCCTTTACCAAATTAGATGACTTTACTTTGTGCTGGCGTATGCGCTAAGCGGGACGCGACGAGGTGGGCGTTGTCTAGCCACTTTATTGACTCTGTAGGGACAGTACCATGAGTAATCAGGCGGACCACTACGTGCCTTAACGTAGTCAGAACAGGACGTGCCACTTATTGAGGGTCCTTATAATTGTATTGGGGAACGGCCACTGGTGTGTACCTTTTTGAGAAAGCCGCCCCCCCCTCCCGCGCGCGCCCGGGTTACCGGGCGAAACGCGTCAGGGGGACCACTCCAGCCACCGTTTCAGGATTTTAGCAGCTCCCCTCTATCTGATAAGAGATGGCTATGACTCGCACCTCCAGATTGTCTATTGCTCTAAGTCTTGATAGCCATGTACAGGACCAGTATAAGTATATACGTTGTGATAAAATTATAAATTTCGGATTTACGCTGATATACTTCCTGTAGTATCTACTGCGGTAGGATATCATGAGTATAGCCACGACGCTCCACTCTTACATCAAGTCCTTGTTACTTAAATGACCCCTATTAGAGATGCATTGTTTGTAGTGTACTGTGTGTTTATGTATTATGTATTTTTTATTATGTGGTTTTTTTTTTTTTTTTAATGATTCGTTTGCACTAGGATATCGTGTCTCAAGTCTTGTATGTGTGTCTATGTGTTTTTTGTGTAATGTGTCAGTCAATATTTTTTCTGATAATAATTTGGAGTGCCTGCCAGACTTTCTTTTTTGTGTTTTTATATAATTTTCTGTATGTTTGTTTGGGGCTGTTCAGCCCCCCCCTGTCTCTCTATTTTGTTATTGTATGTATTTGGGGATTTTACTTAGTGCTGACCTCCATCTTATTTAATAACTTTGTGCTGCTTCTGTCTTGGCCTTGACATCTTGTGTAAAGATGTGGATGTGTGTGTGTTGTGTTGGTGTTTTATGTCTGTGCATATCTACTGAGACACATATATTGTTCTTCTCTTGGCTTTTTATTTTTTTTTCCCCCCAATTCAAAATTCTCCCTGACCCAGTATGTGTTTGGGGGGGGGGGTTTTGTGGGTTTTTTTTTTTTTTTTTTTTTTTTTTTCTTTTTTTGTTCTTTTTTTTTTTTTTTTTTGTTTTTTTTTTTTTTTTTTTTTTTTTTTTTTTTTTTTTTTTTTTTTTTTTTTCTTTTTTTTTTTTTTTTTTTTTTTAGATTATAGAAGCTTCGCACTATGTATAATGGTCTAAAGTTGCAATAGATTATTATTGATCTAGTTCTGCCGGCTATGTATATCCCTGCCAGGAGCTGAGTTTGCATTTGTTTTATGTTTATAATGTATGGTGTCTCAGGAATATGACTCAACTTTATTATTAGTAGCTCTCTTCCAGTTCATTATTCAGTGTTACGTCATCCCTCCAGATAATTACCCAGTGTTATCAGCTCTCCAGATCAATTACCCGGTGTGTTTTAGCCCCCTGATCATTACCTAGTGTTGTAAGCCCTCCAGATCATTACTAAGTGTTATCAGCCCTCCTGAGCATTTAGCCAGTGTTTATCAGCCCCTTCAGATATTATTACCCAGGTTATCAGCCCTTGTTATGGTTAGAGCATTAGCCAGTGTTATCAGCCCTCCAGATCATTACCCAGTGTTATCAGCCCTCCAAATCATTAACAAGTGTTATCAGCCCTCCAGTTTATTACCCAGTTGATAAGCCCTCCAGATAATTCCTTTGTGTTTAACCCCTTACAGATGATTAGCCAGTGAAGTAAGCCCTCCAGATCAGTAGCCAGTGTTACCAGCCATTCAGATCATTACCAGTGTTATCCGCCCTTGAAATAGTTACCCCATGTGATCAGCCCAGATCATTACCCTTGGTGTTAATTCAGCCCTCCAGATCATTAACAAGTGTTAACAGCTCCAGTTTATTATCCAGTGTGGTAAGCCCTCTTAGATAATTCCACAGTGTTGTATAAGCCTCGACGATGATTGCCAGTGTAGTAAGCCCTCCAGATTGTAGCCAGTGTTACCAGCCCCCCAGAGCATTAGCCAGTGTTATCAGCCCTCCAGATCATTACCCATTGTTTTCAGCCCCAGATAATTACCCAGTGTTATAAGCCCTCCCATATCATTAGCCAGTGTTGTAAGCCCTCCAGATAATTACCAAGTGTTGTAAGGCCTCCCGATCATTACCCAGCATTGTCAGCCCTCCAGAAATTTACCCAGTGTGTTATAAGCCCTCTATCTATTATTAGCCAGTGTATCAGCCCGTCCAGATTATAGGTGTGTTAAGTTAGCCCTCCAGTTTTATGTATTGTTGATGTAGTATCTTACCCAATCATACATTGCAGGCAACCTTGTAAATTGTCAAAAGTAGTCTTTGCTAAGGTGTGTGTGACTTAGCAAAGTGGGTGGTCAAAAATTTGCAATCTGCCATGAAAGGGCCACTTGGTTGTATTTTTCCCCCAGGCAAAAGGTCCTAGTTCCTCTTGATTGGCCTTTTATGGGGAATTGTGTGTACCCAGCTTAAGTGTTAGTCAGTAGTATGGTTTATCTACTATCTTTATGATAAAACTTAGTGAGAGGATAACAATTGCTGCTTTATTCCAGTTCATCATCCACATCATGTAAAAAATTCATTATCCACCCGAGGGACACAAATGTGTATTACATTTTGGATGGATAAGAAACATTTATAGACCTTTGACGGACTTAGTCCATAGAATATCATCCAAAGACAATGATATATATTAACATGTTCTTAAAAAGGTATTGAATAATTTCCAAAGTCATCCTGTAATTGCATAAAAGGGGAATGTTCATCAGTTTTACAGAGGTTTTTTTTTTAAAGAATGGAATGTACCCATGTTCCACTACTTACTATTGCATTACCATAGGTGGAGATATAGTGGTTATCACCCTGGTACTTTAATAGGGGAGGAGGTCTTGTGGTTATCCTTTTTTAAATTTACATGGTGGTTTAACCAGCGACTATGATTTAAATTATTATGTCATGCATTTTGCCACTATGTGTTGTGTGTGTGATACCCCCATATTGTTATATATTCTGTTTATTATATGGTGTAATATATTGTTTAGTGTTGCTATGATTTATCACATGTATCTCAGGAACTGTGTTCTGTGTACTTGGTAAAAACTGTTTAAAGATTTTTCTATTAAATTTCCTTTGGTACAGGAACATTGGTTTTTGGGAGTGAATCAGGACTAAATAAACAATATTAATTGGCAGAGCAGGAGTTTTTGTGGAAATTAAAATTAACTATTAGTCTGTCTGTAAAAGTCCGGTTAAATACAGGCTGTCTGGATTCTGTAAATATAGGTAAATGGTCACACTAATCCATCTGATAATACGTAGACATGTTGGAAACCAACAAACTGTGATTTTTTTCAGTTCTGATTGGCTGATAATTAACTGTCTCTATTTTGCCTGTTAATGTTTTCTGATGTGAAAAAATATGAATTAAAAAAATGTGTCTGTGATTCAAGCAATTATATTCGTGTAATTTTAAGGGTTGTCTGTAACCCATATATCAATTGATGTAGGGCTCCCTCCCAACCCAAATGCTATAGCTATTTGAATCAAAAACTCCCCGATCATTAATTACATGGCCTGTTTCCCCCGACATTCATGGTCTACCCTCTTGCTTGCATGAAATGCTGTAGCAAGGGGCGGACAGCAATTACGTCCGTGATTGGCTAAGAGGCAGCCAATCAGGATGTAGTCGGAGGAAAAGAGGCAATGTAAGTATAGATCAGGGGAGTTTGCTTCAAATAACTCAGTCGGTTGGGTTGGGGGAGGGACCCTACACTACTACAGAAAAGGGGATTTGAGCTAGGGGGAGGGAAAGAGAAACGGGAGGGAGGGGAGGGGTGGAGAGCTGCAGCACGCATATCATTTTCTCCGGAGGAGAGAGACAGGAGGCTAGATCCAGCTATTGGACTTGGCCAGGTCCTTGGTGGTCAGTGTTTTTGTTGGACTTTGGTGTACATTACAGGAGAACCACTGGAGCAGGGAGGCTAAGGGAAGGTAAAAAACATTTTTAATGTTGTGTGTTAGCCTTTACTATTTCACTCTGAGCATCATTTGAGAATTCAGTGTAGTGCATTGTTATTGGACTATTCCTGCCATGTATGCACAATATGATCAGTCTGGGAAAACTTGCAGGAATGTCAGCGGTTAAAACTGCCGTCCACTATAGTTAATTCCAGATGGAACGTTGAATCAATGTAATGTTGTTTGGTAGTTGATGGCTATGCTCAGGAGTTGTTTATGTAATAAGAGTGCAAAAGTTTGTCTTGTTATTATTGCAGCAACCAAAATGATTTCAACTTTTTTAACAGTCTAGGTGCAGAAATGAAATATAGCTTCTTATTGGTTGTTTTTACCTTATTAGAATATTATATATAAAGAGGAAAACACAAAGAAAAAATCATTATTGGGAGCAGGAAGCAAACTTTTCTGGTATTTAGAATCAGAAAAGTTTTATTTTCAGTGATCTAAGATAAGGATAAAGGGAATGTCAGCCATTTATTTTAGAAACTAATTGTTAAGGTGTTTGTTTGTAGATTTGTTATTATTGCATTGGGTCCGTGAAGAAAAGAGATTGCGAAAATCATCTTTCGAACTGGTAGTGGTCAATGGAACTATTCCATGTGGTCTTAAGTTTTATAGTGGAGTGCTCAGGGTTCTGTCTGGGGCCCTTGTTTAATTGTGTTATAAATTAAATAAAGGGGGTATTGAGAGCAAGGCCTCTGTTGTTAACTAATGAACTTAAAACTATTACAGAGCTTTGGAAACTTCAATGATGTGCATTGCTTGCAAGCAGACCTAGAAGATTATTTTAAAAGTGGCAACAGAATGGCAGATGAGATTCAAGGGCCATATTTATAAAAGCCAGGTATCGCTTTTAGCGCTACCGCGACTTTAACGATCTGGTAGTATAAATTTCAATCGTTAAACAATTGGAGATTAATGTGAAAGATAATATAATAATTCATTTACTCTGGAGTTTTAGGTTTTTTTTTTTTTTTTAAAGGACCACAATGTCTCCTTATTTATTTCTATTGTATTGATAATGATATTGATAATTTTGGTTTGCTTATACAGGTGTCATATTACATCCTATCTGGTCTATTCTGATACATGGCTTAAAGGGGAAAACTGTGGTCCCAAAAATGACTTTACTAAATTGATAGGAATTGCTCCCCTGAGAATTTTTGCAATTTATTTCCATTGTTTATTTGCATTGTTTTGAAGATATTTACATTTTTTTGTGTGATATGGCAGCAGTCAATTCTACCTAGGTTCTTTGTCTAGCAAATATTGTTCAGTCAATTCTGTTTTGGTTGTTCCTCTTCCATTGCAGCCCCCGCGTCCCTCCAATCATGGACCCATGAGTCATTCCAGTGCAGGCCCCCCATGGCCATTATCTTACAGCCCGGCCAGCCCACTCAAGGTTCTAAGCCCCGTCCACTCGTGGGTGTCCGGGGGTTAATCAGACACCCCCCCTGTTTTCACGTAGTGTGAAAGGATTCCCTTACCTTCTCTCTCGGGACTTCACACAGCAGAGAGGAGGAGGGACTTCCTGTCTCCCTCACACACTGAGGGAGTCTGAGGCTGTGTGCTCGCGGCAGCACTGTGCAGGGAGAAGCTCAGAATGTCACATGTCAGCCTCCCACCATTACTTTCGGTCAGTCGTTTCTGTATATCTTGGGCTGTGGAGCACGAAGAGAGGGTGGTTGAAGGCTCGTTTTAAGGTAGGAAACTGACCTTTCATTAAGCTTAACTTGTTTGGAGACCACAGTTCCCCTTTAGGGCAAGTGCAGATGTGGGAGTCTTAGTGACAGAGAAAGAGGAAAGATTGGCAACTGCAAACTCACCAAAGCAAGTGTGTAATGGAATAGAAATTATCGAAAAAAATACATTATCTCTCCTATAAAGGCAGAGGAATCTACATACCCAGGGTCAACACCTTTGTGGTGGCAAAGTGTGTAACTCACGTCCCATGCTACATGAGATGAGCTAGTACAGGGAGTCACTGCCTTTTACATCTTCCCTTTATGTTTGATTTAAAAAGTCTAACATACAGTAGGTGGAGGTGTTATAACCAGGTGTTTGAATGTTTTACAATCGGAACATTGTTTCAGGAAAGAAAATTAAGATTTCCTGTAGATATATAACCCCCCAACACCCAAAAACTTTACAGAAAGGCCTTTAGCTTTTGACGGTTGCCAGGTCTATATTAGCATCCACTAGTTAAACTAATGAGCAATTCTGTATTTAATGTTCCTTTAGCTGACTCCATATTTTTATTTATAGATCCAGAAACAGTTTGCTAACAGCTGCAGGATCCAAAAACAAAACATCTTGCATGCCGTGTTTTCTTCTTTTTTTTTTTTTTACAGATTCTTCTATTGTTTTCCTTCTATTTTTACATAACTATTTTTTTCCAGTAAAGTAACTACCAGAAAGTACGTCCCTGGTGTTTTCCTCTAGCAGGAAATTGGTTTTCCTTTTTGAACACTTAGTAAGGATTGGAAGGTTTTCATTTTACTGGAAAAAAAACATTCATTTTATTTTATTTGATTATAACACGTTGTCTCAAATGAAAATGGCCCAGATAGAGAATGGGAACCAAGAGTGGATGTTTACCATCGCTGGGGATTGGGTGCCTGCCCGTAAGTTCATTGGTTGAATAGGTTGATAATGCAGTTTATTTGTGTAGGTTACTTTCCTGTTTGGAAGTTAAAAAAATAAAACAAAGCTGCGGCCATTTTCAACCCATAAATAAGTCTCTGTGTGTCATTATTGGTATGGGGGGGGGGTCTGTTATGTTGCAGCAGTTGGTGCGTCTACATACCATGTGTTGCATGGCACTTTTTAATAGCAAACATGTGGGGCAGGTAAGCTCTGTTCATTAAATAATAACTACTAATAAGAATTGCATTAAAGGGGAACTTGTTCCAAAAATGACTAGGTAAATTGATAGGAATTGCTCTCTCCTGAGAATTTTTGCAATTTAATTTCATTGTTTTTATTTACCATAGTTTTGAAGATATTTTACATTTTTGTATGTGATATGGCGCAGCATCACCAGGTCCCCTGCCCTTTCTGTTCCTACGCACTGAAAAACCTGTCAGTCAATTGCCTGTGCTCCTCCCCTTGCAGCCCCCTGGTCCCTCCCACTCATAGACCCCATGGTCCCTCCAGTTGCAGGCCCCCTTGGCCATTCCCTCACAGCCCCATGTGGCCCCGCCACACTCGGGTGTCGCACCCGCTCACAGGGCTGTGGGCCACTCTGACGCCACCCCGCCCCCCCCCCCCGAAAACTCGTTGTGGAAAACCGCCTTTTCAGGCAGAGTGAGAGAGAAGGGCAGTAGATTCCCTACCTTCTCTGCAGCTTCAGGACCCTTCACACAGCAGAGAGGAGGGGAGGGACTCTCCTGTCTCCCTCACCACACTGAGGGAGTTTGAGTCTGTGCCACTGACGGCATTGTGCAGGAGAACCTTCGGAATGTAACGTGTCGTCAGCCCTCCCACCCATAACTTTCTGGTCAGTCATTCTTATATCTTGGGCTGTGGAGCACGTTAGAGTGGTGGTGATGTCTCATTTAAAGGTAGGAAACTGGCCTTTCATTCAAACTTAACTTGTTTGGAGACCACAGTTCCCCTTAAGAAGGATGAAACATAAACAGGGAGATGTAATTATGTGAGGTACGAGGGTAAAATGGAATCGTTCCTGATGTATTATAAATAATTTACAATAACTAGATTGTAAGCTCTATGGGGCACGGACCTCCCATAGAGCTTACAATCTAGTTATTGTAATATTATTATAATACATCAGGGAAGCGATTCCATTTTACCCTCGTACCCACATATACATCTCCTGTTTATGCTTCATCCTTCTTAAGGGGAACTGTGGTCTCCAAACAAAGTAAGTTGAATGATAGCATTCTCTTTATAATTTTATATTTATGCGTACTGAACTATCTAGTGTATTATCCCCCTTGTATTACTTTATTCTATTTTGTTATTGTACAGCCGCCTGCGTCCCAAGCAGCGCTTTATAAATAAACTATACATCAAACACATACATACATTATTTGGTACTTTGGTGTCTTTGCATATTAAATTTTATATTCTATGGGGGAGATGTAATAAATTTCGCATTCGCAACCTATTGTACTTGTTCCCGCAATGTATTCAACCCACTTTGCGTCCGTAAATACATTACGAAAAACGTTATGTGGTTAGTTGCGAGCTTTTGCGCAGCTTGAAAGACACAATTGAAAAGGCATTAATTTACGTGCAAAAAAAAGGCGCCATAAACAGAGCAAAATTTATTGCATAGCTTGCACTGTGCACAAGCTATGGCAGCGCAAAACCTTCGCTAACACATTAATACAAGGTTAGTGTGAGTTGTTATGGTTTATTGTCCATTTGAGACGCAGGATCCAGGATATTGCCCATTCCATGTATATTTGCCAGGTTTCTGTTTATTTCACATAAGGCTAGAAATATTTATAAAGTAGTTTTAGATTTCACAAGCTATCGACTGCTGTTTTTCCAATATACTAAAATATTAATACCACACACTTGCGAATTGGGACATCCACATATTCCCATGTATATCCTATATATTATATATATATATATATATATATTTATATAATATATATATATACAGTTTACAGTAGTATATATATAGTAAACAATACCAGCCCCACTGTAAAAGTGTAGCTACTGTGGTGCTTCTGACAGAGTCTCAAATTACTCCTCCAAAAGACAGCATACTCCAAGGTCTTGTTAAATAATAAAAAAATTATTAAACCGTGATTATGGCAACGTTTTGGACCCAGGACCTGGACCTTATCAAGCCAAAATAATTTCCTTTTTTAAATAATATACAGCATTTAGTGCACACAGTGTGACATACTTCCGGTGACTTAGGGGCATATTTATAAAGGTTTGTTCAACTTTTCGCCTAATTTGGACTTTTCGCTATTTATAAGCAGTCATAACCAGTGGCGAAAGGTCATTACCACTACTTTCGCTTTTAGCCATACATCATGCGGTAACCGCTCAACCATATTTATAAAATAGCAAAAAGTGTATGTTTGTGTTAAGTTCAGCCATTCCAATTCGCCAAGTGGTGAAAACTCATAAGGTGGAGCCATTTATTTCAGCCTGCCAATGGGGTCCATGGAGGTGTCCAGTACATGTGTTTCTCAGAGACTAATTAAGTTTACCCAGGGGGATGGTATAGAATTGTTTTCATCATTTACTGTAATACAATCTACGATTTCACTTTTTTAAGGTTAATTTTCGCTTTTTTAAAGATTTTTTTTTAAGGTTCCAATTTCTTTATTACCAATAAAGTTCAAAGGGGGTCTGAGGGACATATTTATATAGGGGCATTATTTTTTGGCTATTTCTCCACAGCCTTACCATTTTCTTTACTTTCAACGTTTCCTTTCATCAAAGTTATTGAAAGGTCGACTATTTCATCAAAAGCGAAAAATTATTAGCAAAAAGTTGGCACTAATAATGCTGAAAAGCTCAGCAAATGATGGTAAATAGGTTAGGTAATACTCCCTGGTTGGTTTTTTTCAAAGTATTAATTGTATTAAATTGGTTAATACACACTGAACACCTATCTTTGTTATTTAAAAATAGCCTAGCACATTTACAGGGAGATGCAATATCGAGAAAATAAGCGCTAAAATCACGCTAACCTATGTACTAACGTGTTAGCGAAGGTTTTGCACTGCCTGCACCAAGTTTTGCAATAAGTTTTGCGCCGTTTTTTACGCTAGTTTTTGCGCGACAGCTAGTGTTGTCTTTAAAATATGCGCAAAAGGTCACAACTTACCGCTAGCGTTTTCGCAATGTATTAAGTGGTTAATACTTTGCAGAAACGAGTGCATGTAGGTTGCGATAGCGAAATATATTGCATCTCCCCCTTGGTGTTTTTTTCAGCCAAAAATATAAATAGTATAAAACTCAAAAGGCGAATTTTCTAAATTTTATTAATAGGATGATAAATAGTGTAAAACTCAAAGGGCAAATTTTCCCAATTTTGTTAATAGGATATGGTAAAAGTGTAAAACTCAAAAGGCGAATTTTCTCTAGTTTAATAGGATGATAGTGTAAAACGCAAAAGGCGAGTTTTGAATAGGACACTTTTTTTAGCATTGCTTATTTTCAGCAAACTACAGCTAATTATCAAACCAGTTCCATTAATATGGGAACATGCCATAGTTGAGAATAACATTTTTCTCCCTTGAATCCACACCTCTCTTTATACAAGTCAATATCTTGCTGGTTGTGAAGGTTCTCATTCATCCAGGTCATGGTATATCTGTTGTATTCAATTAGATCAACTGGACTTGAAATGCTAATTGGGATTTTCCAGGGTACATAATTGCCACAGATTCTTGTACAAGTCATTCTGAATTGAGAAAGCCAGTCGGATGACTAGCGAAACGTCTTCACATATAAGAACAGTGTCTGGCATATGAACCCATGCGCTTGGTCACAATAGCACACTTCTCCTACACAAAAACTGTGGGAGGAGATATGGTCCAAAAAAGCGGAATAATAAAACGGAAGAAGAAAAAGAAGAAGAAGAAATAGAAAGAACAGTAATTTGGCTTTTTCAAGCTAAATTAATGATGTTTGGCGAAAATTCTGGTAACACTGCAAAAAAATGCAACAAAAGGGAGAAAAGGGGCGAATTTTTCACCTATTTATAAATGGCTTTAAATTAAAAAATGACAAAAATAACTCTGAAATTACACTAGATAGCAATTTCTCTTATCGCAGTGATAACACAACGCAATGAATAAAGCGAAACCATCTCCACACAACACCTCAGCAAAGGCGAAAGCGAAAACGAGCGGTTTTATAAAGAAGGCGAAAATAGCGCTATTTGTCATTGTGAAGCCCCTAAGTGTTAAGTCATCCATATTTCCTGGCCATAACCCCTTTCATAACCCCTTTTTTTTTTTTTATAAAAAGTGCTCTAATGAGTTGTAAAGTGCAGGCTATAAGGTGCTCATTTGCAATTTCCCATTCAGGGAACTTAATTACAAATGTGCACAGTGCTCTATTTGAATTTTTTAATCTATATAATAACATCTAAAGCTAGGTGCAAACACTAGCGATAAAGCCCCCATACCGTCTGATCCAATGGTATCAGTCTTTATCGCTAGTGTGTGTAGTGGCTTTCCCAAACGAGCGTGCAGCTGCCGAACGTTCCCGACGGCCGAGTGGTCATTCGGGAAAGACTGAATATTTTCCTCTGCAGCGGTAGTCTTTCTATAAGGGAGTTGGCCATGGCTGAGGGAAACACACAGTCCCGAGCGTTCTCCCTATGCTGTGTATATGCTATGTATAGGGAGAACGCTCGGGACTGTGTATCCAGATCTTTGAAAAATGACAGACAGAATCTGGCAGATCCAGTCTGTCATCTTTCAAAAATCTGTACTGTGTGTACCCAGCTTAACATCCACATAAAAAAGATAGCGTACCTGTCTGTGTCTAAACACAAATATAAGCTAATATCTCACCATACAGATTAAAATGTTCAAGTTAATTTAATAGTTATTAAGCTGGGTACACACACAACAGATTTTTGAAAGATGACAGACAGAATCTCCAAGATCTTTGAATCTGCCATCTGTCAAAGATCTGCATACACACAGTCCCGAGCGTTCTCTCTATAGGAGAATACTCGGGACTGTGTGTTTCCCGCGGCCGAGGGAAATTTTTGTTTTTTCCTAAATGACCACTCGGCCAACGGGAACGTTCTGTGGGCGTGCGCTCGTTCGGTAAAACCGCTACAAACACACTAGCGATAAAGCACCCCAAAACCGCCGGATCCGACGGTATCGGGACTTTATCGCTAGTGTGTGTACCTAGTTTAAGTCAAAAACTTCTACAATATACTAGTGGAGGAGCCTAGACAATATAGATCTGCTAAAGACCCCATACATTTCTAGTGGTAATTCTGTTAGTTATCACTAATAGCAACTTAGTTATAATCTTAAAATACTGACAAAGGAAAATCCCAGTGTATACATAATAAATGATAGTCTAAACTACCAAGAGACATTACACATGATTTCATATACAGAGTTCCACTCAGATGATCACATCGTAAATTTAAGAAACAATTCTTCTGCCTTCTGCCATCTACTGCGATGACTTCTGAGCTCTGCGGAGGATTGCAGCTCTTTATATAGGTTTGCAGAAAATCCTAATCCGATTCTGATTGGTCAATTTCTCAATGCTTGGTATCACATGGTTATGTGAAGAAAGAAGATGTCGGATCAAGACCCTTTGTGGCCGCAGCGGTACCTTTCAGGTCCCTCCACCCCTCTCAGCGGGACCCTCCCTTCCCCTCCCCGCGAGAGTATGGGGCAGGGGTCTGGGAAGGGCTGCTGGGTAGGTGTCATGCGGCAGGTGCGACCACCCGCGGCAAGGTGGGTGTGCGTACCCCCCCTCCCCGACCTCCGGCGATCTCGGCTGTGAGACGGGCAAGATTAACGCTGCGCATCAGCTACCGCTGCTTTATAAATAGAAGCGAGCGGTAACTGATGCGATGTTAACGAGGTGTTAACTTTTCGCGCCCGAGTTTCGTTCTTAATAGCGATTTTGCCCAAAACGCCGGGAAACTCACCCGTGAAAAGTTAACGGCCATTTATAAATATGCCCCTGACTGTTCATAAGTTAACCAATGTTCAGCATAAATGTTATGATTGCAAGCGCTAACATGTGATACCGAGTGTAAATAGGGCCCTAAGTTTTACAATTTCCTATCAGTCCCGACTATTGGAGTTTATGAAAATTGTGCAGGATCCGCAGATTAAAAATAGAATAGAAGTTCGGAAATAAAAGCGTGACTTTAAAGAAATAGTGTATGGCATTTAGGACAAACCCTGGAGTAAGGACCATGTGGTTTAGGTTATCACCCTTTATATGAGTGCAAGTAGTTTTCCTTTTCTGTCTCTTTTCTATTTGGAAACCCTGTTAAACTATATACTAATAGGTTCTGTTTAATATCTTGTGCTTTTCAACCTGGCTTCAATTTGGCGTAAAAAGGAGGAAAAAAATCTGTTTACACTCTTTGGCTTGTTAATATTCTAAACAAACAACAAACATGCCTTTCTCATTTATCAGTAGATCCACGCACTTCATTTTGTTTTTTTACTACTTATTTAATAGGGTCGTTCATTTCATTATTTTGCAATTATGTAAATTCTGTTCCCTTTCTGTTTATTGCTCTATTAAAAACATGCAGTCATCTTAAACCTTAATGTATACTGGTCTCTGCCCATTTTACAGCATCCTTTCTACTTTGTCTTGCAAGAAATAGATTCCCTTTAACCACTTATTTTTCCCTTGTTATGAACTGCAGATTTGTCTTTAAAGGGGAATGTTAGCATGAGGAGGAATAATGGAAAACACCAGTAATTTATTTCAACTGTTCTGTGATTTTTATTTTGTTTGGCTGTTATGAAAAATCCACATTGTATTTCTTTTCTTATAGTGCAGTGAACATATTCTGCTGAATTTATAATTAGTGTATCCAATAGCATCATTCCCTTCTCAAAGGGATAACAATCTAATGGGGAGATGTAGCTTCTCACCTGACCACAATCCCACAATGCAGTAACTACGGATTATTATGGTAATTTATGGCAGCATTGTAATTTCCAATAGAGACTCGTGGCATCGGTACAATAGGGTGACATTGCAGCTTTTAGGCCTTCTACAATGAATATATAGCACATTGTTAAAACATATCCCCAAATAGCCAGGTCTCCCTCCCAATGGAAAATACTATCAGGGAGATTCAATAAAAGTTCTTATTGTTAAAAATGGTGCTAATTTTGCCCCAACCAATGAGATGTTAGCTTTCAAATGTTGAATAAGATCTGAATGGTTGGGGCAAAATTAGCACCATTTTAAACGATAAGAACTTTTATTAAATAACCCTGAATGTTTTATAAGGCAGAGTACACACAGGATGAGATTTGTCCTGACTGACAGTTCGCCACTAGTGAGTGGTCATCTGGGACAAATCACTATTCATCACTGCAAAAGAAGCCGTGGCCTTCAGTTTGACGTTACCAATCGTGCAGTGCAATAGGAACCGAATGATTAGCCGTGATTTGACAAAATACCCGATCCTTCCTTTGTCCGAACGGGCACCCGTGCTCAGCCGTGGCCACTCCTACCTAAACCATACAATATTTCCAGCCATCCGACGATACATGGTAATATGGTTGGTCGGCCGGGAATATTGCATAGTGAGGACCCAGCCTAAAGCTGGGTACACACGATGAGATATTTCGGTCCAATCGACCGATAGTTCAGTGTATTGGTCGATCGGACCGAAATTATCGCATCCGAATGCGGCCATGTCTGACCGACCGTTCATCCAAATCAGACGAAAGGACGATCGGACATGGTGGAAAACCTCGTCCGATCATGCGGTGCTCTATGGACTGCACGATCAGTCGCAGTAACTGTTGGACGTGGCTG
The DNA here is from genome assembly GCA_019447015.1 of Hymenochirus boettgeri. Taxonomy (NCBI): domain Eukaryota; kingdom Metazoa; phylum Chordata; class Amphibia; order Anura; family Pipidae; genus Hymenochirus; species Hymenochirus boettgeri. Next base: position 79,846,872 of record CM033475.1, read on the forward strand.
CTTTTGCCGCGACTGACAGTCCTTCCTCCTGGCCGACCGGTCGAAAGTATTGAACGGTCAGTCAGGAGGAAAAATCGCTAGGTGTGTTTCTAGCTTAAGACACCAGGAAAGACCCTTTAGATCGAGTTTGACCCAGCCTAACTTCCTGTGCAGCAAATCTTTAATGAGTTATTTAGAGAGACAGATCAATTTAATCAAAAGGTCCCACCCCTGGTTCTGTAAGTTGGATTCAGACTGTGATAGTCTCTGGGTGGGGTATAAAGTTTCAAATGGGCCAAGGGCTGAGCCCAACACCCTCAAATACACTTCAGTATATAATGTTAAGATAAGACCAGACAAAATATCAACTATATTGTCAAACCTATCTAAATCTAAAGGTGCCAAAATGTATATTATTTGTAATTAAAACCATAAGGATCTCACAAAAAAATGGATATTGCAGTTACTTATTTGGCCACACGCAATGCTGCTCTGCTTTAATAGACATGCTGATGCTAGATATTACTGGCAATGTACAGTAGGTCTGTCAGTACGTCTGCAGCACAGATATATTAATTTCTCACTAGTCTGTTGCCACCAAATACCATTTTTAGATAGTGATAGTGTTTAAAGCCTTGTAAACAAGTCTGGTCTTGGCCCCTTTCGGGGGTCGTGGGCCAGTGGCAATATTAGACATGTGTATGTGCCTTAAAGGGGTCAGTCAAGTATTTCTCAATATCTTTTACTTTTTATAAACTTTTTTATGACTATTTAGTAGAATTTAGGTGATACAGACATAAAACAGACAATTTAGCTGGTCTAAAACCTGAAAACAAAACAGTAATAGTCAATGTAAGTTGCCAAGAACAAGCACAACTAAAAAAAGAAATAATCCAGAGCCACAGTTGACATTTTACTGTGCGCACTGAGATAAACAGAAATAAAATGCTAACTACTCCCATTTTAATTAAAATCACTCCTGCAGATCCCTGTATGTGTGGAAAGTGTCCAACAGCTAAAACTGGCAAACAGGAGCGTACTATTCGCTGTATTGATTCCAATATCATCTGGACCCAACCACAGCAGATAACAGCTGGAGATTTATAATCCATGAATAAGGAATCTTTTATGTATTCCTCCACCTCCCCATTTCAGTAGAGATCGTTTTTTTAAAGACCTTTCTTCCCATAGGAGCCAAGTAAAACAAGTGCTTACTAGACACATTTCATTGTGACATAGTGTCCTGGATGCCATCTCTAGAAGTTTCCTACCCTTTAATTCTCCTAATAGCAAAGATGAACCTATTATCTCCAATTACAGAATTGTTGCTGCTCTGAACACTTCATGCCTTGCAATGATCTATATTCCACCTAAACACAGATTTACTATTCTGAATCGGACCCATAGCACTTAAGCTGGTCACCCCAGAATTCAAATATCTTGACAACTTCTTGTTTTTGTGACCTTCGATGTACAAATTAGAGTAGCTAATGGTGCCCATACATATGTTTGATTTTACTTACCCGACATTCGAGCGATCCAGCCGGAAACCCCCTTACTCGTTCTTCTATGCGACCGACATGCGGTCGCAAAATCCCATTCATTTTGCGATTGCATGTCAGTCGCATACAAGAACGGGTCGGTTCGGCAGCATCGATCGAATGTCGGGTAAGTAAAATCGAACATATGTATGGGCACCATTACTCTAATTGATATTTAAAGCAGAGTTTGGGCAAAGCAATTACATTGTGGTTGTTGCAATGAAATTTCCCATCAAACATATAAACACTTCTGAAAACCTTCAGGGAGATGCATATCCCGCGCTAACGAGAAAATAAGCGCTAAAATCACATTAACCTATGTACTAACGTGTTAGCGAAGGTTTTGCACTGCCTGCACCATGTCGCAATTTTTTTTTCTTTGCACAAAGCAATGCAATAAATTTTGCGCCGGTTTTTGCGCAACTTACCTCTAGCATTTTTGCGATGTATTAACGGTCGCAAAGTGGTTAATACATTGCGGAAAAGAGTGCGCGTAGGTTGCAATAGCGAAATATATTGCATCTCCCCTTTATGTGCTAAAACTGAATGGCTTTTTTTTTTTTGCTTAGTGCATTTTTAGTCATTTCTATAATGATCTTGTGACTTCTCCTGTATGGGTTCCGCATTTGCAGTTTAGAAATAACACAATAATGTCTAATACGGGTGAAATGAATTTACATCTTGAGTCAGCGGTTGTACACACTGCGCTTCACGCTTTGTAAGCATTTACTCTAATTTATAGTGTTTGACTAAACTGACTTCAGTTCAGTAAATCATGAACAGAACAGCTGACAAAATCTAAAGAGAAAAGTGATTTTAGAGTAAATATTTTAAGCAATGTAAAATAAAGTGAACAGTGTAGACAGAATGTGAAACTGTTTAAAGGGTATCTTCACCCTCTAAATAGTTTTTCTATATAATATAGGGGACCCCTCCCACCCACCAGTGCTATGTTACACTGCTAAAAAAAACTAGAACTCTACTTACAGCCTGATCTGGCCCGCTGTTTGCTGGAACTTGCAAACGGGGCCAGACCGGTAGCCTCGGCTGTGATTGGCTGAGAGGCAGGTAAACACAGATGCGACTGCCAGCAATGCAGAGTGCAGTGGGAGTGAAGGGCTGTAGAGTTCTGATTCTTTTTTTTTTTAGCAATCTAACATAGCGATTGGAGGTGAGTAGGGATGCCCTACATTATATAAAAAACATTTTACGCTAGGTGAAGGACAGCCATGAAGGGATAAGGAAGGCTCCCCTGCGCATGCCACTGTCCTCTCAGAGGACAAGGAGGAGGCACAAACCTTTCCCCCAGGAAGACAACTCCTAATCTTCAAGGGACTGTCCACCCCTCTTTTCAAAAGACATATATTGTAGATAACCCCCCAAAACCTAAAGTTCGTTTTAGTCAAAAGCTAGAAATAGTTATTATACCTACAAGCTCCTTGCTCCACCGCCGCTTCCAGGTTCTTGTCTCAGTCTCCACTGTGGCTGCTCTGTTCCTTTGGTGCTCCGGAATGGCAGTCAGTGATTGGCCGTGTCACGGCTGATCACTGACTGCCTTACCCGGAAGTGCAGAGCCACGGCGGTGGAGCAAGGAGGAGCATGTAAGTATAATAGCTCAGGCTGGGAGCCGATTTCTAGCTTTTGACTAAAATGAACTTTAGGTTTTGGGAGGTTATCTACAATATATGTCTTTTTGAAAAGAGGGGTGGACATTCCCTTTCAGTTTCCTGGACTTTGAACAAGCTCGGCAGGAGAACCATAAAGAGCAGAGATGTAAGGTAAGGAATTTACACAGTGGGGACAGTGCTGGGTTAAATTTTAGTTTTGGGGGTGAACATGCCCTTTTACAAAAAGCTTGGTTGCTTAAAATTTTAGAAACCGGTAACCTGAAGACATTCTATCTCTTCTCTACGGAGGTGGACAGTAAATATGGTGCATGGCCTAAAAGTGAGATTTTAACAAGAGGCTTTTAGTAATTTCAGCATTATATGTACTTAGATGGGAACACACTGAGATTTGTTACAGACAATAACAGCTGTCAAAGTACACATATGGAAAAGGTATTTCCAAGATCTTGTCTAAACTGGATAGACTTGCTGAACAACTAAGGAATGCAGTTATATTGTGACGGATAGAAATCTTTGTTTGCTTATAAAATCCAACATAATCAAAAATTAAATTGGAATTTACAGAACTTGATAAGCAAATTGAACCATGTTATCTGTACCTTAAATTAAATCATTAGCATCACACATTTTCTAACTACCCCAAAATGTTTCTTACATAAATTTCAACATAATGGTAGATCAGACATTTCAATCCCTTTTTGCTCCCTTCCCACTTGCAGAAAGCATTAAGTGTAGCATATTGGAGATTTCCTCCCTATCTTTCCCTGAGCAGCCCAGTATCTAAGGCCCAGGGGACAAAAGGGGATTTTACGTAGTAAACTAACTATATAGTCCAGCTGTTGGCAGTTAGCCCAGGCTAGTCTGGGAAAAGGGAAGAGGGGCCCTATGCTGTGATCTCTCTGTTAGAGTCAAAATATGAAGGAAAACGTCTTGCATAAAACACATTTTACTGGCGTACAGCCCAGAAATTGCCTTTCAAAGCATTTCCTAAATAAGGGAATGTGAATTATATTGTTAGAAAGGTGCGTAATACAACAAATGGTTTTCTAAATATGAGTAGTTTGGAGCTGATAACGTATGCTTTAGTATAGGTGAACATTTCTTAATTTTAAAAAAATGATGTTCATATTAGGGGAGACCCATAGACTTGCAATCTAAAATTTTATATTGTTCTCTGTATGTCTGTTGATATTAAAGGGTTTCTCCACTGGGAAAAAATTGTTTAGGGTATTCAGTACGTCAATGTGCACCGGCAACATCACCATATTCATTGCATATTAAAGGATATCTGTACCCTTTAAAATAGAATTTTCAAAAATTATTCCTTTAAATGGTGAAGTGTATCTGATTGAAGTGAAGGTGAAGTGAATCTGATTGTTTAACCCTTGCTAATTCTTTTTTTACTGCGTGTGATCATTGAATGTGTATTTACTGTTTTATTTACGACAGCCATTGCCAATCAGGCATGGGGGCAAAAGATAACATCTGTGTAATGTCAGAAAGTCTTTATGTCTAGTATGTATAAAATAGAGTGCTTTACAAGATTCAGTATTGTATCATGCCTGAGGAAGAAGCCTTGTACTTCGAAAGCTTGCATTTTCAATCATTTTAGTTAGCCAATAAAAGGTATTATTTTATATCCAAGATGTCTCCTTTAAATACAGCAAGATCACACTGCTTCAAAACTTTTTTCAGATTTTAAATCTGAGCTGTCACTCCAGGAGCAGAAATTGTAATATGTGACCCATTAAAGGGCATAAAAAAAAATAAAAATTTTTTTATAATAACTTTTGTGACAATGCAGGGGATACCCTCCCACCCCCAATTGCTATATTCATTACTCTAAAATCATTGTCAATCTCTACTTACACCTCCTCAATCCTGTGCTGTTCTGGTCTGGCTCCCCTGCCCGCCAGATCTGCAAGCAGGGGGCAGTACCAGCAGCTGCGGCTGTGATTGGCTGAGAGGCTGACTTCACTGTAGACAGAGCAGGATCGAGAACGTGTAAGTAGAGATTGACAACGATTTTAGAGTAATGAATGGTGGTGGAAGGGTATCCCCTGCATTGTCACAAAAGCTTTTATATCTACATTACTTCCTGACATGGAGGGATCGGGAGGGAGAGGGGGGAAAGGGCTCTACTGAGCATGCCTCAGGAAGAGGCACTGACAGCTCCTACCCAGCAGTTTCTTGCACTTTAAAGGAACTGGGAGCAGGGATGTATTTTTAGGAATGTAAGGTAACGATTTTTTTTTGTAGAGTGGGGACAGTAGTTGGTAAAATTTTAGTTTGGGGGGTGGACATGTCCTTAAATGACCTCTTACTAGGATCTTCAGCTGTCTGCCAGCACACTTACTGCAACAATTAAGAGAATCAGCAGAGAAAAGAAGGCAGGGGGGGATGTGTAAGTAGAGCAGGGTCTATGGTGAGGCTGTGCTTAGGAGCACTCACTAAACATTAATGATTTAATGACAAAGCAAGCACAGATAAATATGTGAGTACCACCATTTTACTTCTCTCAAATTGTAGTTTCAGATAATGTAAAGTTGTTTGAGTGAGTATAGTGACCCTTTAAGTCCTGTATCGCAGTGAAAAGAGAAAATGTCTGCAAGTGAAGGTTGATTGTATAACAGAAAATGCTGGAATATAAATGACCAAACTTAATGCGAGAAAAAACGTTATCGCCATTTATTAATAGATCAAGTGGTTACCGTGGTGATAAGCCACCAAATGCCGCTTTATAAATTGCATCCATATTTGCCATAAACAGTGTGAAAAAATTACCAAACCATTATAAATATGCCCCTAAGAGATGTTATTTTAAGAATTTGTACATTTTTCTTTTATAGAAAAAGGTAAATAATTATGCAAAACTTATTCTGTGTTATAGCAGGTTTACATTTTTTATGATAGTAAATGAGAAAAATGACAAAAAGTGATGTTTCTTATAGGATTTCTGAACATTTCTTTGCAACACAATGGTGAATAAATTCATATATCTAATTGTCATTGATTTACCTTTTTCCAAAAAAAGGTTGTAGTAATACACAGATGCCATTTTGACAGTTAATTCTCAACAGAAAAATGAGTCTTGTGTGTTGAGGGTGTAAGTGGCAATGACATGGAAAATCAGCAGACCAGCTTGTATTTTGGAAAGGCTGACAAGTGTGGAGATATCCTTATGAGGTTAAGCAAATATTCTACATTGCCAGCATTTTACCAGTGCCACTAAAAAAGGGATAACATACAGGAGTCTAATTCATGAACTGGAATGACCCATGAACTAGCGTTTTCACGGATGAGAACTATATACAAAGTCTTCAACTGCCTACACTGTTCTTGGATTCAAGACTTTGAGGGAGTTACCTTATAAAGCACAGGAGAGAAAGACACAGTATTAAAGGGCAACAGCCCTGAAATGAAAACTTATATACACCCCCCAAAACCCTAAACTGTAATAGTTTGAAACCTGAAATATATAAATCCAACCTGAAATCCTGCACAATGTCCTGTTTCCCCTGTTTCTGCTTCCTGGTTCTTCCAATTAGCAACTGTCAGTTATGGATTTGACAGTTGACATCACAGCCAATGACTGAATGCTAATCCCCTGTCTGCCTCTTCTGAGCATGCTCAGGCTCAGTACAGGTTTATGAGGCATCCAGAAGCATAGCAGGCATACAGTAATGAATTCATAGGACAAACTATGATAGATCAACATATTTTAACGAGGCCATTCTTTCTAAAAGATGTTCTTATGAGAGTGGAGTTGCCCTTTAAAGATGTTTCTGACAATGTAAATTACATTTAGGTTACAGAACGAGATCTGTTAAATTTATTTGTCATGTTTAGAGATGGCCAATCCGCGAGATCCGCAATTCGCGGATCTCGGAAATCCGCCGCAGACCCAATTTCGGATCCGTGAATTGCGGATCTCGCGGATTTTTCAGAATTCCGCTTTCCAAAATTTTCGAAAAATCGGGAAATTTCGAAAATTCAAGAAATTTCAAATATTTTAGAAAATTCAAATTTTTAAAGAATTTTCAAAAATTTGCCAAAAATGATACAGTAACTTGCTGTTAAGGGCCCTGCGAAATGGTCTGGGGAAGTTTCTAAAAGAATCCTATTCTGATTAGTTACAATCAGAATTTTCAGAAAGAATCTGATTGATATACCAACCAATCACATTCTTTTCCCATCAGAATTGGTTACAATTAGATTCTAATCTTATTGTAACCAATTCTGATTGGCATACTAACTAGACATGGACCGGATTGTGGAACCAAACCTGGCTCCATGGCAGATCTCCGAGATCTGCCAATCCGCGGATTTTCCGAACCCACCTTTGAACATTTTCGAAGATTTTCATGTATCAAATTCACCAATGGCAGCTGTTTTTACCCGTGCCAACCCCCCTGGGTATAAATGGCAGCTAGACAGGTGTCAGTATGTTAAAGTGAGTTTAGTGGAGACCTGACAGTGTAGTTTTTTTCCATACTTTTGAAGCTTACTGTGTGTGAATTTTAGTGTGGTGGATTAGCACTTGTTGTTAACCATTCCTGTATTCACACAATTTGGGACCCAAAAGTCCTTTTGAGGACTAACCCCCCCCTATAAGTTTTTTGGACAAATTTAGTGTTAGGCCTTTTAGAGGTCTACTGGCCCTATTTGGTATTGCAGTTTAGCGATACAGTGCATTATCGATAATGTACAACCGTGGCAGTAAATTAACGCTGAACGTTCGTTAATTAACAAACCAATTCTGGAGGACCAAGACAGTGATATGGATGTCAAAATGATGCGCCAGCCAGTGCTATGTAGCCCCTCCATTATAGTGAACTTCTAGCGCTGTACGTGCCTTTTGCCCATTGGAATGCTCTAAATCCAGGGGCAAGCGCAGGATTGTTAAGGGGGGGATTTCTGAAGAAGCACAGTAGGAAGTTCATGACTAGAGATGGACAAGACCCAAACTTGAACACACAAATTTGAACGTTCGATAATTCATGTTCCCAGACTTTAGCGCTCCTATACAGAAAATAGAGGAGTGGTCACCTACCCCCTACGTTAGCTGAGCTCCACGTCAGCGTCCTTTCAGCATGTCCTTGAAAACATATACACTGCAAATAACAGGCTTCAAGCTTTAGGGTTTTAAAACTTCACCTTTATTTGTAAGCACTTCTGATTGGATACATTAAAATTATTTTAGAAAGAATCTGATTGGTAACATAGTAACATAGTAATTAAGGTTGAATAAAGACATACGTCCATCAAGTCCAACCTATTCACCCTCTTTTTTTTTTTTAACCCTACCTAACAGTTGATCCAGAGGAAGGCAAAAAAAACAGCTAAAAAGGGGGGAAAAATTTCTTCCTGACTCCAAACGGCAATTGGAAAGTATCCCTGGATCAACCAGACCTATATTCATTAATACCAGTAATTCTCAATATTTTTTAGTTTTAGAAACTTATCCAGACCTTTTTTAAAGTTATTCAATGAACTTGCCATTACCACATCTGCTGGAAGACAGTTCCACAGTTTCACCGTTCTCACTGTAAAGAAACCTTTCCTAACCTGAAGATGAAACTTCTTTTCTTCCAACCTTAGAGGATGTCCACGAGTCCTCTGATATGACCTATTAGTAAACAATGCACCAAAGAGTTCATTGTATGGCCCATTAATATATTTGTATAAGCTTGTGATGGTTCTCATTCATCCAGGTCATGGTATATCTGTTGTATTCAATTAGATCAACTGGACTTGAAATGTAGTTCTTGAAGACGTTTCGCTAGTCATCCGACTGGCTTTCTCAATTCAGAATAACTTGTACAAGAATCTGTGGCAATTATGTACCTTGGAAAATCCCAATTAGCATATCACACCCAGGTGTTAAGGGTGTGATTGGATAGTGGCTAAGAGGTGTTATAGGAACGCCCAGAGTAAGGTGTTAAAACAGCATTGTACATGGCAGACAGTTGCTGTCGAACCCCCCCACCTCTATTTAGGCTTGGTTTCTTTATTTTCACATAAATGGCTTCCTTAACACCTCTCTTGAACCAGTCACGTTCCTTTGCCAGTATGTTAACATTACAATCTTCAAAGGTATGTCCTTTATCCTTAAGATGCAGATACACGGCTGAGTCCTGACCCGAGGAATTGGCTCTTTGTGCTGGGCCATACGTTGATGTAGTTGCTGTTTGGTCTCCCCCACATACAAATCCGAGCATTCTTCACTGCACTGCACTGCATATATGATGTCGCTTTTCTTGTGTTTAGGTATTGGGTCTTTCGTATGTACCAATTGCTGCCTCAGTGTGTGTTGTTCGGTTTTAAAGCAGACAGGGATACGATGTTTTTTTGAAAATTCTTCTTAATTTCTCTGAGACCCCTGCTGCATATGGGATGACCATGTTCTTCCTCCTTGTCTTGCTTTTCCCCTTCATTGTTGATATTTGTGTCTTTTCTTTCCTTCTACTTCTTTTGACAAAGGCCCAGTCTGGATATCCACAAGTTTTAGGGCTCCTCTGAGATGTTTCATTTCTTTAGCCTTCGCCTCTGTGCTAGTGGGGATGTTCTCGGCTCTGTGTTGCAGGGTTCTGATGACACCCAGCTTGTGATCTAAAGGGTGGTGGGAGTAAACATCAAATACTGATCTGGTGTGTGGTTTTCTGTAAACCTCTACTTCCAGTTTACCATTTTCCGTAATTCTACCAAGCAGTCCAAGAAAGCCAGTTTGTTGTTTTGTACCTCTTCCCTTGTGAATATAATGTTTGGTCTACCGCATTAATGTGTTCTGTGAAAGCTTGTACTTCCTTCTGGTGGATTTTAACCCAGGTGTCATCCACATATCTGAACCAGTGGCTGGGTGCTATGCCCTTAAAGGTTAAATTAAGCGCCTGTGTTTCTACCTCCTCCATGTAAAGGTTGGCCACAATAGGTGAAACTGGAGATCCCATAGCACATCCATGTTTTGCTTATAGAACTTATCCCTGTATTTGAAATAGGTGGTATTCAGGCACAAGTCCAACAAGGAACACACCTGTTCTGGGTTGAGATCAGTTCTGCTGGTAAGAGTGCGTGCTTGGCCCAGCCGTTTTCTCACCATGTCAACAGCCTCCTTGGTGGGTATACAAGTGAAGAGAGATGTCACATCATTGGACACCATAGTTTCTTCTACACCGAGTACTATATCTTCAATCTTGTTGGTGAAATCCTGAGAGTTCTGGATGTGATGCTTAGAACTTCCCACCAAAGGTCCTAAGATGTTAGCTAGATATTTTGCCACCTTGTATGTTACAGAGTTGATGCTGCTGACTATAGGTCTTGTGGGGCCCCTTCCTTATGTATCTTTGGGAGTCCATATATGCATGGATGTGCCTCACCAGGGTAGAGGCGATGATACATTGCTCGGTCAATGGCTTTATCCTTTTGAAGCTGTTTGTAGTAAGTCTATGACTCTTTTCTTGTAACGGCTGGTGGGATCCCTTGTTTAAGCCTCATATGTGTTGTTATCGGCCAGGAGCATGGTCACCTTATCATGGTAGTCTGAGGTGTTGAGTACCACTGTGCATCTTCCTTTATCTGCCGGTAGAATGGGTGATACTGGAATCTTTCTTGAGGGATGTTAGGCTCTTCTTTCTGGTAGTCAGGTTAGATGAAGGAGTTTAGCACTGGCTAAGGCTGCAGATACCTTAAGGCGAAGTTGTTCTGCCTCACTCTGTGATACCTTATTACTGTGGATAGAGCAACTGCATCAACGTATGGCCCAGCACAGAAGAGCCAATTCCTCGGGTCAGGACTCAGCCGTGTATCTGCATCTTAAGGATAAAGGACATACCTTTGAGATTGTAATGTAACATACTGGCGAAGGAACGTGACTGGTTCAAGAGAGGTGTTAAGGAAGCCATTTATGTGAAAATAAAGAAACCAAGCCTAAATAGAGGTGGGGGGGTTCGACAGCAACTGTCTGCCATGTACAATGCTGTTTTAACACCTTACTCTGGGCGTTCCTATAACACCTCTTAGCCACTATCCAATCACACCCTAACACCTGGCTGTGATATGCTAATTGGGTTTTCCAAGGTACATAATTGCCACAGATTCTTGTACAAGTTATTCTGAATTGAGAAAGCCAGTCGGATGACTAGCAAAACGTCTTCAAGAACTACATTTCAAGTCCAGTTGATCTAATTGAATACAACAGATATATTTGTATAAGGTTATCATGTCCCCACGCAAACGTCGCTTCTCCAATGTAAACAGCCCTAACTTGTCTAATCTGCCTGCATATTCAAGCCCCTCCATTCCCCTTATTATTTTATTTGCCCTTCTCTGAACTGCCTCAATTTCCAAGATGTCCCTTTTGTATATGGGATTCCAAAACTGCACCGCATATTCAAAATGAGGCCTTACCAGTGCCTTGAAAGAGGGAGAATAATATTTTTCTCTCTTGAATCTATTCCTCTCTTTATAAAGACAATATCTTGCTAGCTCTAGCCGTTGCTACCTGGCATTTTTCCATTACAGATGCACTTAACACAGAGTTATTTATGGTGTAGGTGGCACAGGGATTATAAATCCCAAATGCATCACCTTACATTTATCAACATTGAATCTCATCTGCCATTCTGTGCCCATTTGATAATCTATTTAGGTCTGCTTGCAGCACTTGCACATCATTTGAAGTTTCCAAAGCTTGCATAGTTAGTGTCATCAGCAAACACTGAGACCTTGCTCTCAATGCCCCCTTCTAAGTCATTTATAAACAGATTGGTATAATAACCAATAAGATTCTTTTTCAATCAGAATTGGTTACAATCAGATTGGTCTGTCCCCCAGACCGTTTCTGAGGTCCCAGAGCCATTTACAGTAAGTTACTGTATCATTTTTTGCAAAATTTTCGAAAATTCCAAGAAAATTCTAAAATTCTCGAATTTTCAAAAAATATCGTACGCGGCTCTAAAATAGAATGCGGAAGCTCTAAAAAGGTGCAATCGTGAGGAAAGTTTTTTTTTTTTTTTAGTTCTGGGTATATGTACATGTTCCCCAGACCATTTCCCAGGTTCCACAGCCACGTACAGTAAGTTACCATTGCTGTTTTACCTTATATTTAGGCGGATCTCAGGCGGAACGGATTTTAGCAGTTTCGGCCATCTCTAGTCACATTTATGAAGGAAAGCATTTTGCCTTGATAAACTGAAACCTGCCAGAAAGAGGCAAGACAACATAAATAACTGTCCACTGCACTGTAGCTAGATTGCATCATATATTGATGTATTTCTGTTATCTATCTATATAGACATATTTATAAAACCTACAAAAAGTATTAAACTGTGTTTTGAAAAAGATTTCACCTATTTAAAAGTGTAGATACATTTATTTTACATAATTAATTATGTGCATTCATAAGTATACTAGCGCTTGAGCCAGGTGACATGAAATAGGTCCCTGCCCGATGAGCTTACAATGTAGGTTGAAAGGGAGTGCCCTGTTTTTATTTAGCTTACAAGATGTCTGCAAACATAAAGGTATGGACAAACATATAATACAAAATTCCACCTATAATTCCACCTATATAATATAATAACACTGTTCTTTTTGCAGAGGAGAACAGGAGATTCACAATTATATATTATTACAATTATATAGCAGGAGTAGGTTCACTATCCACTAATAGAGTCTAGTTTTGACACAGTACAATGATTTTTAGTTGTAAATATATCAGCTCCTTTCCTCATTAGATGGTGAATCGTCATTCACTTGTTTTTTTCAATGCATTAATATGATCTACAGCATGTACAGCCCAGTTTTGCAGCCAGCTGGATTAAAACTAGCCAAAAGTTTAATTGGTCAACTGCTTAGTCTTTAAGCAGTTTACCAATTATTACCATGTGTTAAACTACGCCAAGTGAGAAATGGACCCAAATCCGAACCTGGTTCCAAAGAGAATTTCAAGGATCCGCCAAAACTCGGAATTTGTTTCTGACTTTTTTTGATTTTTCAAAACTGCGGAACTATTTTCAAAATATTTTGAAAATCCCTAGAAAAAATTCGATTTTCGTTAATTCAAAATTTCTAGAAATATCTTAAATTTTCAAAATTACTATAAGGAATAACAAAATAGTGTATGAAGTTTCCCGTACTGGACTGTGTTTTTTTTAAGGTTTTGGGCCTGCTTGCGGATTTTCGAATTTTTCCTGAAAATCCGTGAATCTGCAAGCGGAACAGATGTCAGTGAGTTCGCCTTCTCTACACCATGAGATGGTGTTTATTATCTCTACCAAACAGATATGATTTATATAAACTTTACAGGAATAAAATTAATTAAAAACAATTACATAATAATAATATTAATAAGCAAATATTCTAAGGATCTACAGCTAAACCAGAGCTATGACAAACAGAGTATAAAAAGTGTAAAATTGCTTTTTGATAGTAGAAAATGTGTTAACGAGTGTAGGTAATACACAAAGCTAATTAATAGCAAACAAACAGCTATTAGAGGAGGAACAATTAATGATTGGGCATTCAGAATATGATTTACGTTATGTAATCGTATTAATGTTGGGTGGTGTTAATGTTTGCTGTTTAGAGAAAGTAATGCACATATTATTGTAAAAAATAAGGATAGTAGACGTTCCATCACCATGAGGTTTTCTAATAGATAGTACAATATTTTCATTAAATACACAGGTTTAAATAACAATTATAATCATGGCATAGCTAAATTAATATGTCATCATGGAGTTTTCAGAGCCTCTGGCCTTGAGCGTCTCTATGGTAATAGAAGGTTATTGCTACACTATGGCAAGAATAGTTTCCAGTTATAGTTAATGCTAATCATATGCAGACATCTCACCCTGCCACTTTATGCAGGGTGGGAGAGGGGGCGTGGTGATGCGCTGTGACGTCAAGTAGTGGGAGGGGCACTAGGAGGTGGGGAGGCAGGGTTAGGGGTGGTCCGGGGGCACGGTGTGGGCAGTTCGGGGGTGTGGCACTCAAAAAGGGGGGATGGGGAGGAGATTCAGGACTCTCGCAGGAGACCACCCCAATTTGTTGGAGACTTCTGGAAGATGCGGGAGGGGTGAGATACCTGCATATGGTTGATGGCACAATGTGACAGCTCTTCTGCTCATCTAACAGTCCACACACCCCCTTCCCTACACATGCGTGACTGCATTAGAGATGGAAGGAGAGTCTCAAAGCCCATATCAGGTTGGGTGTATTTTACACTTATTATTTAAACTCCCTGATAGAATTAATAAAGCAACAGTTGGTCTGGGCAGTATAAATACACTTTAAATAATTCCCTTCTAGAACACTGATTAGTTTTGTTAATTTTTTCTCAAGACTCTGGTTTATTTTCATATATACCCAGGGACATATTTATAAACGTTGGCTAACTTTTTACCACTGTTATTGCCGAATTTGGACTTAAGGCAATTTATAAAGCGGCGATTACCGGCGGCAAAAAGTCATTACCATCTCCGCATATCGCAGTACAACCGTATTTATAAAAAGCTTATAATTGTTATATTGCATTCAGTTCAGCCTTTCAAAATCTCCATGTCTGAGATGGCAAAAATGCACTAGTGACCATATATTTAGCCTGTCCTTTTTATTTACATCTTTTAGCCAAGTGAGTAAAATAACAAACCTTGTTTATTCAAAATTCCTTTTAGTCCCGTTTATTTCCAGAAAGTGATGGAAAAAACAGGATGTAGCCGTGTCCCATCTATAACATAACTAAATATGGATCTGGAAAGTTACACACAAAGTGACTAGGAACCACCTTGGAAAAAAACACTAAACAAAAACAATGAAATTTGGCAAACCCAGAAAGCTAAGTAAAGCTAAGGTTGATGATTTTTACTTAAATATTACAGAATCTTTATTCAGTTAGTTACATCTTTCACCAAAGCTCTAATTCATTTCGCTTTCAGCTGTTTTACATATTTGCGAGCAAGTAAGTTTAATTTTTTTTGTCATAATAGCCCTTTAATGTCAAATTGATAATTCCCTCTGTAAGACATATGGCACTGGTTTTCATCTAGGAAAATCTAGACAGCTTTACAGTTGGGAGGGAGATGACATGTGGCTTGTGTTATGGTTTGAATCTTTACAAATCTGTTTTCTCTAGCGCTTTCTTCCTTGTATTATCCAGTCTAGTATGCGTACAATAAAGATTGTCATTATTACTTAGTATAGTGTATAACATTGGTTTGCTATTTGTCCTCTTTTTTTATCTTGATAGTATCTGTTTATTTGTAGCGTCTGTGTCTGTGGTGGTGGAACACAATATTGAGTATTTAAGTAATTATACTGGGGAGAGTATGAAGACTTTTCTCTTTCGTATGTCTTCCTCTTGACTTCCTACATTATTACATATTTATTTATTTCAAAGTTAGCAAAGTTAGGATTGCATACATTGGAGAACAGGTTATTGTGGGGTTATAGACAGAGATGGTTCTTACAAAGAACTCTTAATATTCTGGTTCACTCATAGACCTTCCAGGAGCACACTTGGACATGTCTAAAGGTGGCCATACATATATTTGATTTTGCTTACCCGACCTAGAATAGATTCATTAAATCCTTTTAAGAAAGGTTTATTTTTCTAAGAGAATTCAGCATATATAGATCATAAATAAAGTAGCAAGCTAATGCAAGCATCAATTTGATTGTCAGTAGGATTTAGGAAGGATTATTTCCACTTGTGTGGCTGGATAAAACTTCACTTAGAGGCATATTTATTAAAGGGTGGAAACCATTTTGTTTTTTTTAACTCTAGATATAACAGCAAAATGTTTTACCGCATTGTTTTTATGGCATTTGGCCATTTTTTTCAGCACTAATTAAAAATGTCACCTTTCTGCACTTCACCAGAAACTAATCTTAGCCCAAAAAAAACACCAAGAGACCGCACCATCAAAGATAACCCAGCAACGTGAAAAGATTACAAACAAAAATGTAACCGTACTTTTATGATAACCTGTGATTGTGATACCCTGGGTTTTGAAATTTGGACCAATATTTTGAATAAATATGAACTCAAACCACTTTTAAATTTCAAAATAAACAGTAGCATTCTGTTAGTCTGATGGTGTTTACTGGTGGTAAAAGTGTCCAGAATCAGACTTAAGCTTGGTACACACACCGACGATAAAGTCCCGAGCCGTTGGGGCTTTATCGTCAGTGTGTAGGTCATTTTACAAACAAGCGTGGTCAATTTAACCAAAGAAATACTAACACCTGACCAGTTAAGTGTTCTTTCGAAAGGTCTGTCATACTGTGCCTCACAACCCCTGGATAACTTTACACTACAAAAGGATATTTATCTTTTTTGCAGGCAACTAGCCTTAAAGGCCTATTTTAAAGGTATACCCATGACACAAGAGGAAATAACTGAAGATAAGGTGGATATTCCAGATACATTTATAGTCTCTGATTACAGGCAGGTATTTAGGGCAAAGTCTACCTTTTGCCCTTCCTTCTCTGAATTCCCTAACATTGATGTGTTTTATAAATGTATGACAAATGAATGCAGGAGAATGGAATCAGGAGGTAGTTTATACAATCTTACAGTGAAAGAAAGAACTGCCATTAAAGAATTAAGAGCTATGAGAGGTGGTAATTAAGAGATCGGATAAAGGGGGGAACATAGTCCTATGGCCTGAACATATGTATCTGATAGAGGCAAGGAAGAAACTTAACAATAAAGACAACTATACCCCCCTGCCCTCTAACCCTACCTTTGTTTTCCAAAAAAGGTTGAAGAGTCTACTTGATGATGCCATAGAAGATGGGAGTGTTACACAAAAGGAAGCAGAATTTCTATATCAAGAATATGCAACAACGCCAACTTTTTATATGCTTCCAAAGATCCATAAAAATATTCTGCGACCACCAGGTAGACCTATCATATCTGGTATAAATAGTCTGAACGAGAATCTCTGCCTTTATGTGGACACATACTTACAGCCCCTTCATAACGTGCGATGTGGAGTCTTTATATTCCAACATTGGTCATGAAACCGGAATCGAGGCCTGTCGATACTTTATGAATATGGAGCATAGGACAGGAAAGGATAAGACAGAGACGGTAATTAAACTTTTGAGATTTATTCTATATCAAAATCTCTTTCTTTTTGGCAACGTTTACTACCTCCAGAGGAGAGGGACGGCGATGGGCGCAAAATGTGCGGCTGCATACGCCAACCTCTTCCTTGGATGGTGGGAGAGAGAATTTGTGTTCAGTGAGGATTTAATTTTCTTTACCGCATTTGTAGATTGGTGGGTCCATTTTATTGATGATGTGTTTATCCTCTGGAGTGGAACAAAGGAACTAGCATCGGACTTTTTGAGGATTTTGAACATGAATAAAATGAATATCCATCTTACATACGATATTTCAAACACAGAAACCACTTTTCTGGATTTAAGGTAAAAAAAGAGCAAGGCAGATTAAAAACTGAACTGTTTAGAAAAAACACAGCTACAAATTCCATTCTACATTACAACAGTGCCCACCCGTCATCAGTGCTTAAGGGTATTCCTAAGGGTCAATTCTTACGAGTGCGCCGCAATTGCACTACTTTGAAGGATTACAACAAGGCAGCGGTGGAATTGGAAAATCGCCTAATACATAGAGGATATCCAAAAGCCCTATTAACATCCAATAAGAATTTTGCATTAAAGTTCTCACAGAATGATCTGCTACAACCCAGGGAGAAATTAAGTGATGACAAAGTAAGATTCATTACAACCTACAATAAGTGGTATACACAAATTCAGAAAGTGCTGGAAAAGAATTGGCACATTCTAACCAGTGACACTAGAATGTCAGAATTTATACACGACAGGCCATCCATCACTACAAAAAGGGGAAGAAATCTGGGTGATGAATTAACTTCTAGTCACTTTCAGAGAACCCTGAGCCATAGAGCAGGTGTGAAGGTACAGGGTACGTTTCCATGTGGCAAGTGTTTATTCTGCCCCTATATGATAAAAAGGGAATATGTTACCAGCTCCAGGGGGAAAAGAAATTTAAACTGTTTGGCTATCACAATTGTGAGTCCCGTAATATAGTATACGCGTTGCAATGTACATGTAAGAAGCTCTATATAGGGAAAACCATACAAAGGTTTAAGCAACGTTTGTCTAATCATTTTTCCAATATTCGCTTAGCAGGAAGGGACAGTGGAGATGGTAAAACAGTCTCCAGTGTGGCTCAGCACTTTCTTCAATACCATGGTGGAAAAGTTAACGGTATCTCTTGCTTTGTATTACAGCAGATTAAGACCAACCTGAGAGGTGGTGATGTGAATAAGATGCTATTGAAAGCAGAGACAAAGTGGATCTACCAGCTAAGGAGTCTAGCACCAGAGGGGATAAATGAAGAAATGGACTTCATTCCCTTCATCTAATGTCAACCGACGATATGGCCTGGGACCTAAACATCAGCCTATGTACGGTATATCAGTCTAGTTTGACTTTGAACCAAATTAATGTGATAAGAGCTGCATGGGATCTTTATCGCAAGGGAAAAATCCCTTGTAAAGTGATATTTTTATTTGAGCAGAGAGCACTGCTTTAAATCTATATGAGCATGTTAATAATTTATAGGGGGGGGCCCTCGGTCTACTGCTTTTGAGCTCACTTGATTTATTCAAATACTTACCAAAGAACTTGGGATATTTATCCCTATCATGATATATGACATTGAAATATTGGATGTACAATGGAGGAACCATGGAGACTTACCTGTGTTTAAGCACCTATATCAGTCTGGATGGATTATGGATACTTATCAGTCTGGATTATGGATATTTACCTCAGTCTAAATATCGATAACTGTCTAATGGCCATGAGATATCTGAAAAAAGAAAGAATCTCAGTCCTAGTGACTTTATTTTGGAATAAATGCTCTCTGGAGATTGTTCCCTTAATAGACTCCACCTAGTCTCTATGCGAACCTGTGTCTCTAAAGGCGTTCTATATATGCCTTGCATATGATCTTTTCAGGGTGATTTATGTAAATATGATGTCTATACCTTCAAGAAATGTAATAATTTTGGTGTGTAATGTTTAATATTTTTGGTGTTATTAGGTCCTTGTTGTACTGAAGCTCAAAAAGCCCATGCCCGATTTTCTATATTTTGCCTTAAAGTATTGCCCATACTATACTTGATGTATTGAGTCTTTGAGTTAGCCGGCAGAAAGACCGGCTGTCACTATATCTCATATGTGACATATTGCGGCACAAAATTTAAATATGAGCATGCGCGGAAGAACCTTAGTATTTATATAATGTACGTCATGACGCTTGAACGTCGTGACGTCACTATGCCATATTGCCAAAGCAAATGTTCCCGGTGCCTATATATCAAAGAAAGGGACATGCTTTAGTACCTTTGAGAAAGCCCGAGGAGTCGGGTGAAACGCGTATGGGGGACATACCGTTTCCAATTATAATAGCAGTCATATGGAGGACAGCAGCTTTGATACACTTTTTCCATGGGACCTACCTTCTGATAAGTGCTGAGCTACATATAGGGACAGATGAGTATTACTTGTTTATTGCATAGCTGGTGGCCACTTACGCTACCCACTATATTGCTCTGTCAGTACTGTATGCACTAGCACTTTATGTATGTATAGCTTCTAGCCCATTATGCTGCTATCTGTATATAATGTTTTTTTAATTATTTTTTATCATGATGTCCTTGCACACTGATTATCCCCAATGTGTATGTGTTTACATACTAGAATAAAGGATTGTATATTCTACTATTTGAAACCTGTTGAGTGCTGCGGATCTATTTTTTTCTTTTTGTAATTACAAACGAGCGCGTGGCCGTCGAACATTTCCGTCGGCCTTGTGGTCCTTAAAGTTCCCTCGGCTGCGGTTGTCTCCCTATAGGGAAGCTGGCAACGGTTGTGGTAAATACCCAGTCCCAAGCATTCTCTCTATGCTGTGTATAGGGAGAATGCTTGGGACTGTGTGTTCCCTGTTCGTTGAAAAATGACAGACAGGATCTTGTATATTCTGTCTGTCATCTCTCAAACATCGTTTCTGTGTGCAAAGCCTAACCCCCTATATCACACGTGTCAAACTCGAGGCCCGCCAAATCTAGCCCTTCTGGCTGTTGTTTGTGGCCCACAGTGACTGTACAACATCCAAGATCTATCACACTGCTATCTATTTGTGCGGTCCCAAGTAGTGGTGTAACTATAGATCTGCCTGCTAGATACCACAGTGTTTTAAACAGCTGACCGGGCTCACCTTTACTTAAAAACAGCTGATCGCGATATCTAGTAGGCAAATCTATAGTACCAATGCTGCTTGGTACTGCACAAATAGCAGTATAGTAAGGCTTGGATGCCTGGCCTGGCACTGGGGAGTGGAGTGAGGTGTGACAAAGGCCCTCTGTAGATGTCCCATTAAAAAAGTGTGCTTCATACCCATTCCCTACCAAGAACCAGCAAGCGTGATAGAGTCCCAATCCTGCACCACTAAGTATCTTAAAAAAGAAAAATTTGGCCCACCACTTTGTCTGTCTTTTTGATTTTGGCCCATTATGTGATTGAGTTTGACACCCCTGCCCTATATTGAATTCAGATTCTTATACCAAAGTGCAGAATTTTTCATTTTAAGGGGTTATTATTCAATAATTGGCTTGGAAAAATGCAAATAGTTGTGTACAGGGTAGATGAAGACTGAATATATTAACTGTATTAGCCGCATACTCACTTCAAACTAATTTTCAGCAACTGGAGTTTATGTCACTTTTTACACTTTCGTGTTCCTTTCACACATTCATTCTACTACTATAACTAATCAGCCATTCTTCTCCATTACAGAAGCTCAAACTCTGGAGGAGTCAAATTCAGACCAAACAGCATTCCAGTGATTAAGGAAAGTTTTGTGTGTACGGACGGTACCACACAATATAACAAGCCCTTACCCACCCAGCTCTCACGTACAGTACTTTTACAGGTGCACAAACATCTTGTGTTCCTAAACAAAAGGTTCTCCAAACCTGTGATAGAGCACTTGTCATCTTTGGATTTAAACCATGGAGAATTTTTACAACTATTTATAGAAAATGGAAAGCTGCCATAAACCATAAATTACAATACAGTTTACTGATGATTTCCTTCCTTCAGGCTTCAGGCTACTGAGGCCTTTTCATAAATACTTTCCCCGAAAAGTCTGCTACACTTCAAAACAAAAGTGTTCTGGTTTTTGTTTGTAGGAAATGCTTTGTTTTGGGTTTCACTGTCCAAAGTATAAAACCTCTATGGGATCTTGGTAAATGATTAGGAAATAAAGCTTACGTACTGCTTTGATTTCCCAAAACTGCAGTAATGGGAAAATTCTGTAACTCCCTATTTGATGAAAGGACAGACATTTATGCACTTTCTGAAAGATGAGGTCAACTCTTTCAGTTCAATTTAGTTCACATTAATGCGTTTCTGAAGCAGACTTGTGGATAAACACATTTGACTTGGTTCAGAAAATGCCACATCATCACTGAGATCCTTGTTAATAAAAAACAAGTCTATGTGTATCCAGAAATAAGCTGCATTGATTTAGATGGGGTAAAATTCCATATTCTAACCAATCTGCTAATACAATTTTAATATTCAGTGTTGCAGTTTAGATCAAACACAAGCAATTTTTTAATAGGCAGGAAAAATGAAAAGGACCCCAGTGCGCATTTTCCCAGGTTTCTGGTGTTAACGTTGCACTAATCAATTAATGGTTAGCACGACTTTAACTCCATCTTGGTGTATAGCAAAAGACGCACGCGCAGCCAGCGCAAGCAATTCAATATCGCGTGTGCGTCCCTTTTTTTAAACTATAGCTGTTTGCAAGTACAGTATGTATAATAGAAACCACATTACACTTTTAAAATCATAAACTACACAAATATGCAGGGTTATTCAATAAAAGTTCTTATCATTTTAAATGGTGCTAATTTTGCCCCAACCAATCAGATGTTAGCTTTCAAATGTTAAATAAGATTTGATTGGTTGGGGCAAAATAAGCACCATTTTAAATGATAAGATCTTTTATTAAATCTCCCTGTAAGTGTCCACCACTATTTAAAGCGATAGAAAAGTATTACAAATAGAACACTGGCAGCTGTAATACACATATACACGTTAATATAAAAGTACAAAGATGCATAACACCCCATTAGAGAGCTCTAACCCACTATAGTGATTTCATATAATGTACAGTAACTTGCACTCAATAATATAAATAATAATATGCATAATGTCTGGATACACTAACAAAGAGTACTGAGTACTGTTCTATAAATATGGTATGTATAGATATATGTTACTCAATATAGCAAGTTATATCGCAAATAGAGATGATACCTGTAGAAACACGAGTTTCTAATAGAAAAATTGTGCTTTGAGAAGTAATGCCAGTCTATCCTTGTTTCTAACATCGGGAGGAATTACTTGAATATCCTGTACTGCCAGGAACTTGTTATTACTAGGATTACACTTAAAAAAGGTCTGGCAACCAGAATCATTTTTCTATATCTCCTGGTATTTTGCATGTAAGACAACACGTAAAATAACCTTAATATTGAACTGAACATTTTTACTGTACTATACTACACTATATACTACATAATCAGTATTACAATTAACATATGAGTTTATGGTAAAAACCCTTCCTGTCACAGTACTTTTCTTTATATGTTCTGCCTCTTTATATGTTCTGCGTCGTTCTTTATATTTTAACCACAATTCTTGCTTTTCTTGGCTACTGGTAAACAACCCTGGCACAAAATTTCCCAGAGACTTTCAGGGTTATTCAATAAAAGTTCTTATCGTTAAAAATGGTGCTAATTTTGCCCCAACCAATTAGATGTTACTTACCATTTGAAAGCTAACATCTGATTGGTTGGGGCAAAATTAGCACCATTTTAAATGATAAGAACTTTTACTGAATAACCCTGTTTGCCTTTTTTGGATTTGAAAAAGCTCAAAATATCCTCCAAATCCTGATCTTGATTTAACATTGGTAAGGATCTCTTAATGATGTTAATTATCTTATTATATAACGTACCACTGTAGTGGATTTCTATTGGAGGAACTGTAAGATTATAGCCTTCAATCCTTTATATAGGATTCAACGGTACTGTGTGTACCTAGTTTTACTGTTCTAAAATGTATTAAAATTAAAAGGAAATAAATCAGTCTCTACTGTGTAGTGTAAATGAGTCCAGGTTTCTAAATGAACCTGGTTTCAATAATCTATGGATCTGATGTAATTTCTGAAATTTTGAAAGTCTGAATTTATTGAAATCCGCATTCAAAAATGCAAAAATCCTGCATGAAAACGAATAAATTGTAGTTATATATTTTGAAATTGCATTTGAAAATTCATAAGATTCTTTACTTGAAACCACAGAATTAAACTGTTGTAACACGAGAACTAGCACTTGAATCCCATCTGGGCACGGAGTCTAAGTGCCCCTGAGGTTTAAACCTCTGATGGTGAAGATGTTATGCTGTTAAGAGCACCAGGTTATGACCCCAGATGAAACCCAGGGACCAGTATGGACAGCAATAGGCTAGTCAACTGAACAGGAAGCATAGTTATATCAAAGGTATATCATCAAGGCAGGCGTCAGGCAGACGTGGAAGGATGGGCTAATGGGCAGAACAGGCGGCAGAAAAATTTGGTAAATGGAAGATCAGAAGATTAAGATCACCAAGCAAGGTTCCAGGAAGAAAGCTTGAAAAATGGTAGTGAAGCAGAAGTAATATAGAATGAGAGCTTAAGTCAGGAAACTAATCTGAACTGACAGCAAAGGCTGTATGAGGCAGGGGACTTAAATAGGCCAGAAATGGTCTGATCACATCAAGAGGACGTGCCCCACTTGCCATCTCAGTAAGTACATGTGCACATAGCAGGATAAAAAGACAATTGGCTCGATTATTGGAAATTCGATTTTCCAAACCTCAACTTTTTTCTAAAACAGGACTTGATCTCTCAAACCTGCACGTAAGTCTTCAAATGAAGAAGGACAGGTTCTAGAAGGCATCAGCTGAACCAACCTCGGACCATAACAGAAACTCAACTCAGTAAATAAAAATGGACTTGGAACATCTATTTTGTGCTTTATAACGCTTATTCTGAGACATGTTTACCAGTAAATTGTGTTTGAAAAACAGAAGTAAAACAACAGCTTATACAGACCTTCAGACAAATCCTACTGGGCCCAAACAAGTTTATCATAGAGATGCCTAAGGAACAATTAAAATTCTTTTGTAATGGAGAATTGCCTTAAAAAAGTTATTTTTTTGGTTCAAACAAAATATTGTGCATGTAAATGGAATTTACCTTTTTTTTTTTTTACTGTTCAATTTAATAGGACTTTTTTATAGCTGGTAGAAAACTTGGGCAAAAATCTTCTTTTCAATATAGTTAAAAGCAGCTTCTGTGCAAAGCACACAAAATTATGCTGTTTAAGTGTATTTTGTATTTGTGAGCAAATGCTTTTGAAATGCTAAATTGAGTGTATTCCATTACATTTAAAGAATATCCACCGCTAAAAAAAATTTGCTATTCAGTTTTATTGAAGAACGGGAGGTAAAGAAGCTGTGTCTTACCTCCCGTTCTTCAATAAAACCTGCAGGAGCTGAGAGAGAAGGTAAGGTACTTAACCGATTGCTCGCTTACCCGATTTGACAGGTCCCCAAGGACTCTGTATTCTATGCGCATCGCACTTGCGCATAGGGTACTAAGTCCGTCGGGAACATAGCAAGGGGGTCTTTAGCAGGTTAAAACACTCAGGGCAATTCTGCACAAGTGGAAATAATTTATTGTAAAATATAGATAAACCCGAAACCCTTAAATAGCGAAGTTCAAAATCACAGATCATTTTCCAGTAAATAGTCTCACACCCCATGGCACATATTTGTATTTGGAAGCCCACCATGAGGAATAGAAATGTATTGACACCTTCCAGTGAGTAATAGAACATATTTCCAGGCTAGAAACTTGCCCACTTATGCATTATCGCCACCTCAAATTTTTTTTTTAAAGTTTTACTTAAAAGGCAACAATAGTGCCCAAACTGTGCCCACTCACAGGTATTACACCAAAAATTTTATTAAGCAAAGAGGGAAATAGACCTTACTTCTCCCATGGGGCCATATTTATAAAGGCGTGGTGTTGCTTTTTAAGATCACTATCATAAATTTACAATAGCGATCGTAAATGTACGATTGTGGCTGTAAACCTACAACCCCGATCGTAGATTTAAGATCGCTCATTAAATACCATTGCATTAGTTTATACATGCACACAAAGTAGAAAGTAGGACTAAGGTTTTTTACCTCCATGCTACATAAAGTTTTCGGTGTTTGGCTGCTTTTAGCCCTTTAATATATTGTAAATTAACAATTACCAAACAAACATCTTACTAATCCTTTAATTAAAACTATACATTTCAAGACCTTTGTTTTCACTTTTTTCCCCAAAGAAGAGATCATGGTCAAGCAGGAAGTGTCAGCATGACATAGGGTTGTTGAGAGCAAAGCCATATGATTTCTTTATTAGAGTCTTCCAGAGAGAAGATAAAATAGATTTGCCTCTGGAGGAACATGCTTTGAGATATCAGACCACCATACTAGCAAAATGAACTTTTGAAATTAAAAGAAACTGTTACAGGGAGAAAAGATTGATTATTCCAACCTCCCAATATTGTTTCATTGAGGAGCTACAGCACATAGAGATTTCATCTGCCAGCTTATGGCCTTAGGCCTTCCTGTATTAAAGATAGTGCTGAAGCACCTAGGAAGCCTGACAGAAGCAATTTTCTTTGTGCTGCCGCTCCTCATAGAAATTATATTGGGAGGTAGAAAGTACAAATACTACCTCCCTGCTCTGGGTACTTTTCCTTTTAACTGTTTTCAAAGTTAAAGTTCATACACAATATAGCTCTCTTTTAATATAAAACATTTTTAAGTGTGCATGTTATATACAAAAATTGTTTAGATACAGCAAAATTCCACTACTCCAAACCTTTTTCAGAATTTAATTCTGAGCTGGAGATCCTGAGAAATTATCATTTAAAATCACAGGGAATCTTACAGGGAAAGAACTTTCACTCCAGAAGCAGAAATTATAATATGTTCCCCATCACTGACCTCTTACTAGGATCTGTGGCAGCCTGCCAACACACTTTCTGCAACAATTAAGAAAATCATCAGAGAAAAGAAAAAAAGGGGGGAGGGAGGGGAGATGTGCAATAATAATAATTTATAATAATTTACTGACAAAGCAGGCACAGATAAATGAGTAACAGATTTTTACTTCTCTCAAATTGTAGTTTCAGATAATGTAAAGTTGTTTGAGTGAGTATAGTGACCCTTTAATTCTTGCAGAAATATCTGCATTCTTGTGTATTCGTACTGTACATTGACATGTCCCCCTTTCCCCTTCACCTGTATGGTCAATGAAAAAAAAAAATCTTTCACTGTGTGTGTGGTGACTGCTTTCTAAATTTCCTTTTTCTTGACTAGCAAAACAATATTTAAAACATAAAATTACTGCAAAAGTAAACATTTATTTTTCATTATTATTTATTTTTGGTACAGCTCAGAATCCCAGCAAATAAAATAATGTTTTTCTTATCTTTCATAAAATAAATAAATAAAATTAAGTGAAAATTACAATATAAGAAAAGCAAACTGGCATGACATTCCAAAAAAATAAAAAAAAAAAAATAATTGCTGATTAAAACAAGAAAAAACCAACACCGCGCATTTGTTATAACATTCTGGCTGTAGAATATTAAAAAACAAAATTATATCACACTTTTATTTCTTGGGCCTACACAGCTGAACTGATATTAAGAAATATGTATTGTGTTTTTGTGCTCACTTAAGGTGCCCCATTCTTTGGGAAATGAATACAGTGATATCAAGATTTTTTTTTTGGAACAGGTTGAGTGTTGTAAGCACATTTTATTTTAGAGAACATTATGACAAATAGTAGGAAGGCAGATACTATTAATCCACACAGTAAAAATAAAATGGCTCATCAAAATCACCCCAAATTTATTTCAGTGTAGTCTACACTGTATCAAGTTACTTGTTTACATGGTATGCCCCCCAAAAAACTGGTCAAATGTCAGTTACCTGCTTCAACTGATATGTTTTGCACTTTATTACCTGCATTACTAACCAGATATTAAAGTATAATCATTGTCCCCAGACAACGATTATGTAAAGATGATTATTGTCTAGTTCATTTAGTTGACCCCTCCCTCCATGCACTCAATCAAGGCTGCGACAACTGAAATCACAGATAATAATTAACTATTGTATCACCCGCTGACTCCTCTGCGAATGCTTATAAAAAGCTCCTCTGAGGAGACAGAGGAGGCAGATACCTTTGCCAGAAAGGAATATAATGTATAATTAAATATCTGGCTACAAATGCAGTATTGCTATTTTGCAAAACCATGGGGCATATTTATAAAAGAGCGAAAAGTAGCGAAATGTTTTCGCATTCGCTTTTCGCATGGGTTTTCGCCAAAAAGACAGTTAACGCTATTTATAAAGGTAGCGTTAACGAATGGCGAAACCGTTTCCGCGAGCTATCGCTAAACCCTTTTCGCCTTACTTCGCAATGCTAATTTTAGCGAAAAAGGAGCAAAAAGGCATAACGCGATTTATAAAAGAGCGAAAGGTGGTTTTTGCGTTAAAAAGAGCGAAAGATTAGCGCGACCCTGAAGGTGGTGAAAAGTCATTGTTTGAGCGAAAAGGCATTCTAATGGGTAATATGCCTTGAAAAAGCGAACACGCATTAGAAGGGCGATCGCGCATTAGAAAGGCGAACGCACATTAGAAAGGCGAACGCAAATTATAATGGGAATAGGCTTGGAAAAGCGAACGCGCATTAGAAAGGCGAACGCACATTAGAAAGGCGAACGCACATTATAATGGAATATGCCTTGGAAAAGCGAACGCGCATTAGAAAGGCGAACGCACATTAGAAAGGCGAACGCGCATTAGAAAGGCGAATGTGCAGTGCAAAAGAAAATTGTATTCCAATTGAGAAATTCTAAGAAGATTGACTAAATAAGACATGGCTGACTTCTTGGTAAATGTGAGGTGGCCATTTTGAACTTGACATCATTTTCTAGTGGGCTTTTCTGGTTTCGAATGGTTTTCACAATGCAGTCTTCTTAGATGCGTTAAGTTTTCACTGCGATACTTTTCGCTCTTTATCGCGCCCGTTCGCCTTTTTCAGCCGCGAAGTGTGTTTTTTTCGCTTTTTTATAAATAAGGCGAAAGGAAGCTCCAAATGGCGCTATTTTCGCTGCGATGTGCTGCGCTAATTATTTGGCGAAAAAGACAATCCTTTATAAATATGCCCCCAAGTCTTTACCATAATTGTAAAATCATCACTGCATAGAATTTGGTATTTTATAGCCACAAGTGTATATGGATGAATTCTTAAGTCTCGTACACACGTTAGATAAATCTTTCATTAATCAACCAACTCCCATACACATATGATCAACCAACCCCAATACAAATATGATCAACCAACCCCCATACACATGAAACTTGACACTTAATCAAGACATTCTATGGGGAGAGGGAACCATTACAACTTTAACAAGCCCAACAATGCGATCGCACCATCATCATAAGTGAGTGAGTCAGGGTGGATCACTTTACAACACTGTCAAATGCGTTTATACATTAGATTGTCAGCCAAAATGTTGACTATTTCAGTCAACAATTATCTAACATTTGTACAGAGCGTTAAAGTAATAGCATAAATATATATATTTCCCTTGTAGTGGGACTCTTTCTCACCAATATAAAAGGTGCAACCAAGATAATAAACAAACAGGCTCATTTACCCAGAGCCACTATCGCTCTGGTAAAGTTAATGACAGCTATAAGCTGGCGTAAAAATTCAGCGCTAAAACTAGCGCAAATGTTATATTTAAATCACGAGCATCGGATGCACGGGTGATTTTTGCGTAACCTGCGCAATGTGGAGTTAAAGTTGCGCTAACAAGGTAGCTTATTTGCCCAACAACTCTGGGTAAATCTTCTCCAAAATGTCCAAAGATGAAGGTGCACTCATGGGTGTTTTCCAACATTTTTTTATAAGAATGTGCAATCAGGCAATGTTTTGGTCTAACACCTCAGACCTTTATAAAGCCATGTTAGACCGAAACGTTGCCTGATTGCGCATTCTTATAATAAAATTTTGGAAAAGACCTGTGAGTGCACCTTCATCTTTGGGCATTATAATTTTATATATATAAAACAAAGAATGCCTATTTTTACAGCTTATTTAAATAAAACTCTTAAATTCTGTTTTATTTTTATCAAATTTTTATGGCACTAATCACAGACCAATATTTATGTCAGAATGTTCATTGGTGATTTAGGAAACCTATATTTTAGCAAAATTAGTTAGCTTAAATGGGTCAGTAAATCACTGGCAATCGTTGGTCTTCAATCGTCCTCACAATTAGTCAAACTTGGGTACCATCCAGCTATCAAGCATTACACCTTTTGATCGAAATAATTGGGCAGAAATTGCTCCTTAGCTGCTACACAACTAAATATTTCCCTGGTCAGCCCATACAGTGTTCATAAAAATCTGAAAGGATATAAACACTGCACAGCTTACAGAAATTAAAGGGAACATTATTCGAGACTAAAACTATTTATAAAAAGTAATATAACAAAAACGAATTCTGCTTTTTCCAAATTCTCCCCCACACCCCCTTAATTTTTGGCCTTTCATATGAGATTATAGACACAGTTTTTTTATCTAGCAGAAACTTTTACAAAGGTATTAAAGGGATCTATCTAAAAAGAATCGCTTTTTAAAAGAGCATTTTATACCATTGGTTAGGCCCTTTGACAAAAGGGGGCGGAGCAACAACACTACAATTGACCTTTAAAATAGCAATAAAAAATCTTACAGCTCCCTAATTTTTTTGTTTATGGCAGTGATCACTTCTATCATAAATTCAATTTGAGGTAATATTTGGTTTGTGGAAAATATTACCAATGAAAAAAAACCAGACAATTAAAGAGTGTTTCAACAAATGTATATATTATAAAATATGGGCATCTTGGCTGGTCATTTCATCTTTAAAGGATGTAACATAAAATGTGGGTCTTTTCAGAAAAGAAGGCAGCGACCAAGCACTCAAATTCAAACCTACCTACAGTTCCTAAGTTGGCCACAGCACACATGGAGCAGCCCCCCTAACTGTCAACCTAATCAAAATAGAGCATTGCAGTGCCAATGGGTGATGGAGATTATCAGCTCTCCAGCATTATCTGAAGTGTTGGAACTAAATTTTACATAAAATAGAAAACTTACCGAAGAATTAGTAAGTGATCTAAGGTGCTGTTTGCCTAATCTTTATTTTTACATTTTCTATTAATTTACCAGGTTGCAAATATAAACTTGTATCATCCTCCCAAATCTTTTGATTTGCTAACATTCAAAAAATGCTTGTGTTCTATATTAATATACTATTTTCTGCAAACCCTCTTTATATACAAAGGTATTAATTTAATTCAAATGCCAAAAACGCTGTCAATAGATGTCTACATATTATTTCATAGTATTTTACTATTAATAATTACAAAAACTAGTTGTGTCACCTTAGATTCACTGACAGTAGAACAGGTAGGTATCTTGAGGACACAACACTGCAAAAATATAGAGAATGCTTAATATATGATCTTGGTGGTTTATGTGTAGTTCTAACAGTGAGATCTTAAGAAATGTACAAGTGAAAAAAAGGCTGAGGATTTACACCTCAATACTTGGTGAATCACATAAACAGACCAATACTGTAATGCCATGCTCCCTCTTTTCAGTCATTGAAATCTTAAGGGACTTCTTGGGTGTCAGAATTACACAGACAGTATTATGGACCAGCAAAAAAAAAATAATCAAGGACTACTGAAACCTTGTTGCTAATTTATGGGCGGTGAGAAAGTGTGGGGCTGAATGAGGTTTGTATTCTCAATTCCCTCATAAAACTTAGAAATGCAGAAAACCGCGTGCCAAAAAAAATCTTAGTATGGTTTGCTGGGAAATACCATAAAGAAACATATTAAAGATGAACTCTTTTCTTCAAGTAACTAGATGTAACTAGTAACATTGATAGATAAGATAGAGAGAGGATCTGATAGATTGACTATAACATTTGATGAGCTTTGGTCAGTGATTGGGAAATGTGGTTATTTGTAGGAAACTTATTGGTCAAATCATTTTACAAGAATTTCTAATTTCGCTTTAGACAAAGCCAACAATTTTGATTATAGCACAGAATTTTAAATAACAGCCTTTAACAGTATTACTATAGCGTTGTAGCATTGGTTTGTAAGAAAGTGTAGAGGTTGTGGGGAACGGCATGTTCCTGTTCCTAGAATAAAGCGGATAATATTTCAAGAAACTAAAGAAAATCTAATCCTTTGAAAAAGGCCTTTTTTCATTTTGTTAAAACAAATTATTGGTCTGTGTAACTTGGCAATCAACTGTATCCACTGCCAATCTTTAATTAAAATTAATTAGATTCAATTGCAAAGCATACCTGGCACTTTACATTAATCCTGGTTTTTTATTTAGGTTTACTTGTATTATATCTATAATTATATTTTTGGGAAGCTGAGTACTTCTACCTCCTGTTTCTAATTGCAAGACCTAAATGGCAGGTCCAAAGTTAGAAGCGAGAAATTCTATAACTGACGCAGTCTACCCTGACTGCAGGGAAAGACAAAAGAAGCAGGAGAGATGTCAGAGTCAGAAACTGTCCTCACAGATCATTTCAGAGCTACCACAAAGCCTTTTGTGTTTCCTTTAAGACAACTTGTGTTTACTTGCAAGTTTCATGAAGATCCGGAGCTCCGAAGAAATCATCATCTCTTTCTTAATGCAACAATCCTCCCCAGGTTTCTAAGTTTGAGGCATGCACCATGGCTATTTTTTTAATGGAAAAAAAAAGATGGAGAATGCCCCAATATTACCAAGATGAGCGGCGTGACCAGAGTAGTGATGCTGGAAGATGTTTTTAGACATTGAAGCTTCGGATCTTCATGGAACTTGCAAATAAGGCTGGGTATACACAAGCAAGGTTTTGGTTGGGACGAAAAATCGGATGTTGGTTGCTCGTTAGTCAGGATTGGACAAATGGATGATAGGGTATGCAGATAAATCACGACCAATCTTGCTATTCCCTATGGACCACATGATCAGCTGGGACAAACAATCTTATGGTGTGTACCAATCCTAAAAGCCTCTCAAAGGAAAATTTTTTAAAGGCAATACAAAGGGCTTTCATTGAAAAGCCCTTTGTGTTTTTATCACAGTTACCCTTTAAAATGAATACAGGGAATTCACAAACCTATGATACTCTCATGAAATGTAAACTCTCTAAGATGGAACATTGCAGCCATTTAAGACAATATGCAACTGTTTTTACTTTATTATGTGTGAGAAAAACCTGGAGTGAGTAAAAGTTGATATTTCATAGGGAAAAATTGCTACCGGTACCTCTTGTTTGGATAATTTGTTACACACACAACCTTAAATGTCATTTTTTCCCATTCTGGAAATGGGACACTTAAATAGCATGAACTTTGAGGCATTGATTTATATTTCATGCGGCCCAGCGCACTGCAGTCTTTTTGGAGTCCACTGAATTTCTCTTCTACATATTTTCAAGTGCGGCAGGGGGTCTGAGTGCACAAGCGCTCGCTTCTTCAAATGCACTGCATTTAAATGTCTATAATATATTCATACTTTCATTTACAAAAAAACATCTGTTCAGTCAGAGAGACATATCTGTATTGTTCTCCATATCAAATATTTTGTTTTTAAAGAAACAGCTGTCCAACAACATAAAACATAGTTAGCACTGAGAAGAAACAAGCTGTTCCTGATTCTTCTGGTGAATAGCAAGGTCATAGCATTTGCGCATATGTATAAGCCCCACTGTTACAGATTTCTTTGGGTGTATTTTTAGCGCAGAGACCATCTATCCAACTTCACACACTAAATGTGCTGGATAGAAGCTTTGTTAAGAAATGAAGCTGGCTTTTTTTTCTCACAAAAGCCTTTAATTAACTGGATCTAAGTAGGCAATTTCTATACATCAGCAGGAATTATCCACTTTTAAAGCCAATATAAAGATTCAGCTTTGAGCATCGTCCCCTGACACTGCAGTAAGGCAGAGGGGGGAAAAAGATATTTAAAAAAGAAGCTTCCTAATTTAGGAAGCAATTCATTGGAAAATTCACAAAAGGCTTTAAAGATTGGACATCACAGCTCAGCAGGTGCAAACAAATCTATTCCCATCTTTGTTTTAAAGATTTAATGTACTAGGTATAAATAAATAGAGCATTACGTAAGCCAAAAATTGACCCTTTCCTCTAATAAACTGATGGAACGGTTTGTAAGTGTCTCTAAATCATCGGCCAACTTGTAGCCAAACAATTCCATTGCTGGTTTACAGACATTTTGGACCACCTGGGCTAATTTAAAGGGTATACTATATCTCCACTTCTCAAACTGTACAGAGGAGTTCTTTTGAGTAGAATAAATGCCATTGCTGTCTTGCGATGCTTGAGAATTTTTTACTATCCATTCCTCTACCTGTGGAGTAATTGAAATGCCAGCAAATCTGTACATCTCTTTGGCCTTTTGAAGGGGGGACTTTGCAATATCTTCATATCGTACTAACATATATCGTCCACGTAGCCAATTTGGTTGCTTCAGGCCTAGCTCCGCAGACATACGAATATTTTCACAGTTGCCCTTTAACTTTAGCACTTCATCTTCAGGTATTGGAGAAGCACCCTCCAAAGCCCATTTTTTCCATGAATCATACTTCCCTGTAAAAGCTACCATGCGTGAAGCTAGCACAGCTCTAGGGTCTCGCACCAGTTGTATTATCCTCATATCCAAACGAGGGTCTTCAACTAAAGTGCGCAGATATTCCAGCTGGCGAATACGTACTGCTTTAATTGCGACATGATCTTTTTTTAAGCAGCCTTCCATTGCTAATGTCATATTCAGGGGGGCACACCGCTGGCTTTTGCAGTGGTATCTTTCAAAAACCTTTTTAACAATTGGTGTGCACACAGGTTCTTCACATAATGACTTGCTGGAACCCCTGCGGAACATGAATCTTGTAAGGTGGTTTTCCGGAGATGGTAAGATAAAGCTTTCCAAAATATGGAGGTCACATAAAAGAAGTTGTTGAAGGACATCTCTATACACTATAGCTGAACCCACAGCATTGGCACCCACAGATTCAAAAGAGACTGTTCGTTCAATGTGCCACAGAGGCTCGAACAAGTAGAATATATTATTCTGTTGGTTAAAGAATTCCCCCACAAATGAAGAGCCAGTACGTGTGGTAGCCATTAGAAGTATATGTCGTCGAGGAGCTTTAGATAATTTGTCGAAAAATGGCTGTTTCCCTCCATACTGTAAAGTATCATTTACTAATTTATTTCTGAATTGTGTAAAGGCTGGGTCCAATGAATTGAGAGACATAAGAGAACCATTCTCTAAATAGATAACATTCGTGCCTGTGCTGTTTGCCTCAAAGGCTGTCTGTGGGGCTTGCTTCAAATTGAGTGAGTCGGAAACCCTACAGAATGAAAATAGACAGTTTTAATATAGAGGATACAACACATTATCATATGTCAAACATTTGTATTCTTTTAAATAAAACTATTCTCATAATGACTATGAAGAGTTCAATTATTTTAGAATTCAATGAGGACACTTAAATATATTTATATATATATTGCAGATTCAAAGACAATGCAAATGTGGTTGTATACATGTTCTGTGAATGCACAAAAAAAACTTTTGTCTTTAATTGTCTCTTGTACTGTTAGTTTCCTCATATATTTATTTATTTAAAGGAACACTAAAATGTGTATATTTTTCTTTTTAGCTAAAAAGTAGAATTCCTTGCGAGGTAGGAGTGCGTACCTGTGGCTGACAACTGTCCCTCACACAGCAGTAGGAGTTGTGCCTCCTACCTCACTGAAAATCATACAATTATTCCAATAAAAACCAAGTGCCTTTTCTGATTCGCAATGGCATTTTTTAAATAATAGAAATTGCAGCAAACTGTTCCTATTGTGTGTGTTGGGTCCTTTTTTTAAGCACATGCGTACTAGATTTTTGTCCCATTTTTGTCCATTCTACACTTCAATTTCAAGTCAATTGAAATGTAAAAAAAATGGACATGTGGACACAAATGCATTAGTATTAGAGATGGACTCGAATTCGAACCCGAGCACTGAATACGCGAGTAAATGTCCATGGTATCTAGGCGTGAACTAGCTCGAAAATAGCGCAAGTGAGAGTAAAATTGATTTTTCAAAAGTCCTGGATATTCGAACATGTTCCCCAGACCATTTCCCAGGTCCCACAGCCATTTACATTAAGTTACCATTGATATTTAATTGTATTTCATTAAAACTTTTCGAACTATTTGA
The DNA here is from genome assembly GCA_019447015.1 of Hymenochirus boettgeri. Lineage (NCBI taxonomy): Eukaryota > Metazoa > Chordata > Amphibia > Anura > Pipidae > Hymenochirus > Hymenochirus boettgeri. Next base: position 79,882,573 of record CM033475.1, read on the forward strand.
CTCCCATTGACTTTAATGGGTCCGTTTTCGAACTTTTGAACTTTCCATATAGTTCGACAGTTCGAAAACGGACCAAACTTTCAAAAGTTCGGCCATCTCTAATTACTATAGAATTTTTTGTGCGAGTTTTACCCACAATCCTTATGGAAAATGGTAGTGCAAATGCAGACAAACTCACACAAAATGCAATGCATTTTTCCTGTGCGGTGCAGTGGGACCTAGCTTATTCTGTGGAGTCTTTATTAAAAGGTGTCTGTAATCTCCATACAAGTGCCCTTTATTAAAAGGAACTCCTACCTTAAATATAATAATATATAAAATATATACTATAAAAATATTCAAGGACCATGCTTCTAGCTGCAATCTATCCAAACTTACAGCAGTATTTAGGGCAGTGCTTCCAGTTTACATTGGTGTGACATCACCAACACAATTACTTTGCCCCCTCGCTGCTGGTTTTGGATGTGCCCACTTGCATCCAACAGCTGGAACCGAGTATCATCAGCTGCATCATGGGCTCCACCCCCAAATTTCTTAAAATTTTTTAAAGCAATCACAAGTCTGAAAAATATTTTTTTTTTCTCCCTAAGGTGTCCATAGGCAGTGGAAAGAATGTATGGTTCCAGCAGGTAACTAGCTTGATAAAAGATAAAACTTATGGAGGTGGCGCCTTTTACACAGAGACTCAGAAACAAATCCAACCTGGAAATGTAACTTACATGCCTTTTACTTAAGATTCACAGAAGCTAGAGACATCAACCTTGGCTTGGTTGAAAGTTATGAGATCTTTTCAATGACAAATTGTATTGAGGGCACTTGTATAGAGACAGTTACCCTTCAAAGGGTATCTATAATGAAAAATAGGTTATTTTAAATTGACCCTAACTGGAAACTATAATTCTTCCCAACCAACACTTTATCGTTTTTTTGTTGATCTGGCCCCTATTTCTTTAGATATCCAATCTAAAACTTATTATATTTCAGCTGTCAATCAAGTTCCTTGCTCTCAAAAACGATTCTTCAGTGAGTAGTTTTACTGTAGCTGGAATGGTGACACAGTTTTGACAGTTGGAATGCTGTATGCTGTGTGCAGGCTTGACAGTTGGTTTGTGGGAAAAAAAAGTCAGGTCGGATGGAAATGGGAGTGGTTAAAAGAGGGTGGGGGGACACTGCTCCTAACAAAATGTGTGCTGGATTCAAGGCATGCAGCAACACACCTCGGAGTAAGTGCTACTTACATGTATTCAATTATAGATTAAGAGGATGCAAAGTCATTTTTTCAGTATAGTGTCCCTTTAAGTAGTAGCAATGTGAACAAAGGTATTCATCTTTATGTGCAAGTCTGTAAACATTTTGCATATGAGCAAATTCCATGGATTAAAAACTAATTTTTAACACGGCAGTTTAAAAAAAAAAAACCAACAACAAAAAACCAGTCAGTTGTTAAGCTATTATTTGTCTTTTGAAGCCATTTCAAATATGTATTATGTCAGCTTATTGCAAGACTACAAGAGGAAAGCTAATGCTGTATATATAGAGTTAACAAGAAGGCACATCCAAAAGAGGTGCCAGTAACATGACATGTCCTGTAAAGGAGGAGGGAATGTGGTCTAGAAACTAACTGAAAATGTGGAGTACATTCACTGGCAGCAGCAAGTGGGAAGTAACAGCCATTCACTGAATACAGAGGACAGCAGTCCAGAAGACAATACAAGGTGACAAGATGTTACTACACTTTTATACCGGTAATATGTAAGCAGTGACATTTCTTACTTTGAGATGATCTTGCTTTCTTTCTCAATAATGACAAGAACCACCACAAATCCCAAGAACAGGGCATATTTGGCTTTCATTCTAACAGTTCTTAAAATATCTCTGTAATCCATGGGAAGATTTGGCATTATATCCATGGCAAAGAAAAATGGCTTGTTTATTTTTTCCTGGAGGGTGGAGGACTTCTTGGCCCCATTCATTCAGCTAGACCAAGGCATTGCTTAGGATTTCCTCATTCCAGGAGCCAAATGTCATTGTTTATCTGTGAGAAGAAATGGATTTATACAATTTAAACAACCAAACAACGTATAATAAAATGTACAGTGTATTTAGGCGGCAAAACTCAAAAAAGAACAAACTTAACTGCTGTCTATTCCTTAATGCTTGGAAGAAAGTGCTGTTCTGCTGCCCTGGCATAGAAGCTATTTTAAATCATGTAGGCATATGCAATTTCAAGAGACAGTACAGTATAGTGTCCCACTATAGCACAGTGCATCATCATGTTTATGGACAACACATTGCACATTAACAGTGATTACAAATAATATTAAAGCACACATAGGATAGTATAACATACAGTGACTGAAGCAATTCATTCTTTTATATATTATGGATTTACAGCCAGATGCACCAAGAGGCGCAGTGGCTGAAAGTGAAGTTAAAAGACACGCTAACCGATGTTATATCAGTTAGTGTGACTTAAACTCCATTGTTGCGGCAGCAGCGTGGCTAACGCGAAAGTTAACAGCGCAGCTGCCGCAAGCGATGGTATATGCCGAAACCGGCATTCTATTGCGGCACTTTAAACACTAGCTAATATCTGTCGTTAAAAGTGCCTGAATAGTAAAAACAGAAGAGAGCGATGCTCCGCGGCTTTTATTTGCAATTTACGTTAAATGACAGAACATGTGATGTTCACAAAAATGGTGATCACATGCATTGCAAAACGATAGTTTGTAGACAACGATGACAATGTATCATTGCAGTGTCTATGTGAGTGCAATGCGAATTTGATCCGAAAAACTGATTACCCAATGTGTTTTAATTATATTCTAATTCTCTTTAAAAAATCGCCATTGTGATAAGCCAGTGTAAGCAGAAAGAATGTATTTATGCATGTTGTAATGCCTTATCATTTCATCTAGAACAGTGACATTTCTACCAAACTATTTGTTCCCTTTCTGGGCAAGTTCTAGTTTTTCACTGGAACTTCCTCTTCTGAACAACTGAACAAATATATATATATAATATATATATATTATATATATATATATAATATCCCTTATATACATAAATATATTTATATTTATTTATTATATTATTATTATTATGGATTATATAGCGCCAACATCTTCGTAGTGCTTTACAATTACACGTATACATTCACATACATTTTTATAGGAGATTGCGTTGAGTTTTTAGGAGCTACCAATGAGGTTGGGTAAAGATATTACATAAGGAAATGTGTTATTGTATGTGTGTACTATATCACTATTACCATTTAAATGACCATCAGTAATGTATATAAAGTATAGCACTGACTTATATAGGTACAAGGCAAAATATAAAAAAACATCAACTTACTTACAGAGCTGAGATCCCTATTTGAACATGGAATGGTCAAAATGGGAGTTAAACCACACCCCTGTGTCTGCTCCATGTGAAAGGAAGTGTAATCCAAAAAAGTTTCTGTCTGCTACACGGATATGATGTGTATTTTAATGGACATGTACACCAAGGCTCCTTATATACCACTTCCAGCCTGCAGGTGGTGTCAGTGAGTATAGAGACAAAGCATCCCTGCTCTTATGGCTAGGAGGAGAGAAAGTGAATGTAGATTGTGGTGTGAGCTTGGAGAGGAATTGAATTAACACAAGATCCTGTGTTTAAGATCATGGTACACACCTGTATAAGATCCTGTGTATAAGATCCTGTGTATAAGATCCTGTGCATAAGATCCTGCCACCACCTGTTGGGAGGACAGATTATTGGACAGACAATTTATCTTATTGGATACAAACTCTGAGACAACAGATAAGTGTACAATAACTTACAAGGACACACAATATACAGGCCTGGTCAATATACAAAGTGGTGCACCATAGACAGGGACACCCCTGATTACTGCACGTTATGTGGGGAATCTGTTTATATGCACTGTCTGCTTTGTGCCAGACTACCAGAGTAACCCACTGTGCCATGCTACCCATAATCCTTCCCTAAAGCAGTGATCTGGTACAAATTGGTGGCAGCGGTGCTGGTAATACCATTTATTCTCCCTGTTTTCTCTGTATGTTTGTTCTCTGTATTAAGCTATGGAGGCTGCTACGGAAAGTATTGATTTAAATCCTCCTGTCCTTGTAACTGCAGATGAAATTCCCCAATTACACTCCGTAGCTCTACCAGGCCCAATTGCCAAACCTATTTTTAAACCTGATCCATTTGATGGGGTAACTAGGGAGTGGACTGATTGTAATACTGAAATATAAAGCAGTTATCAGTAATTAAAAATTGCTCTGAAGCATTTTTTTCCAATTAGATCTGTATAAAAGAGTATATAAAGGATAAATCCTCAAGTTCCTTGCTCTCAAAAACGATTCTTCAGTGAGTAGTTTTACTGTAGCTGGAATGGTGTGACACAGTTTTGACAGTTGGAATGCTGTATGCTGTGTGCAGGCTTGACAGTTGGTTTGTGGGAAAAAAAAGTCAGGTCGGATGGAAATGGGAGTGGTTAAAAGAGGGTGGGGGGACAATGTCCTAACAAAATGTGTGCTGGATTCAAGGCATGCAGCAACACACCTCGAGAGTAAGTGCTACTAACATGTATTCAATTATAGATTAAGAGGATGCAAAGTCATTTTTTCAGTATAGTGTCCCTTTAAGTAGTAGCAATGTGAAACAAAGGTATTCATCTTTATGTGCAAGTCTGTAAAATTTGCATATGAGCAAATTCCATGGATTAAAAAACTAATTTTTAACACGGCAGTTTAAAAAAAAAAAAAAACAACAACAAAAAAACCAGTCAGTTGTTAAGCTATTATTGTCTTTTGAAGCCATTTCAAATATGTATATGTCAGCTTATGCAGACATACAAGAGGAAAGCTAATGCTGTATATATAGAGTTAACAAGAAGGCACATCCAAAAGAGGTGCCAGTAACATGACATGTCCTGTAAAGGAGGAGGGAATGTGGTCTAGAAAACTAACAAAATGTGGAGTACATTCACTGGCAGCAGAGAGTGGAAGTAACAGCCATTCAATGAATACAGAGGACAGCAGTCCAGAAGACAATACAAGGTGACAAGATGTTACTACACTTTATTACCGGTAATATGTAAGCAGTGACATTTCTTACTTTGAGATGATCTGCTTTCTTCTCAATAATGACAAGAACCACCACAATCCCAAGAACAGGGCATATTTGGCTTTCATTCTAACAGTTCTTAAAATATCTCTGTAATCCATGGGAAGATTGGCATTATATCCTGGCAAGAAAATGGCTTGTTTATTTTTTCCTGGAGGGTGGGAGGACTTCTTGGCCCCATTCATTCAGCTAGACCAAGGCATTGCTTAGGATTTCCTCATTCCAGGAGCCAAATGTCATTGTTTATCTGTGAGAAGAAATGGATATATACAATTTAAACAACCCAAACAACGTATATAAAATGTACAGTGTATTTAGGCGGCAAAACTCAAAAAAGAACAAACTTAACTTGCTGTCTATTCCTTAATGCTTGGAAGAAAGTGCTGTTTCTGCTGCCCTGGCATAGAAGCTATTTAAATCATGTAGGCATATGCAATTTCAAGAGACAGTACAGTATAGTGTCCCACTATAGCACAGTGCATCATCATGTTTATGGACAACACATTGCACCAAACAGTGATTACAAAATAATATTAAAGCCACATAGGATAGTATAACATACAGTGACTGAAGCAATTCATCTTTTATATATTATGGATTACAGCCAGATGCACCAAGAGGCGCAGTGGCTGAAAGTGAAGTTAAAAGACACGCTAACTGATGTTATATCAGTTAGTGTGACTTAACTCCTTTGTTGCGGCAGCAGCGTGGCTAACGCGAAAGTTAACAGCGCAGCTGCGCAAGCGATGGTAATGGAAACCGGATTCTATTGCTGCACTTTAAACACTAGCTAATATCTGTCGTTAAAGTGCCTGAATAGTAAAAACAGAAGAGAGGATGCTCCGCGGCTTTTATTGCATTAAGTTAAATGACAGAACATGTGATGTTCACCAAAATGGTGATCACATGTATTGTCAAAACGATAGTTTGTAGACACGATAGACAATGAATTGCAGTGTCTATGTGATGTGCAATGCGAATTGATCCGAAAAACTGATTTACCCATGTGTTTTAATTAATTCTAATTCTCTTTAAAAAATCTGCCATGTCATAAGCCAGTGTAAGCAGAAAGAATGTATTTATGCATGTTGTTAATGCCTTTCATTTTTCATCTAGAACAGTGACATTTCTACCAAACTATTATTCCCTTTCTGGGAAGTTCTAGTTTTTACACTGAACTTCCTCTTCCTGAACAACTGAACAAAATATATATATATATATATATATATATATAATATATATATATATATATATATATATATCCCTTATATTACATAAATATATTATATTTTATTTATTGATTATTATTATTATGGATTTATATAGCGCCAACATCTTCCGTATTAATTAATTATATTCTAATCTCTTTAAAAAATCTGCCATGTCATAAGCCAGTGTAAGCAGAAAGATGTATTTATGCATGTTGTAATGCCTTCATTTTCATCTAGAACAGTGACATTTCTACCAAACTATTTGTTCCCTTTCTGGGGCAAGTTCTAGTTTTTACACTGGAACTTCCTTTCCTGAACAACTGAAAAAATATATATATATATTATATATAATATATATATATATCCCTTATATACATAATATATTATATTTTATTATTATTATTATTATGGATTATATAGCGCCAACATCTTCCGTAGGCTTTACAATTACACGTATACATTCACATCACATTTTTATAGGAGATGCGTTAGTTTTTAGGAGCTACCAATGAGGTGGGGGTTATAAGATATTACATATAGGAAATGTGTATTTGATGTGTACTATATCACTATTACCATTTAAATGACCATCAGTAAATGTATATAAAGTATAGCACTGACTTATATTAGGTACAAGGCAAAATATACAAAAATACATAAACTTACTACAGAGCTGAGATCTATTTGAACATGGAATGGTCAAAATGGGAGTTTAAACCACACCCCTGTGTTGCTCCATGTGAAAGGAAGTGTAATCCCAAAAAAGTTTCTGTCTGCTACACGGATTGATGTGTATTGTAATGGACATATACACCAAGGCTCCTTATATACCACTTCCAGCCTGCAGGTGGGTGTCAGTGAGTATAAGAGACAAACATCCCTGCTCTCTATGGTAGGAGGAGAGGAAAGTGAATGTAGATTGTGTGTGAGCTTTGGAGAGATATGAATGTAACACAAGATCCTGTGTTAAGATCATGTTACCACCTGTATAAGATCCTGTGTATAAGATCTGTGTATAAGATCCTGTGTATAAGATCCTGTGCATAAGATCTGCCACACCTGTTGGGAGGACAGATTATTGGACAGACAATTTATCTTATTGGATACAAACTCTGAGACAACAGATAAGTGTACAATAACTTACAAGGACACACATATACAGGCCTGGTCAATATACAAAGTGGTGCACCATAGACAGGGACACCCCTGATTATGCACGTTATGTGGGGAATCTGTTTATATGCACTGTCTGCTTTGTGCCAGACTACCAGAGTAACCCACTGTGCCATGCTACCCATAATCCTTCCTAAAGCAGTGATCTGGTACAAATTGGTGGCAGCGGTGCTGGTAATCCATTTATTCTCCCTGTTTTCTCTGTATGTTTGTTCTCTGTATTAAGCTATGGAGGTGCTACGGAAAGTATTGATTAAATCCTCTGTCCTTGTAACTGCAGATGAAATTCCCAATTACACTCCGTAGCTCTACCAGGCCCAATTGCCAAACCTATTTTTAAACCTGATCCATTTGAGGGGTAACTAGGGAGTGGACTGATTGTAATACTGAAATAAAAGCAGTATCAGTAATTAAAAATTGCTCTGAAGCATTTTTTCCAATTAGATCTGTATAAAAGAGTATATAAAGGATAAATCCATTTATTATGTAAACTGGGATAAGAAATGTTTGTTTATACGTTAGATTATTAGGGCAATGCTATTATATATAAAATGATGCTGTGAGGTACTTTCTGTTATAATATATATGAGGTACAATAACTACACACATAATTTCCATTGTGCACCAACAGGCACACTTTTGCTAGTATATATTTATTATTTATATTTTTAAAGAAATGCAGAGAACAAAAAACATGTCAGATAAAAATAAGCATGTTTTAAAATAGTAACACAAACTTCCTTATCCTTTTGCTTAGATCCGCTATCTAAAGTATGAAAGGAAGTTCCAATAAACAAAGTGAAGATTAAGCTGAAATGCAGCAATAATATGATATATAAAATGTAGAAGCTATTTAAATTGGATGTGCAGTAATATCTGTTTTGTTTGTATGTATGATTTAGGTCATTAGTTGTTGATGTCTTGTTTTCAGAGCAGCTTGATGAAAGAAGTAAATGTAATGTTATTTTATTGTTATTGTAGTTATCCATCCTGCCAGATTACTAAACAAGTTGGCATTTGGACAGTTAATGGGCACCAATAACTAACAGTTTTAGGCTGGGTACACACGGCCGACTATTTGTCCCGCAAGCATTCGGACGGGACAAATGTCCATCGTTAGCGGCAAATTTGGCCGGACATTTGCGCACGATGATCTGAATTTTCCACCGCGTCCGGCCGCCCCACACCAGCTGAATTTTTGGCCGACAGACTAAAAGTGCCGTGAATCGGTCAGTCGCCTGATAATATTGGCTGGTGAGTACCCGACTTAGGGCCAGACAATATTTCGGTTGAATTGGTTGGGTATTGATGGTGATTTAGGACATGACAATGGTTTCTAACTAATTTTAAGCAAAAATATTCAGTAGGCGTGCCAAAGTTAATTTTTAATAACAGAATATTGAGAGTTACATTATATCCATCGGATCATCTACTAAATCACATTATTCTCTGCAACATGTACAAAGAAAAACAAACCAACAAACCTTAAATATCCTACTTTAACATAGCCTTATACTTCTTTGTGCTCACACCTTTGCCCGTAAAATACGTGGGTACATTATCTGCTTATGTTATGAGACTAGTGCAAACAGCTCCAAGTGAAGCGTTAGTATAAAATCAGATACACATAGGTAAGCATGCTAAACAATTTGGAAAAATGGCTAGAAAAAATTACATATTACTGTACAAAACCAAATGATATAAGGACGGATCATACATTTGGGGCATTCACATCACTAATTAAAGCTAAAATGTGCTGCTTTTTATAGAATCAAAGGGAAACTAAATAAACATACCAGTTCCAAAGCACTTTAAAGGATAAGTGCACTGTAAAATCAAGTTATGTTCATTTGGAAGCTGCAGCTTTAAAATACTGTTGCCATATTTTTTTACCTATGCCCCTCCAGAGCCTATGTTTGTGTCTTGAAAGTTGCTGACATCTTGTTACTGGTTTGCATGAATGTTAAGCTCCGCCCCTCTGACATTTTCCTCTGCTTTTCCTGCTTAAGCCTCAAATAGTAATGCCTGTGAGTTCCATGCACTCTCCTGCTTGAGCCTCAAACAGTATGCTGTGGGTCTGTGCACTCTCCTGCCTGAGGTTCAAGCACGAGAGTGCACAGAACTTACAGGCATTACTGTTGAGGCTAAAGCAGGAGGAGTGCACGGAACTTACAGGCATTACTGTTTGAGACTCAAGCAGGGAGTGCACAGAACTCTCAGGCATTACTGTTTGAGGCTAAGCAGGAGAGAGTGCACGGAAACTCACAGGCATTACTGTTTGAGGCTCAAGCAGGAGCGAGTGCACGGAACTCACAGCATATGTTTGAGGCTCAGCAGGAAGAGTGAAGGAACTCACAGGCATTACTGTTTGAGGCTCAAGCAGGAGAGAGTGCACGGAACTCACAGGCATTACTGTTTGAGGCTCAAGCAGGAGAGAGTGCACAGAACTCACAGGATTACTGTTGAGGCTCAAGCAGGAGAGTGAAAGGAACTCACAGGCATTACTGTTTGAGGCTCAAGCCTGAGAGAGTGCACGGAACTCACAGGCATTACTGTTTGAGGCTAAAGCAGGAGAGTGCACCGAACTTACAAGCATTACTGTTTGAGGTCAAGCAGGAGAGTGCACAGAACTCTCAGGCATTACTTTTTGAGGCTTAAAGCAGGAGAGGTGCACGGAAAATCACCGGCATTACTGTTTGAGGCTCAAGCAGGACAGAGTGCAGGAACTCACAGGCATTACTGTTGAGGCTCAAGCAGGAGAGAGTGCACGGAACTCACAGGCATTACTGTTTGAGGTCAAGCAGGAGAGATGGCACGGAACTCACAGGCATTACTGTTTGAGGCTCAAGCAGAGAGAGTGCACGACTCACAGGCATTACTGTTTGAGGCTCAGCAGGAGAGAGAGTGCACGGAACTCACAGGCATTACTGTTTGAGGCTCAGCAGGAGAGAGCAGAGGAACGGAACTCACAGGCATTACTGTTTGAGGCTCAAGCAGGAGAGAGTGCACGGAACTCACAGGCATTACTGTTTGAGGCTCAAGCATGAGAGAGTGCACGGAAACACAGGCATTACTGTTGAGCTAAGCAGGAGAGGGCACGGAACTCACAGGCATTACTGTTTGAGGCTCAAGCAGGAGAGAGTGCACGGAACTCAAGGCATTACTGTTTGAGGCTCAAGCAGGAGAGTGCACGGGAACTCACAGGCATTACTGTTTGAGGCTCAAGCAGGAGAGTGCATGGAACTCACAGGCATACTGTTTGAGCTCAAGCAGGAGAGTGCATGGCGGAACTCACAGGCATTACTGTTTGAGGCTCAAGCAGGAGAGTGCACAGAACTCACAGGCATTACTGTTTGAGGCTCAAGCAGGAGAGTGTACGGAACTTACAGGCATTACTGTTTGAGGCTCAAGCAGGAGAGTGCACCGAACTCACAGACATTACTGTTTGAGGCTGGAGCAGTAGAGTGCACCGAACTCACAGGCATTACTGTTTAAGGCTCAAGCAGGAGAGTGCACGGAACTCACAGGCATTATTGTTTGAGGCTCAAGCAGGAGAGTGCACGGAACTTACAGGCATTATTGTTTGAAGCTCAAGCAGGAGAGTGCACGGAACTCACAGGCATTATTGTTTGAGGCTCAAGCAGGAGAGTGCACGGAACTCACAGGCATTACTGTTTGAGGCTCAAGCAGGAGAGTGCACGGAACTCAACCGGAACATCTCAAGCAGGAGAAAGCAGAAGAAATCTCAGAGGGGCGGAGCTTAACATTCAGCAAACCAGTAACAACTTGTCAGCAACTTTCAAGGTACAAAGCTAGGCTCTGGAGGGGCATAGGTAAAAAAATATGGCAACAGTATTTTTAGAGCTGCAGCTTCCAAATAAACATAACTAGATTTTACAGTGCACTTATCCTTTAACAGTGAATTTCCATGATTACAAAGTTGTCCAGTTGGGGGGGGTCACTATTTTTTATGGTAGGTAAACCAAACTTAGGGAATGTTTTAAATACCTTACTGTATAGGAAATATAAGTTTTACGCTGATGAATGACATTAGACAATCTATGTAGCTTGAAATTGTCCCAGTTGTTTATAGTATTAATATTTGTAACATAAATTTGCAACATAATAAAAACAAAACAATGACATTGAAAACGTCCCATCATCAATAGAGCTGCAAAGCTTTATTAAAAATAATCTGCACATTACACTGTGAGTTAGTTAGGGTTTAATTTTCTGGCAAACTATACCTCTTCAACCTCAGAATAAAAGTACCCAGGATGTGGACCTACAAGTCTAGGTTCATTCCCAGGATGTCCCACCTTCTTGTGGAACCAACATAAAGGATTGTATTTAACCTGTTATATCTATGGCAAGGGATGAAATGTTAGACACTACATTTTAAGGTGCATTGGCTTTCTAGCTCCTGGGATTTGTCCAGCCTTGTTTTATGAATCCCTTGCTGTTAATCAGTAAGTAATGCATAATCTGTTTGGCATGACTAATTATTTCGTGATTTTAGTGTTAGACATCTATTATGGGCACCCTAGCATTAATTATTTATCATTGACCCTTTAATTAGCTGTTATACATAGATTTGCTTTGTATGCTATTTTACAACTGTCCCTAAGCTAAGCTTACCAATTGAACTTGACAAGTGTGTGTTAAACGAAGATAAGTAACCCAGATCTATATTTAGAAAAAACATTTAGCATAAATAATTGCCACTGAGCTGCTTCCAAATGTCACATTAAATGTTTTACCCAACAAAAACCTATATACAGTAAATGCTAACTTTGGTTGCATCAGGTGTAGCCAGTAAAAAGAGACTTTGGGGACAATTTACTCAGTGGCACTGGTCAAAGTTAACGTCGCGCTTAACCGGTTTGCTACTGGTCAGCATGACTTTAATTCCACTTTCGTGCCGGATGCATGGGTTACGCAAAAACACCCACACATCCAATGCTCGCAATTCAATATTGCGTTTGTGCTACTTTTAGCGCTGGATTTTAATGCCAGCTAATACCCCGAGCAATAGCGGCTCTGTTTGAAAATATTTGGAAAAGACTTTTTGATGCCAAATTGTACCTTTTTTGTGTATATATTTCATATTTATATTGGCGTATTGTATCCTTTTTGCAATTCCCGCAACTTAGGGGCATATTTATAAAGAAACTATAATAGCGCAAAAAAATTACCGCTGCACATCGCGGCCGCGAAAATAGCGCTATCGCCGTATTTATAACGGCGAGCGCTATTCCCGCGATACCTATCGCGGCCGCGATGTGCTGCGGTAATTTGAAGCCCCTTCCCGACGCCGCTCCTAAGGGGGCGGGGCATACGCCCACCCCGCCCACACACCCCGCGGCGGCGACCACCCGCCGCCGCTTCCCAGCAGCCCCTCCCAACCCGTTCCCCGCTCGCGGCAATCTCGGAACGGGAGGCTAGGAGGGGCTGCCGGGAAGGGGCCGCAGCAGGTGGTCGCGACCACCCGCCGCGCACCCCCTCCCCGGCAACCCCTCCAAGCCCCCCGCCCCGGCCGCTCCCGGGGAGGGGAAGGGAGGGAGCCGCTGAACCGGGACCCCCCCTCCCCGGCCCTTATAAGGGCCCTTGCGGCACTGACAAGCAGCTCGAACCGGGACCCCCCCTCCCCGGCCCTTATAAGGGCCCTTGAGGCACTGACAAGTGCCTTTGGCGGGGGTCCCGCACTCAAACCGGGACCCCCAGTGCGGCTCTTAAAAGAGCCCTTGGGCGCGTCTTCTTTCTTCCAGTCCCGCGACACCAGCTCCGCCGAGGCCGCCGACCCCCCGAGAGGTACCCCTGCGGCCGCCAGGGGTACCCCCGGCGGGCGCCGGCGACCTCAACGAGGCCGATGTCGCCGGCGTCTTGATCCGATGTGACGTCTTCGGGCTGGCGACACCAACCCCACTCAGGTCGCCGATGCCAGGCAGACTCACTGCGGCCGCCAGTGAGCCTGCTTGCACCGCCGGCCTCAGCGAGCCGATGTGTGCCAGCCCTTCTTTCTTCTTTCTTCAGCCATCTACTGCGATGGCATCTGAGTTCCGCGGCAAAGCTCCTCTTTATATAGGTTTGCAGAAATCCATAATCCGTTTCTGATTGGTCAATTTTTTAATACTTGCTTTACATTAACCAATCAGATTTCTGAAAGTTCTGAAAGGGCCCTTAACAGGGCCGGAGGGTCCTGTTTCGAGCTGCGGGACCCCTAAGCGCCAAAGGGCTCTTGTTAGAGCCGCAAAGGCACTTGTAAGTGCCGAAAGCCCTATAGGCGCGGGAGGGGGGTCCCGGTTCGAGCTGCGGGACCCCTTAAGCCCCAAAAGGCTCTTGTCAGAGCCGCAAGGGCACTTGTAAGTGCCGCAAAGGCCCCTACAAGGGCCGGGGAGGGGGGGTCCCGGTTCGAGCTGCGACCACCCCCGCGGGTTGCCTGCCCATCCCCCGCCGCGGAGGTTAGTATCGCGCCGCGGGAGTTTAGTATCGGCTGACTTCGCCACCTTCAAGGTGGCAAAGTAAAACAGCCGATACTAGCCGAGCGAACCCAGTACCGCCGCCGCTTTATAAATAGAAGCGGCGGTAACAGGTAAGTATCGCCGCAAAGGTTAACGCTTCGTTAACTTTTCGCGGCCGTTTTCGGACTTTTATAAATCGCGGTAAACACGATTTATGCGTTAATGTCCGCAAAACGGCCGCGAAAATTAACGAACCTTATTAAATATGCCCCTTAGTAGTGAAACAAATGTGAAACAATCCCTATAGAGCCTTTGGAATATGAGACTAACGTTGAAAATGGTGCTAATTTTGACCCATCCAATCAGATGTTAGCTTTCAAATGGAACCTAACATCTGATAGATTGGGGCTAAATTAGCACCATTTTTAATTATAAGAACCTTTATAACATCGCCCTGTAATTATAAGCAGGCCAAATTCTTAGAAATAGTTGACCAAATAATGGACATCCACAAACAGAGCCTCCACGCTTGTTCCTTCATTTGTGTGACTTGGAGATTTAAAGACAGGCAGCAGAATCATGACATATTACCACAATTGAGCAGAGGGAGGAGGCAGATATCTTTGCCAGAATGAAATAGAACTTATCATTAAATATCTGGTTACAAATGTATGTAATAAACTGGTAGAAATAGCAGTTGAGGTTGTGGCTGATAACTGACAAGACACCAGTTTTGTGTTTTAAGGGTGGACCTTTAAGCTTAAGCTTTGAAAATATGACATTTTTCCCTCTTGTATTTTTAACTATTGTTACCCTTTAAGTGCCTTACTAACATTTACTATACTGATTTAAAACAACATGACAAAAAACATCTCTTTTGAAAATGTCAGTTCATTACTATGTTTTTAACAAAAGGAGCTCATTCCAGTGAAACCACATTGATATTTAGAAAACTTTACATTTCATGCAGTTGGTTTATAGTTAATCCCTTGTCAAGATTTTCCAAGAACGTTAGACATACAGTTCTGATTGATTCAAGACAAATATAATGACAAAAATCCATCAAAACTAACCACTGAAAAAGGTGACTTAAAAAGAAAAAAGTGCAAGTAGAAGCACAAGTCCATTCCTCTTCTACTAGATGCGGACTAAAGCATGTTATTTTATTTCTCTTCCCAGAGAGTACATGGATATATACGGTCACTTTATCTCGTTTTATCGAGAAGATCTCACATCTATCACACTATGCTTGGGTAACAAGCTTTTTAAAAGTAGAATGAAAGTCAAATAATTTATTAAGTTCAGGTGATCCATGCTATTATCTGCTAAACATTTTCATTTATGAAAACTGACAAATGCTTCAAAATTATTCTACTTATATATGCTTCCTTTCCTCCTGTTTCCTATGGTTCTTTGCTGGTGGTGATGTAAACCCCATTAATTTAGCTCGAAGGGAGGTGTTACTAGACACAGAGGAGCTTGGGAACAGAAAGAGGGATAACATCAATTGTTGGTTCAATTATTCCTTTCAGAATTTTGTTTGCTAAAGAGTTATCTTTTTTCAATAGATAGGTTGAAGTTACAAATACTAAAAATTAGTTATAGTTTGCATGTTATTTTCTAGTATTGAAGATGTTATTATAGTAGTAGTGGTATTTGAGGTTGAATAAAAACATACTTCCATCTAGTCCAACCTACTCGGCCATACCCACTGCCTTCCTAACTGTCTGACATGTTCTATTGGTAACAATAATCCCAAATAGTTAATGTATGGCTCTTAATGTATTTAACATATATCATATCCTCATGCAATGCTTTTTCTATGTGTGCATAATTGTAACTTATCCATATTCAAGTTCCCCAGTCCCCTAATTGCCCTTCTCTGAACTGTTCTTATTTCAAAAAGGCCTTTTTGTACACAGGATTCAAAAATGGAACTGCATATTGACATGAACTTAGAAAAGATAATCAATGCACATTCCTAGGCCCCATACAATATCAATTAGCTGCCACACGCAGAGTATAAAACATGCCAGTGTATTTAGTATACATTACTGTGATCACATGAATGAAATCACATTCCTGTATTAAAGATAGTCCGGAAGCACACAGGAGGCCTGTCAGAAACAGTTTTCTTCATGCTGTCGTGCCTCACAGAAACAATATTGTGAGGTTCAAATTTTAAAGCCTTTCATTTTAAAAAACTTTTTCCTTTCATTTTTAAAAACTTTTTTGGGGGCAAATCAGTGTAAAACCCCCATACTTCCTGATGTATTATTGGGTTAAAGTGAGTTTTAACATTAATTTTGGGGTGGCAGTACCATTTCCAAAACTTTTTGGGAATAGCGCAGTGCAGCCTATGCAATATAGGCTACGAAGAGAGGTGTAAACCCTTGGCTTTAATCGCAGGTCATGGAAATTCATAAAAATACCTTTATCCAACAGAAGAGTTTAGGTGCATAATGTATCCCATAAAATACTGATTACAATTTCTAATTGCGTTATTTTGAGACTGCTTGTGTAAAATACTAGAACAGTTGATAAGAAGACATGCTATCATTATTTACCCTAAAGCTGGGTACACACATTCCTGTTAAAAGGGCCAATCCCGACGGTAAAGTGTGTACAGCCGAAATGCATTGCAACTTTTGTTTTGGACTGAAAATTTCCCTTGTTTGCAGTTGGCTCCTTGTCCTTATGTATAGTCGTCCGCAATTGTAGGTTGTGTGGCAGTCAGGAACATTTCCCCTATATTTTATATAGTATATTATGTATATTATAATCAGGTTTTATAATATTAGTCACTATCTTATTTATATCACTAACTTAAGCACTTTTGTCACTTAGTTATATGCCTTTAAGGGCTTACTTGGCCCTTTAAAAGTTTGATACCGGTATACTAAAATGTGAGCACTGTCACTTTAACTGCTTTTATGATGTCATGTATAGGTGTGGCTATTTTCTCAGTACCCTATCACTAATCACCTTGGGGTATTTAAGTATATGCAATTGCACTGTTTTTTTGAGCTTGATAAAGGCCGATAAACAAAGGCCGAAACGTTGCTACTGTTGCACTTTGTACTATGTATAAATAAATAAGCACTTTATTACAAGTCCTGTGGAGTGCTGATATTTTCTGCTATTTGTATACATTATATAGGGAATACAATCGTGACTGTGAGTACTCCCACCTTTCAAAAATGACAGATAAAATTTTGAAGATTCTGTCTGTCATCTTTGACAGGGATTGTTACAGTGTGTAAACACCATTACTGTGGCGTAATAACGAGGCCCCATAATTCTTTCACATCAAGAAAGTTTTATGAAATCTACCACCAAAGAGAAACATTTAGGACATAAATGGTGCATCTGTATATTTCTGTTTTTCCAAAACATGTTCATAGTACAAAGCCAGTGCAAACAGCTGAGCATTCAAAGAAATGGTATTGTTTGTTTAAATGATGTGCTACTTCCTTCAATTCTCTGTTCTTCCTATTACTTTAATGTTAAGCCATTTGAATGTAACTAAGAGACTTTGTGTCAGACACACAATCATTAAATGGCACACCTATGGAAACGCTGCAGCACAGCTACACTTTCAGGAATAGGGAACATAATTTAGGTCTCCAATTAGGGCATCTTCTTATCTCTGAGTACTGATTGAACAAATGCTGCTGTCTATTTTAAATTTGATAAAAGGATGTCAGCAAAAAATACCAATAGACACCAGACACAGACTTTTCCAAATGTGAGATAATGCTAAACCTACACATGTAAAAAAAAAAAATCATTGGAGTTAAAGTGTCAAATTATTCTAAAATGGAATGCAAGTTAGATAAATGCTTTCTCTCTATCTTAAAGGGTCACTATACTCACTGAAACAACTTTACATTATCTGAAACTACAATTTGAGATAAGTAAAATGGTGGTACTCACCTATTTATCTGTGCTTGCTTTGTCATTAAATTATTAATGTTTAGTGAGTGCTCCTAACTCCCCCCACTTCCCTTACTCACTGCCTTCTTGTAGTGTCTGTGACACTTATAAGTTATGCACAGCCTCAACCTCTCCCTCCTGTTCTTTTCTCTGCTGATTCTCTTAAATGTTGCAGAAAGTGTACTGGCAGGCAGGCAAAGAGTTCAGGCATGGGGCACATATTATAATTTCTGTTTTTGGAGTGACAGGTCTTTCCCTGTAAATGCTGTGATTTTGGAAAATTGGGATCTTGCAATATAAGGATACACTTAAATTAAAAAAATGATTTTGGAAAATTGGGATCTTGCAATATAAGGATACCCTTTAAGTAAACAACTGTTAAAAATATGCAAAACATTTTGTTGTTCTCTTCCTGAAGGAAGAATTTTAAATTAAAAAGATGTTCAGGCTAAAATATATCCCCCCCTTCATTTAGTGTCAACACCATAGTAATACCCATGTAAAATAAGTAAGTTACCACTTCCATAGCATAGGGGAATACATGGTAGGACAGCTCCTCTTTTTTACCCTTTGTGAAGGAAACTGAGCATACATAATTCAGGTGGTGGCGAATAACAGATAAGAAGTCCCTGGAGTAAAGGGCCTGACTTTATACAGGTGAAATTCTGTCATAAAATAAAAGCAAGTACATACCTTAATCAGAAGTTTCTGGTCTACAAGCATGAGAAAATGTTTTAGCTCCTTCACGTGTGAACATTCTAAGGGTTTGAAAACTTGTCAAACTGCAAGACTGATTATTATTTAGCCTAAAAATGTAATATATCCTGTTTTTTCCTCTAAAGTTGCTTTTCAACTTTAACATCATGCACTAAGTGAATTGATTTCTGTAAAACAAAATACCTATAAAATATACATCCTGAAGGGGTGAGAAAATCAGTCTGATGATTGGAGGGTGCTATTATGAAATGCAATGACTTCAAAAGGAAATTATGTTTGTTTTGATTGGACCTTGTACAAGTGTTTTAATAAGTGCACTCCAGTGGGGGGAAAACTTGAGAATATTGAATCTGCAGAAATGTACACATTTCACAGACTTCTTAATAAAGGCGCTCAAGGGTGGTAAATGACAGATGAACAGCCAGTAATCTGATAATCGCCTCTTCGTGGCATTCATGTCTGTGACATTCGTTGATATGTCAGGATGGATCACCACCAACGCTTATGCAATAGGCCACACACATATGATTGCCACTCAAAGTGAACATTTGTTGGACATGCATTTGCTGCTTGCTACATGTGTGTATGTACAGAAGGCCAGAAAAATCAATATTAAGTCCTAAAGCACTATACATTAACTCACTTCAAGGGGAACTGTGGTCCAAAAATGACTTTAGGTAAATTGAGGTAAATTGATGTAATTGCTCACCTGGGAATTTTTGCAATTTATTTCCATTGTTTATTTTGCATAGTTTTGAAGATATTTACATTTTTGTGTGTGATATGGCAGCAGCATCACCAGGTCCCCTGCACTTCCTAGCAAGGCAAAGAGTAGAGGAGCACACTACTTAAGTGAATATTTCTTTATTTGTGCAAAAACAACAGCATACAACGTTTCGGGACTCTAGGCCCCTTCCTGCTTCCTGCTCTGAAACTGTCAGTCAATCTGTCCCACTCGCTATTGTCTAAGCCCCACCCACTCGTGAATGTCTAAGCCCCACCCGCTGGTGTCTAAGCCCCGCCCACTCTCGGGTGTCTAATCCCCACCCACTCACCGTACCGTGGGTTACTCAGACCCCCCTTACCTTCTCTGTCAGGACTTCACACAGCAGAGAGGAGGAGGGGCTGTGCTCGCCAACGGCACTGTGTAGGAGAAGCCTCAGGAATGTCACATGTCCGCCTCCCACCCATTAACTTTCTGGTCAGTCATTTCTGTATATCCTGGCCTTTGTGGAGCAGGTAGAGAGGTGGTTGATGGCTCGTTTTAAAGGTAAGAAACTGGCCTTTCATTTTAACTTAACTTGTTTGGAGACCACAGTTCCCCTTTAAGGGCCAGAGAAATGTCATCAGATGTTGCCTAACTATAATAAATTCCATTTCAGAAACACAATAGGTTTTATTGATCAATGTGTATTGGACCTTTAACATGCACTCGAGGCCCTGGTCTGCAGCAGTCAACCGATTTTGGCTATTGCTTTTACCTTTGATAAGAGAACAAAGAAAACTAGGAAGGGCAGAAATTATCCAAAATGCACCTTGCCAAACATTTTAGCTAATGGGGACAAATCTGGATGGCAGTCAATTACTGCCAAATGAATAAACCAGTTATTGTGGGTTTTTTCTTTTTTTCTGGTCTCTAATGAAGGTTGAGTCTGTGGAATGTGCAGACCTGGTGTCCACATCTGGTATACCAGATTTTAATGAAGATTTTGTGTTTGACAAATACAGCATGCATTTTTAATACACTATTGTCTGCATTCCTCTGGAAACAGAGCAGAGTTCTATCTCTACATTCTCTCTTTTAAGTTATTGCATGACAGTATTTAGTATATTTATTTTCCTGATATATAGTACAGGAACTGTTTTTTAAAACAATGTATAACATGCCTTTCTAATTAATTCACAATGATTCATCTGTGTATATTAATAGCATCCTTCCCACCACAGGCCCTGTAGTTACTTTTACTCTCCTTTCCCCATCAACTTTGCAAAGGAAGATACAAAAAAGCGTGCAGATCTAACACTATGGTATAGAGACATTAAAACACATGTCCACCCCTAACAGTTACTTTTAATAACAGGTCAAGTCTTCCCCCAGGCACAAATTTACCTTTACCAAAACTGCTTTTATCATCTAATTACACAGCCCAATTTCTCAACGCGGCCAACACTGACTTCCTTTTGTGGAGCTGCAGAGAAGGCATTTACTTAAAAGTAAGGGTGGGTGGTCATGCCCTTTAAGTGATTGGAGTGCACACAGGGGTAATGCTGTCCATACATTAGGAAACTTATGCTGCCCATATATCAAAAACATGTTAGGTAAAGTTCAATTTTGAAACTGAGTGTTCTCTGCTTAGAAATTTAGGGGTCCAAACATGCAACAATCCCAACTGGACAATTTGGTATCATATGATCATATTGTTAAAATTTCTAGTGTGTCGGATAAGAAAAAAATAGGTCCGCTCTAAAAAGCCTGACAATCGAAAGGCATTGTGATATCCTGTTGCTGAATAGGGATTGTTGTGTGTATGAGGTCCTTTACTTAAAATTATTTTAATCAACTGTATCTTAAGTATAGGGAAAACATATGTTAAGCCTGAACTTTATTGCTGACAGTATGGTTTAGAGAAACCGCTCTTATCATACTTACTGGCTTATGTTTCAAGAATGTTTATAAACAAGTGAAATCACTGTTTATTTTATTCCCAAACTAATACATTATATTGAGCAGCTGAAAATGTATGTATGTTGGTTTCAGATTAAAAAAAATGTTTCATTACTAGTCTATGAACATCACCAGGAGATGCAGAAAGATGTACTTTAACAACAGCTGGTGGACACAGATAGGAGATCCCTTAACTGTAATAAACAGACTTAAAGAACTGGGAACAACACTAAACCAGGTTATGAAAGGCTCCTTGTTTAAAAGGAAAATAATATGAAAGGTCAGGTGTAGCGCTGTTCTTTTCATGAAACTGCACCTGCAAAACTAAGAAATATAACCCAGTGAAAATAAGGATACTATTCAGAATAGCTGAGATTTCTGCCAGGTTTCATTATAAAAATCTTCATTTTGATTTAGAATCGATCCAATGAATGCACAAACAGTTGTTTAATTTACTTGTGCTTGTTGTACTTACTGATGCATTAACCAATGCCAGATGCTAAATAATGCCAATAAAATGTCAGCATGTTCAAAGCCAGAAACACATTTAGTTGTGTGATGCAATTCAGAAATTTGCAGGGAGATTCAATATCATAGAAGTAACTGCAAAACCCAGGTAATATCGGGCTAATGCCGGTTGTGGGGGCTGTGCCATTTGCATGTTTTTGAAAATAGTGCTGCACTCCCAATACAACATCCAGGTATCTCACCTCTCCCGGATTGTCCGGGAGTCTCACTCATTCTGGGGTGTCTCCCACACTCCCGTGAGACAACCTCAGACTCCCGTGACTGAGAGGAGACTCTTATCTCCTCCTCAGTCATGCCCCCTATTGAGAGCCACGCCCCCCGGAACAATGCTGACTCCTCCCTAACCCCGTCCCCCACCATCCCTCGAAGGCTAGCCCTGCCCCACTTGACATCACGCCCCACCCCATGTGACATCACGCCCACATCGCCCTGCCCCCTTTCCCAGACTGCCCGGAAGTTTGAAAGGGCAGGGTGGGATGTCTGAATATCCAAAACTTAACAGGGCATTGTGAAGGGGCTTTAAAGTAGCTCAAAGCAGATTGTCTTATCTTGCTGAGATTCCACAATGCAATAACGGACATAATTGTGTACTTTAAACTAGAGAGTCAGCTTCAAGCATCCAGGCCACACAGGAGAACTGTCAGCTCATGCAGCGAAAAAGACAAGTACCAGTAGGTTAGGACCCAGTTAAAGAAAGCAACATTGACATGGTGACTGGTCTTAAAATAATTTGGTAAACTTATTGAACTAATTGCTTTCATTTATCCAGGGTTTAGCAGGCTGTTTGTAGTAGCAACCTTATGGCGGTAGCCAATATGCAATTAGAATTGTTTGTGCACTAGAATTCTATTTTTTGTATGCATTATATTTTTGGTCTCTAGTTGCACTTTAATATGGTTGTACAACAGCCCAATTTTCCATATGTTGTGTGGGATATAATCATGTATTGCATAGCAGGATCTTAAGGCTCGTACACACGCACGATGTGCGTCCCGAGCCACAACCCTCGACACTGACGGCTACACGCAACGAACGGCCGTTCAAGACGAGAATCACCCTTGTGTATGCGTTGGGTCGGGGGTCATTCGTTGATCTGCCTGGCGTGTGTACGAACCTTAAGTAAGATAAGATGCCCCGCTTTGTGATATTGAATCTCCCTGCTGGTGTTTTACCTAATGTTATACAGAGAGATTAGGGCTCTTGAGGTAGAGCTTGTTAGGCAATTTTTCTACACTTAAAGGGGAACTGTGGTCTCCAAACAAGTTGAGTTTAAATGAAAGGCCAGTTTCCTACCTTTAAAACAAGCCATCAACCACCTCTCTACGTGCTCCTCAGCCCAAGATATAAAGAAATGACTGACCAGAAAGTTAATGGATGGGAAGCTGACATGTGACATTCCTAAGGCTTCTCCTGCAAAATGCCGCCGGCAAGCACAGCTTCAGGCTCCCTCAGTGTGTGAGGGAGACAGGAAGTGCCTGCTCCTCTCTGCTGTGTGAAGTCCTGACAGTGAAGGTAAGGGAATCTACAGCCCTTCTCTCCCACTATGTGAAAACAGTTCTCACTCTGCCTGAAAAAGCTGTTTCCAGATTTTTCTGTAAGGAAGGGGGGGTCTGAGTGGCCTAGGGCACCCGTGAGTGGGCGGGGCTTAGGCACCCACAGGTGGGCGGGGATTAGGGACCCTCGAGTGGGTGGGGCTTAGGCACCCTTAAGTGGGCGGGGCCACATGGGGCTTTAAGAGAATGGACCAAGGGGGGCCTGCAACTGGAGGGACCATGGGGTCCATGAGTGGGAGGGACCAGGGGGGCTGCAAAGGGGAGGAGGAGACACAGGGCAGATTGACTGATATGGTTTCAAAGCAGGAAGCAGGAAGTGCAGGGAACCTGTTGATGCTGCTTCCATATCACACACAAAAATGTAAATATCTTCAACACTATGCAAAATAAATAATGACAATAAATTGCAAAAATTCTCAGGAGAGCAATTCCTGTCAATTTGCCGAAAACCATTTTTGGACCACAGTTCCCCTTTAAGGTTCGTACACACTGTGTGTATGGGCGCTTTATCGGCTGCAACGGCCGTTCGTTCAGAGATTGTTGCCTGATCTGTCAGGCGGATCTCCGAACGAGTGCCCATTTCGGCCCATAAAGTGCCCATACACGGAACGATTATGGGGCGAAACGGACATTCATACACATCGTGCAGCGCGGGTCAGCACCCGTGATCACACGTGTGTACGAAACTTTAGAAGTAATACCCTTCAATGCCATGGTGCTAAAAAATTAGCAGTGCATTCACAGGTCTTATTTAAAAAATGTAGTAATACACGTTTGCTGCACAACAACACACTGTAACATTAATAATGTTTAAAAAAAAATAAGACCTGTGAGTGCTGCCATATTTTTTGATAAATATCGAGGCCACACATTTCTGTTGTCCTGATACTGAACATGCATGGCCTCTGTACACAAATGAATGTAGCATGTCGGAAGCAGCACATGATGGTGGGTGAGAATTGTTTATGTGCTGGACACTTTCAAAAAGTTAATTATTGTTTCTTTTGTGAACAAGAAGCAGAGAAATGTAATGGGAGCAGTAGTGGAAACATTCCTTATAATAATCAGTGATTTATTATATTCCACTGTTGCTTCCATTATAGAATAGGTCACTTAATTTATTTTATAAAGGATAATTTGCCCCTTCAGTTTAATGAAAGGATATTTATGTCCCTTTAAAAATGTAGAAAATAAAATTGCTGTCCCACATTTTCTTTACAATGTAATTAAGAAAAAGATAAATTACCGCAGTTGAGACAGTTTTTTAAAATTGTCAAAAAAGGCAGTTATAGCCATTTATTGCTTTAAGGACATGTCCGCCCTTAAAACAAAAAACGGTCCAATTGCCAGTTACCAGTCCCCAACCCCAACTATATATATATATAATATATAACGTATATACTCGAATATAAGTCGACCCGAGGTACCTTTTTCACCTAAAAAAATAGTAAAACATGATTGACTCGAGTATAAGTCGAGGGTAGAAAATATGACCACTATTGCCTCCTGATTCTGTATTGTTTTAAGGCTTTAGTTGCCCTTTAAATGGATAGCAGAATTCCCATACAGTAGTCCCATACAGTAACAGCCAAATCCAGTATGGCTATTACTGTATGGGACTACAGTATGGGAAATCTGCTGTCCATTTAAAGGGCAACTAAAGCCTCAAAACAATACAGAATCAGAAGGTAATCTTTTCAAAAATACATACCATTCTCCTGATTCTGTATTGTTTTAATGCATTAGTTGCCCTTTAAATGAATAGGAATCCCCCACACTGACCCCCAATTCCTTGCCACTCCAGATGTTTGGAAACTACAACTCCCAGTATGCTTTAGTTGGTGGAAGTTGCAGTTTCCAAACATCTCCAGTGGCAAATACTGCACCTACCTCCCCCCCACTCCCCAATGGAGTAGAGGCATTTACTTTACTTAACATTTGGAGTCAAAATGTCCCCAAAACGATCCAAGCCAGACAAATTACCAATCCTGAATACACTAACCTGAACTCCGGCTGCACACTTCCTCACTAACCTGAACTCCGGCTGCACACTTCCTCACTAACCTAACGGGTAACACCGGCGCCGAGTATTGACATCAGCCACAGCCCAGTGGAATGCGGAAGAAGGAGGAAGCGTGCGGCTGCGGTAGGATTTTTAGGCTTTTTTTAAAGCCTAAAAACCTCGACTTATACTCGAGTATATACGGTATATAGTTATATATAATAATAATATATAATATAATAATATATATTGCGCTTTACGCATACAGTACAGAGTTCATTCTATATGCGCATATGGGCATACAGTACAAAGTCCGTTGGACCTGTCAGTAGAACAGCTGAGGAGCGCAAGAACGGGTAAGTTCCTTACCTTTGTTCCTGGCTCCTACAGGTTTTATTGAAGAAAATAATGTAAGACATAGCTCCTTTACCTCCCATTCTCCAATGAAACTGAAAACCCCAAACTACTTCTCCCCAGTGAAGATACCCTTTAAATATCTGGTTAGTAATGTAGATAATAAAACACAAATGAAATCAGTTGGGGTTGGGGGCAGGTAACTGATAATTGACCAGTTTATTGTTTTAAGGATAAGCATGCCCTTTAATTATTAATTAACATCCCTTAACATTTCTTGTCCCATGCTGCCTTTACAAAGTAAATAAGAGAAAGCAAAATGAACCCTGGGTCAGAGTGAGACGTGGGCTGCAAAATGGACATACTGTATTTGTCTATTTCTATAGACATCAAGGCAAAATCATTAAAAAATGTTAACCATCCCCATGTACTCTATAATTCAGTACAACCCTAATGATAGTGATACACTGTCAAATATTAAGCAGATAATACTAATGAACAATTGATAACTCCATGAGCAGAAATCAATTAGGGAGAAATTATCACCTTTTTACCATTGACCTGAACAGAAATGAAACTTTGTAAAGTTTGTTGTTTGTAATCTTTTGTACAGAACAGCTGAATATGAACTCATTTAATTGTCATACTATCTGATATCTTATTCTTTTGATCCTGAAATAACTTCTCAGTACACAATTATTTTAGTGTCTTTGCTTGGTGTATCAAAGCCAATTGATGTCTTTACATTTGTGTAGGACCACCAAGAAGGAACTAAGCTCTAATGCTAGTTCCCAGGACTAGAATTTCCTTCCTGGCCCAGGAAAAGATTTAACAAAAGATTAAGCATAATCACCACGTGTTCAGCTATCCATGTAGCTAATTTTCAAGACTTTGCTTGGAGTTTCATGGACAGCATTGTCCCTGGATGGTAACCCTGATGCTTTGAAGAGTCCTGGGTATAAATTCACCCATGGCTACATCTGTAAGGAATTTGAATGTTCTCAGTGTGCTTGTGTTTTTCTCTGTATATTCTGGTTTTGCCCACAATCATAAAAACAAACTGGTTGTGTGTGTATGTAATTGTATACTTAAATTGCAAGCTAATGTACAAACTAAAGTATAGCGATGCATAATATGTTCAGTACTAAACTACTAAAAGAAAGTAAATACAATAAAGAAAATGGCAGATGCCATTTATTGATCCCAATCAATAAAACCTAGAATAAGATTTGTTAATGTGCAGGTTTTGTTTGTATTCTGCTTTTCTCAAGCGGACAAATCAGAAAACAGTGCATTGCCTGATCTCACTAGCCTCATACACACGTTAGATAAATCTTATTTGGAGCAATTGTGCCTAACAGGATTCATTGTTTGATCTTAATATAGATAGGCTTCTTGCTGCACAGCACAGGAAAAAAATGTGAGTATGTGATCCTTCAGGACGAATCACTTAATGATGCTACCAGGTGCCCCTCACAAACATGGCTAACTTTATCTTACACATGTGCAGGGCTTAAAGGTCATCTCCATTGACAACTGCATGCGCATACAGTGCAAGCTCCATTGGGACCTGTCAGAAGAACAGCAGAGGAGCGCAGTACCGGATAAGTGTCCTCCCTTTTGTTCCTGGCTCCTGATCGGTTAATTGAAGAATAGGAGGCAAGCGATAGCACCTTTACCTCCCGTTCTTCAATTAAACTGAAAAATGCAAACTCAATTTTGTTACTGGAGATACCCTTTAAGGTAGAGGTGTAGGTATTTGCAAGATCAGGGAAGACTCTCTTATGCTTATGCTAGGCAAACGGTGGGGGGGAATAAGATTTCATGCTCTAAGCGCCATTCATTGTCCAGAAAATCAGCAGTGCATCCTGGTAACTTAACAGAAACGTAAGATTTTAAAGAATGTGTAAGGCCCCTGCGCTGCCCTTTTGCCCATTTTCGCAGGACATGCAATCACCATTTTTGGTGCGCTTCGCATCCACTGCCATAGGGCAACATCATATGAATGGTATTTCAAGTGTACGTGAGCGTGCACGAATCGTGCGACATTGCGATATTGTGCGTGCCTCTGTGCGCTGTGTAGTGGGGCCTTAACTGTCCCTTCTCATCAGTGTTTAGTGCATGTCATTGACAAATTAATACCCAGCTGGCTTTCTTAGTTTTATTCTTGCTTTTGTCCCAAAACAGACATATCCTAAGACATAAACACATTTCGTAATAGATCTTAATAGACAGAGATTGTACATCTTATACCCTTCCCACGCAGGGCAAGTTGGCAGGCTAAAATCTTTCAAAGTAAGTGATCAAAAAAGTTTAAATGTAACAAATTTTATGTCTCAATCTAAAACACATGAAAACCATATGAGTATTAAGAAGGAAAAATTAAAATACAATACCTCTTTATAGTTCTGAGGACTCTGTTGTTTCAGAATTGTTTAGTAATATCCACCTACAAAATGTGAAAAAAATAGTCAGAGATTCATCAAATACTTTGAAGCTGAAAACAAGCTAAAAGTATCATTTAGCAGATAGCACTGCTAGAGATATGGAGTAAACCACAAAAACGCTTCCTATTTAGCATATCGGTTTGCACTTCCTCTGCTCACACTGTGCAAATTTCACGCCTACTGGGCCATAGTAATGCTTAGTCGAAACAATTTTAAAAGATATTTTCAAGTCGCAGTATAATTTAAAGCACAGAGGACAATATTTTGGCCAGATTGCCCGGCTGATTGCCCGGCTGTTTGTTTTATTGATTTGTAGTCGGTTAACAAAAAGGGGAAATCTGGCCTGTGTGTATTGGGTCTTAAGGATAAAGATTTCCAATAAAAGTAACCTTGCCCACCATATCTGTAAATGTATCCAGTAGACATGGGTAGGTATTAAACACACCATAGTTTCATTATTACCATGGGAGCAGCCCCTGACTGTGACCACAGTGCGCACACAGTAACGAGAAACGGATCTGTGTGTATCGCATTTCTGAGC
The DNA here is from genome assembly GCA_019447015.1 of Hymenochirus boettgeri. NCBI lineage: Eukaryota > Metazoa > Chordata > Amphibia > Anura > Pipidae > Hymenochirus > Hymenochirus boettgeri. The sequence continues at coordinate 79,911,297 of CM033475.1, forward strand.
GCTCTCAAAGTCTACGGGGAATGTCCGTCGACCTTGGGTGTTCTAGGAAATACCCAGAAATTTCCCTCGGCAGCAGTCGTCTCCCGGTAATTAAAGTATAAGTAGGTGGCGCAGCTGGGGGAAATTCGCAGTCCCTTATGTAACGCACGGGACTATGAGTGTCATAATTGTTACAAAATGACAGACAGTATCTGCAATTTTGTAACCATCATGCATGTGTGTACCCAGCTTAAGTTGCTGTACAGACAATAAGGCAAGGAGTGGGCATATAATAGTTTTGCTACGGACATGGTCATTTCCACTGCATATTTAATTTAATACCGGTATATTTAATAAAACAAAGAGCAGTAAAAAGGTACATTTAAAACACTTTTGTCATTAGTTGTTGAACAGGGTGGTGACAAGATTAATGCACCTTCACCCTCAGAGATAGTTCACAGTTCTCCATGTTTAAAATCAAATCTAACATCCTTGTCTCTTTAAATTAAATTCAATTTCACTTGGACAGAAAAGGATAATTTCATTCAGCCATATCATTTTGTATTAACTCTAACTATTACTTTTGACATTGACAGAATCTTTGCCTCGATCTTTAAAGGAGAACTAAAGCCAACAGCCAATAGACAGATCCCATTTGCAAAGACACAACAAGCTGTGTCTCACCTCTCACTTTGCTTTATGAAATTAACCTGTGGGTACTACAGGGCACATCCCATACTCTGACAGCCAGTCATATTACAGCTCACAGACCTAACCATTAGGCACATATCTTGTTACAGTAGATCCTGCCTTTGACACAGAATAGCGATTTACCTGTATTTTTTTTTTACATAGTATTGAAGATATTCACATTTTATGTGTGATATAGTAGCAGCATAACCAGATCCCCTGCTTCCTGCTCTGAAACCATTCCTCTTCCCTGTGTCTCCTGTGTCTCCTACCCCTGTTCCCATAGGGAACTGCACGATCGGCCGTGATTTACCAACATGTCCGATCACCCGTTCATCTGATCCGGACGCAGCTGCAGACGAAAGCAGCACTGATTTTACGACCCAACCGGCCGATACACAAAAGTATCAGTCGATTGGGCCGAAAAATCTTCCTGTGTTGACCAAGCATTAGGTAAACTGTCTTCCAGCTCTTGCCTGATACTTGCATTTTACTGTATATTCCCCCACCCTAAAACTCAACAGATGTACAGGCTGGTATACAAAACATGCCAGAGCACCGGACAGCAAAAACTTTTTAAAATAGTCCTAGATTTCTCCTTGGATTGTCTACATCAAATAGATTGGGTACCACCAGCTAACACAATAACTAGCCTGGGCAGATTACTTCCCACCATTCATATGGTAGACATCCCCAGGGGGGAATTCTCATTCTTTCCTCAACATATAACTCCAGAACTAAAATTGATAAGATAATCTTGTCACTCAAAGATGCGGATTTCTCCCCAGAATCCTGTCTGACCATTCACCATGTTTTAAAATGTTTAAAAATAAAAATGCTCCCAAAGGACAGTGATCTCTTGGAGGGATGGGGCAATTTCTTCCAAACCAATGATGGCACTGCAAGTCGACTGAATGTGTGGGGTGCTTTTTTTTTTTAAAACATTCTTTCTTTGATTGAGTTTTAACATGGATTGTATATACAATAACAGTGATGAGTAAACAAAAAACAGAGTAAGAATGATACTGAAGGGCAACTGAGTTGCCATATAGATTGTGCTTATTATTTCAACTTCAAAAACCATTTATATGTTCACGGGATTATTTCTGAACCATAGAAAAGTACAATTTTATCGCCTTTTTATTTCTTAGAACTACACTGTGGCATTTTTATTGCTATATCTCTCTGCACCTCCGTGTCTCCGTGCCGAGCCTCCACCCCCGTTTCCGGGTCCGACCAATTCGGAATTTGGTTTAATGATACATTTTCTTTTTAGGTTGTATTGGAGCTACATTGATCTGGGATCGTATATACCAATATTCCCATTTTCTGTAGAATTGAACAAATTGGCCTTGAGAGCATGCGAATGTCTTTCATAGTGCATATTGTGGTTAGGTAGTTATACAATTCTTTTATAGTAGGGATTTTTTTGTTTTCCAATATTTTACTATGAGAATTTTCATGGTTGTAAATGAGTGGTATATAATACTTTTTGGTTCTCTGGGTAGGTTTGTAATCCAATATTAGCAGTGTTAGAGCTGGGTTTAACTGGTGTTGATCTTAAATAGATTATTTATGAAATTCCCAATTTCATCCACATTTTTTTGATTTTAGGACATTCCCACCATATATGTATGAGGGATCCTTGACGTCCGCAGTCCCTCCAGCATTGAGGTGAGTAGTTGGGGAACCACCTGGATAGTAATTTGGGGTGTCTGTGGTATCTGTATATAATTTTTTTGTTGATTTCCCAGTGGGTAATACATTTAGTGAGTTTGAATATTTGTTTTGTGGCTTCCGTCCATTGTTTGTGTGAAGTTTATTTGGAGATCTTTTGCCCAAGATTGTAGTTGTTGGTCTCCTCATATATATTTTTTTATATTAGTTGAGATATATTCTGGATATTTTTTTTTTTTGGAGTCTAGTGTGGTAATAAGGTTCATTAGAGTTTGTTGGTCTTGTACCAAGGGTTGGTTCTGACTCCATTTAGAATGTAGGAAACTTCATTTGGAGATATTTAGAAATTCCTTGTTGTTGATTAGATAGTTGTTTTTAGTGTGTCGAAGGATAGAAGTTTCCCCTTTTCATATAGATTGCCTATATGAGTCGTTCCATGGTCAATCCATGTTTTGACGTTGATGTTTGGTATGGCGAGTTGTAATGAGACAGAGGTAAAGATTGTTAACACTGGGTAGTAGTTTATGGAGTTTATCAGACTCTTCCAGACTTGTAGTGATGTTGTTACTGAGATTAGTTGGTTTTGTGGAGTGTTCCTCCCAATGCGATGTATCCCAGCATTGTATTTAATTGTATATTTTGGAGAGAATGATTTTCAATTTGTATCCAGTTTTTGGCTGGGTTGTTGTTATCCACCAGTATCTCAGTTGTTCTAATATTGTGGATAGATAGTAATCTTTCAATTTGGGTAGAGCAATTCCTCCTGCTTGCTTAGATTTGTTTAGTAGTGTTGTTTTTATTCTAGGTTTTTGGCCGTTCCATATAAATGACGAGATCAGGCTATCCAGTTTGGGTGAAAGGAGTCGGGCACGGGGGCAGGCAGAGTCCTGAACCTGTACAATAGTTGTGTAATCAACATCTTCACAATACTAACCCTATTTAACCATGATAGATATTTGGTATTCCATATGATATGTCATTGGTGAGTTTGGATAGTATTGTTTCATAGTTCAGTTGGAATAGTTTATCAGGATCGGAGGATAATTTTTCCCTAAGTATTCTATTGTCTTGTGTCCAGATAAAGTTGTATTTGCTTTTAGAAAGATTTGTAGTGTTGAAGATGTGTTTATATGTAGTATGTGAGATTTGGAATTGTTAACTTTATAGTATGTTATGTTACCGAATATGTTGAGTGTATTTTGTAAATGTATTAGTGAGGTTATTGGTTTTGTGATGGCTAGTATTATTCGTCTGCGTATAAACTAATTTGTTTATTTGGTTACCTATTTTTATTCCTGCTATATTGGGTTCATTACGTATATATTCGGCTAAGGGTTCAATAATAGGTTAAAGATAAGAGGAGATAATGGGCGCCTTGGCGTGTGCCATTAGTGATCTGGAAAGATTTGATATCATGTTTGAGATGTATATTGTTGCAGTTGGGTTGTTGTATTGTCATAATTGCATTCAGATCCATCCTTTTATGTTATATTTTGTTAGGACTTCTTCCCTGTAGTTTCCAGTTTATTCGGTCGAATGCTTTTTCGGCATCTAATGTTATTATTAAAGTTGTTATATTTTAATTTTGGCCCCAATTTATGATGTTTATAAATCTTCTGGTGTTACTCATAAGGTTGCCTATCATTCATGAAACCGACTTGATCTAATGAGATTAGTTGAGGTAAATATGTCTGTAGTCGTGTTGCTATAATTTTTGCGAATATTTAATGTCCACATTTAAGAGTGATATGGGTCTGTAGTTGTTATTATTGTTGGGTCTTTCTGTGGTTTTAGTATGGGGACAATCATGGCTTGTAACATTTCTTTGGGAAAATTTTTTTGTATAACTGCATTGTTGAATATTGTGTGTAGATGTGGAATCAGTATCTCGTGGTATGTTTTGTAGTATTCTATGGTTATCCGTCTTGTCCTGGGGATTTATTGGAGGGTGTATTAAGTATAGACTTTAGTATTTCTAATTTTTGTATTGGTGTATGATGTTTTGTAGTTGTGTGTTGTAAGGGTCGGTAGGTTTATTGAGTCTAAAAGTTATTTATCTCTATTCTATTTGGTTTGTGTGTTTCGGTATCTTTTTGGAGGTTGTATAGGTTTCGTAGTATTGGGCGAAGGAGTGCTATTTTTGAGGATCTTTATTTTTTCTTCTTATCGTTTATGATGTATGCTTTTCTGGCTCTATTCTGTTTTTTTGTTTTGTATCTGTTGGCCAGGGCTTTACTTGTGTTTAGGGCCTTGTGTGTAATATGTAGCCTTTGTTCTCCTTAATATTTATCGTATTGGTATAGATTTAATCTTGTAGTTGAAGTTTGGTATTATGTAGTGATTGATATTGTCTTGTGTAGGGTTAATTTGTGTTTATCCTCCAGAATTTTTATTTTATTTAGTAAACTTATTCTTTGTTCGTTTTCTTTCTTCTTTGATATGCTGCTAGTTTACTTAATATGCCTCTAATATATGCTTTGTGCGCATTCCTACCAGAAGGGTGATGTTTGTGTTTATTATGGTTCAAAGTATTCGATCAAGTGTTTTTAATATGATTTTTATTGTATCTGTCGGAGATAAGGTATGGGTTCGTCTCCATGAGAGTGTGGTGGTGTTAGTTATTTTTGTTAATTCGTTAGTGTCACCGGTGCATGGTCAGATATTGTTATGCTTTCAATAGTGTTATCTGTGATGTTCTGTAGTAGCCACTTGTCACTAATAAATGTGTCTATTCTGGAGTAGGTTTTTGTTGTTTGAATAGTATGTATATTCTTTATCTAATGGGTGGAATGCTTGCCATTATCAAACAGATCTTCTTTTTTTAGTAATTTACTTAGTGTTTCTTTATTTTGAAATCTGATTTGCTGTTGAGTCTGGTTTCTGGGTTTGTTATATATTGAAGTCTCCACATATTATTATGTTTGTGTACTGTAAGTTGTTTTACTTTGTGATAATTTTTGAATAAACTCTCTGTTGGCCAGTATTTGGTGCGTATATGTTGCGATCAATATTTTATATTGTTCAGGTGGCACACCAGAATAATATATCTACACATTCTTATCTATGATTGATTTCTCTAGTTGGAAGCTACTATTTTTTATTGCTATTAGTACACCTCTGCTTTTTTGTATGTGACGCGTAGTATATATGGGGAAAATTTTATTGCATAATTTTTCTGTTTGTGGGTGAGGTGTGTTTCTGTAAACAAAGGATATTTATGTTGTTTGTGAGTGTTTCTTTCCAGATGGTGTCTTTGAATGGGGAATATAATCCCTTATATTGATGGTTTGTATTTGCATTATCTTATTGAGATTATTGTTGTTGTGAGTGTAGTTACGATGTTTCTGTTGGGTGGTTAGATTATCTTTAGTTTGATGAGTTTTGTGTAGTTCTTTCTCTTGTTCACATTAAACATCAATAGTGCATTTAAAACAGTAATAACACTTAATAAACATAACAATAGTAAAAAAACATTATGAACATAGGTAAGTCATACCTTTTGTAGACATCCTTTCCACATGTATTGTTCGGATTATCTGTTTTTTGGGGAGCATTATTACGTTTAGCCATTTATAGTTTTATCCCTTGTTATGTATATGTATATATTTTTATATCATCCATTTGGATTATAGAGTTTTCAAATGTTTGTATATACATATCACATTGTATTAGTCGTGTTATCTTCAGAAAAACATTTTTTATATATATAGTAGATATTGTGGATATCTAGTATACCCGTATCCTAACTCTTTCAGGATCCGTGTATTTATAGCATTCAACATATGGTAGGGGTGTTCATTAATATCGGGTTATTTGGCATTTCCTCCTTTTTTTTTTTTTTTTTTTTTTTTCTTCTTTCCCCCTTTTCTATCTCCTCCCCTTCAGGTATATATATGGTTTTTTGGCACATATAACTTTTGTGGGTATATAATGTACTGTACCCTTTGGGTTTGTTATTGATTTATAGGTCGTCTTGTATTTATTTGTTTCTCTCTTCCCTTTATTTGTATCAGTTTTCAGTTCGTGTAGATGATATTAAGTTTCTTGGACAGCGACCTTTAATAATTATTTGTCTGTTTGTTAGTCCAACATATATCCATTTGTAGTTTAAGGTGTTTTCCATGTAGTATGTTTTTGTTATTTTTTTGTTTGTCATTAGTGATCCATTCTTTTTGTAGTTTTGGTGGGGAGGGGGACAGATTTCTGAGTGATATTGGGGCTGGTTGGGTCCAGATCCCCATTTTTTTTAGGGTAGTTGTGTTCCTTCTCTGTATTTTGTATCATGTAGTATTTTTCTCCGTATGTTATAAAGAGTTTTAGGGGGAAGCCCCATCTGTAGGCAACACTTTGTCGCGCAGTGTTTTTCATGATTTCTGCGAATGTTTTCTTTGGTTAATGGGTAGTTGGTGAGAGTCTGCCGAAACTGAAGGTTATGGTATTTGGCGCAGTTGTCTAATATTTCTTGATTTTTGGAGTAGTTTTTCTTATTATATGGTAAAAGTGGAGCCTGAGAATCACATCTCTGGGTGCTGATGCAGGTGCAGCTTTTGGTTTGTGTAATCTATGGATTCTGTCTCTTGTAGATCTATTTCTGACAGGTCTGGTAGTAGGATAGGAATAGTTGTCGTGGTGAATCTCTTTAGTTGTATATTTTTAACATCTTCCGTATTCCTCTGATTTTAAGATTGTTTCGCCTCTTCTTTTCCAGGTCTGTCAATTTTTTTGTATGTTGGTAACGGTATCATCCAGAGAATTATGGGAGTCTACCAAAGTATTAAACCTGAGGTGAATTCTTCCATTTTTTTTTCCGTACTGGGAGGTTCTTTCTCCAAGGCTGTCTATGTCTCTCCTTATTTCTTTAAAAAGCATGGTTATATCTGTGAGCATAGCCTTGCTTTGGGTGCATAACATGTCTTTCATAATGGTTATTGTAACCTGATCTGAAGAGTTTGGGAATTTGTTAGACAATTTGGGGTAGCTAGTATAATTTCTGCTTGTTCATTTATAGTAATTCGGGGTCTTGGTTATAATTTATTGTTTCTGTGGTATAGTAGTTTGGGTTTTTGTCTGTTTCATTCTTAGTCTTATTAATTGCTGTTCATTATGTATATTTTGTTTGGGTAACTCGTTATATGTGTTGTCTCTACCCCGTTCTTGTCTTGTCTTTCCTGTAGCTTGGAGGGTCAGGGTCCCTCTGATAGAAGCTTCCACTCTTCCAGTTCTGTAATATGTTTTGTTATATCCCCCTTTGTTTCCAAATCCCTTTCTCTTTTTCTGTCGTGAGTCTCCGCAGAGCCCCGGGCTCCCCCCGGTGCCTCTCGCCTGTCCGTGTCTCCGGTGTTCACCCCTCTCCGGGTATGGCAGCTCTCCTGGCTATTGGGACTCCATACTCTATCTCCTGTGTTCGGCGGAGTCGGGCCCTCGTAAGCAGCTCTGCGTGACAGGCTCTGCGGCCTTCTCTTCACGCGGGAGAACATCAGTGTTTACCTCTATCGGGGTTCCGGTTCCCGATTCCAGTCGGAGCTTTCACTCACCGGTTTTTTATATCTTGCTGAGGCTGTGGGGCCGTGTTTCTTCTCGTGGTGCTGGTTTGTGTCCTTGTTCAGCGCGATTATGCCTGGGGGAGTCTCCCTCTTGTCTATAGTAGTCCGTGAGTTAGATGTTTTGGGAGGGATTCCCTTTTGCATTTTTTGTTTTTGTTTCTTTTGTTGTTCATCTTTAGTTGTGTTCTGGTTTGTTTCTCCGGTTTTTTTTGTAATGGGTTCACGATTTGTACACGATTATGGCAGTTGGTTTGGAGGAGCTCTGTCAGTGAGCTGTTTCCTCCATTCGTGCCAGGCCACGCCCCCTGTGTGGGGTGCTTTTAAATGACACGACCGAATGTTAATAACGCAAACCATAAATTAAATAAAACAGCAATCTGCAAACACAGACCAGACAGCTCAGAGTGCACTAGAACTGGCTAACCAGAATTTTATAACTAACCCCACAACAGATAGGGCACAACTCTACAGCATCAAAAAGGATCGCAAATAATATTAGCCTAGAAAGGGCTAAGCGACAGACATTCTTCAAGTCTTTCAGATGCTATGAACATGGGGAAAGTTATGGTAAATTGCTAGCCTATATGGCAAATCATGGACACAAAGCACCAATAGTGATTACACTCAACTCAAAAGAGTGTAACAGAAACTCGGATTCACAAGGAGTAGCAGACTATTTTGCAACATTTTACACGGAACTCTACGCAATCAGCACCACACACGCGCATGCAGAGCTAGGGCAGATTACGCTACCAGCCCTTATGCAACAGAAATGCCTGTCACCAGAAACACCAATAACAATAGGAGAGATCCATACACCAATATCACTCCTATTGCAACAAGGCCCCTGGAACTAACGGGTTGTCTGAAGAATTCTACCATCACTATGCTGGGACATTAATACCTGGAATTAATAGCTGGAGAATACCCCCATTGCAATAACTGAAGGATATAAGGGTATTCCCAATACTACCAATAGATAATTTCCCACCCATCAGCATTTCAGCACTTTCTAAACTGAAACGGATAAGCACCCTCAGGTAATTAGGGATATATATCTCCCATAATATATATTGGCCCACCAAATATAATAAAATATGGGGAACCTGGCAGACCTCACTGGTCAGGTGTAATGATTTGTAATGAAATTCAGACACAGCACTTATATCAGTTAAACCCATATTGAACAACTGTATACAGGTGTTTCATTTGGAATATGGCAATACATAAAATGCACAAAATGTTTGTTATATCCAGAGTTTAATAAGTTTAACCAGTTACAATTTTGAAATGTTCAATATGCACGAGAAATACTAATGGAAATGTTCCTTTCCTCAGAACTACCACAGAAGTGCTGCCTCATTGTGCAACCTAGACATAATGACTAGGTAGCAATACTCATGTAAAAGTCATGTAATACCCAGAAAAAATTAAACACACATTGCTACAGACATACTTACTCACCTATCAGAAGACATGAAACAAGACTGAGAAACATAATGCCTTTTTATACACCTCACTTTCTCTACAATATGCCTTCTGTATAGAAACAGAATTGTTGTTTTACGGTTTTTATTGTTCAATAAAACTACCTTGATAAGAAGGGATTTTAAAAAGTAAAGGTTCTGTACACACCTGACAATTTTCACTTTCATCTTGTGAAAATTGTCAGCTGTGTACGAAACTTAAGTCTAGATATTTGAACCTGTGACCTCATAGGCTGTGTGTTTCTAAACGTAGAACATTAGTTCACTTAACCAGTTAGCACAATGCAAACAGTTACAATTTTTGTCTAATACTTATTGTAAATTTAATGGGACCTAAAGTGGGAAAAACAACTTTTGGATAGAATGCTAAAAATAATTTAACCTCCCAATAATACCAGCAGTGAGCAAATCCCTTTTCAGGATATTACATTCACAAACATGATATTGAATCTATCTGTTGTATTCAGTTAAATAAAATGGAAGTTCTTGGAAGATGTTTCGCTAGTCATCCGATTCTGAATTGAGAAAGCCAGTTGGATGACTAGCGATATACTATGACGTGGATGAATGAGAACCTTCACAAGCATGATACTGAATCGCATTAAGGAGATTTACCCAGAGTGATAGCGCTTCTGGGTAAATCACCCTGATAATGTTTGGTACCTCTGTACTGGCTAAAATTAGCCAATTATAAACATGTTAATATTTTGTATGTTATTTGTATGGTACATGTAGTATGGACTAGAGGGAAAATAGAGATTAAATGTTCCCTGTAAAAGTACAGGATACACCTTCCACTGCTGGGACAGACATAGTAACATAGTAATTAAGGTTGAATAAAGACATACGTCCATCAAGTCCAACCTATTCACCCTCTTTTTTGTTTCTCTTTTTTTTTTTTTAACCCTAACCTACAGTTGATTCCAGAGGAAGGCAAAAAACCCAGCTAAAAAGGGGAAAAAATTCCTTCCTAACTCCAAACGGCAATCGGAAAGTATCCCTGGTCAACCAGATCTAATGCATTAATACCAGTAATTCTCAATTTTTTAGTTTTAGAAACTTATCCAGGCCTTTTTTAAGCTATTCAATGAACTTGCCATTACCACATCTGGCTGGAAGACAGTTCCACAGTTTCACCGTTCTCACATGTAAAGAAACCCTTCCTAACCTGAAGTATGAACTTCTTTTCTTCCAACCTAAAGGATGTCCACGAGTCCTCTGATATGACTATTAGTAAACAATGCACCAGAGAGTCATTGTATGGGCATTAATATATTTGTATGGTTATCATGTCCCCACGCAAACGTCGCTTTCCAATGTAAACAGTCCTAACTTGTCTAATCTGCCGCATATTCAAGCCCCCCATTCCCCTTATTAATTTAGTTGCCTCTCTGAAACTGCCTCAATTTTCAAGATGTCCTTTTGTATATGGGATTCCAAAATGCACGCATATTCCAAATGAGCCTTACCAGTGCCTTGTAAAGAGGAGAATAATATTTTTCTCTCTTGAATCATTCCCCTTTTTATACAAGACAATTCTTGCTAGCTCTAGCCGTTGCTACTGGCATTGTTTGCTATAGCTAAGTCTGTTATCTACCAGAACCCCAAAATCTTACAGATGCACTTAACACAGAGTTATTTATGGTGTAGGTGGCACAGGGATTATTAAATCCCAAATGCATCACCTTACATTTATCAACATTGAATCTCATCTGCCATTCTGCTGCCCATTTTGATAATCTATCTAGGTCTGCTTGCAGCACTTGCACATCATTGGAAGTTTCCAAAGCTCTGCATAGTTTAGTGTCATCAGCAATCACTGAGACCTTGCTCTCAATGCCCCCTTCTAAGTCATTTATAAACAGATTAAACAGAAGCGGCCCCAGTACAGAACCCTGAGGCACTCCGCTTAGAACTTAAACCCACATAGATGTAGCTCCATTAACCACCACACTCTGTTTGCGGTCCAATAACCAGTTCTCTATCCATGAACAAATGTTATCTTCAAGGCCAACAGTCCTCAGTTTATACATTAGTCGCCTATGTGGCACAGTATCAAAAGCTTTTGCAAAATCCAAATATACTACATCCACTGCTGTGCCTGAATCTAACTTCTTACTCACTTCTTCATAAAAAAACAATTAAATTTGTCTGGCATGATCTATTTCTCATAAATCCGTGCTGACTACTACTAATAAGATGATCTCTGGAGACAAAGTCAAGGATATGATCCTGTAACAAAGTTTCCAGCACCTTCCCTACCACTGATGTTTGGCTTACAGGTCTATAGTTTCCAGGCTGTGAACCTTTTTTGAATATTGGTATTACATTGGCTTTTTTCCAATCCAGCGGCACATCCCCAGACAAAAGTGAATATGAAAAGATGAGAAACAGTGGTCTAGAAAGATCTGAACTAAGCTCTTTTAAAATCCGAGGATGCAATCCATCTGGTCCTGGGGCTTTATTGATATTAACTTTGTCTAATTGTTTCCGTACCATATCCTCTGTTAGCCAATGTGAATACTCTTCATTTCTTCCCTGCATATTATTACAATCCCTACTGTAAGGACAAGGATTCTAAACAGTAAAAACCGATGTAAAAAAACGGTTTAGCAGATTAGCCCTTTTGGCATCCTCTACAACCACCTCAGCTCCATTATTTAATGGTCCCACATTCTCAGTCCTCATCTTTTTACCATTTATATACTTAAAAAACATTTTGGGGTTGGACTTGCTTTGTTCGGCAATCCGTATTTCATTTTCTATTTTAGCTAGTTTAATTGCTTTCTTGCACCCTTTATTACAGCGTTTGTACTCCCTGTAAGCCTGTTCTGTGCCTTCTGTTTTCAAAATTTTAAAAGACTTTTTCTTTTTTTCCATTTCCCTTTTTACCTGAGCATTAAGCCATGCAGGAGTGGACCTCTAGTCCAAACAATTCAATTTTCAGGATAATGCATTAATTAGGGTCCCAGGCTATAGGCAAAGGTTCTCCATCTACCATGAAACAAGGACCATCAAAGACAATTGGCTACCATCTTGGACTATCAATTTGGACTTTTTTTCCATTTGGATTGTCAAGTTTTCATGGGCTTTGCTCATGGACTTTACAGACGACATAATAAGTATTTTCTTTTGCTTACAGGATCTTTAGATGTTATGGGTGTGTATACTGTAACTTTTTACTTACAGAATCTTCAGATATAGTTTAGAGGTAATATCCTTGTATGAAAATGTGGTGGCAGTTTACTGTATAAATGTTAAGGTATATTTTAGTGTGTGCTGTATTTATGTTCTCCACTATCCATCTCCTTTTATTCAACTTCTTCAGTTAGTTTTTTTTTCAGTCACCAAAGAGCGGATTGACAGACCAGAGTGACACTTGTGTCCAAGCAAATTATGCAGCAGGTCTTTCATAGTGACAATGTATCCATCTGAAGATGTTAAAATGACAGTACTATAATAGCATCTACATTTTTAGGTATAGACATGTTTAGAAGTTTTGGATTTCCCTTGGTGTTTAATCCTTTACCAATATATGTAAACTAAATAGAATTAAAATTAATCTATATAGTGTATAACTTGTATTTTGACAGTAGATGTAGGGATTGCAGGTTGTCCATTATTGCTCTAAAATATACAGGACCTACATTTATATTTTCCACTGTAATACCACAAAACGGTCTATATCAGAGTGTCAATTAACTTGCTCCAGGTTTTTTTATGAAGAACAACATATTGTCCTGAAATGTGCCTATTTTCTGCAGTGCAACACCTACATAAAGTTATTTGTACTGGTTGTGCAATAGACAGTTTCAGTTGCCACCAGATAAGTCTTCCAGGTATGTCGAGTAGTTGGCACCCTCCTGGCCGAACCGATGGAAAGCCGGTCAGGAGGAAAAATTGAAATGTGTTTACCTAGCTTTATTGACCAAGACAAGCAATTTTGCCTATCAGTCAGTTGATAGTGTTTCTTTCAGTCTCCAGCCAATTTAATTAGTTTATTGAATTGGAGGTCAAATGTGTTCAAAAAGTAGGTAATTGATAGGTTTTAAGCCAAAAAGTCTGGGATAAAAATGGAATATTTCTTGCATTACATTACAACCAGCACTAGTTTAGAGTGCTTGTAAAGGCTTGTGCACACGTGTGACCGCAGAGCCGAAGATGCTTCATGAGCTCTTTAGAGGCTTGAGGATGTACAGAGGTTGTTTGGATGCATTAAGTCTACGATGCTCTGTCAAATTATTGCAGTTATGCTGGTAATGATGTGGCCATGACTGACAGCAGATGGGAGGAGGCAAACACATTGTTGATTCTTGAGTACAGAGAGCCAACATTACACGGGCCAACATTCCCTTTAGACAGAATAAAGATTGGTAATGTGCCTGGAGGGAATTAAAGAGGTCCTGCTGATACCAATTGCATGGCCCAATCAAAACCACAAGATCAGGTGAAATATTCTACCACATTATGTCCATGTTTCTTCCAATTTTGGTATTGACCATAAAATACTGCAGAGGTCTTTAAAAGGTATTTCCACTGATAAATGACTCTCAACATTTTTTAGTTTATGGGAGGTAAAGTAACTACGTCTTACCTCCTGATCTTTAAACAGTCAGGAGCAGGTGGGGAACACAGAACTTAACCGCGATCGCGCTCCAACGATAGCTTCTCTGGCCGGATCCAAAATACCTTGTACTGTACTGTATTTGCATGAGTGTACATTGTAAAGGGATCGTCGGGACCTGTATGTAAATTTGTGGCCTTTTCCTGTAAAATAATAGAGCAGCCATACGAAAAGTACTGATACTGACCAAAAAAGTCTAATACCACAGGTTTAAAAATATGGAATTTGTAATGAAGTATCAGAAAAACATAAACTCTGATACAAATGTCTTGCAGGTAGTCAGCACTAGGTAAATTTCAAGTGAGTAGTCATTTTATCTAATCTCTAAATAACTGTGTACAGAGTGAACATGTAGAACGCCTTACTAATGTGAGAATACTGTGACAAACAGATGGATTTTTTGACAACTGACACAAATCTTTATTTAGTTTTACTGTTTTTCATCAGGTTCCCAGAGGCAATTTTTGCTGTAGCTCAGCATGGGAAGCAATTTCAGTGTTCCAGTGTTCAGTTATATGTAGTCAACTACATATTAAGGCTCGTACACACGTCCGATCTTGCCACTGACCCACAACGTACACCCGCGACTTGCACACGTGTATGCACTCGAGAGTCATGGGTCTGTGCTAAGATCGGACGTGTGTACGAGGCTTTAACAATTTACTGCTTTTGGTGCAAAGATATAAAGTTACAAAATTAACACTGCCACTTACTTCATTTGCTGTATGGATATACATTGGATCCCACTGGGCAGATGACTTGTCACAAAGAATGCAGGGGATCCTGCTGCATTGCTCCAATGTCACGAAAACATCCAAAGGTAAGGTCTAGTGGGGTGGGGATCTCAAACTCCCATAAACATCTCAAAATCTGTATTTTCTATTCTTCTCTCTATATCTATCTTTCTGTCAGTCAAAAGACAGAAAGGTTTCCCACCTTGAGGGCAGTGGCGTAACTAGGAATCACTGGGCCTCCCAGGAAAGCTATGATGGGGCCCCTATCTGTGCTTCATCCAAAGTGTTTTCCTGGAAGATTTATGCCCCTTCTTGAGGGTCCGATCTTTCCACATATTTCCCCTTTTTTTTCTGATAAACTGCTTTACATTATCAAGTGGTCGATAAAACAAAGTCATACACGGGATCAATATTTTGAGCAATCCAATCTAATTTATAAGATTGCTTAACATTTCAGCTATTAATAAAGTTCCTTAGTATCATAATACTCATCTCTTCTGTAATGTATAGTTTTGCTGTAATGGTGAAAGTTGGTACGTAAACTGCATGGTGGGAAATTCCCTCTCCTAATGCTGCTTCATAGGGATTACTGAGCATGCTTGGGGGACTGAGCATGAGCAAAACAAATACCGGATTGAATTCATGCATCAACACAACCACATCAGAGTAAGTGCTGCTTACATGTATTCCTTTATAGATTGAAATGAGGCAAAGTATTGTTTTTCAATGTACAATTCCTTTAAGTTAGTAGTATTTGTGTAATAGGTGGGGCTAAAGGTGCCTATGTGGAGCTAGGGTTGAAGGGGCGTGTGACATGTCAGTCATAGGACATTGGGAATTGAAGTTTTTGGTTCCTTACTTTTTGAAACTGGCTCCTAAATAATTGAATGATATGTCAAGCCCTGTATATGTAAGGGTGTATTATCTTTATATATTACACTGTAGGGGGCGTATTATCCCTTATATGTACTCTAATATGTACATTAAAAGATTGTCAATAAATGTTCTAACAGATTTATTTTAAGTAACATATCACAGGTTGTATATTTATGCATTATTATAATAGGATTAACAGATATCAAACAGATCGCTTAAAACCAGCCCCAAACAGGTTTCAAAAATGAAAGTCATTGCCTAGAATTGCTTGCCGTCTCTTGAGCAGTGTTTCTTAACTAGGGGTACCTGAAAGGTTGCATGGGGGTCCTCAAGAGATTGACAGAAATTGTATGGATCCACCATTGGGCTGAGTACCGAGAGCTGGTATCGTTCTCTATTGCCTCCTCTAGGCAATGCACTGAGCCGATAACGGCTCTCAGTGCATAGCAAATGGGGTTTTCCCATACCGAAACGTTAATGTCAGCTATCTGCTGGCATTAAAGTTTCTGTCTTAAAGAGCTCGGTACATAGCTTGCGGCAGTTGCGCGACACAGCTCTTGCTCACCGCAACTGGCTTAAGTTGTCTTAAAAGGGAACTGTGGTCTCCAAACAGTAGGCCCATTTCCTACCTTTAAAACGAGCCATCAACCACCTCTCTACGTGCTCCACAGCCCAAGATATAAAGAAATGACTGACCAGAAAGATTAATGGGTGGGAGGCTGACATGTGACATTCCTAAGACTTCTCCTGAACAGTGCCGCCGGCGAGCACAGCCTCAGACTCCCTCAGTGTATGAGGGAGACAGGAAGTCCCTCCTCCTCTCTGCTGTGTGAAGTCCTGACAGAGAAGTTAAGGGAATCTACAGCCCTTCTTTCCCACTATGTGAAAACAGCCTTTTCAAGCAGAGTTCTCACTCTGCCTGAAAAGGCTGTTTCCACAGAGTTTATGTAGGGGTGTTTGAGTGGCCCACAGCCCCGCGAGTGGGGGGGCTTGTGCACCTGCGAGTGGGCGGGTTGTGCACCAGAGTGGATGGGGCTTAGGCACCCACAAGTGGGCAGGGCTTAGGCACCCACGATGTGGGCGGCCACGGCACCTGCGGGTGTGGCGGGGCCATGGCATCCGTGGGTTGGGGCTGTAAGAGAATGGGCCAAGGGGGGCCTGCAACTGGAGGGACATGGGGGTCCATGAGAGTGGAGGGACCAGGGGGGCTGCAAAGGGGAGGAGGAGGACAGGGCAGATTGACTGACATGGTTTCAGAGCAGGAAGTGCAGGGGACCATATCCCACACAAAAATGTAAATATCTTCAAAACTATGCAAAAAAACAATGAAAATACATTGCAAAAATTCTCAGGAGAGCAATTCCTATCAATTACCTAAAGTCATTTTTGGACCACAGTTCCCTTTGAAGTCATGTTAACCTTTCTTACATGAGTTAAAGTGACTTTAAGACGGAAAAAGTCAATAACGGCTCTCTGTACATGGCCCTATTTGTGTCTTAAAATCATGCCAACCTGTGTTAAATATGTTAGCGTGAATTATAGAGTGAACCGTTGCACTGGGGCTCTCAATAATGGCTCATTTTTATATGTATTTTTTCCAGTTTACAGAGGTCTATTGCATAAATAAAACTTCCAACATTCCATCTTGTACTTTCCACATGCCTTTGCTGGGAATATACTTATTATCCCTAACAGAAAGTATAAGATATATCTCCTAAACCGAGGTCATTTGTAATGTAAATAGACAAGGCACTCAGTGTCAAAATCTCTTCTTTCTAAGCTCAGTGAATAGTTGGAAGGTTGACATACCAGGCAAAAACCTTCACAGCTAAGTACAAAAGGCTCTTTATCCAAAAGTGTTTGCTTTTTTAGTATACCTGAACATGTATTTAATTAAATGGAAAAAACAGGTACAGAATATACCAAAATACTCCTGAGATACTCCTGTCTAGTCAAATAGAAATATCTCCTCCCCAAGTGGAAGAGGCTTATTCTAGTAAACCTGGAATAATTATTTGTATTTACTGTACAGTTTTTAATTGCATGTCAATAAATCCAACACATCTGTATAGGTGGCCATACACATGCGATTTGGTATCTGTGGGCACCGCATTCACATACCCAACCGATCTCCATAAGCGGTAGCGGATTGGTCGGTCGATAACTCCAAATGGAAATTTTCCGGCTTTCCCAAACCACTGTAGTGGCGTCTACGGTCATTTGTCGGCACTCTGGTTGATCGGGAAAAGCCTATACACATGAACGATAATGGGTAAATTCCACGACGGTGTCAAAGCAGTGTGGCCTACCTCTAAATTATTAAACTATTGTGAATTGGGTGGTGGGGGCTTAAGTCTTATAGATCAACTTGTGTGTTTTTCGTAAGTTAGGTTTCACCGCACTATTGGTTCACCATTGGAACTGCTCAGAAAAATGCATGGAACACTCACAGGTCATTTTCTATTATTATTAAACAGAATCTCCTGCAAGTATGGAGGAACAACAGCAGATCACATTTCTAGACAGCACTACACATGGGATACTCATTTTGATTTACTCTAGCTATACACACACAAATCCCTATTGCATTTTATGAAACCAGCAGCAAGAAAACAAGAAACAATCACTTGGTGCTAAATTACAAGTAAATAAGACAGTTTGGTAATGACATTGGTTTATATAGCTAATCGGTACAAGTTGTAATAATTCAACAACAAGAAATATTGAACTTAAAAACTAATTGCAACCTTGTGGAAGGGCTTGTTCTAACATTCCCAGTTGCATTATTTGCTTATTTGGAAGGATCACTCTGGGCTAAATCATTCCACATCACTATACTTTCAGAATGTTACAGTAGAAGGGTTCCAAATTACACTTCAAATAAACACAAGATATTTGATAGCAAATGCTGGGTCTATGTGGAAAAGACATAAAGTAAACATAATAGGAAGTCAGTGGCAAGCGCAGGATTTTCAAGGGGGGGGGGCGGGAGGGGGGGGGGGGATTCCTAAATGGGTTACCACTGAACAAGCATCGGTGAACACTATTGGTGCCATTTGCCTGGATCAGATGATGGGCAGTGTGACATGGCCGTAAATCCGCTGAAAATGTACTGTTCTGTTTTACTAAGAAATCCACATTTGCACTACATTATCATCAGTGTCTTTCATAGTCAGAGTGTGACACTGACGGTGGATCTGACAGAATTTGCTGATATTGTCGGTATTGGGACAGACGGAGATTTTCATTACCATCCCTTTACTACAGTAGAGGGAGCTGATAACATTGGACCCTGTTGATATATATATGTATATATATAATATATATTATATATATATATATATATATATATAAACTGTCCAACTGACTGGCTCCTGCCAAGGTGCAATAATCACTGGCCTGGGTGCTACTAAAAGATTTCAAATACAAGTATATGAAATATAGAGCACTCCCAAAGGACTTTATAATGTGATTATTTGGTAACAGGCAACGTCGGTCCCTGACTTGGAACTTCCTTTGGCTTGAGAAAGGTCCTCGGTCTGGGACCGAAACGTTGCCTGTATAAATCCCATTATAAAGTCCTTTGGAAGTGCTCTATATTCTGTATATATATATATATATATATATCTTCCTTTTATATAAAATATTTCCATTTTGTGGAGATTGCATTGAGGTTTTAGGCTGTACTATGTAGGTGGGGGTAGGTTAAAATAATATATACATAGTAAAAGTGTATTGTAATGTAAAAGGTATAACAGAATTAGTTTATTAAAATGTACACATAAAGATAATAAGTGGTAACAGTGGTAAATGGCATAAATTAAAAATAAAAAATAAAAAAGTACTAACCTACAGAACTCCCCATGTTGAATGGACTGGTCAAAATGGGAGCTATAGACACATCTCAAATTTATTAAATCTGCATGGAAGTTTGCTGCCATTTCCTTATTGTCCTTATTATCCAATAGGTGTGCTTCTGGTAGCTGCGTAGCACTACATCACATCCTGACGCAATGCATGCTTTACAGTGTAACATCCTTTAGCTTTGCATTGTGGTAAGAGCTTACTGAGCATGTGCGAGTTAATGGCCAATCAAAAGAAAGTTTGCTTTCCCAGTAAGTGTAGATGATATCCAGCGTGTATTGCATTGTGGTAGAGACTTACTGAGCATGTGCGAGTTAATGGCCAATCAAAAGAAAGTTGCTTTCCAGTAAGTGTAGATGATATCCAGCTGTATTGCATTGTGGGAGAGACTACTGAGCATGTGCGAGTTAATGGCCAATCAAAGAAAGTTTGCTTTCCCAGTAAGTGTAGATGAATCCAGCTGTATTGCTTGTGGGAGAGACTTACTGAGCATGTGCGAGTAATGGCCAATCAAAACAAAGTTTGCTTTCCCAGTAAGTGTAGATGATATCAGCAATGTGTAGTGGAAGCGTGTGGGCGTGGCCAAATGACACTGTCTGTCTCTCTCTCTCTGTCTGTCTCTCTCGGTTGGCTCTCTCTCCTGTCTTCCCGTGTATTCTTCTGTCTCTCCCTCTGCTCTGTCTGTCTCTCTGTCTGTCTTCTCTCTGTCTCTCTCTGTCAATTTCTCGTCTCTTTCTCCATTCTGTTAGCAGTTCTCACAATGATCAGCTTCCAGGTTAGTACAATTATTATAAATTGTCCCATTACTGTAATAGTGGCCTACTGTATTTAGCAGCCAATAGGAATACCCCATATAACACAAGCACCAGGTTCCTCCTTACTGCGCATTTGTGTAAACTACAGCATCTAACAAAGCCCTTCCACATTGGTCGTAATCAGGTAAAAGCCAATAGTGTTCGTTTAACTGGGAGAGAAGGCATTGCCTATAGAAATGGTGGGAGCTCCCTGCTGTTGCTAGGTATTGAGACGCTGCCTGTTCCTGCTTGAGAGCCCTGGGGATTAGCTGGTGGAGGGGTTAATGTGTGTACAGTATTGTATGTAAACAACTTGACAGCACCTGGTTTGGGGCTTCAAGTGCCGATGGAAGTCCGCGGAGCCTCAACACTCGCGGCAGGGCCTGGGAGCCGTTTTTTGGCCGCGAACAACCGCAAAACCCCTGGAGACAGAACTACCGGGAAAGGCTCCAAGTGCGGGAGCCTCCCAACACTGCGGCGGGGCCTGGGAGGCTGGTTTTCGGCCGCAAACAACCGCAAACACCCCCTGGAAGTTGGAACTACCAGGAAGAGCTCCAAGTGCCGCGGGAAGTCCGCGGAGCCTCCCAACACTGCGGCGGGGCCTGGGAGCCGGTTTTCGGCCGCGGACAACCGCAAACTACCCTGGAAGACGGAACTACCGGAAGGGCTCCAAGTGCCGCAGGAAGCCCGCGGGAGCCTCCCAAACACTCGCGGCGGGGCCTGGATTTCAGCCGCAACCAGCCACAAACTACCCCTGGAAGACGGAACTACCGGGAAAGGCTCCAAGTGCCGCAGGAAGTTATCATTAGGTAAAAACGTATCTAAACATAATAATTACACTACAAAAATAACAGCATTATTACTTAATATATGTCATTCTTCGATAGGACTACCCTAATATGGAGGGCCTTGTAAGTGGCGGGTAGCTTACACTTATTAATATTAATATATTAATAATATATGTAACTAACACTCCAGCAAATTAAACTATATAAAATTAACACATAAAAACCCACTGTGCACCAATGGGCACACTTTGCTAGTAATATATATAATATATATATATATATAAGGATGTCTGAGGCACTCCGCTGGACTTTTAAACAAACTTAATTCATAATAATAGTTTTATTATTAATATTATTATGAATTAAAGTTTGTTCTAAAAGTCCAGCGGTAGTATATATATATATATATCTTCCAGGATTTCCTAATGTCCCTATTCCAGCTCACTTACTCCATCACAGTGCAGTAGGTAAAGTAATAAGTATATAACCCAGTCTCAGCAATCACCTCAGGCAGCTGCAGGATTAATATTGATACAGATCTCTATACTGCTGTCAATCACAGGGAAGACTGGATACATTTTTTAAACATAACAAATGCTGCTTCTCACTACAGCTCAATTAACAATGTAACAGTCTATGTAACAATCTATATAACAGTCTATGTAACAGTCTATGGACACCAGAATAAGTGGAATGCAGACTGCACTGAGCAGGCAGAAAGGGGGATTCAGGCACCAGTAATACCCCCCTAAACAGCCCCTGAAAGTGTACGTATGTCATGGTACAGAGATATTTGTTCAGTAATAGTATCAGAGAGTAGAAGTATAATGGTTTTTTTTTTGCCATTTGATATTATATCCCTGGTAATAATTATATATTCAGCCAGATTTTGCAGAGCCGCAGGACCAATAGTGGCAGCTGGGCAGTTTTCATAATATGATTTAATATTGTCAATGAGGTTCTTTTAGCAAAAATGAACACAACTAATACTAATAGTGGCACTTACTATGATCGGGTAAAACGCGTTTGGAATTAACCCAGACATAAACACAATGCTAAATACACTACAGATAAGTGCTTGCAGCTCTTGGGAAATTCAGCTGCTTATATCTTTCACACACATAAAATATAAAATTCCTAGTAGTTATATGTCTGCTCTGGCAGTGGGGAGGGGCTAGAAAATTCACTGAGCATCTGCAGTTTTCTATCTGGCTCTGTGACCTTTCGTAAAATATAGAACCTGTTACATTAAAGGTTAATTTTTTTAAAATGGCTCAGTGGTTATCACTGATGTCTCCCTATAGTGAGACTACCAGGGCCGAGGGAATATTTAGGTCTTTCCCGAATGACCTTGAGGCCGACCCAAATGTTCGGCAGCTGGGGCGCTTGTTCAGCAAAGACGCTACACACACTGCTGATAAACCCAATACCATCAGGCCTTTAGGCACACTGCTTTCCCAACAATCATCAATACATACTGATAAGTTGTGTGTGATTCAATTGTTATCTCCTTAGGACAGGGTTGATGTGTAATAAATTTAAAGGGCATGTCCCCCAAAACTAAATAAAATTTAACCCAGACATGCGCAGGGGGGCCTACCCCCCTCCCACCCAATCTATCGTTCTTCAGTAGCGTAGGGCACTAAAAAAAGGTCGGAACTGTACTTCAGCAAAGCCAATCACAAACGCAGCTGCCGATCCAGCCCCCTGCTTCCATTTTTGGCAAGCAGAGGGCAGTGATCTGAGCTTCGGTGGAATGAAGGCATGTAAGTACAGTTCTGATATTTTTTTTTTGACAATCAAACCTGGGTGTTGGGGGTGGGATAGAGTAACCTACACTACAGAAAAAGATTTTGTAAAGGGTAGAGATACCCTTTAATAATTGTGAACCGCTGCAAAATATGTGTATAAGAATGCAAGAAGTGCCAGGCGCAACAGCTAAAACCAACAAGATATTGCCTTGTATAAAAAGGAGTATGGATTCAAGGGAGAAAAATATTATTCTCCCTCTAACAAAACAAAATGTAAGATCTCATTTGGAATATGTGGTTTAGTTTTGGAATTCTGTGTTATAAAAATAAAATCTTGTAATTAGAATGGGTTCAGAGAAGGACTAAATTAATAAGGGGAAGGGGAGCTTGAATTGGAAATGTTACAATTATGTACACTATAGAAAAGGCACTGTGTGTAAATACATTAATGGGCCATACAATAAAACTAACTGGAGCATTGTTCACCAAGAGATCCTGTCAGATGAAATGCGGATATGCCTTAAGCCTCGTACACAGTCAGATAATTTTCGTATATGATTGCCCGACGAACGACCCATCGTGCGACATTCGTGCGAAAATTAAGCTTTAACGATCTTCTAAGACCAACGATCCTGACTCGGCTTTTTCCAACGAGCAGCCTGGCGGATTCGATCTGCCGATTGGTTTGTTTCTACTTGTTTCTACATAGTCGGCAGATTATAAGTAGATTGTAATGGAAGATTGAATGAAATACACATGCAACATTTCACAATATTCGAATGTACTTAATACTTACGTCACGTAACACCTTTACCAACGAACATTATCTATCCACTATCGTTGATGTACAGGCGTCGTTGGCAGAACTAGTGTATAACGAGACAGTTGCTGAACGTTCGTCGGGCACATCGTGAGAAATGATCTGACCTGTGTACGAGGCTTTAAAGGAATAGTTCACTCCCAAATTGAACTATTCCTTTAAAGGGGAACTGTGGTCTCCAAACAAGTTGAGTTTAAATTAAAGGCCAGTTTCCTACCTTTAAAACCACCTCTTTACGTGCTCACAGCCCAAGATATAAAGAAATGATGACCAGAAAGTTAATGGTTGGGGAGGCGACATGTGACATTCCAAGGCTTCTCATGCACAGTGCCGCCGGCGAGCACAGCCTCAGACTCCTCAGTGTATGAGGGAGACAGGAAGTCCATCCTCCTCTCTGCTGTGTGAAGTCCTGACAGAGAAGGTAAGGGAATCTACAGCCCTTTTTCTACTATGTGAAAATGTCTCACTCTGCCTGAAAAGGTGTTTCCACAGAGTTTTCTGTAGGGGGGGGGGGGATCTGAGTGGCCCACGGCACCTGCGAGTGGGTGAGGGCTTGTGCACCCGGTTGCAGGTTGGGTGCGAGTACGTATTTTTCGGGTCAGGTAAATTAGACCTGTGCAGGACTCTAAACCAAGACCTCAATTCTGAAACACAATAAATAAAAGCAAGGTGGCTCATGGGTTAACACTGTTGCTTTGCAGCGCTGAAGTCTGAGTTCGATTCCACTCTTGGACACATCTGCAAGGAATTTGTATGTTCTCCCTTGTGTGTATGGGTTTCCTCTGGGAACTCTGGTTTCCCCCACAATCATAAAGACATACTGATAGGTTGTATGTGTCTATAAATGTGCTTAGATTGTAAGCTCTTCGGGGCAGGGCCTGATGTGAATGTATACATGTAATTGTAAAGCGCTATGGAAGATGGTGGCGCTATATAATCCACAATAATAATAATAAAAGTACACAAGAAAGCCACAAGTAATTTATAAAGGGAGATCCTTAAAAAATAAAAAGGTAACAGGAAATTAGGTATGATGAGTGTTTAGAACACTGTTGCTCATTATTTTACAAACATAATTACTAAACGAAAAGTGGGTGAGATTAGACTGTAACCACATACTGGTTTGTCAGAAATTCTTTCTCTTGCTTGTAATAGCTCCAGGCTGGTTACTGGGAGGGGTCTTGTCACCGAGACTGTAACTGGGGGGCCCAGCAGCTAGACTGAGCTAAAGAATTTGAGGCTTGCCCGATTGCTTTTGGCTTTTCTCCAGTTACTTCACGCAATGAGCAGATTTGCCTTTTTTATTCCATGACTTCCCAAAACACACAAAACCACAGTTTTATGTGGGGTAAAGCTGAATGGATTGTGGATTTTAATACTACAACGTTTCCTGCTCCATTTTTAAAGGTGAGAGTGTCTGCATTTGGAAACACTTATCCTAACAGCTGAAAGCCCTGAAAATGATGTCACAGGATGAATCAGATTTGATCCCTACTGTTAAGGATAAACCATGTTCTTTTATCAAAAATGCAAACCGTATGAGAGAGTCATTTAGCCTGGTATTACCTCATGTACAAAAAATCAAAGCAATGTTCCTTCTCAGTTTAACCAAAAAAAATAGAAAAGATAGGTTTTAAAAACATATAAAAGCCACAAAAAACAAACATCAACTGCCTAGAACTCCAAGAACATTCACTAAAAGTATAACAGGGTTGTAATCATTTATAAATTGTTAAAAAAACGAGCTAGAAAGTAAAATGGTGGTACTCACATATTTTCTGTGCTGCTTTGTCATTACATTATTGTTTAGTGAGTGCTCCTAATCCCCCACCCCCTTATTCACCGCCTTTTGTAGTGTCTGCGACACTTATAAGTTCTGCAAAGCCTCACCATGGACAATGCTATGCTTACACATCTCCCTTCCCTCTCCCTCCTGTTTTTCTCTACTGATTCTCTTAAATGTTGCAGAAGGTGCTGGCATCCAGGCAAAGAGGTCAAGCATGGGGAACATATTATAATTTCTGTTGGAGCACAGGTCTTTCCCTGTAATGCTGTGATTTCAAATGATGATTTCAGAATCTACAGCTCAGATTTAAAATCTGAAAAAAGTTTTGGAGGAGTGGGATCTTGCTGTGGCTAAAGGTGAAGGAAAATTAGATTTTTTAGAGTAAAGTTTTACTGGTCTGGGCATGCACATATTAGCTCAGTCAGTGAGAATCCAGACACCCAAATAAACCAATATAAAACTGTTCCTTCTTCAACTCAGAATAAACATTACCCAGTCTTTACTTTAATCGAGGCTTCACTGTTTCCCATGCTATTGTATTCACTGTTCAAATGTTTTCCAAGGTCCTTAAAACCTCTAGTTCTTTTAATTGTGTTGATCTTGAAAGAATAGAATTAGTACAATTACCAACAAACCAAAATAATAGAGCAAACTACTGATAAAACACAAACCACAGCAGACAACGTTTACCAACTAAATAAAAAAAAATGCGTGAGTAAAGTACCAGCTATATAGTCTCAGCTGGTACACACAGTACAGATCATTGAAAGCAGATCCTGTCTGTCATCTTTCAAAGATCTGCATACAACACAGTTCCGAGCGTTTTCCCTATACATATTATATGGAGAACGCTCAGGACTGTGTGTTTCCCTGGCAGTGGCAGATTCTCTATAGGGATTCTAGTGCGGTCGATTGAAATTTTTGGTCTTTCCCAATATGAGTGAATGGCCTGCCCGATCGGTCAGCGGCCAACCGCTCGTTCTGTGAAACAAAGGTACACACAGTACCGATAAAGCCCCGATACTGTCGGATCCAGTGGTATCGGGGCTTTATCGTTACTGTGTGTACCCAGCTTAAGTCTGAAGCTGGGTACACATGGTGAGATTTTTCTCCTGACCATCCGTTTGGCACTCCGACAGTGGCCAAGAGGAAGGACTGTCAGCCGCGGCAAAAGTAGCTGGCACAATCGCCCATGATTTTGGATGCATCCAATCATCTGTTTGTCCAATGTGGACGAAGTATAACAGTCACAGATAAACGAAAGAAGCATTCAATAGGGCAGCAAGCGTGGCTTGTGGTTAGCACTGATGCTTGCAGCACTGAAGTCCTGAGTTCGATTCCATCCTGACACATCTGCAAGGAGGTTGTATGTTCTCCCTGTGCTTGTATGGGTTCCTCGGGCACTCTGGTTTCCCCCACAATCACAAAGACATTCTGATAGGTTGTATGTGTCAAAATAATGTGCTAGATTGTAAGCTCATATTCATATGTGTATATACATTTAATTTAAAGCGCTACGGAAGATGTTGCGCTTTGGTGCTAATAAAATCCACAAATAAATTTTCAGGCAATCAACCGAAAACAGAAATGCACAGTTCGGCTAAATTACTGGATGGTGTGTACCAGCTTTAGGATAAGGGATAATATTTACATACAGTTTAATACTTAGGAGAGACTGACTGCCCACTGCAATATTTGGTTGGTACCCAGAATTTTCACTGTGGACAAAATATTTTGGACAATTTTTACGGAAATTGGTTGAAACATAGATCAGACATTTTGCTTATCTTCACCCAATCTAGATCAGCCAGTGTGCAGAAATGTTGGGTGAGCTTTTTTATCTGTTTTTTTTTTTCTACCATAGGCTGTGGTTGACGCATGTACTCCTAGTCAAATGATCCTAGAAGTACAAATTAGTGGCCAAGTGTGACACTTTAGAATAAATACATTCTGCAGTATTTACCAATACTTTAGCATTATGACTGACAAGTGCAAGACAGATGACAAACTTTATCCCCCTAAACTTTATCTATGTCTACCAACCACTTTTACCACCACCTTATCGCTAAGGCAGCAACAGTGAAGATAATTTCAGGGAATTTGTATGTGTGCAGGGTTTCTACAATATTTGTCTGTGATAGCTCACCATACAGTTGTATCTGCAACCATATGCCGTTGTAGGCTTGAAAATACATCAGCCTGCTATGCAGGTCCTGTGTGAGTGACTGGAACTTGTAACCCCTCTGTATTTCTTTAGGGAGCATTAACCTGGTCTCTCACTAATAACCACAGAATACTTCACTTGTAATCTATTGGTAAATTGCAACCATTCATAAGTGCATTTCCAGATTGACGTCCCAATACCTATACAAAGCCTGAATCAATGGTTTTCAAGGTATACAACACACGGCGTGATAAACAGTTTTCAGTATCTATTATCAAATGGTGGATGCTGATTTATTTTAAGTGGGGAAATTTACATGATGTATTTAACATGCTTGGTATTCTATAGGTATTCTATATATTGTCTTCATTTTTGGAAAAAAAATTCATACTCAATTCTTCAACAGTTTATTTTCTTCCCAGGTTGTACGTTTCTTGAAATATTACTAAAAGTATTTTCTACTGACTGGCTGTTGAATGGGTCAAACATGCTCAGATGGGTCAAACATGCATCAGGCACATGCCTAGGGGCGCCCGTGGGGCGGCAGTTTATTAAGGACCCTTTGAGAGCCCACTATTGGCATTTTTATTTGCAGATGTCAGGTTTTTAAAAGCATGTGACATTCCCGTCTTTCTTGTTAATATTAGAAACAGTTAAGGTTCGTACACACGTTCGATCACGGGTCCTGATCCGCGACGCAGAATGTGTACGACCGTTCATTCGGCCGATAATCGGCCTTGGTGGGCCATTATACGGCTTGAAATGGACGTTCCCCGACCAAATGCCCGTTTGGCCGTAAACGGCCCAAAAAGGCCGATTATCGGCTTGAACGAAACGTACATCGTACACATCGTGCGTCACAGGTCAGGACCACGATTGCGCGTGTGTACGAACCTTTAGTGGGTTTTGTAGTTCACAGATTTCTATAAACTGTCTGTTTTCCCCCCGAAAAAGAGTGGTTTGGGGGTATGACATGTGTTGAAGGGCGGGAGAAGGGCTCAAAGCTTTTTACACCTATTGGCTCCTGAGATATAAATCCGGCACTGATTATGGGTCTTGCAGACAGTCAGGACTTTGCAGGCATTATTTATGCACAAGCTGGATGGGAAGATTATGGTCCTATAATTGAGAAAATGTTCCTTTTTCTTGAAAGCATATTTTACTAATGTGGAATGCTGGCTGTAAGGCAGGGTACACACAAGGAGATTTTTTGGCACTCGACAAATATTTTTTATATCAGTTGGTGGTGGAAAAATCATCAGCAACGATGTCTGTCGCCCGGAGGTCAATTGGACATGTCAGTAAATCTCGGTCGATCGGGCGGTCTCCTGTGGAACGCACGATTTTCACTGCAAGAGTAATTTGGCCCAGACAACCACTCACTTGTATACCCGGACAATGCTCACAACTCCCATAAACAATCTAGAATTAAAGTTTTAATGAGTACTAGTTTGCTATTGTAAAACATTTCTTTTTATCTTCAAAATCAAATCAGAAAAAAAAACCAAGATGCCTCAATGTTGCTGAATGGGCAGTATTGGTGGCAATTTCCTGTTCTCCACTCTCTGTTCTTTTAAGATGGAACAGTTGCCCTTTGCTGATAACCATTTGGTTATTATTCAAAAGGCATTTAATAAACTTACACCACATGTGGCATTATGGGATATGCATACATAAGTTAAGTATCAGCCATATATTAATACATTAATTATTTTACATTTAAGTGGCAATATTGCAAAATTACTACAAATTGCTGCAAACTGCTAAACAGAAAATAATTATGTTTTCTAGTTGTTAAATGGCTGCAACTTCCCTTTTTTTATTTGGCATTTTATTTTTCCCTATTCAGAGCTATGAGTTGTCCATATGGAAGTATAAATAAGCAACTAGGTACAAAAAACTTGATTTGTGTTATACTGGAAAAAGTCTTCTATGTTACCGCACAATTATAGACATGTGGGCAGCACAGTGGTTGCACTGATGCTGTGCAGCACTGAAGTCCTGAGTTCGATTTCAACCTTAGACACATCTGCAGGGAGTTTGTATTGTTCTCCAGTGCTTGTGTGGGTTTCCTCCAGGCATCCATACTGATAGGTTGATGTGTCAAAGAAATGTGCTTAGATTGTAAGCTCTTCAGGAGCGGCCTGATGTATGTATACATGTAATTGTAAAGCGCTAAGGAAGATGTTAGCGCTATATAAATCCATAATATGTATTTGGGTATTTATGGCTAAAAGTAAAAAGAGTACTGTTTGTACACACTTTATGGTACTTAATAACATAAGACCCAGGTGCGTTGATTCCTATAGTTGGAAGGAACGTTTTACTATTTATGCCATCACTAATGTATATTACATTACAAGGGCTTGTATATGTCTTTTTTAAATTGTTCTTTAGATTGTATGGTTGGATGGTACTGGATTGTCACAGGGTTCCATTTTCGGATAATATAATCTCAAAAATGAAATAGGTTTTATTAAACATTTATTTCCCATAATGCCACATGTGTAACATTAAAGAATGCCATTTACCAAAGGGCTATGAAAATACAGTTCCTTCTTGAAAAGAAAGCAGCTGTAAAACCACACGTAGGTTGGCTCTCAGTGACTGCCACATCTGTTCTCTAACGATTTACATGTGGGGATTACAGGCCAAAAGGTAAGGGATGACAAACATAGGAAACTTTTAACACCTTAATGCCAAATTGTTCCTGGGCAACTGCAAATGTTCAGATTCAGCCTTCTGTACTAGTCTAAAAATAACACACTTAAAGGTAAAAATGACACATAGTGTAAAACTAACATTAGGATCCTAGCATAGGGAGCGTTCACTCCACCGGTGCCAACATGCACAGCAGGGTGCCAAGAGGTGGGAGTGCTTAGGGGAAAAGTAATAATAATGCAAACTGACAGTTCAATCACTTAGATCAACTTGATCAAAAAAACTATCACCATTCAGCTTTTTGATCAATACTCCCTATCAATTTATAACATTTTATGATCAAAAACAGTCAGACACAATGAAAGGTTTCTGTGATCTGGAGCTCTGGGCAGTCTGAAAAGCTTTTTAATGCTTTATAAGCAGGTTTTAATAGGTGCAATATTTGCATGTACTATTAATCTGCATTAACCAATAATTGTATCTAACACAGTAAAAAGCTAACATCTAATGGCTGGTTAAAATTAATAGCACTGGGAAAGTTTTGCATCTCTTATTGCATAAACTAAATCCTAACTTTAGAAGAACGAGTGACTAAAGGAGCGCGTTGCAGTTTGCTTGTGTGAATTCTGTGTATTAGTTCCCCACAGGAAATAAAAATGTGACCTCAGTGATAACAATTAAAGGCAGCATTAAGAAAAAATGCTCAAAAACAAACAGAAATGCCTTTGTTGTGGAAGAAATGATATTATATGTTTTTCTGCACCTGCAATGCATAAGCTACTAACTAAATGTTAAAAAATTTGACACCACCTGGGAATTAAATGTGATGACGTGAAACAAAGAAAACTAATTTGCTGACACCAAACATCAATAACATAAAAATGTCAATATTCTGAGAAAGAAAGTCGATATATGAGACTACAACTTTACTTTTGCCTATTTGTGTTTAGATTTAAGACATATGTGTTGTTCTAGCATGGCGGTGATAAATTAAAAGCTTATCACAAATGCTTCACAGTAAAGGAAATATTACACCCAAATCACTTTACAGTTACACTGCTTGCCATATAAAAGGGCATTACACCAAAAACAAGTTATTTTAAATAACCATAACTGAAAACTATCATTCTCCCAACCATAATTTTTTTGTTGATATCCCCCTTATTTCTTTAGATATCCAATGTTAAGACTTATTATATTCAGCTGCTAATCAAGTTCCTTGCTCTCAAATATCTTGTCTTCTGTGAGTGTTGTACTGTTGTGGAATGGTGACAACTGGAATGGTATGCTGTGTGCAGGCATGCTGAGAGTTGGTTTGTGGGGAAAAAAAGTCTGGTTGGATGGAGTGGGAGTGGTTAAAAAGGGGAGGGGGGATAATGCTCCTAAACTAAATATGTGCTGGATTTAGGCATGCAGCACACACAACCTCAGAGTAAGTGCTACTTAAATGTATTCAATTATAGATTTAGATGAGTATTTTTTTTCAGTTATGTGCCCTTTTTAGGGTAACAATCATTCATCCTAACCCTCTCTATTATAAATATTAATTTACAGGCAAATCTGTATCTGAAATACAGATATATAGTAAATAATGCACCCCTACTTTAAACATTAGCATATTAGTAGTTACCAGGGAGAGTTCCGTGACTATTTACAAGCATGAAGCCAAAGGGGGGTGCATAATAGTGATGGTATTGACACACCAAGGTGATTACTAATAAGTAGGTGTATTTTAGTAGGAGGTGCATTATTTCCTGCAATGTTTGTTGAGAAATGACACCTAGGCTGGGTACAAAACATCAGTTTTTTGGGCGACTGACCGATATACTGTGTTTTGTTGGTTGGCCCCAATAATTGGATGTTATATTGTGAGTAGAAAACAAACTGTGCTAGATTTTATGTGTGTGTACCTGCCTTAGATATAGCTAAACACAGATTTAACCTGATGACATAATTAAGTACTGTTTTACTGCTATAATTCACCCCTTCTATTAAAGTCTATAGGCCAGGGTTGTAAATATATATTGTTATAATTGGCATAATACTATGTAGCAGGGCACTGATTAAACCCGAAAGTAGTAAATGCACAGCCCCAGGCACCACTGCCATCCCTCTCTACCAACACTGCCGCAGAAAACATTACTGGATTCTGGCAGAGTCTGCTATGTTATTACTGCACTCCCTGGCCAGAAGGTTGTTCCTGTAACAGCAGATGGGGAAGTGAGCGAATATGAGCTGGTAACGTTAAGCAGATTTCCCTGGATGCCTGGTACGCTCTCAGGTACGCTGGGGGGGTGATGACAGGGATGCCATTCATGGTTGGTGTGCTTAGGGGATGATGGCAAGGGGTACTAGGTGAGGTGGTTTTTTTTTAGGGGGGGGTTGACAGGGGGACACGTATGGTGACTATGCTAACTCTTTACTCCAAAAAGGTGCGTGGTTAGTGGAATATAATGAATATTGTACCCCCTACTAAAAATGATACGGATATAGAGGTACCTCGAGAGTTCTGTGGCCTTTCTAAAACTAACTTCTAATATCCTTATTATTTACGTAGGGTGGACTTAATTTACTATATAATTTAGTGGTTCTTGTGTATTGTAACATTATTTTAAAGGGACATACGTATAGATGAAAAGTCACAGTACTTTACTGACAGAAATTACTCCCACCAGGCAACCTCCAGTTAGCTGCTTTATTGTAAATATCCAAAAATAAACTGCTTTTGTTTTGCTACCATGCAGTCCTTACTGATAATAGGATAGAGATACAGGTATCTTAAACTTTCCATGATTGCCAAGATAAGGTAATAAATGTCTTTGTTACAAATAGCATATGAAGCTGGGAACACACATACCTGGATGTTTTGAAATGGAATTTGCCAATTATGGTATGGTGTCACATAAAATTAGACGATATTGTAAGAATCTGGCCCTATTGGCTCCCTATATTTATTATGTTTGTAGATGGTTTAATGTTATGTGATCAAAACCTTTAGGCTGGGTACACATGAAGGGACTATTTGTCTGACCGAGTACTCGCTCCAAGCGGCAGTTTGTGCGATCGTCGGGCGGTCCCATAGGGAACCGACACATCGATCTGGATTTACCGCAGGGTGATCGATTCGGGTGAATAGGTTTTCTAGGTTATAGGTTTTAGGTTTAGGTTAGTTTAAGTAGGTTAGGGGAAATTTTAGTGGTTTACGTTTTTTAAAATAATATTATTACATAGTAGTAAAAGTGTATATGTGTAATGTAAAAGGTATTATATAACATGAATTAGTTTATTAAAATGTACAAAATAAAGATATATAAGTGGTAAACAGTGTGTAAATGGCAAATTAAAATTAAAAATAAAAAAAAAAAAAGTACTAACCTACAGAATCTCCCCATGTTTGAATGGACTGGTCAAAATGGGAGCTATAGACACACCTCTCAAATTATTTATTAAATTCTGCATGGAAGTTTGCTGCCATTTCCTTATTGTCCTTATTATCCAATGGTGTGCTTCTGGTAGCTGCTGTAGCACTACATCAACATCTGACGCAATGCATGCTTTACAGTAACATCCTTTAGCTTGCATTGTGGTAGAGACTTATGAGCATGTGCGAGTTAATGGCCAATCAAAAGAAAGTTTGCTTTCCCAGTAAGTGTAGATGATATCCAGCGTATGGCATTGTGGAGTAGAGGACTTAGCGGCATGTGCGAGTTAATGGCCAATCAAAAAGAAAGTTTGTTCCCAGTAAGTGTAGATGATATCCAGCGTGTATTGCATTGTGGGAGAGACTTACTGAGCATGTGCGAGTTAATGGCCAATCAAAAGAAAGTTTGCTTTCCCAGTAAGTGTAGATGATATCCAGCTGTATTGCATTGTGGGAGAGACTTACTGAGATGTGCGAGTAATGGCCAATCAAAACAAAGTTTGCTTTTCCAGTAAGTGTAGATGATATCCAGCAATGTGTAGTGGAAGCGTGTGGGCGTGCCAAATGACACTGCTGTCTCTCTCTCTCGTCTCTCTCTGTTGGTCTCTCTCTCTGTCTCTCCCTGTCTCTCTCTCTGTCTCTCCCTCTCTTTCTCTGTCTGTCTCTCTGTCTGTCTCTCTCTGTCTCTCTCTGTCAATTTCTCGTCTCTTTCTCCTATTCTGTTAGCAGTTCTCACAATGTCAGCTTCCAGGTTAGTACAATTATTATAAATGTCCCATACTGTAATAGTGGCCTACTGTATTCTAGCAGCCAATAGGAATACCCCATATTAAACAAGCACCAGGTTCCTCCTTACTGCCGCATGTGTTGTAAACTACAGCATCTAACAAAGCCTTCCACATTGGTCGTAATCCAGGTAAAAGCCAATAGTGTTCCGTTTAACTGGGAGAGAAGGCATTGCCATAGAAATGGTGGGCGATCCCTGCTGTTGCTAGGTATGAGACGCTGCCTTGTTCCTGCTTGAGAGCCCTGGGGATTAGCTGGTGGAGGGAGTTAATGTTGGTACAGTATTGTATGTAAACAACTTGACAGCACCTGGTTTGGGGCTCAAGTGCCGATGGAAGTCCGCGGAGCCTCCAACACTCGCGGCAGGGCCTGGGAGCTGTTTTTTGGCCGCGAACAACCGCAAACACCCCTGGAAGACAGAACTACCGGGAAAGGCTCCAAGTGCCGCGGAGCCTCCCAAACTCGCGGCGGGGCCTGGGAGCCTGGTTTTCGGCGCAAACAACCGCAAACACCCCCTGGAAGTTGGAACTACCAGGAAGAGCTCCAAGTGCCGCGGGAAGTCCGCGGAGCCTCCCAACACTCGCGGCGGGGCTGGGAGCCTGGTTTTCGGCCGCGGACAACCGCCAAACTACCCCTGGAAGACGGAACTACCGGAAGGGCTCCAAGTGCCGCAGGAAGCCCCGCGGAGCCTCCCAACACTCGCGGCGGGGCCTGGATTTCAGCCGCAACCAGCCACAAACTACCCCTGGAAGCGGAACTACCGAGGAAAGGCTCCAAGTGCCGCAGGAAGTTATCATTAGGTAAAAAACGTATCTTAAACATAATATATTACACTACAAAATAACAGCATTATACTTAATATATGTCATTCTTCGATAGGACTACCCTAATATGGAGGGCCTTGTAAGTGGCGGGTAGCTTCCACTTATTATATATTAATATATTTTAAAATATATGTAACTAACACTCCAGCAAATTAAACTATATAAAATTAACACATAAAAAACCCATGTGCACCAATGGGCACACATTTTGCTAGTTATATATATATATATAATATATATAAGGATGTCTGAGGCACTCCGCTGGACTTTTAAACAAACTTTAATTCATATAATAGTTTTATTATTAATATTATTATGATAAAGTTTGTTTAAAAGTCCAGCGGAAGTATAATATTATATATCTCTTCCAGGATTTCCTAATGTCCTATTCAGCTCACTTACACACCAGTGCAGGAGGTACAGTATTAATGATATAACCCCAGTCTCAGCACATCACCTCAGGCAGCGCGCAGGATTAATATTGATACAGATCTCTATACTGCTGTCAATCACAGGGAAGACTGGATACATTTTTTAAACAATACAAATGCTGCTTCTCACTCACAGCTCAATTAACAATGTAACAGTCTATGTAACAATCTATATAACAGTCTATGAACAGTCTATGGACACCAGAATAAGTGGAATAGCAGACTGCACTGAGCAGGCAGAAAGGGGGATTCCAGGCACCAGTAATACCCCCTAAACACGCCCCTGAAAGTGTACGTATGTCATGGTACAGAGATATTTGTTCAGTAATAGTATCAGAGTAGAAGTATAATGTGTTTTTTTTGCCATTTGATTATATCCCTGGTAATTATATATATCAGCCAGATTTATGCAGAGCCGCAGGACCAATAGTGGCAGCTGGGCAGTTTTCATAATATGATTTAATTTGTCACTGGAGTTCTTTTAGCAAAAATGAACACCAACTAAACTAATAGCTGGCACTTACTATGCATCGGTTAAACGCGTTTGGAATTAACCCAGACATAAACACAATGCTAAATAAACTACAGATAAGTGTTGCAGCTCTTGGGAAATTCAGCTGCTTATATTTCACACACACTAAATATAAAACTTCCTAGTAGTTATATGTCTGCTCTGGCAGTGGGGAGGGGCTAGAAAATTCACTGAGCATCTGCAGTTTTCTATCTGGCTCTGTGACCTATTCTGTAAAATATAGAAACTGTTACATTAAAGAGTTAATTTTTTAAAAAATGGCTCAGTGGTTATCACTGATGTCTCCCTATAGTGAGACTACCAGGGCCGAGGGAATATTTAGGTCTTTCCCGAATGACCTTGAGGCCGACCCAAATGTTCGGCAGGGGGCGCTTGTTCAGCAAAGACGCACAACACACTGCTGATAAAGCCCAATACCATCAGGCCTTTAGGCACACGCTTTTCCAACAATCATCAATACATACTGAAGTTGTGTGTGATTCAATTGTTATCTCCTTGGACAGGGTTGTGTGAATAAATTTAAAGGGCATGTCCACCCCCAAAACTAAAATTTAACCCATGACATGCGCAGGGGAGCCCTACCCCCCCTCCCACCCAATCTATCGTTCTCAGTAGCGTAGTAGGGCACTAAAAAAAGGTCGGAACTGTACTTAGCAAAGCCAATCACAAACGCAGCTGCCGATCCAGCCCCCTGCTTCCATTTTTGGCAGCAGAGGGCAGTGATCTGAGCTTCGGTGGAATGAAGGCATGTAAGTACAGTTCTGATATTTTTTTTTGACAATCAAACCTGGTTGTTGGGGTGGGATAGAGTAACCTACACTACCGAAAAAGATTTTGTAAAGGGTAGAGATACCCTTTAATAATGTGAACCGCTGCAAAATATGTGTATGAATGCAAGAAGTGCCAGGCGGCAACAGCTAAAACCAACAAGTATTGCCTTGTATAAAAAGGAGTATGGATTCAAGGGAGAAAAAATATTATTCTCCCTCTAACCAAACAACTGTAAGATCTCATTGGAATATGTGGTTTAGTTTTGGAATTTGTGTATAAAAATAAAATCTTGTAATTAGAATGGGTTCAGAGAAGGACTAAATTAATAAGGGGACTGGGGAGCTTGAATTGGAAATGTTACAATTATGTACACTATAGAAAAGGCACTGGTTTGAAATACATTAATGGGCCATACAATAAACTAACTGGAGCATTGTTCACCAAGAGATCATGTCAGATGAAATGCGGATATGCCTTAAGCCTCGTACACACGTCAGATATTTTCGTATGATTTGCCCGACGAACGACCCATCGTGCGACATTCGTGCGAAAATTAAGCTTTAACGATCTTCTAAGACCAACGATCCATGACTCGGCGTTTTCCAAAGAGCAGCGGCGGATCGATCTGCCGATTGCCGTTTGTTTCTACTTGTTTCTACATAGTCGGCAGATTATAAGTAGATTGTAATGGAAGATTGAATGAAATACACATGCAACATTCACAATATTCCGAATGTCACTTAATACTTACGTCACGTAACACCTTTACCAACGAACATTATCTATCCACTATCGTTGATGTACAGGGCGTCGTTGGCAGAACTAGTGTATAACGAGACAGTTGCTGAACGTCGTCGGGCACATCGTATGAAAATGATCTGACCTGTGTACGAGGCTTTAAAGGAATAGTTCACTCCCAAATTGAACTATCCTTTAAAGGGGAACTGTGGTCTCCAAACAAGTTGAGTTTAAATAAAGGCCAGTTTCCTACCTTTAAAACCACCTCTTTACACGTGCTCCACAGCCCAAGAATTAAAGAAATGACTGACCAGAAAGTTAATGGTTGGGAGGCGGTGACATGTGACATCCCAAGGCTTTCATGCACAGTGCCGCCGGCGAGCACAGCCTCAGACTCCCTCAGTGTATGAGGAGACAGGAAGTCATCCTCTCTCTGCGTGTGAAGTCCTGACAGAGAAGGTAGGGAATCTACAGCCCTTTTTTCCTACTATGTGAAAATGTTTCACTCTGCCTGAAAAGGCTGTTTCCACAGAGTTTTCTGTGGGGGGGGGGGGGATCTGAGTGGGCCCACGGCACCTGCGAGTGGGTGAGGGCTT
Organism: Hymenochirus boettgeri; assembly: GCA_019447015.1. Taxonomy (NCBI): domain Eukaryota; kingdom Metazoa; phylum Chordata; class Amphibia; order Anura; family Pipidae; genus Hymenochirus; species Hymenochirus boettgeri. The sequence goes on from CM033475.1 coordinate 79,949,634, forward strand.
GTGCACCCGGTTGCAGGTTGGGTGCGAGTACGTATTTTTCGGGTCAGGTAAATTAGACCTGTGCAGGACTCAAACCAAGACCTCAATTCTGAAACACAATAAATAAAAGCAAGGTGGCTCTAGTGGTTAACACTGTTGCTTGCAGCGCTGAAGTCCTGAGTTCGATTCCACTCTTGGACACATCTGCAAGGAATTTGTAGGTCTCCCTGTGCTTGTATGGGTTTCCTCTGGGACCTCTGGTTCCCCCACATCATAAAGACATACTGATAGGTTGTAGTGTCATATAAATGTGTTAGATTGTAAGCTCTTCGGGCAGGGCCTGATGTGAATGTATACATGTAATTGTAAAGCGCTATGGAAGATGTTGTGCGCATATAAATCCACAATAATAATAATAAAATGTACACAAGAAAGCCACAGTAATTTATAAAGGAGATCCTTAAAAATTAAAAAGGTAACAGGAAATTAAGGTATGATGAGTGTTTAGAACATGTTGCTCATTATTTTACAAACATAATTACTAAACAGAAAAGTGGGTGAGATTAGACTGTAACCACATACTGGTTTGTCAGACATTCTTTTCTCTTGCTTGTATAGCTCCAGGCTGGTTACTGGGATGGGGTCTTTTCACCGAGACTGTAACTGGGATGGCCCGCAGCTAGAATGAGCTAAAGAATTTGAGCCTTTGCCCGATTGCTTTTGGCTTTCTCTCAGTTACTTCACGCAATGAGCAGATTTGCCTTTTTATTCCATGACTTCCCAAACACACAAAACCACAGTTATTATGTGGGTTAATAGTGAATGGATTGTGGATTTTAATACAACGTTCTGCTCCATTTTTAAAGTGTGAGAGTGTCCTGCATTTGGAAAAACTTATCCTTAACAGCTGAAGCCCTGAAAATGATGTCACAGGATGAATCAGATTGATCCCTTACTGTAAGGAATAAACCATGTTCTTTTATCAAAAATTCAAAACCGTATGAGAGAGTCATTTAGCCGGTATTACCTCCATGTACAAAAAATCAAAGCAATGTTCCTTCTCAGTTTAACCAAAAAATAGAAAAGATAGGTTTAAAAACATATAAAAAGCACACAAAAAACAAACATCAACTGCCTAGAATCCAAGAACATCACTAAAAGTATAACAGGTTGTAATCATTTAACATTGTTAAAAACGCAGCTAGAAAGTAAAGTAAAATGGTGGTACTCACATATTTTTCTGTGCTTGCTTTGTCATTACATTATTGTTTAGTGAGTGCTCCTAATTCCCCCCACCCTCCCTTATTCACCGCCTTCTTGTAGTGTCTGCGACACTTATAAGTTCTGCACAGCCTCACCATGGACACTGCTATGCTTACACATCTCCCTCTCCCTCTCCCTCCTGTCTTTTCTCTACTGATTCTCTTAAATGTTGCAGAAAGTGTGCTGGCATCCAGGCAAAGAGGTCAAGCATGGGGAACATATTATAATTTCTGCTTCTGGAGTCACAGGTCTTTCCCTGTAATTGCTGTGATTTCAAATGATGATTTCTCAGAATCTACAGCTCAGATTTAAAATCTGAAAAAAAGTTTTGGAGGAGTGGGATCTTGCTGTGGCTAAAGGTGAAGGAAAATTAGATTTTTTAGAGTAAAGTTTTACTGGTCTGGTCATGCACATATTAAGCTCAGTCAGTGAGAATCCAGACCCCAAATAAACCAAATATAACAAACTGTTCCTTCTTCAACTAGAATAAACATTACCCAGTCTTTACATTTTAATACGTAAAGGCTCTCACTGTTTCCCATGCTATTGTATTCACTGTTCAAATGTTTTCCAAGGTCCTAAAACCTCTAGTTCTTTTAATTGTGTTGATCTTGAAAGAATAGAATTAGTACAATTACCAACAACCAAAATAATAGAGCAAACTACTGATAAAACACAAACCACAGCAGACAACGTTTACCAACTAAATAAAAAAAAATGCAGTACCAGCTATATAGTCTTAAGCTGGGTACACACAGTACAGATCATTGAAAGCAGATCCTGTCTGTCATCTTTCAAAGATCTGCATACACACAGTTCCGAGCGTTTTCCCTATACATATTATATGGAGAACGCTCAGGACTGTGTGTTTCCCTCGGCAGTGGCAGACTTCTCTATAGGGATTCTAGTGCGGTCGATGGAAATTTTTGGTCTTTCCCAAATGAGTGAATCGGCCTGCCCGATCGTTCAGCGGCCAACCGCTCGTTCGTGAAACAAAGGTACACACAGTACCGATAAAGCCCCGATACTGTCGGATCCAGTGGTATCGGGGCTTTATCGTTACTGTGTGTACCCAGCTTAAGTCTGAAGCTGGGTACACATGGTGAGATTTTTCCTCCTGACCATCCGTTTGGCACTTCCGACCAGTTGGCCAAGAGGAAGGACTGTCAGCCGCGGCAAAAGTAGCTGGCACAATCGCCCATGATTTTTGGATGCATCCAATCATCTGTTTGTCCAATGTGGACGAAGTAACAGTCACAGATAAACGAAAGAAGCATTCAATAGGGCAGCACGGTGGCTTAGTGGTTAGCACTGATGCCTTGCAGCACTGAAGTCCTGAGTTCGATTCCATCCTTGGACACATCTGCAAGGAGTTTGTATGTTCTCCCTGTGCTTGTATGGGTTTCCTCCGGGCACTCTGGTTTCCCCCACAATCACAAAGACATTCTGATAGGTTGTATGTGTCAAATAAATGTGCTTAGATTGTAAGCTCATATTCATATGTGAATATATACATTTAATTTTAAAGCGCTACGGAAGATGTTGCGCTTTAGGTGCTATATAAAATCCACAATAATAATATTTCAGCCCAATCAACCGAAACACAGAAATGACAGTTCGGCTAAATTACTGGATGGTGTGTACCCAGCTTTAGGATAAGGGATAATATTTACATACAGTTTAATACTTAGGAGAGACTGACTGCCCACTGCAATATTTTGGTTGGTCACCCAGAATTTTCACTGTGGACAAAATATTTTGGACAATTTTTCACGGAAATTGGTTGAAACATAGATCAGACATTTTGCTTATCTTCACCCAATCCTAGATCAGCCAGTGTGCAGAAATGTTGGGTGAGCTTTTTTATACTGTTTTTTTTTTTCTACCATCAGGCTGTGGTTGACGCATGTACTCCTAGTCAAATGATCCTAGAAGTACAAATTAGTGGCCAAGTGTGACACTTTAGAATAAATACATTCTGCAGTATTTACCAATACTTTATGCATTTATGACTGACAAGTGCAAGACAGATGACAACTTTATCCCCCCTAAACTTTATCTATGTCTTTACCAACCACTTTTTACCACCAACCACTTTATCTGCTAAGGCAGTCATACATGTAAGATAATTTCAGGGAATTTGTATGTGTGCAGGGTTTCTACAATATTTGTCTGTGCATGCTCACCATACAGTTGTATCTGCAACCATATGCCGTTGTAGGCTTGAAAATTACATCAGCCTGCTATGCAGGTCCTGTTGAGTGACTGGAACTTGTAACCCCTCTGTATTTCTTTAGTGAGCATTAACCTGGCTTCTCTCACTAATAACACAGAATACTTCATTGTAATCTATTGGTAAATTGCAACCATTCATAAGTGCATTTACCAGATTGACGTCCCAATACCTATCACAAAGCCTGAATCAATGGTTTTCAAGGTATACAACACACGGCTGATAAACAGTTTTCAGTATCTATTATCAAATGAGTGGACTGCTGATTTTATTTAAGTGGGGAAATTTACATGATGTATTTACACATGCTTGGGTATTCTATATGGTATTCTATATATTGTCTTCATTTTTGGAAAAAAAAATTCATACTCATTCTTCAACAGTTTATTTTCTTCCCAGGTTGTACGCTTTCTTGAAATATTACTAAAAGTATTTTCTACTGACTGGCTGTTGAATGGGTCAAACATGCTCAGATGGGTCAAACATGCCATCAGGCACATGCCTAGGGGCGCCTGTGGGGCGGCAGTTTATCTAAGGACCCTTTTGAGAGCCCACTATTGGCATTTTTATTTGCAGCATGTCAGGTTTTTAAAAGCATGTGACATTCCCGTTCTTTCTTGTTAATATTAGAAACAGTTAAGGTTCGTACACACGTTCGATCACGGGTCCTGATCCGCGACGCAGAATGTGTACGACCGTTCATTTCGGCCGATAATCGGCCCTTGTGTGGGCCATTTATCGGCTGAAATGGACGTTCCCCGACCAAATGCCCGTTTTGGCCGATAAACGGCCCAAACACAGGCCGATTATCGGCTGAAACGAACGGTCATACACATCGTGCGTCACAGGTCAGGACCCACGATTGCGCGTGTGTACGAACCTTTAGTGGGTTTTGTAGTTCACAGATTTCTCTATAATACTGTCTGTTTTCCCCCCGAAAAAGAGTGGTTTGGGGGTATGACCTGTGTTGAAGGGCGGGAGAAGGGCTCAAAGCTTTTTACACCTATTGGCTCCTGAGATATAAATCCGGCACTGATTATGGGTCTTGCAGACAGTCAGTACTTTGCAGGCATTTATTTATGCACAATGCTGGATGGGAAGATTATGGTCCTATAATTGAGAAAATGTTCCTTTTTTCTTGAAAGCATATTTTACTAATGTGGAATGCTGGCTGTAAGGCAGGGTACACACAAGGAGATTTTTTGGCCAATACGACAAATATTTTTTTATATCAGTTGGTCGGTGGAAAAATCATCAGCAACCGATGTCTGTCGCCCGGATCGGTCAATTGGACATGTCAGTAAATCTCGGTCGATCGGGCGGTCTCCTGTGGAACGCACGATTTTCACTGCAAGAGTAATTTGGCCCAGACAACCACTCACTTGTATACCCGGACTAAATGCTCACAACTGCCCATAAACAATCTAGAATTAAAGTTTTAATGAGTACTAGTTTGCTATTGTAAAACATTTCTTTATTATCTTCAAAATCAAATCAAGAAAAAAACCAAGATGCCTCAATGTTGCTGAATGGGCAGTATCTGGTGGCAATTTCCTGTTCTCACTCTCTGTTCTTTTAAGATGGAACAGTTGCCCTTTGCTGATAACCATTTGGTTCATTATTCAAAAAGGCATTTAATAAACTTACACCACATGTGGCATTATGGGATATGCATACATAAGTTAAGTATCAGCCAATATATTAATACATTTAATTTATTTTACATTTAAGTGGCAATATTGGCAAAATTACTACAAATTGCTGCAAACTGCTAAACAGAAAATAATTATGTTTCTAGTTGTTAAATGGCTGCAACTTCCCTTTTTTTATTTGGCATTTTATTTTTCCCCTATTCAGAGCTATTAGTTGTCCATATGGAAGTATAAATAAGCAACTAGGTACAAAAAAATCTTGTGATTTGTTATACTGGAAAAAGTCTTCTATGTTACCGCACAATTTAATAGACATGTGGGCAGCACAGTGGTTAGCACTGATGCTGTGCAGCACTGAAGTCCTGAGTTCGATTTCAACCTTAGACACATCTGCAGGGAGTTTGTATGTTCTCCCAGTGCTTGTGTGGGTTTCCTCCAGGCATTCCATACTGATAGGTTGTATGTGTCAAAGAAATGTGCTTAGATTGTAAGCTCTTCAGGGCAGGGCCTGATGTATGTATACATGTAATTGTAAAGCGCTACGGAAGATGTTAGCGCTATATAAATCCATAATAATGTATTTGTGTATTTATGGCTAAAAGTAAAAAGAGTACTGTTTGTACACACTTTATGGTACTTAATAACTAAAGACCCAGGTGCGTTGATTCCTATAGATTTGGAAGGAAAGCTTTTACTCATTTATGCCATCACTAATGTATATTACATTACAAGAGCTTGTATATGTCTTTTTTAAATTGTCTTTTTAGTATTGTATGGTTGGATGGTACTGGATTGTCACAGGGTTCCATTTTCGGATAATATAATCTCAAAATGAAAATAGTTTTTATAAACATTTATTTCCCATAATGCCACATGTGTAACATTTAAAGAATGCCATTTACCAAATGGGCTATAGAAACTACAGTTCCTTCTTGAAAAGAAAGCAGCTGTTACAAAAACCACACTGTAGGTTGGCTCTCAGTGACTGCCACATCTGTTCTCTAACTTGATTTACATGTGGAGATTACAGGCAAAAGGTAAGGGATGACAAACTAGGAAACTTTTAACACCTTAATGCCAAATTGTTCCTGGGCAACTGCAAATGTTCAGATTCAGCCTTCTGTACTAGTCTAAAAATAACACACTTAAAGGTAAAATGACACAATAGTGTAAAACTCAACATTAGGATCCTAGCATAGGGAGCGTTCACTCCACGGTGCCAACATGCACAGCAGGGTGCCAAGAGCTGTTGGGAGTGCTTAGGGGAAAAGTAATAATAATGCAAACTGACAGTTCAATCACTTAGATCAACTTGATCAAAAAACTATCACCATTCAGCTTTTTGATCAATACTCCCTATCAATTTAGAACATTTTATGATCAAAAACAGTCAGACACAATGAAAGGTTTCTGTTGATCTGGAGCTCTGGGGCAGTCTGAAAAGCTTTTTAATGCTTTATAAGCAGGTTTAATAGGTGCAAATATTTGCATGTACTATTAATCTGCATTAACCAATAATTGTATCTAACAACAGTAAAAAGCTAACATCTAAATGGCTGTTATAAATTAATAGCACTGGGAAAGTTTTGCATCTCTTATTGCATAAACTAAATCCTACCTTTAGAAGAACGAGTGACTTAAAGCTGCAGCGTTGCAGTTTGCTTGTGTGAATTCTGCTGTATTAGTTCCCCACAGGAAATAAAAATGTGACCTCAGTGCATAACAATTTAAAGGCAGCATCTAAGAAAAAATGCTCAAAACAAACAGAAATGCCTTTTGCTGGAAGAAATGATATTATATGTTTTTCTGCACCTGCAATGCATAAGCTACTAACTAAATGTTAAAATATTTGACACCACCTGGGAATTAAATGTGATGACGTGAAACAGAAAACTAATTTGCTGACACCAAACATCAATAACATAAAAATGTCATATATTCTGAGAAGAAAAGTCGATATGAGAGCTACAACTTTACTTTTGCCTGCATTTGTGTTTAGATTTAAGACATATGTGTGATTCTAGCATGGCGGTGATAAATTAAAAGCTTATCACAAATGCTTCACAGTAAAGGAAATATTTACACCCAAATTACACTTTACAGTTACACTGCTTGTCCATATAAAAGGGCATCTACACCAAAAAACAAGTTATTTTAAATTAACCATAACTGAAAACTATCATTCTTCCCAACCATAATTTTTTTGTTGATATCCCCCTTATTTCTTTAGATATCCAATGTAAGACTTATTATATTTCAGCTGCTAATCAAGTTCCTTGCTCTCAAATATCTTGTCTTCTGTGAGTAGTTGTACTGTTGCTGGAATGGTGACAACTGGAATGCTGTATGCTGTGTGCAGGCTTGAGAGTTGGTTTGTGGGGAAAAAAAGTCTGGTTGGATGGAAGTGGGAGTGGTTAAAAGAGGGAGGGGGGATAATGCTCCTAAACTAAATATGTGCTGGATTTAAGGCATGCAGCAACACACACCTCAGAGTAAGTGCTACTTAAATGTATTCAATTATAGATTTAGATGAGTATTTTTTTCAGTATAGTGCCCCTTTTTAGGGTAACAATCATTCATCCTAACCTCTCTATTTATAAATCTAATTTACAGGCAAATCTGTATCTGAAATACAGTATATAGTAAATAATGCACCCCTACTTTAAACATTAGCATATTAGTAGTTACCAGGGAGTTCCGTGACTATTTACAAGCATGAAGCCACAGGGGGGTGCATAATAGTGATGGTATTGCACACCAAGGTGATTACTAATACGTAGGTGTATTTTAGTAGGAGGTGCATTATTTCCTGCAATGTTTGTTGAGAAATGACACCTAGGCTGGGTACAAAACATCAGTTTTTTGGGCGACTGACCGATATTACTGTGTATTTGTTGGTTGGCCCCAATAATTGGATGTTATATTTGTGAGTAGAAAACAACTGCTTGCTAGATTTTATGGTGTGTACCTTGCCTTATGATATAGCTAAACACAGATTTAACCTGATGACATAATTAAGTACTGTTTATACTGCTATAATTCACCCCTTCTATTAAAGTCTATAGTGCCAGGGTGTAAATAATATTGTTATAATTGGCATAATACTATGTAGCAGGGCACTGATTAAAACCCGAAAGTAGTAAATGCACAGCCCCAGGCACCACTGCCATCCCTCTCTTACCCAACACTGCCGCAGAGAAACAATTACTGGATTCTGGCAGAGTCTGCTATGTTATTACTGCACTTCCCTGGCCAGAAGGTTGTTCCTGTAACAGCAGATGGGGAAAGTGAGCGAATACTGAGCTGGTAACGTTAAGCAGATTTCCCTGGATGCCTGTGTACGCTCCAGGTACGCTGGGGGGGTGATGACAGGGATGCCATTCATGGTATGGTGCTGCTTAGGGGATGATGGCAAGGGGTACTAGTGAGGTGGTTTTTTTAGGGGGGCGGTTGACAGGGGGACAGTATGGTGACTATGCTAACTCTTTACTCCAAAAAGGTGCTGTTCTGGAGTGAATTATAATGAATATTGTACCCCCTACTAAAAATGATACGGATATTAGAAGGTACCTCGGAGTTCTGTGTCCTTTCTAAAACTATAACTTCTAATATCCTTATTATTTACAGTAGGGTGGACTTAATTTACTATATAATTTAGTGGTTCTTGTGTATTGTAACATTATTTTAAAGGACATACCGCTATAGATGAAAAGTCACAGTACTTTACTGACAGAAATTACTTCCCACCAGTCTAACCTCCAGTTAGCTGCTTTATTGTAAATATCCAAAAATAAACTGCTTCTTGTTTTGCCTACCATGCAGTCCTTACTGATAATAGGATAGATACAGGTATCTTAAACTTTCCATGATTGCCAAAGATAAGGTATAAAATGTCTTTGTTTACAAATAAGCATATGAAGCTGGGAACACACATACCTGGGATGTTTGAAATGGAATTTGCCAATTATTGGTCATGTGTCACATAAAATTAGACGATATTGTAAGAATCTGTCCCTATTGGCTCCCTATATTTATTTATGTTTGTAGATGGTTTAATGTTATTGTGATCAAAACCTTTAGGCTGGGTACACATGAAGGGACTATTTGTCTTGACCGAGTACTCGCTCCAAGCGGCAGTTTGTGCGATCGATCGGGCGGTCCCATAGGGAACCGCACAATCGATCTGGATTTACCGAACGGGTGATCGAGGCCGGCCGCCCCACACCAGCAGATATTTTTTGGCCGACCGACCCATAGTGCCGTGGCAATATCGGTGAGGGCCTAAACTGCTAAGTCCTCAGCTGTGGTTACAGTCTCTCTTTCCAGATATACCTACCGAGACCTTCCACTGCCTGTCCAGTGTAGTTCTGCATATTACCGCTGACGCGATATGGCTTATGGTAAAGCTGGATACACATATTCCCGATAAAGGATATAAAATATACTTTATATAGGGAGAACGTTTGTGTCTGTTTTATTCCTATCTGTCAAAGATAACAGATAAAAGATAACATGGCTGTCATATTTGATAGATTGCTACTGTGCTTCTTGCAGAGCGCGTCTTCCCATTGGACTTGTCACTGATAAGGAGACTGCACCCTGCCCTCTTCCTGGATACTTTTAAATGGGTGGGGGGCCCTTTTAAGGATTATAATTGTCATTAAGGTAAAAAAAAAATGTGTTGTGGCTACACAGAAGGTACTAAAACTAGACATTTGAAATCCACATTTTTTGAAACATTCTGTGTAATATGTCTATACTTACACTTTATAACTTTTGTTCTAACACTATTTTGTGACCATTGAAGAAACAGAATAGAAACGAACAACAAAGCAAACAAGGATGCTTTAAATGTGGACTAATTAAATTACATCACATTTTCTACACTCCAAGTGTTAATGAAATTTAGCATGCAGTGTAGAATTCCATGTCACGCAGAAGTGTCAAGAGTGCCTCTTCGGAAACACCTTGAAAGTGTCAATTAGTTTTATGTACATAGCTGATCCAGCTAACAATATAAAGAGCAAATGTAATTTTCTAATTTAATCTAACAATATAAAGAGTATTTTCTAATTCTATTCTAATCAGACACAACTTCCTAGAACAAACAGCAACTACTTAAGGTTTATACAGATTGTGCCATCACAGATGCCGACCTGCAACGTTTACAGCCGTTTCGACTGATAATTGTGCCGCGTATGGGCACTTTGTTGTCTGAAACGGCCGTTCAGTCTGGGCTCGTTAAAGATCTGCCTGGCAAATCGGCCAACGAGCCCAAACCAAATGGCCATTTCAGCCGACAACGTGCCCATACGCGGCACTATTATCAGATTATCGGCACCTGGGATGGCACATGTGTACGAAGCTTAAAGCTGGGTACACACATTAACGATAAAGGGCCAATCCTGTCAGTACCAATGGGATTGGCCCTTTATCACTAATGTGTGTAGGTCTGTAACAAGCGTTTCTAATACCAATGAAGGTTCGGTGTCGGCAACAGAACTCCTTGTTACGAACAGAAAATTTCTCAGACCCCTGTACTAAAGTGTTGGGAGTTGGCTGCAATTGTTAGATGTATGGCGGTCACAAAAATTTCCCCTATTTTCCCTATACTTTATATAGCGAGAACGCTTGTGACTCTTCGTAGCCTCATCTTTGAAAGATTGGTAGTGTTTATCCAGCTTTTAAGCTGGGTACCCACGGACAAAATTTTCGACCCTGACAGACTATTTGCTGCAATTGATTGTTGGGCTGGGATGAATCAGTGATCGTCGCAGTGAAAGTGGCATGCAGCCTACAGTTCACCGCAACCAATCATGCGGTCAATTAGGAGACCCCAATCAGATTTTTGGTAGGATATGCACCCAAAGCGATAACGTTTCTCTGCAAACTTCCCCCTAAATGTATTAATACCAGTAATTTTTTATATTTTTTAGTTTCAGAAATGTATCCAGTCCCCTTATTATTCAATGAATTATAACATCTGCTGGAAGACAGTTTCACTGTTCTCAATGTAATGAAACCTTTCCTAACCTAAAATTTAAATGTATTTCTAATCTTAAAACATGTCAATGAGTCCTCTGATATGACCTATTAGTGAACAATGCACCAGAGAGTTTATTGTATGGCCCATTAATATATTTGTATAAGATTATCATATCCCCACGCAAACGTCACTTCTCTAATGTAAACAGCCCTAACTTGTCTAATCTGCCTGCATAGTCAAGCCCCTTCATTTCCCTTATTAATTTAGTTGCCCTTCTCTGAACTGCTTCTATTTCCAAGATGTCCCTTTTGTATATGGGATTCCAAACTGCACCGCATATTCCAAATGAGGCCTTACCAGTGCCTTGTAAAGAGGGAGAATAATAATATTATTATCCTCTTTATACAGGACAATATCTTGCTAGCTTTAGAAGTTGCTGTCTGATATCTATGTGTCTAAGGCAGAGTACACACAAGCAAATTTTTGGCCCACCCAATCAAGGTTTCTGTGTATCGGTTGGTCCAGGAAAAAAATCTGAGGCGATTTTGCCACCAGCGTTGACCAATGACGACGCATGTTCGCCCGAATCACACAAAAGGCAATCAGATATGTAGGAAAATCACAGCCGACTGTGCGGTCTCCAATAAGATTGGTCGTAGCTTGAAAACTACAAATCCCAGAATCCTGTAGCAGAGTGCTTGTATAGAAATGCTGGGAGTTGTAGTTTTCAAACATCTGGTGGACTACATTGTTGTACACCCTGACTTCTTTCCACAAGATCAAATTCCTAGGAGTTTTGTTTCACGGCATTTTAGGGGGGTCAAAAGTTTAACAAAGCCGGTGTTCACATTCTCCACATAAACAGATTTAACTTTGTTACTGCGAGATATTTTTTTTAAAAACTGTCCAGATTACAAAATCACCAAGGATACCAGACCAATAGGATGTTTATATAAACCAGAACATTTTCCCACTGGAGCAGGAGGGATTTTCCATAATCATTGCTTTACCAGCATATGGTGCCCATACATTACAAACTCACCTTCTGACTTCCCTGTGATGGTTTAGTGATGTTTGCATGATGTCTGAAGAACTGCCTGGCCTGAACTTTTTTGTAATTGACCTACAATGGCAAAATCAATAGGCCAGGAAGGAACTTTGGAAGATAAGAACCGCCAGACAGTAAACATTCTATAGATATTAGATTCAGCAATCTAATGTCTTCACAGTGTATGGCCAGTTAGTGTCAGATTGCTCTGCCCCCAGTTAAAAAAACATCATGACTACTGAATAATGTTTAAACATGTTTAACCTGTAATTTATCAAACTTTAAAATGCTTCCCTGACAGTTTACACACTTATTTCCCAAATCAGAATCCATAGATTGACATCTTTAAGTAAGAGCCGGATGAATTCTGACATTCTATTTATACCTGTCAGCTCAAGGAACTGCACGTGTGTCTGATAGAATTAAGGTGGCTATACATGCAAAGATCGCCAGACGTACAATCTGGGTATCGTGAGATGTCTGGTCTGTGTATGAGTGATTGGCCGACAATTGTATGATTTTTCCCCCCCCCCTATCGGGCAGGTTGAAAAAAAAATTCTCCGTCAGCCAATACTATGGGTCGCACAACCACGCCATTGTGTCTATGGGCACCTTTGGACAGTCTTTGACCGAACCACATGGATGTTTATGAAGCCTCAATGTATTACTCTGCTGTATAAGGATTATAGCCACTGCCTCTAGTTGCCTTCAAATATAGCCAGCAGCTGGACATTATAATATATTCCATGCACATAAAGCTTGCCCTGTCTTTCTATAACAGCAGTGTAAAAAGATATTTGACTCGGGATCCACAAAGCTTCTTCCCATGAATTAGTTAGTGTGTGGAGTGGACACATTATACTGTGTGATACTAATTTAACACGTGGCTGTTTTTTCCCCAGAAAGTAAAAGAGCTATAGTGAACATGAGTCATTGATTATGGCCTAAAAAGCACAAGTGATGGTTCATGTGTTTGTTTCTTCAGCCCAGGCAACAATATGGAGAAGTTACAGTATGCATTTCCATCAGTGAGTGAATAAGATCGTTGTAGTTCCCTGTGTGCGTCACCCAGAGACATTTTGTGCCAGCACATCAGTTTCATAATTAGAGTATATCCATATGTATAGTAAGGCAATACAGAAAGGGAAACTAAACTAAATTAAAACAATTAGCATCCAAACGTCACAGTTGCTATTTGCTCATTATCTATTTGTCAATTAGCTTTTCATATAAAACCCATTCTTTCCTTTTTTATCTATCATTAAAGCAATTCAGCATGTCAGTTAGGCTTCCTGGTGGTGATAATCCCATGTCTCCGCATACAGAATGATATCTTATAAAGAGATGTAATACTAAATACTAATTATTGCAGCCCAGGGGGAACATAGGGTATTTCATTAACATATTACTTGGGTTTCTAAAATAGGGACACTGTACCTATGCAGATGTTCAGCTGCTGCCATACTTCAATTCCCAGCATCCACTATAAGTCTATGCCTTAAATACCTCTACATCAGTAGTGTCAAACTTGCAGCTCTACAGATTTATGAAAACTACAACTCCTAGCCTTCCCTGGATGCACTGTTCTACACGATTCAATGGAACATCTTTTACAAAACAAAAACATTCTAGTTAATACTTAGCATACAGTTTTCCATTTAAAGAATTGACCGATGAGAATACAAGTGTAATGTATAACAAAAAACTGTGCAGATGTGATTCTAGGTGGATTGGCCAATCACTGCTCAGTCTTGCCCTGATTCCACAATCCCATTACAGCTGGAGGACCTGCTGAGTTGATATGTCAATCCAATATAACAATGAACCCCATCCCCTGCTGGGTAGATATGTCAACCCAATAACAATGACCGCCCCATCCCCTGCTGGGTAGATATGTTTACCCAATAACAATGCCCCCCCATGCCCTGCTGGATGAAGTTCCCTGTGGTGGAATCGCTGCATTAACTCCACACAGGCAGTGTTGGTGCATTCCCCCCAATCCAACCCACACTGTCTAGTCCACTTACTGGATCTGGGACTCTCTCCTTGGCTGGGGTGTTGGTTCCCAGGCTGTGATAGTTTAGGATCCCAGGCGGTGTTCATAGACTAAGGGACACGGGGATCTTCTCCCAGACAACAGGGCAACCCACATGCTGTCAGCGGTTCCTTCCCCCTTTGTGCCGCTCTAAGTAGGCAGAGCTGGGATGTTCCTTCCTCACTTCCAATTCCCTATATCCAGCTGGGCTGTGGGACACGCTCCCTGTACAGTGGGATGGAGGAGGGATGGTTCTCTCTCCACACAGACCCGGTGATAGAGTTGGTAGACAGGCGAGAAGTTGCAGTTAGTCGCTCAGTGCATCATGTCAGGGTTTGTGTGGGGCGGAGCTATAGATGGACCAGTCCTCCTCCCTTCCCCGACCTCACCAGCTCCGTCCCCCTTCCTCTTCTCCAGGGGATCTTGAGGAACAAGGACTGCTCTGTTAGCTGGTCACACTAGGACCCATCGGACACAGACGATGTGGCACAAGTCACACACACAGGGATCCTAATAGGGTTTCATAGAAACTGATTCGTTATTCAGTTTCTCATTTGCAGGCTGAAGTTGGTTTCAAAACACTGGTATCTGCATGGGTAACTCTGTGGTATCTGCATGGGTCACTTTGTTGTATCTGCAAGGGTAATTTTGTGGTATCTGCATGGGTAAATCTGTGGTATGTGCATGGGTAAATCTGTGGTATCTGCATGGGTAAATCTGTGGTATCTGCATGGGTAAATCTGTGGTATCTGCATGGGTAAATCTGTGGTATCTGCATGGGTAAATCTGTGGTATAGTGCATGTGTAACTGTGATATCTGCATGGGTCATTTTGTATAATCTGTGTGGTTGTCTTTGTGGTATCTGCATGGGTCACTTTGTGGTATCTGCATGGGTCACTTTGTGGTATCTGCATGGGTAACTGGTATCTGCATGGGTCTCTTTGCGGTATCTGCATGGGTAACTCTGGTATCTGCATCTGCATGGGTAAATTGGTGGTATCTGCATGGGTCATTTTGTATTATCTGCATGGGTCACTTTGTTGTATCTGTAAGTGTAATTTTGTATTATCTAAATGGGTCAATGTGGTATCTGCATGGGTTATTTTGTCGTATTTGCATGGGTTAGTTTTTGATATCTGCATTTGTCACTGTGGTATCTGCATGGGTTACTTTGTGGTATCTGCATGGGTTACTTTGTGGTATTATGCATGGGTCACTTTGTGGTATCTGTATGGGTCACTTTGTGGTATTATGCATGGGTCGCTTTGTGGTATCTGTATGGGTCACTTTGTGATATCTGTGTGGGTCACTTTGGTGTATCTGCATGGGTCAGTTTGTAGTATTTTCCCCTGGCATAGATTATAGATAACCCTAGAACGGCCCAATGTGTTTTTGGGCATAAAACCAGCATACAGTGTGTGTGGTGACTGGTTTATCTGTTTCAACATGAAACTGGAAGAGAAATTAAGCAAGAATATAGTTTGTGTGTTCCTGGGCTGGGTTACGCAGGTTTAAAGGATAACTATAGTCTAAAAATTAACTTTTTTTAAATGGGAAGTACCTGGGGCAGGAAGGTCGGATTGATTATTCCTACCTCACAATATTGTTTCGTTGAGAAGCTACAGCATGTCCTGGACTATTCCTGTATTAAAGATTGGGCTAAAGCCAGGAGGAAGACTGGCAGAATCAGTTTTCATTTTAATGTTTTTTCAAGAAACTTTATACACGGTTATCTGTGAAAATTGGAGGAGGGGTTGTTTTTAACATTATTGTATTAAATGCAATAAATACAGCCATGTCAATTACATAAGATGTAACATTTTGAGATCTCTCCCTGGGTCTGCTGCCTGTGGCCCATAGCCTTAAGCTGGGTACAGCATTGGTAACAACGGGATCAGTCCTTAATCGGTAACGTGTGTACACGCAAAATTACCGTTTCCAATGCCGACCAGGGTCGTAACTACAGGGCAGCAGGGGGAGCAACCACAGGGGAGCCAAGGGGGCCCCATCTTCCTATTTTTCCTATGACAGATATAGCCTCCTCCCAGAAATCCCCTGTGGATGAAGCACGGATAGGGGCCCCATCATAGTTTTGCTGGGGGGCCCAGTGATTCCTAGTTACGCCACTGATGCCAACAAATGTTCAGCATCGGAAATGGTTGTTGTGGACGGAAGACTTCCCCTGGCTGCAGTCGGCCCCCTGTACTAAAGTGGCAGTCTTAAATAGAGATGGCTGAAACTCACTAGTTTCGTTCTGTTTTTGGATTCCCGGATCACGGGATAGTCCCCAAGATCCTAAAATCTGAAACTGGAACGTTCAATTTTCCAAAATATGATAGGAAACTCGAAAATGGTCTCCGATCGTATTTAGGATAATTTTCGAACGTTCAAGGCTATTTTCGTAAATTACAAAAATAGCCACATACATTCAAAAATGTCTTCGAAGTCACGAAATCCGGAGGATCCGTCAAGGTTTGGACGGAGCTATCGGATTTCGGAACCGAGGGGTTCCGTGTCGGATCCTGGTTCGTTTCGAACCCGGATCTCATCTCTAGTCTTGCATAACATCCCTATGCTTTATATAAGGGAGAATGCTCGTGACTGCATGTAGCCACAGATTGGTACTGTTTGCACTCAGCTTTAGAGGTCCACCACAACTATTTTACTAACACTTCACTTCCACCTTAAAGTTTTTTTGGTCATTACTGTGCCATTACACCCAACTGGTCATTAGATATTTGCGCCAAAAGAGATTTATCTAAAGCTGGTCATACACTAGTTAGATGTTTAAGCCAATTGGATGTTCTTTCTGACGTAGAGGGAAAATTTCCCTTGGGGGAGTCTGCCGAGGCCAAGGGAACACAAAATCCCGAGCGTTCTCTTGGACTTTCTGATGACCTCAGTGTGCCAGAATTGCAATTAATTATAAATCAACAGTGTGTACCTGTGTCTCTATAGGTTTGGACAGGTTTTTGTTTTTAAGACTGTAAAACTAACTTTTTTTTGATGATTTAGGTTTTGATTGCCATAAAAACAGAAGGGTACAGTGGGTGTATTTTTAAGTGTGTGTACCTGTGTCTGTGTAGGGTATGGAGGTATATTTTTGCATTTATGACCATAAAACTACATTTCAAACTTAATTCTAAGTAAATAAATATATTATGATAATACATAAGGCTCTGGCATTTTAATGGGGAGGTGTAGTGGCGAGAACCTATATAATCAGTCACTCAGTGATGTCACTGACTGACTTCCTGTATTCCACTGCACCTCCCTATGTCTCTCTCCCTGCCTGTATTAGTAATGTAGATAACAAGCCTGTTTTTGTACACTGACTGACTGCTGAATTACTGTGCTGATGAGGAGTGAGCAGCTGAGTCAATTATAAATCACAGGAATGCGCTCGCTCCTCCTTATCAGAACAGTAATTCTGTCAGTCAGTGTAATGAACTGGAACAGCAACAGGTGAGAGACGATGTTTATTGTCTCTCACCCGGTGAAACTGCAGCAGGGGGCCGGACCAGCAGCCGCGTCCGTGATTGGCAGCCAATCACGGAAGCAACTGCTGGCAGTTCAGAACGCCGGGGGAGAGAGGGAAGGTAAGTAAAGATTGGGGAGTTTCTGTTAATAATAATAATGCGGTTGGGGCTGGGGGAGGAAGCCATACAATACCCCAAGGGGATTTTGCACTAGGGTTAGGGAGAGGAAAACGGGAGGGAGAGGGGAGGAGGGCTGCTCTGAGCAAGCCAAAATGCTCTAAGAGGAAGCCTCAGAGGCAGAAACAATTTCCCTCCCTGCAGTGCTCCTGGTGGCAAGTTTTTTGGACTTTGGGGGGACATTACAGGTAGAACCAATTGGAGCTGGAATGTAAGGTAAGGATTTTTATACACTACAGAGTGGGGCCAGTAGTGGGTTAAATTATAGTTTTTGGGATGGACATGCCCTTTAACTAATTTATATACCAATCTATTTATCTACTTATTTTCTCTGTTTTTAAAGTGATAATGTTTAATGCATCAATAAATGCTTTAAAAATGACTGTAGTGTGAACCAGCCCATGTGTCCAATAGTGGATTAATAAGGAACGCAGGAAGTGTGAACCAGCCATTGACTGAGAATTATAGGAACACACTTAAAGAAAAATACCTAGACATGACCACTGATGAGTGTAAATGTTTGTATTAAATATATGTCATTTTTAAACTGATTTTCACAAGTATAATCCTTGATTTTAATTAGAGGCTTTTCTATTTTTTGTTTCTATTTTTCTTCTTTTTATCTCAATGCTCGAGTTACCTGCACAACCAGGTTTTAATTTTCACAATTTTAATGACAGAGTGGAGTTTCTGTGTTTGCTGCAACTAAAGCTGGGTACACACAGTAACGATAAAGCCCCGATACCGTCGGAACCGACGGTATCGGGGCTTTATCGTTATGTGTGTACGCTCGTTTCCCGAATGAGCGCGCGGCCGCCGAACGATCGGGTCGGCCGTACGCTCGTTCGGGAAAGGCCGAAAATTTCCATCGGCCCGCCTAGACTTCCCTATAGAGGAGTCTAGCGCGCCGATGGAAACACACTGTCCCGAGCGTTCTCCTTATGAAGTTCATAGGGAGAACGCTCGGGACTGTGTGTATGCAGATCTTTGAAAGATGGCAGACAGGATCTTGCAGATCCTGTCTGTCATCTTTCAGAAATCTGTGCTGTGTGTACCTAGCTTAAGAGTTAAAGAGGCTTTGTTACTCTACTGGCACTGAGAGAAACAACAAGCTTTCTTATTAAGTACAGGCATGCCTACGATGACTGAGGTCAGGAGATAGACCGAAACACGTCAGGCGAGTTTACCTTGTTTAAATGTACATTTGTTACTTCCATTTTTATTGGCTGATGGAGGAGTGCTTTATCAGAGTGCATTACCTACAAAATATTAGTTAAGTTTAAGTACCTGCGCTGCCTTGGTTTCATACAAAATAGGTGTCTTTGTGCCTGCTGCCAACAATTTACTACTGCACTGCCCTTTTGTCCCTGTTGGCTGCTTTTTGCCAGTGTCTTTTGCCAGCTGCCAACCATTTATGCCAATGTCACATCACAGTGTCTGTGTGGCAAGCATTTTACCAGCGTCTGTGTGCCAAGCATATTACCAGCATCGGTGTGAAAAGAATTTTACCAGCATCGGTGTGCCAAGCATTTTGCCAACGTCTGTGTGCCAAGCATTTTACCATCATCAGTGCTGCAAACATTTTACCAGTGTCGATGTACCAAGCATCTTACCAGAGCCTGCTTGCCAAGTATTTTACCAGTATCTGTGTGCCAAACATTTTACCAATGTCTGTGTGCCAAGCATTTTACCAGTGTCAGTGCGCCAAGCATTTTAACAGTGTCTGTGTGCCAAACATTTTACGAGTATCTGTGTACCAAGCATTTAACCAGTGTCTGTGCCAAGTATTTAACCAGTGTCTGTTTGCCAAATATTTTACCAGTTTCTGCATGCCAAGCATTTTGCCAGCGTATGCAGTGTTTCCTCTAAGGTGTGCACTTGTGCACGCACGCACAACTCTGCAGGCCTGCGCGCACATGTTAAAGTGGTGCGCACACAAAAATCTGCTGGAAAATAAGTGCTGCGGTATGTAGCGCACACAATTTCGTTTTGAATGCGCACAGAAAATTTATATCTGCGCACACATACAATTTCCAATTAGAGGGAACATTGAGTGTATGTGAGCCAAGCATTTTACCAGTTTCTGTGTGCCAAGCATTTTACCAGTGCATGTGTGGCAAGCATTGCAGCAGTACTGACTTGTGTTTGCGACGGGGTTGGGAGAGGCATCAAAAAATTCTGCACCACGGCCTTAAGGTCTGAAGCTACGCCACTGACTGTGTTTAGAAACAATACTCACTCTGGGCAATCCATTCTTTAATAAGATAAAATATAGCTCCTTAACCTCCCTGGTTTCAATCAATACATTAAAGAAATAGTTCACTTTACCGAGCTTACGGCGCATAGCTCCTTAAACTCTGGGAGGTAAAATGTATCTAATGGCATACAATCTCCTATGTGTCCCGCATGCATGTATCCTGTTTCCTGTTTTTAGCTTGAAAAGTTTGGAGGGGATCCAGTTCAAAAAAATGTTAAAAAAGAGAAGAAATAGAAAGAACAGTAATTTGATCATTTAAACAATTAATAAAGGAATACAAAGTGGCAATTTAAAGGAGCATGTGACTGAGATCAGGGATGTGGCCAGTCACTGTACATATACCCAGTTATTTAACCAGTTCTTCAATGGGTAACAATGCTATTTGCTGTATTGCGATTTTACAGTTATTGGTGTTTTTAGAGGGTATATGTTGAGATTTGGAGTGTTAAAATTTGAGTTTAGTTTTCCTCTAAGAATAATGTTGAGAAATAAAAAGTTATGCATTAGGAGCTAGGAGTTGACTCAACAGAGAAGGACTTAAGGTGCCCATACATCTATAAGATTTACTTACCCGACCGAGCGCTCACGCGATGTTCATCGATGCTGCCGGAACCCTTCTCCCGATCTTACATTCGACCGACATGCGATCGCAAAATGAATGGGATTTTGCGATCGCATGTCGGCCGAATGTAAGAGCGGAGAACAGTTCCGGCAGCATCGATGAACATCGCGTGAGCGCTCGGTCGGGTAAGTAAAATCTTATAGATGTATGGGCACCTTTAAGCTCAATTGGCTCTGGTTTTCTGACACATCCAATCGTGCGTTCGTCAGATTTGGACGAATGAACGGACGAGGGTTGGGCTCAGCCAAAAGAAAAAAACATCCAATATTTCATCTGGACCAATCGATACACTGAAATGTTGGTCAGCCAGGCCAAATTATTGGATGATGTGTATCCAGCATTGGAGGGAACTAAAGTCAATCAGCAGGGGATCTTTTCTCTTATAGGAGCCACCTCTTTAGAGTTTGGGAGCCATTTCAGCTTTAAGGACATGTCCACCCCCAAAACTAAAACTATCGTACCCTCAAAGTTCGTTTTGGGGATGAACATGCCCTTTAAGTAAAAAGTTCTTTACTGTGAGGGCAGTAAGTAATGTAAGGGCATGTAACATGTAACTATGTAAAAATGGAACCCGCTACACCCCCCCCCCCCCCCCCCCCCACTATAGATGACGGCATTACCACTTCTGTATCCCAGACTCACACACGACAGTGTACTCCACCTATGACCCTATGCCTTCACGAACAGTGTGTGCTCCCCCACAATACATTACACAACCATCTCTGTGTGCCAAGCATTTTACCAGTGTCAGTGCGCCAAGCATTTTAAGAGGTCTGTGTGCCAAACATTTACGAGTATCTGTGTCCAAGCATTTAACCAGTGTCTGTGCCAAGTATTAACCAGTGCTGTTTGCCAAATATTTTACCAGTTTCTGCATGCCAAGCATTTTGCCAGCGTATGCAGTGTTTCCTCTAAGGTGTGCACGTGTGCACGCACGCACAACTCTGCAGGCCTGCGCGCACCTGTTAAAGTGGTGCGCACACAAAATTGCTGGAAAATAAGTGGCTGCGGTATGTAGCGCACACAATTTCGTTTTGAATGCGCACAGAAAATTTATATCTGCGCACACATCACATTTCCAATTAGAGGGAACATTGAGTGTATGTGAGCCAAGCATTTTACCAGTTTCTGTGTGCCAAGCATTTTACCAGTGCATGTGTGGCAAGCATTGCAGCAGTACTGACGTGTTTGCGACGGGGTTGGGAGAGGCATCAAAAAATTCTGCACCACGGCCTTAAGGTCTGAAGCTACGCCACTGACTGTGTGTTTAGAAACAATACTCACTCTGGGCAATCCATTCTTTAATAAGATAAAATATAGCTCCTTAACCTCCCTGGTTTCAATCAATACATTAAAGAAATAGTTCACTTTACCGAGCTTAAAGGTGCCCATACACTATAAGATTTACTTACCGACCGGCGCTCACGCG
Source organism: Hymenochirus boettgeri (assembly GCA_019447015.1). Lineage (NCBI taxonomy): Eukaryota > Metazoa > Chordata > Amphibia > Anura > Pipidae > Hymenochirus > Hymenochirus boettgeri. The sequence continues at coordinate 79,971,795 of CM033475.1, forward strand.
ATGTTTCTCGATGCTGCGGAACTGCTTCTCCCGATCTCTTACATTCGGCCGACATGCGATCGCAAAATCCCATTCATTTTGCGATCGCATGTCGGTCGAATGTAAGATCGGGAGAAGCGGTTCCGGCAGCATCGATGAACATCGCGTGAGCGCTCGGTCGGGTAAGTAAAATCTTATAGATGTATGGGCACCTTAAGTCCTTCTCTGTTGAGTCAACTCCTAGCTCCTAATGCATAACTTTTTATTTCTCAACATTATTCTTAGAGGAAAACTAAACTCAAATTTTAACACTCCAGAATCTCAACATATACCCTCTAAAAACACCAATAAACTGTAAAATCGCAATACAGCAAATAGCATTGTTACCACTTGAAGAACTGGATTAAATAACTGGGTATATGTACAGTGACTGGCCACATCCCTGATCTCAGTCACATGCTCCTTTAAATTGCCACTTTGTATTCCTTTATTAATTTGGTTTAAATGAGTCAAATTACTGTTCTTTCTATTTCTTCTCTTTTTTAACATTTTTTGAACTGGATCCCCTCCAAACTTTTCAAGCTAAAAACAGGAAACAGGATACATGCATGCGGGACACATAGGAGATTGTATGCCTATTAGATACATTTTACCTCCCAGGAAGTTTAAGGAGCTATGCCGTACCTCCTGCTCTTCAATCAATTGAAGCAAGAGCCAGCGACGAAGGTATAAGTATATATAGTATAATTTACCTATCGTGCGATCCACCACTGGAGGGATGAAATCTCTGACCGCTTCCTGGTTCTAATTCTCTATAGCGCGCATTTACGCGCAGTGGTGGATCGGGCAAAAGGAAAATTATACTTACCTTCGTCCCTGGCTCCTGCTCAATTGATTGAAGAACGGGAGGTAAGGCATAGCTCCTTAACCTCCTGGGCTTAAATCAATACATTAAAGGAATAGATCCCCTTTTGAGTGTACTATTCATTTAAGCTGTGTTAAGCAGTATCTGCTAAAGCAAATACAATTCTTTCTTGTATATGAAGCAGCAAAGCTGGGCATTATTGTGCCTCAGTATAGAGCCCTTGTAAGGCCTTGACTTGAGTTGTTTTTGGGCATCAGTACACTGAAAGGATATAAACAAATTAGTAAGAGTACAGAAACCACAACTAAATTGATCAAAGGAATGGAGAATATGAGTGTGTATATGTGTGAAGATAGATTATCAAAGTTGTGGTTGTTTTCCCTAGAGTCATTTGCATGGGGATATCATAACCCTATAGAAATGTGTTAAGCTGGGTACACACATGCACGATCTTTAAAAGATGTCAGACAGATTCCGTCTGTCATTTTCTAAGGATCCTTCTACACACAGTCCCAAGCATTCTCCCTATGTAAAGCATAGAGAGAACACTTGGGACTGCAAAGTTCCCTCAGCTGCAGCTGACTCCCTATACTTTATTTAAAGAGAAACGACCACGGTCGAGGGGAATTTTTGGGCATTTCCGAAACAATCCAGAGGCCGATGGTGAACGTTCCTTGGCCTCTGGAGTACTTAGAAATGTGCAAAACACACAAATGAGAAAGGGATGGTATTGATAAGTTGGGTACACACATGCCAATCCTTTGTCCTGACTGACCGGACGACTCTTCCTACTGGTTGGCCAGGAAGCTTCGCCTTATGTACCCTGGAAAATGCTGTTTTAACACCTTACTCTGGGCGTTCCTATAACACCTCTTAGCCACTATCTAATCACACCCTTAACACCTGGCTGTGATATGCTAATTGGGATTTTCCAGGGTACATAATTGCCACAGATTCTTGTACAAGTCATTCTGAATTGAGAAAGCCAGTCGGATGACTAGCGAAACGTCTTCAAGAACTACATTTCAAGTCCAGTTGATCTAATTGAATACAACAGATATATTTAGAGTGACCAAATTCTGGCAATGCACAAGAAAAAAAACCCCACACATTTGGATATTTTCATCATATAAATGATATCCCTTCCATTCCCAACCTTGTAGCTGCATTCGGTCTCTGAATTAAAACTTGTGGTTGCTAAAGAGCTTTGGTCTGCCCTCTAGTGAGTTTTGTGAGTATGGCAGAGCCTGATTATTTAAAAACAAAGGCCTAATAACATTTGCAGGATTTACTAAAGCAGAAAAAAATTTATGCTTCAGACAGGGCCCCAGATTATAATTCTGTCTAGGGCCCAATTTAATTGTAATCCATTTTGGGGTTATGATATTTATAAATACCTAGAATCTGACCATGTTTTACAAAAGATCCAGATTGGATTAATTTTTTCTAAAATGAATATAGAAAATGCTTGCCAGACTGATCTGTTTCTTTGCTGATCTAATTCTTTAGTGATAAAGAAGTAAATCTGAATGCTTGTTAATACGATCAAACAAGAAAAAATCTGAACTTTTAAAGGTCCATACAGACGTGCCAACAGTGGGGCTGACCCACTACACATGACTGTAGGTCATGGACGAAAGGTCCATTGGAGGTTGTATAAAGGCATACATCCATCTAGTCCAACCTTTATACCCTACCCATAATATCTGTCTAACAGTTACATAGTAACATAGTATTGGAGGTTGTATAAAGACATACGCCCATCTAGTCCAAACTTTATACCCTACCCATAATATCTGTCTAACAGTTACATAGTAACAGTATTGGAGGTCGTATAAAGGCATACGCCAATCTAGTCCAAACTTTATACCCCACCCATAATATCTTTCTAACAGTTACATAGTAACATAGTATTGGAGGTCGTATAAAGGCATACGTCCATCTAGTCCAAACTTTATACCCTACCCATAATATCTGTCTAACAGTTACATAGTGACATAGTATTGGAGGTCGTATAAAGGCATATGTCCATCTAGTCCAAACTTTATACCCTACCCATAATATCTGTCTAACAGTTACATAGTGAAATTCCAAGTATAGAGGGGTCCAGGCATTGATATGGTGCAATTACAAATTGGATGTCTCTGTTGCACAGCCACCCTGATTACTACTGTGTAATGCCACTTTTCATGGTGGTGCTCTCAGTATATAAATTGAATCAAAATCCCAAAAGGAGGGCCCTAAAGTCTCCCAAATACAGTATACTATACTAGAGCACAACACTGTTAAAGAATTCAAAAAATGAATTTATTAGCCATAAAATCAAACCTCACAAACCGTTAAAAGTTAATCCCTTACCCTCCCCTCCCCCCACACTTCTAAAGTCGGGGCGTCCCCCGTTAGTGACTAATTAACCCCTCAGAGCACAACATAATACCACAGACCTAATGGAGACAACTATTTACAGCAGATACAATGTGCTGGTAAATAGAATATAAAATGTAGATATATGATACAATGTGACAATGCTGACTCAGTTGATATAGAATGTTGCATCCAATGGAAACAGTATAAGTAAAATAGTAAAGTGGCTGTTCACGTAAATGTTCAATTGTCCCGTACACAATTACAGTTCTTGCCTATTGAGATGCCCATTATCAGTACAGATCCTATTCACAAAGTATCTGTTGTCTACCATCTAATGCAAAAATGCAACAAGGTAATACAGTTACCGCTCCATGTAGTGCATCCCCCGGGTTTATACCATCCTCCGGCGGGACTACGACTTCCAGGCTGACTCTCGAGGCCCTAACTTCACCGTCTCTCCCCACTAGTATGGTGTCCTTCTCCTGGGATCTTCATCAATGCCGACTTCACCCGCCGGAGTAGGTGGTCCCGTGCAGGGGTGCTTGGAGGGCTGTTTTTATCCAGAAATTGAAGCTTGATTAAACCTGTCATATGTGATACAAATCCCTATGGCAAAGTTGTACTGTGAGGTTCACCTACGCGCATTTCACCCGTGTAATGATTTACACCTGTGGGCTTCCTCAGGGTGTAGCATCACTCAACATTTCCTCTATTCTTAAAGACAATATTTAAAGAGATAGTGTCCCCAAAAAAACAACTTAGTGGTGGTGGTGGTGGTGGGGGGGTTAAATGGCCTTATGTTTTTATCATACCCCTCTATGTATAATCCATTCTTACTATTTAAAGGGGATAAGTTTAAGGCAAGGCTCACAACTATAGTATGCGAATGCATTAACGATATCCTAATTTTATAAATTATACTGTATGCTAGGTACCCAGTTTACCTCACTATTTAGTGCATGATTATATCTAGCGGAGAGGTGAAACTCCACGGCAAACGCCTAAGGTCAGCCGGGTACTCAACCTCGGAGGAGTCTCCCCCTATCGCTCGCCCTATTTGGGAGAACTTTATCCTTTTTCTCGACTCTAACACAAACTAAAGGGCAAGTCGCATATTTGATCCTCTTAGAGAAAGCTCGCATATGAAAGTTCATCATTTAGCCCCCTGGGTGCGAGAGTTTTTAGGTTTTTAGGCTTTCCGTTTGGAGGAGTTTCTGATCGAGATTACCTCCCCTGATTCCCAAGGATACTGTTTGTATACCTATAAAATTGAACATTGGGATTTTTTTCCCATGTTCTTCCAGGATATGTCTGGCCACACTGCTATGGGCTATCTCGCCTTTTTTAGTGGCCCTCACATGTTCCTGGATTATTACTGATAGCTTTCTTATGGTTTTCCCAACATATCTCTTACCACATTCACATGTGATAAGATAAATAACTTGGGGAGTTTGGCAAGTGATGAACTCCTTGATCTTATATTGAAAGCCGTCTGGGAAAACCACCCGGTCTCGTTTATCATCCATTAGACTACAACAGGAGCATTTACCACACTTTCTATTACCCCAAATAGGGGCTTTTCTTAACCAGGAGTCCATTGTACATTCCTGATCTCTGAAGTGGCTCTTAGACAGCCTGTCACTCAAATTTCGTGCTCTTTTGGCCGTAAGAGTTGGAAAGCGCCCAACCCTGGTTCCTCATCCTCTGACAATAGGTACCAGTGTTTTTGTAGGATATATTTCAACTTGGACCACTCCTGATTGTATGGAGATGTTATCCTAATTTTCCTACTTTTCCCCCTATTTTGGACTTTTTTGGGGCCAAAAAGTAGATTATTCTGAGTTGTCCGCTGGGCTCTATCCCAGCCCTTCTTAATACTTTTGTGGCTATAGCCCCTATTGCTTAGTCTATCTCCCAATTCTTTGGCTTTTGTTAAAAAAGATGTATTGTCTGAACAGTTCCTTCTTAGCCGAAGGAACTGTCCCACCGGTATTGCGTTTTTTTGTATTATCTGGGTGATGACTTTTAGCATGCAAGAGGAAGTTCACCGATGAAAGTTTCCTATATGTTGAGGTTTTAAGTTTGCCTCCCTCTTTCCAAATGTTTAAGTCCAGGAAGGTTATTTTTTCATTACCCACCTCATACGTTAGGTGGATATTCCTATCATTTTGGTTGAGGTTGCTGATAAAACTCTCTAATTCCACCGTTGATCCACTCCATAGTAAAATATCCTCTATGAAGCGGATACACATCAATATGTGGTCCTCAACGCCCAGACTACACCCAGTTGCTACCTCTGGGACTTCTAGGTGTTACCATAGGCCTAGGTGTAGGCATGTATATGAGGGTGCGCAAGCCGCCCCCATCGCCGTGCCTCTCACCTGCCTATAGTACTTATTGTTGAACACGAATATGTTATTATTCAGGACAAACTCCAGGAGAGTCAATACAAACCGAGATTGCTTCTCTCCTTCATTACCCACTGTTTCCAAAAAATGTTTACATGCTTGGATACCCACTTGATGTGGTATTGAGAAATAGAGACCCTCCACATCTAGGGCCACTAGTAATGTGGATTCATCCACCTGAACATCCTTAATCTTCCTCAGTACATCAATGGTATCCAGAACAAAAGAGCTGAGGCCTTTTACGAAAGGCTGCAATGCAGCACCAACAAATATGCTGATATTTTGTGTCGGTTCCCCCAGGCCCGACACAATTGGGCGACCCAGGGGGAAATCTACATTTTTTGTGGACTTTCGGGATTGTATAAAATGTCCGTAGACGTGAATTAGCCACAGCTTCCTTTGAGTATCCTTTAACGGATTACCTGTTAGTAGCTCATACTGATCTTTATGTGTAAGTTGACGCAGGACCTCCATTTTGTACTGATTTTTGGACATAACCATCACATTCCCTCTTTTATCTGCCACACGTACTACCAAATTATTTTTGGTTTCCAGATCTCTAAGGGCTCTACTTTCTGATCTAGTTAGGTTCCCATCGATAATACATTGTTCGGGTAGATCCTCTACCTCCTGGGAAACCAGTTTCAGAAAAAGAGCCACATTGGGTGCAGTTTGATAGGAAGGATACCAAGTGGCTTTGTTTTTAAATTTCTTTTGCCATAACTCCGCCCTCTCTATTTCCCCATTACCATCCTGTCCCTCATTAAGTAGACACTCCAAATCACTAAGTGCTTGTCTATCTACATTACTGAGGTTCCATATACCCCCTTCCAGTTCTCTCTTTTCTTTTCTTAATATCTAGTGAAGAGGTTTAGAGGGGCAAACGTAAGGCCCTATATGGTGCAAAATAGGTGAATTTATTACTCCATTAAGAGTAAACAGACAGGCCAAGTCTAAATTCAAGTGACCAGGCTTGACCTGTCTGTTTACTCTTAATGGAGGAATAAATTCACCTATTTTGTACCATATCAATGCCCCTCTATACTTGGAATTTTACGGTTACGGACTATTTTGGGTGAGGCAGTATAACCCATATCAGAGGGTGCCAGAGAAGTTAACGGGAGGATTCGGTTCAATTTTTTATGTTTGATAACAGTTACATAGTAACATAATATTGGAGGTCGTATAAAGGCATACGTCCATCTAGTCCAAACTTTTTAGTCTACTTATGAGCCCTACTGAACAGTTGATCCAAAGAAAGGCAAAAACAAAATCCTTCCTTACTACCAATATCAAACAATTAGCAGGGGTGTTCCTAGGGTTTTTGACACCTGAAACAACTGTTAAATGCCACCTACGGTTGGTTGCACGACAAGTGGAGGTGGCTTTATCAGGGAACATAGTTGTGGCTTGTGGAGGTGGGTGTGCTGGGCTGACTAACTGACAAACAGGAGTTTGTCTCACGGCTGACAGGATTTAACAGGTTACCGGGTGAAACAGACTTTACATGAAGAACTAAGATAAGGATTTTAGAAACAGTAAAGGTCTGTGTGTTATATCAGTCTTTTTTATTGCTGGGTTTGACGGGGCATGCACTGCTTAAAGTGGAAGGAGGACAGCAAATGCATGGGGAGCAGCAGTGGTATATATTCTTATAAAAATCACTCAACTATGTAGTTGAGTGATTTTTATAAGGATTTATTCCACTGTTGCTCCCATTATAATTTAGGCCACTTATATATTATACAAGGATATTAAAGTCTCAAACAAGTTCTGGTGATATTTCTCTATTTCACCATGTTATCAAATTGAACCCAATGATTTTCAGCAGTATTTCTGCTGAATATCACTGCAAAAAAATCTTTGCAGTGATAATTGACATTTTTACAAATACAAATTATATATGGTTCCATTTAACTTATATCAAATCTATTTAGGTTTCACTACTCACTTGGCTTTACTGTTTCCCAGAAATGGCTTCATTACAGCCTCTGTGGGTCATTAGTAGCTTTTGATTCCATTGTAAAGCCTACATGAACCTTGAAGAATTCACCATCCACCCTACAATGTGGTTTTAGCCAGGAGGTGTACAAAAGGTTGTGATCTCTTCTAGTAATGCTAGAAATAACAGCTTTAAATGCTGTGTAGGAGGCTGACAATCATATTTTGGGTACATTAAATGTGTTTTTACTGCTTCTGTTTATGACAAGCCTTTATATACTTTATAGCACTTATGCCTTGCAGGACTGAGTACAATGTTAAATTAAAAAATAATTAAATATAATCCTCTATACCAATAGCAGCAGCCCAGACATAAAAAATAACCCTTGTAAAAGAGGGAACTGCCGTTAAACTGGCACGGTGATTCTTATCTAAGTGATGCTTTCTGTCAGTGGCACATCATTGTTTGTCAATTAGTCTTACTAAAGTGTGTTATTCACATTATTTTCATTGTGTAGGTAGGAGGATTTTGGTAATCAAAGTATTTTGTATTCAACTTCTCTAAACATTTTTGAGGAAGGTTGGAAAAACAACAGTCTCCCTGTCTCCTTCAGCTTTGTACACACATGATTGCCCATACACTTACCGATACTCGCCCGAAACAGACATTCGTACACCATCGTGCGTTGCAGGTCGGCCCCGCAATTGCACATGGGTACGAAGTTTAGACTTTCCTTTCATGCATAGAGAATGTTATCACCTTTACATTTAGAAAGGATAACCCTGATTTATGCTAGATAAAATAATTTCTAAAGCTAGGCTATGATGAAAAAGAAAATTATCTGAAATTATTGTTTCAGGCAACAATTTAACCAATGACAGCTGAGCAGACAGGCCACTTTTTTGGGGGGGGGGAAGTATGTTATAATAAAATCTATATTCAGGTGAGGACCTGAACCGCTAGGTCCTCACCCCTGGGTTCGCATAACTTTCTGCATAGACTTACTGACACGCTTCTCTGGTAGTCTCCACCCCCTCCTCCCCATCGGCAACAAGGCCAATAGGAAGACACGCTCTGCAACAAGCATGTCTTCCTTTTGGCCTCGTTGCGCAAGAAGAAGAGGGGGCAGAGCCTACCGGAGCAGCTTGTAAGTATATGCAGCAAGTTAAGCAAACCCAGGGGTGAGGACCTAGCAGTTCAGATCCTCACCCTGGGTAGAAAGTATTGTCTAAGGAAGAGGAGCGGAGGGAGGGTGAGTATAATTGTCCTTTAAGACATCTATTGTAGAGATGGGATCCGGGTTCGCGTGAGACAAAACTCCTCGGTTCCGTCCGGATTTTTGGACTTCGGAACAGATTTTCGATAATTTTTGATTGTATGGAGCTATTTTTGATCAATTTCAAAAATAGCATCAAACATTCGAAAATCCTCGAATACGATTGGAAACTCGAAAATGGTCTCCGATTGTATTTTCAAAAATTTTCGAACGTTCAAGGCTATTTTTGAAAATTATCAAAAATGGCTCCGTACATTAAAAAATTATCGAAAATTCGTTCTGGTTTCGGATCTTCGGGATTCTCCTGAGATCCGGGAATCTGAAAATGGAACAAAACTAGTGAGATTTGGCCATCTCTAATCTATTGTAATATCTCCAAGCATGCAAGAACTTGTGAGTTGGTTACTTAAAAAACATGCACTTTTTTATTCCAATTTATTGATTAGCAATCAAAACAGCTACAGTACCTTCTATTAGCTGGCAATAAAGTTCTAATTTGCAATAATCACAGATATGTTTTCAACAATTCCAGGCATAAATAATTTTTTTCACATAGCTCAGTAAATATTAGCTGCAGCAAAACACAATCGTGAGAAGAAAATGAATTAGTAGCTGTCATTTCTGAAGACCTGACATTCCTTACACATTTTCTGGTCAGCTGTTCAAATAAAAACACAGAAAATGAAGTTGGACTTTTTTTTTGCTTTTCTTCAAAAAAAATTGATTTATACAAGCATTTTTTTGGAAGTAGTTCCTAAGCTGTCAAGTACTTTATACTATCTCCCCTGTGGTTTTAGTAAGAAGAATACTGCAGTGCTTTCTGCCAAGGCTGCAATTAGAGTTGCTTGAATAATAATGTGTTTCAGCAGTAGTATTGTCAACGTTGTCTCTATCCATGACGCATAAGGTCTGGGTAGACCATGCTTCAAGTCTTTTACAGCACTGAAGCTAGTGATTCAGAAACGCTAGAGGGCTGTACAAGTCCTTTTATCCTTGCTGCAGTAGTATTCTTTAGCTTGTGTTATTTTTTTTCTTATTGCACCCAAGTATTCTATTCTCAAACAAAATCAATGCCTCAAAAATTCCATCTGCAGTTTTTTCAACTATTTTTGGTCTCTTAAGATAGAAATGCCAGTGGACTCTATGAATTTAAAACAAGTATGATTAACCCTTAAATTGCAATAGTAAAAACTGTTAGACAAAACATGGTTGTATTTGGGGTAATCAAAAGGAAACAATGACAGCTTTTGCTGGCATGTTTATATTAGAAATCTATTTATTTGAATATAAGTTTATATTAGAAATGGCAGGTTCATTGAGTAATTAAAAAAAAAAAGCTGGATGAGCTGGAGATTGATACATAAAGAGTTGATCCAGGGATATTTCTGATTGCCACAAGGAATTTTTCCCCTTTTATATTGGTTTTTTTTTGCCTTCTTCTGGATCAACTGTTAGGCAGGAAATGTGGGCATTGCTGAGTAGGTTGGACTAGGTGGACATATGTGTTTATTTAACCTCATATACTATACTATAATATACTACTATCCTTTTATAGTAAAGCCTTAATATTGATTCAAAATCAGTTTCAATATAGATTATTTGTGTTGGATAGAATAGGATACTGGATACCAATTGAAGACCTCAATTTAATTTTAATTTAAATACTGCAATTTTATTTCAAGATTAATATTTAATGAACCATAACAAATTTTAAAACATCATTCCTAAATCTCTGAATCTGGATACTATCACTGCTTCAGTGTATTTACAATATGTCTTCTGTTGATTAGGGTGCCTTGGGTGATACACAGGGCCTTTTAATCATTGCCATCCTTCTGAAAAGAAAACCGGTAAAACACTTAAATGATGTGATACACAGACATGGACATGATTCCATAAGTCTGTATGCTCTGGATGGGTCCTAGGACATCGTCTGTTCCTGGCTTACTTTTCCTTTTTGTAGGTAAAGAGTACATTGAAGTACATTTCTATGAATAATTATGTTCCACATATTGTCTCTTTACAGTAGAAAGACAAAGTATGAGTAACAGCGAACTATTACTGGAAATGTGAGAATATCCAGTTTGTGACACGTTATTATCTCAACACATTCATTGTTATTTATTTTTTAAAAAATGCAGTTTCTCTTCATTCCAAACATGATCTTTACTAACCCGCACGTAAGTATTTAACGCCAGCTAAAGGGAGCAATGTGGCCTCTCTGGGAATCCGCCTAATAGTTTCACTGAAATGGCTTCATTTTCTAAAAAAACACATAGCATTTTTGTACATTGTAGTGGGGCCCAGTTTAACCACTGCAACAGAAACCATTTAGTAGACACAAAGGCAACATTTGAGGCTATGCCACCCTGACTCAATTCTCATACACTTCGGTTCTGTTACCATGTGAGAATTACGTGCCAACACATTTCAATGTGGGTGGCCACACTGTATGCTCTGCAATGCATTTTCTGATAACACTCAGTAACAGGCATAAAACGCACTGCATTGCGATCAAGCTTTTCACGCTATGTAGTTGTTAAATGCTGGAAATAACTCACTGTTACATTTAAATAAATCCACTGTGCCTAAGACTTTCTATTTTCCTTGATTCAACCTTGTTGACTCAGTTTTGGTAATGCATGCGCTCACCATTTTTGGTGTGTTAACGCATGCGTTTCCATAACAAAAATGGCAAAATCGCACGCGCAAAACGCACAAGAATCGCGTGCACAATTGCGTGTGATAACGCTCAGGATTTTGGGCGCGATTCCTGTGGATTGCAGTGTGGCCTCAGCCTAAGATAATTCACTGTTTTACTTGATTGCTTTCTTGGGTAATTTTTTTTTTTTTGTTACTCAAATCTCTTTCCTTATCTATACAGAAATTGACTCGGTAAAACTGTGGTGTCTTCAAATTACTCCAGCTTTACTTCCAATTGCATTTTGTTTTCTTTGCTTCCATATGGGTTGAACAGCTGCAAACCATTTACCACACAAAAAACAAAGATTCTTGTGAGCGAACAGATCTAGAGGGGAGAAAAACATCAGCAAATTCGAAATGGACAAATTCAACATGTAAATAATCGATTGGTGCAGCAATTAAGCACCATGTGAATGTCCTGCACAGAAGATTAATGTCAGGATGTAAATGGCATGATTCCACTTCCTATGGAAAATAATTTTAGTAATGACCTTATTTGCCTAGAAAATGTACTGTAATTATATAAGGGTGGAGACCTGCAGTTCCAAGACCTGCCTGAGGTCTATAAGAAAATTCCAAGTGAGCAGCACTCAAAACATATCATTTATTTCAAATTACTTTAAAATCCAATTACATTTTCTGCCACTATCAATGGCTAAATTTTCACAGAACTTGATAAGCAACGTTTCGGACCACCCAGGTCCTTTGTCAAGCTAACAAGAATGTCATGCAAATGTTTCCTTTTATATCCATTCACTGTATGCCCTCTAGTGGCCATAAAATGTAACATAGTAACAAAAAATACTAAAAACATTTTCTTTAAATACAATATAACAAAACAGTTAAAAGCATATAATACCAGAGATCTCACATCATTTTCTTTATTCAAACCTTTTGGTTGGAGACTGTCTAATTTTCTAATCCATCTTGCTTCGCTAATTAGAAGATCCCTTTTCCTATCTCCACCTCTCCTTCTTCTTGGGACAAATTCCAACACCTGAAACCTAACTTGAGAAACTACATGACCCTCCTTGTTAAAATGTTCTGCCACTGGATTTTTGTTCCTAATATCCCGTTTATGTTCGTTTAAACGTATTTTCAATTCCCTGGACGTTTGGCCCACATATATTTTTCCACATGGACACTTCAATGTGTATACTACATTAGAGGTAGAGCACATATAGTATCCTTTTAATTTATATTTTATCCCTTTCGTAGGATGATAAATGACATCACCTTTAATACAGCTGTTACAGTGTGAGCACCCTAAACATGGAAACGTACCCACTCTCTTCCTGCCTGTCAGTGTAGTTTGTATACCTTCCTGTTTAAGGCCCAAATCTGCTCTCACCAGTTGGTCCCTAATTGAACAGGATTTTTTGTAGGAACACAAGGGGGGTTCCTCAAATGCTGGAATACTGGGCAAATTAGCTCTCAAGATTGGCCAATGTTTCTTAACCACATTCACTATTTTATGTCAAATTATTATATTTGGTTGAAAAAAACACACTTTCATTCATATTTGATATCAGTTTCTCAGGCATATGTGCCCTACTTTTTTTCAGAAGTTCTACAGGGTATCCCCTCTTCCTGAATTTTACCTCCATCTCATCCAACCTTTTGTCCAATACCCCTTTATCTGTCACAATTCTTCTTACTCTTGCAAATTGTGACTTAGGTATTGCCCATTTTATATGTCTCGGATGTGCAGAGGAAAAATCAAGGAGGGTGTTCTATCTGTACATTTCGTAAACAGTTCTGTCACCAATTTCCCTGCCTCAAGGATAACTCTTGTATCTAGGAAGGAGATTGATTTTTTTATCTACTTCCATCGTAAATTTCAGAATACCAACATTGTTCAGGCTCTCATGAAAGTTAAGGATTCATAAGGACCTTCCCACAACGCGAACACATCGTCTATATCACAATACCAAAGCTTACAGCGTTGTTTAAATTCACTGTTGGTATACACATATTGCTGTTCAAAGTTATTGACGTAAATGTTCGCGTATGTAGGAGCTACATTTGAACCCATCGCGGTCCCGTTTGTTCATAATAGGTATCCTGAAATAAAAAATAGTTCCTTCTTAGTACCACATTCAACAATTTCATAATCAGGTCACATTGTGTACCATCTAACGACAAATCTTGCAATATACATTTCTCTACTGCCATAAGACCACCTTCATGGGGTATATTTGTATACAAACTTTCTATGTCCATAGACAGAATATATACTTCCTCTCCTTTATAAATTTGACCTTTAATCTTATTTAAGAAGTCATTTGTATCTCAAATAAAGGATTTATGATCCTCTATATGTGGTCTAAGGATTTTATCGAGAAACTTGGCTACAGGACTAAAAATGGACCCCACTCCCACCACAATGGGTCCTGGAGGGGCCTCCACATCCTTATGAATTTTGGGTAGGGCATACATCACTGGTGTGATAGGATGTTCTGGGAGTAAATATTTAAGCAATGGACCATCTATTATTTGTTTGTCTAATGCCTCAATTAATATGGCTTTAAGTTCCCTTTTTATATTCTCCAAAGGATTTCCCTGAAGGATCCTGTATGTTTTACCATCATTCAATAGTATTACAATCATTTGTATATATTGTTCCTACCCCAGGACTACCACAGCCCCACCCTTATCTGCGGGCTTAATAACCACATTAAGTCTAACTTGTAATCCTGCACAGTGTCCCTGTTTCCCCTGTTTCTGCTTCCTGGTTCTTCCAGTTAGCAACTGTCAGTTATGGTTTGACAGTTGACATCACAGCCAATGACTGAATGTTAATCCCCTGTCTGCCTCTTCTGAGCATGCCCAGGCTCAGTACAAGCTCAGTACAGGTTTCTAAATTGCTCAGTTTCCATGAGGCCTCCAGAAGCATAGCAGCCATACAGTAATGAATTCATAGGACAAAGTAGGATATAACAACATATTTTAAAAAGGCCATTCTTTCTAAAAGATGTTCTTATGAAGGTGGAGTTGTCCTTTAAAGAAAATGTTTTTAGTATTTTTTGTTACTATGTTACATTTTATGGCCACTAGAGGGCATACAGTGAATGGATATAAAAGGAAACATTTGCATGACATTCTTGTTAGCTTGACAAAGGACCTGGGTGGTCCGAAACGTTGCTTATCAAGTTCTGTGAAAATTTAGCCATTGATAGTGGCAGAAAATGTAATTGGATTTTAAAGTAATTTGAAATAAATGATATGTTTTATGAGTGCTGCTCACTTGGAATTTTCTTATGGATGGAGTACAAGAGGTTAAAGCCTGCACCATTTTGTGAAACCCAGAGGAGCGTGTGCTGGTGTTAAAGAGATTGTGGACTGCCTGAGGTCTAGTTTGGGGCTATTTATGTGTTGGTTTAGTACATACTGAAAACTCTTGACCTGTTCGATGATACATAGAGATTCATCACATTATTATTGCACCATAAAATGTTAGGTATTACATGTAAACGAAGGGGAACTAGCTGCAGTTAGTCAATCTTGAGACAAAGGAAATACTCAGGGTGATTCTCGCAAATTTATGGCAAAGTACCGCGTGGCTCAAAGCAGAATTAATTAAAGAGCATGTTAACCACCAAAACTATAATTTCCCCCACTACTGGCCCCACTCTGTAGTGCATTAAAATCCTTACCTTACATCCCAGCTACAAATGGTTCTCCTGTAAAGTCCCCCCAAAGTTCAGAAACCTGGCCACCAGGAGCCTGGCCACTAGGGAAATTGTTTCCACCTCTGAGCTGTCCTCTCAGAGGTTTTTGGCTTGCTCAGAGCAGCCCTTCACTCCCTCCCCCCTCTCCCTCTCCCTCCCTCTCCCACTGGTTTTGTTCTACCTCCCCCTAGTGTAAAACCCCTTGTACATAAATTAGAGCTAGTTTCCCCAGAGACTCCCCCGAACTCTACTTACCTTCCCTCTCTCCTCCGGCGTTCTGAACTGCCGGCAACCGTGTCCGTGATTGGCTGCCTCTCAGCCAATCACAGACGAGGCTGGCGGTCTGGCACCCTGCTTGCAGTTCCATGCAAGCAGAAGGTCAGGCAGTGCGGCGGAGGAAAGAGGGAAGGTAAGCACAGATCGAGGGACTTTCTGTAAAATATATTATAGCGGTTGGGGCTGGGAGATCTAGCACTACAATATACCAAAAATTTGAAAAAGGGGTGAACATGCCCTTTAAATCTTTACTTATTTATGAAATACATAAATAAGTTCCATATATTTAAGATAACATATGCAAGCTATTTAAATAGTATAAATCAGGGCCGGCCTTAGGATAAATAGCACCCTGTGCAAGATTTGTTACTGGCGCCTAGCACCTCCTCCAAAACACCCCCTGGGCACACACAATACGCTGCTGAATTCTTCTTGCCTTTTCTTGCTTCAAATCAAGTCCGCCACCTGCGCTTACTGTCTTTCAGTATCTGCAGTGCGTGCTTGTATATATCCTGCCTACATCATTACATAACACATAACGTACTAACAGGGAGTTTTTATCATTAAAATGTTATTACATAGGCATGTTAATGCACAGACACAGCACAGAATACAGACATCTTAAGGCTTCAAGAGAGGTGTTAAGGAGGCCATTTATGTGAAAATAAAGAAACCAAGCCTAAATAGAGGTGGGGGGTTCGACACCATCTGTCTGCCATGTACAATGCTGTTTTGACACCTTACTCTGGGCGTTCCTATAACACCTCTTAGCCACTATCTAATCACGCCCTTAACACTTGGCTGTGATATGCTAATTGGGATTTTCCAGGGTACATAATTGCCACAGATTCTTGTACAAGTCATTCTGAATTGAGAAAGCCAGTCGGATGACTAGCGAAACGTCTTCAAGAACTAAACTTAAAGTCCAGTTGATCTAATTGAATACAACAGATATACCATGGCCTGGATGAAAGAGAACCTTCACAAGCATATTCCTCAACTACATTGTGAAGACAGGGAATGCTGGGAGTTGGAGTTTTCAAACATCTGGCAGCACACAATTTGAGAATCCCTGCTTTTGATTGTTTACTATAATTACAAATAATATACATATTTACAAGCATCATTCCCTGTAAACACATTGTTTTGTGGAGGCAGGTGAAATTAGCCCTACAGGGGCTAAAATGCATTCAAAAGGTATGTAATCACAGAAACTAAAACAGACACTCACTAAAGCATGGTACACACGGTTAAATTGTTCCTCCTGACTGACCGTTTGGCACTGACCATCAGTCAGGAGGAAGGACTGTCAATCAAGGCAATAGTGGATGTGGTTTTCATAAGTGTCCAATCATTAATTTGTCACGGACTAAAACACATGCAATGATTTTGGCCCAGTCGACAGATACACTGAACTTTCAGTCCATCGGGCTGAAATATTGTATGGTGTGTACCCAGCTTTAGTCACACAGACATTAAACCAGATATTCACAGACATAGAAGCACACAAACTATCAAAGAAATAAGAACCTATTAAGATGAGCACACAGAAATACCCAGGGAAACACCCACAGGCAAAATGACACACACTACAAAAAACAATAGACACAGAGAATATTGCAAATACAGACACGAACATGGATATTCAACCGCAAGCTCTCTGGGCAAATCTCCTGTATCAGATTTGCCAGAGGCTGTGCAGCTCTGGGTGAATATCACCCACACATAAGTATTTAACCCCAGCTATCTGCTGACATTAAATATTTATGTGCAATCAGCCGCACAGCCTCTGGTAAATAGGCTTGCGATTGCTGTGCAAGAGTTTTTTCCGTTTCTCTCACAGTCACTGCAAACCGAAGCCAATCACAGACGCGGCTGCCGGTCCGGCCCCCTGCTTGCAGTTCCAGTAAGCAGAGGGCCGAGATCTGAGCTTCGGGGGAACAAAGGATTGTAAGTATCATTATGGGCTTTTTTGGCACAATCAAACCTGGCAGTTGGGGGTGGAATAGGGGGCCCAACACTACAGCAAAATTTTTTTAGGGTGGAGATACCCTTTAAGAAAGTCAGGAGAGTCAGGACACACACTCTGCTGGTCAGTGCTTAGCATAACGTATGGCTCCTAGTCAAGGAAGTAAGTCAGTGGAAGTCAGTTGAAACAATTAAAACCAGGGTGGTGTTTAGGGGGGATTCCTGGTGCCTGGAATTCCCCTTTCTGTCTGCTCAGTGCAGTCTACTGTTCTGCTTCTCCTGGTGTCCATAGACTGTTATATAGTTTGTAACATAGATTGGTACATTGTCAATTTGTATGTTTCAAAAATGTATCCAGTCTGTGATTGTCAGCAGCATAACTAATAGCAATTGATACAGAACTGTATCAATATTAACCCTTCAGAGCTGCCTGATCGCCTCTGTACCTATCATATATACAAATGTAGGATAGAAAGGGAGCCGCACACCACAGGCTTTATATCAATTCAATACATGTCTGCCCACATGTCCAGCTGACGTTTCCAGAGACCCAGCTCTCTTTCCCAAGATATGGCCCATATCAGCCTTGCTTCCCGGCTTCCACCATTAACCATTAACACTCCTATTACCCACCAGCCTTTGCTTACTTTAATAATATTGAACCATCTGTGACCTTTTATGGACTGTTTTACTTTTACGTACGATTATTTGGTTGTTACGTTGCCCCTATGAGTACCACTATTTAGTTACACTATTTTCTGTTGGCCATTAATGCATTTTAGGGATTCCACTGCGCAGTGTGTTTCTATCATATGTTTTATTATTAGATGAGTTTAATAAAGATGTTTTGTATTAACAGGATATTCTAGTTTCCAAAAAAGTGTGCGTAGGGTACCACTAGGTGTCCCTTCCCTTTCGGTCACCACTCCGCCAAACTGGTCCCTCCCACTCATGGACCCCACGGCGCCTCCAGTTGCAGGCTCCCCTCGGTCCATTCCCTTCCGCGCCCTGGGGGCCCCCCCCCCTCGAACCCCCCCCCCCCCCCCCCCCCCAAAAACGGGGGGGGGGGGGGTTAGGCAGAGTGGGAACTCTGCCTGAAAAGACTGTTCTCACATAGTGAGAGAGAAGGGCTGTAGATTCCCTTACCTTCTCTGCAGCTGCAGGTCCTTCACACAGCAGAGAGGAGGAGGGACTTCCTGTCTCCCTCACACAATGAGTGTGGCACTGTGCAGGAGAAGCCTTAGGAATGTCACATGTCAGCTTCCCACCCATTAGCTTTCTGGTCAGTCATTTCTTTATTTCTTGGGCTGTGGAGCATGTAGAGAGGTGGTTGATGGCTCTTTTTAAAGGTAGGAAACTGGCCTTTTATTTAAACTCAACTTGTTTAGAGACCACAGTTCCCCTTTAAACACTAAAAATAGATAAAAATAGATTTAAAAAATTGTAGTACAATCATAAATATTTAAAAACATAGATAGATTTAACCTCTCGTTGAGACCCTTTGGATTTACTGTTTGCTGTTTACTGCAGTATGCTTCAGCAATTTCTTTTTCCATATCTCCTCCCCCCTGGACTTGGTTCAACACCTTCCACCTTAGTTGGCTAACATTGTATCTCATCTCCCTGAAAGGCCTAGCTACACTGGACCTCATGTTTCCATCCCTTATATTTCTTCTGTGCTCATTAATTCTCTGTTCTTACCATTCTTTTGGTTTGGCCTACGTATCATCCCAACATCCCACAAGGCAATTTCAGGACCTAGACTACTTTTTCAGTTTGACACGTAAAATACACTTTTAGATTAATTGCTGTTCCCTTCCTGGGGTGCATAACCTCTTCTCCTTTAATTATGCCAGAGCAGTTATGACAATTAAAGGGAAAGTTCAGTGGAAATTATCAATATTTGTTAAATTGTAAGTTTGTGTAACGCCTTCTTAGTTATTCTACATATTCTCTCCCATTTTGAAAAATCAGTTGATTTCATACCCTTTGTTGTTCCCTGCTGTTGACATTAGTGAGCTGACATTTCAGGTTCAACGGTTCCATCTTCTTCTCAGAATGTACCACATCCTTGGGATGTTCCTAACAGTGATTTCTTCTGATTGGCTGTTGGATGGGTCAAAGATGCTCAGATCTCTACTGAGCAACTGAATCAACCCAGGTTCTGGGTCAAGGGCAGGACCATAATGATCTCTATTAGGGGGTCCTGCAAACAGGAAGTCAGTATTTCAGTTGCATTTATTTAAACACAGAAACAATGCTGAATTGACAGACTAAGGTCATTGGGATGAAAAAATACTGCTCTTTTTTCTAAAAAGCATATGTATTTGCACTGAACTTCCCCTTTAAGGCAAGGGAAAGTGCCTATTTTTGGTTATGAAAGGAACCTTTTCACCATTTTTATTGGGGGTTCGATATTGCTCTTTATCAATATATCGTTTAATACTCTTACCCCTTCTATGTGCAAATCTCGGTTTCTTTTTACAACATTCTGTGAGTTATTTTTTTCCTTCTAACATTGGCCAGAACCTTTTGATTATCTTCCTCACCTCTGTGGAGTGTCCCTCTTATGTAGTAACAAATGATAATCTATCTTCCCTCCTGTCTTCTTTTACCTTTTGTTTTTCAGTAATTCTTCTCTTGGGATCTCTCCTACCTGTTTCTTTTCTAGTTCTGATCTTCTGTATCCTCTGCTTAAAAATGTCCCCACTATTTCTTCACTATGTTTTTTTTTAAACTTAAGGGGGGGAGATTCAATATGCCCCTTTTCCGTCTAAAACCCACGTTAACCCTAAAAAAATTTGGGTTAACGTGGGTTTTGGACGGATTTTCGAGCACAGCGCCATTTCCGAATGTTTTTGGAAATAGCGCTTTGCTAACGATCGAAAACCCGTAGTGTTAAGTTTTGCGCTACTTTGTAGCGTGAAACTTAACTCTTCGGGTTGTGGAGCGTTAAAGTCCCGCTCCTTACCTTTGCCCGATCCCGCGATGCAATAACTGATGTAATCTCGCTTACGTCAGTTATTGTATCACGGGATCGGGCTAAGGTAAGTAACGGGAGACCCGATATTGAATCTCCCCAAAGGTTTATTAAAGTCATTTATACGTATAAATGTTACAATTTGTACAAATGTTAATACAATTATTACAATTCAATCATTGTCATTAGTTGTGTAACATTATACAATAATAGGTATGGAAATAAAGGGAGGAAGGGGGGGGGTTGGGTGTGGGGCGGGAATACATTAATCATAACGGTTCAGTTGTTACTTATTTTATATATTATTACATCAGAACATTTTCTAGTATTTGTATTACGTTATTTCGATTGGTTGTGGGTGACATTATTTCTTCCTATTAAGTTACTCAATACATTAGTATATACATTCCAGCCAGGGGTTCCACACCTTGTCAAACTTTTTGAGGGCCCCACGATTTTTATATATTACTCGTATATAAGCCATATTCCTAGTTACTAGGTCTATCCACATTTTAACTTGAGGTTGTTTTGGGCTCATCCAGTTTAATATGATTATTTTCCTGGCATAGAATAGTGTTTCACATAGAAACAGAGTATGGGATTTTGACCATGTTGCTTCATCTAGGATCCCAAGTAGACAAATTTGGGGTTCCAATGGGATATTGATATGTATCGATTCCGACAGTACCTCCAGAATCCGTTTCCCGTAAAACTGAATTTGTGGGCACTGCCAAATAAGGTGCCAAAAGTCTGCCTGAGAGGCAAAGCATCTTGGGCATTCGTCACTATGTCTAGGGGACATATGTGACATTCGTTTTGGAGATAGATATACCTGGTGTAGGATATGGAATTGGATTAATTTATTATTAGCTGATTGAGATGCTCTTATATGTGATTCAGCTAATTCATCCCAACACTCCATTGTTATTGTGGGTATAAATTTTGTCCATTTTGAGATAACATTGGTTGATTCTACAGATACTGTAAGATTTATTAGATATTAATCTAATACTAGTCATCTTTCCCCATCATTTTTCATTATTTGAATAATAGGATGAACGCAGATTGGGATATGCAGACCAATAAATTCTGTTTTTATACAGTGACAGAGTTGAAGGTATCTGAAATAAAATGTGATGGGTAGTTGTAGTTGCTGCTGTAGTTCAGCAAATGTTTTAAGGGTGTTTCCTTGTATAATTTGGAAAAAAAATTAAATACCTTTTCTTTCCCAAATATCACTGAGGGTGAATGATGCTAGCTCAGAATATTTTTTGTTGTGCCACAAGGGCGCTTCTTTGAATGGGTGCGCTAAGTGAATTAATTTATTTATCACTTGCTACACTTTATGTTGTTGTGTATGTAGGGATGTGCCATCTCCTGGTAAATGGTTTCGTGGTGACTCCAAAAGGAGATGGGCAATGAAGTGAGGTATGAGTGCAGCATTTTTTCAGAGTCATATACTGAGAGGGGTGGCGTATCTTGTGGGTCTGGGGGAGGGGGTATTATCCAGTCCATAAAGTATTTCATTTGTCCTGCCAGATAATAGAATTGGAAGTTGGGCAATGAAAGACCTGCCTGGGGTTTAGGGAGTTGTAAGATTTTCAGTTTAACTTTGGCCCTCCCTGTTGACCATAGGAAGGATAGTATAAGGCTTGAAAAGTGTGTGCGGGATATATACCATGCTGTGCTGCAGAGTATATAGAATTTTTGGAAGGAGTACTATTTTGATCAGCATAATTTTCCCCCATAGGTTGATCGGAAAGTGTTTCCAGGTTTGGATTTTGGTTCTAATCAGGTCTATTAGGGGAAGAATATTTTTTGCCATGAATTCTTGAGGTGTTCTGGTGATATTGATTCTGAGGTATTTAAATTCGGTGACTGTTGGAACTAATGTATTGTATGGTGCTGGGATATGTAAGTTGTCATCTATTGGGAATATACAAGATTTGGTCCAATTAATGAATAGACCTGAGAATGGTCCAAACTTGGTAATTATAGAGTGGGTAGTTTGAAGGGATTCTTTTGGGTCGGCTAAATATAGGATTATGTCATCCGCGTATATACTTATTAGGGCGGAGTGTTCTCCAAGTTGTAGACCTTGTATTAGGGGATTATTTCTGATTTGAATGGCTAGTGGTTCTATTGCCAATGCAAATAAATGGGGGGATAGAGGACACCCCTGTCTTGTGACTCTAGCAAGTGAGAAAGTTGGGGAGCACAGTTCCTTTGCTCTGACTGCTGCCTGGGGTGACTTATACAGTAGGTGAACCCACTGTATAAATTTAGGGCCAAAGCCATAGTGTTCCAGGCATGTCCATAGGTATGTCCATTCAACTGAATCAAAGGCTCGTTGCACGCCTAAAGAGAGCATAAGGCGTGTGCCCAAGTTGTCATGATCAATTTATGAGTTGATTAAGGTTTTCCTGATATTTATGGAGGTGGATTTTCCAGTGATAAAGCCGGTTTGGTCTGGGTGGATAACTTGGGTGATAACTTTTTGCAGTCTGGAGGCTAGAATTTTCGCTAATAGTTTATAGTCTGTGTTTAGTAAGTAAATAGGTTGGTATGATCCATGATCAAGGGGGTCTTTGTTTGGTTTGGGAATCAGTGTGATGTGGGATTCATACATTGTTGGAGGGACGGAGTTATTTTAAAAAGCCCAGTGGAGAGTATTTACAAATTGTGGGACTAGGTATTCATCATATTCTTTAAATATCTCCAACTAGGAGGCCATCTGGACCAGGTGTTTTACCATTAGACATGCTTCCCAGGGCCTCTCTGATCTCTTCCATTGAGATCTGTTTTTCTAGTAGTTCTATATTTTCATTTGAGAGCTTGGGAAAGGAAATTCCATTTAGATATCGGTCTAGTTGTTGCTGGGTGTAGTTGGTTTGCGTTGCGTATTGATGTTGGAACAATTTGGTAAATGAGTGTAGGATTTTGATTGTGTCTGTAAGAGTTCCTTCAGTGGGGTCTAGGATGGAGAGAATCGTAATTTGATCTGTTGGTCTGTGAGCTAATCTGGCCAGTAGCTTAGCCGACTAGTTTCCTAGCTCAAAATATCGTTGTTTGTTGAAGAATCCCTCCCTGTTTACTTTTTCTGTTAGATGGTTATTGCATAGAATTTGAGCCACATTCCAGGTGTTTTGGTTTTGTGGAGCGGGGCTTCTGATGTATGAGGCCTCTGTTTCAAGAACCTTGTTAGCCAGTTGCTGTTCATTTCGTAAGGATATTTTTTTAATACTAAATATGGTGGAATTCAGTAATCCCCTTAGGACCGATTTGAGTGCGTCCCATTGTAAGCTGGGAGTTACTGGGCTATGATCTAGTGATGTGTAGTGTTCTATTTGTTCTGCAATTGGGTCAGGGGATGGGAATAATTTAATCCAAATCGGATGGATTCTAATTTGTTTGTTTAGAGGGTTGTAGTTAGCTATTTCTATTTCCAATAGGATTGCAGAATGGTTAGATATTCCTCTGGTTATATGTTGGATTGATTTAATTTTGTTGATACAGTTTTTCCCAGTGAACACATAGTCTAGTCTGGATAGTGTGTTGTGGGTAGTGGAGTGGCAGGTATATTCTTTAGTGAGGGGATGATAGTGTCTCCAATTGTCTATCCAGTTAAGTTCGGTGATGAAACGGGATAGTGGGGTAGGGATATTAGTTACTAATGGGAATCTATCTAGTTCTTTGTTCATTACGTCATTAAAGTCTCCCATAGTTATTAGTTTAGCTTGGGGGAATTGGACTGAAGGTGACCTTAAGTGGTTGTAATGTTGCTGGGGGCGGGTCATATATACCAGATATCAGATAAAGGGTGGAGTTCACTTCAATATCAACACAAATAAATTTCCCATTCTTGTCAGCTAATGTTTTAAATCTAACAGTTTTATTTAGCAATAATGATACTCCCCTTGAATACGAAGAGTAGGTACTGTGACCCGACCAACCAATCCAGGGTTTCTGGAGATAGTGTGTTGTGGTTGGCAATAAATGGGTTTCCTGAAGGCAGAAGATGTCCGCCCGCAGGGAACAGGTCAGTAGGGACACGGCCAGTCTTTTGTTAGGGTCATACAGACCTCTCACATTCCATGTGAGGAGCTTAAGACGGGTCCCCACTGATTAACTGCTTTATGACATATATCCAATATTTGTGAACCATTAAACAATTACCTAACCTTATCATCACACAATAAAAACAGAGCGTATATATATAAACATTTAGCTTATTTGCATACTTTGTAACAAGATTACATTGCCTCATAACTGAGTCTTTCTTCGGACATGTAGGAAGGGGGGTTAGGGGAAGAAGGGGTGAGAAACAAGGGTAACTTAACAGTAACGTGGGGTTGTACCAATGGTACTTTTGCTGTAGAACCTGCAGCAGGGGGTAAACACATAAAAGTTAATAAAGCATATACATTACTATAGTACCAGTTATAGTTCTGGCCGTTTGACTGAATATACTTCAACAACATCGTCCTGCATTTTGGACTGAAGCTAAGCCATAATTATACTAGTACGCTTTATATTAAAACGATTTACTGTTCACATCGACAATTTATGAATAACATAACAATTTACGACTTACAAATCTCTCAGTTGCATAGTATGTTGAGAATCGTCCAAAAATTTATAATATTGTTAGTAAACCTATTAGTGATTTTATAGCAACTTTTCCTTTTCCATATCTTAAGATCAATAAAGTGTAGTAATACCCATGTTGTACATATTGAAGTTTTGGACGTCTCGGTTGGTGGGTTGGGTATACTTTGTGTTATTAGGCACACCATGTACGACTCAGTTGCAGTATTGTGTTGACAATTAAAATGGTGTCCAGTCACTTGGTTTTATAGAGCAATTTATATATGATAGACTGGGATTATATGTTTTATTTATGGTCAGAGTTTGTTTACTTATACAGATTAAAATATGGATACTCAGAGCTTGTGAGATGGAGGTGATAGTTGCATTCGCAATTATCTTTAGGGTTCCTGTATCTGTAATAGCCTTAGTAGCTACTACAGGTTGCAGTACTTGGTAATTATTGTATCTAGGATTGTCATATAAACAGTCACAGTTAGATAAATGAGGCCTATGGTCGGCGGAACAAGCCGAGAGGTGGGCTACAAATTAGAATTTTACTTGTCTTAAGAGGTTCGGTAGTAGTTTCATACCTTTAGCTGTTATTTGGTATCCAACCAGTCTCAAGCCTCTGTTGGGGTTTTAAAGATTTTTATAGCTCCATTGCCTTCAATTCGTTGCTTGGCCGGGTACATCATGCTGTATTTTGTGTTGCTTTAGCCGGTTTTTAATTTTCAGAAATGATGCCCGTTTCTTTGGAAGCTCGAGTGAAAAATCTGGAAAGATGCTTATTGTGGTATTGTTATAATGAATGTTTCCTGAGGTTCTCGGAGGATTGCATCTCTGTCTCTGGCGTTCAGGAGGCATGCAATTAATGGTCCAGGTCTTGCCCCTGGAATAGGTGGTTTTGCTGGCATGCAATGTGCTCTTTCTATCGTGAAGGTGGGTGTAAGATCTGATGTGTTAAATTGTTCCTTTAGCCAGTTTTCCAGAAACGATGCTGGGTCTCGTCCCTCTGCGTTATCTGGAAAGCCAATAAATCTCAGATTTTGACTACGTGATCTATTTTCAAGATCATCCAGTTTAAGTAGAGTACCTTTAAGTTCTCTTGTCAGGTCTGTTGTGATCCGTTCAATCAGAGGGATCGAGTCCTCCAAGTGTGATATTCTGGATTCTGTTTCACTTACTTGCTGTCTGAGAGTATGCATGTCTAAGTTGTGCCTGGCTGTCTTGTATGGCTTTGGAGACAAGGCTTGCTGCTGTTTACCAGCCTGGGATTCTCCTTTTGTTTCTCCTGCCTTGTCCAATGGTTGGGGACATTTTGGGCAGTTTGATGTGGAGCATGTATTTGGGGCCTGGTGTTGCATGATGGCCCTGATGCCCTCTATCCGATGGCCTCCCAGCTCACTTTGTCCTTCCCCCAATCTGTGCTTTTTGCCCATCTGGCTTGGAGTTATGTGGGGTTGTGGATCAGGTGGGGCTTGCTGCAATCCATCCTGCCTTAGTGTGCCCTCTCCCAACGCACTGCCGCTCTATGGCATGTGCGATCCGGGCCGCCGGCATCCGGGAGTTCAAAGCCTCTTCCACCATGTGACTCTCCTCCCCCGCGCTCCTCACGTACCTTTGCAGCCGCTCCGTCGCGGCCATGGCCTTTTGGGCTATCGCCCTAGTCATAGAGGCAGGTAAGAGGTTCGGGAACTCTTCCTGGTCTAGTTTGGGTGGTTTAGCTGCTGGATATTAGCCTTGGATGTGTAAGCAGGAGCTATGGAGGTATGCGGCTCACTCCATTGCCGGCTAGTTCTGCCCCCCCTTCACTATGTTTAACATACTCGCTTTCCCTGGAGTTTATCCTCCTACATCGTATAAATTGACTTTTTCATAGACTCTTAATACAGCCTGGTGGGTGGAGGCTCTGTGGGTACAGGGAGGTAGGCATATCAGTAGGCTTCCTGTATAGGTTACCGTGTAATTTATCCCCTTCAATAATTACATCTACATCCAAAAAATACACCTTACTCCTGTTATATTCCATCATAAATTTGATGGTCTCATGTACCTCATTAATATAGATCTTACATTTTATCAACTCCATTTCTGGACCAATCCAGATTGAAAAGATGTCATCTATATAAAGGTAGTAGTGGTGAATAAACTGAATAAATTCTGCAATATTTTTTTTCACGTCCATTGCACACAGGAACACTTCTCTCCCTACAAATTGCATACATTTTATTTTATTTCAAAAATGAGTCATATGTTTCAGGATCGTTGACAGTTTATTGACTATAGGTTGGTGGTAACTATCCAGGAACAGCCATAATGGCTGAAACACTGAATCACAAACTGAGACTATAGGTCTCCTTGGGGGGTTCACTGGATCTTTATGAATTTTGGGTAAATGGTAAAAAATAGGTACTCTGGGATTTCTCATGATGAGTACATCCCTTAGATCATCACTGATGAGGCCCCCATATACTGCTTCATTTAATACCACATCAATTTCCTTTTTTATTGTTTGTGTAGGGTCCTGACTAATTCTCTTATAGTGCGATTCATTCTGTAGTTGTCTCATAGCCTCCTCCACATATTTCTTCTTATCCACTGTTGCTCCCCCTTTATCTGGCATTTTGATTATAATAGACTCATCTTTCTGTAAATTTTTTAATGCTTCCCTTTCTGCTCCGGATAAGTTCCCTCTATCATTACCTTTCTCCTCCCATAGATTCCTACACTCTGCCATCACTAGCTCTTGAAATGTCAATAGCTTCACTCTTTACCTCTGGGTCAATTTCCTTTCTAAGCCTCTGTGGTATATCTCTAGCCTGCGTGTATACCCCCTTGTATTCTGATTAAACCAGCATATTCTAGTGTCCACCACTGGGTCCCTATTTATTAAAGAGGACTTGTCCTCGTGTTTTATTGTTTGTTGCCTTCTATGCAGTTTTTAGTGCCTAGAGGGCTTTATGCTCCTAGTCTAACCTGGTTGTTTATTGTTCTCCCTTCTTTTCTACCTTTCCCTCTCTTTCCTTTTTTCCCTCTTTTATCTACGCTGTCCCTGTATGTCGTGTTGCATTATTACAGAGTGAACCTTTGCCTACCATTGTGACAGTGACTCTGTGAAAGACTGTGAGTGTTTTGTGTAACAAAAAAAGTGCCATTTCTGTGTGTCAGTGAGTTTTTTTGAGCCTTTGGGATGGGGTGCTGGGCCTCGCTGGGTGCCTGTTTTTCCATCTCAGAATATTGCTGTGAGAGAATGTTATTAAAGGGCATTGAAACGCATAAATCTCACTCTTTATCTAAGAGAGGTAAGACCCAAAACCCTCTTGTTAGCACTAAAACCACATACACAAGATGCTATTTCAACTGTCAAATGCTGCGATTGCCCCATAATGTCTACCTGCTTGCTGTCTTTTCCTCCATTAGATGCACAGAATGTTGTAAGGTTAAAGGAGAACTAAACTGAAATGGTTATTCTCCATAGTTTGAAAGCACCCCCCATCCCCCCCCCCCCACCCAAAGAACCAGTGGCGGCTCCAGCTCCCGAGTTTTGGGGGGGAACAACATGGGCACAAAGGCTAACAAACGGGGCACATGAAAATAATACCAATAATCTATTGGTATAGATAGTATAATGGAAGCTATTACATACCTTACAGTTAAACTGTGTGTGTTTTCAACTAGGAATTTTAAGTTTATAGAATTAAACTACAAGATTAGTTGAAGAGCATTGTCTGGCTGCATACCATTTAAAAAAGGACAACATACCTTCTATGCCCCAGCCAGAGCAAATAGAGCAGAGGATGAGTTTGGATTGTGTCTGACCTTAAGCAGGGGTGTATCTAGACCTTTTGTTGCAAAATAACAACATTTAAACAGTGATAGTGTTAAACCACTGGCTTGAGGGCTGGTTTAACATTGGCAGGAGGGCTTGTTTAATACTGGCTGGGGGGCTGGTTTAACACTGGCTGGGGGCCTGGTTTAACACTGGCTGGAACATTGGCTGGAGGGCTGGTTTAACACTAGCTGTAGGGGTGGTTAAACACTGGATGGAGGGCTGGTTTAACACTAACTGGAGGGCTGATTAATGATAAATTAAGCAGTTTTTAATCATAAATGAAACCCATATTTAATCATAGACTTTGGCTTATACTGAAGAAGACGTTGCAGTTATATACTTTGTTTACCTGAAAAAGACATGGGCCTTTAATTATTGGTTCAGTTTTGATTTAAAATGGGTCCCTCCCTGGGTGGTGGTCCAGAAAAACCGGGATGGTCTGCAGTAAATGTCCTTGCTTTGTCTGAGGAAAACTATAAATTGGGTTTGGGCCTAGTGAGATCCCAACACTGGGTATTCTATGGATAGTGTCTGCTTGAGGCCTTACACAGCCTAATGCCTTACACATAGATTGGGCTTAGTGAGTTGGGTCCCAATACTGCCTCCACCCTCTGGATGGTTCTTGTGGCTAAGGCTGGCCCTGCTGGTTAGAACTAACCAGATTGAGGCCTTAAAGGTAAAGTTCAGTGGAAAATATCACTATCTTTAAAATTCTTAGTTTATATTACACATACCTACAATAGTTATACTACATATTCTCTTCCATTTTGAAAAATCAGTTGAATACTGATTTTATATATAATGCACACTAAACTGGAATGTTCCTATATATAATGCACACTAAACTGGAATGTTCCTAACAGTAATTTTTTTACTGATTGGCTGTTGGATGGGTCAAATATGCTCAGATCTCTACTGACCAACTGAATCAACCCAGACACTGGGTCAAGGGCAAGACCATAATGGTCTCTATTAGGGGTCCTGCAAACAGAAAGTCAGAAATTCAGAAGCATTTATTTCTACACAGACAAAAAGCTGAATGGGCAGGTTAAGGTAATTAGGATGGAAAATTCTGCACATTTTTCATAAAAGTATATGTATTTGCACTGAACTTCCCCTTTAAAATAGCCTAAAATGGCCTTATTTAGTGAGGTCAGTCAACTCCTGTCTCCCAACCAAACTCCCAAGTTGGGGGCAATCAAGCTGGCAGTTGCTAGGCCCAGTTTATAATAAGGCCTCACCCTAAACACCTTGCTTGGGGCGGCCAGGCCCTCTGCATAGCAGCAAACCCCCCTAACCACCATCCATCGCAGGGAGGGGCTGCAGGGGCAGTGTTGGACAGCAAACCCTCCCTAATGCAGGTGTGCCTCATTGCCTGGGCTGGGCCATGGCCTAGCCGGTACCGGGCCCAAGCGAGGCTTATTTTAATTAGAAGTGTTCATCTCAACTTGAGTTACCCCACTCAAGTCCTTATATATAACATTTGGGCCCCTGCTAGTGCAGCATTTCCAACTTTGGTAGCTTAGGTGAAGGACCAAGGCAGGGGGCCAGTCAGTCATCATGATTCAGTTCAGGCCCTGGCACAGCTCCTCAGTCCCACTCCCAACCCTCCTTCCTTACCTCGTGTGATCTGTGCTGTGACTGTGAGTAGATACTATACTAGTAGTAGAGTAGAGACAGTTAGGACTCTCTCCAGACGCTGTGCAGAGCAGAGCAGCAGAAGAACTGCTAAAATGGCGCGCACCCCTGGTCACCTACCTTGTTCATTTTATGGGAGGGACCTCTGCGCAGCCAGTGAGCCACGTGATGTTAATGAAGTCACGTACGTAGCGAGGCTCTACCGCGACCTCGACCATTTCCGCAGCAGCCAGCAGGTGGCGTTCGTTCTGCCAGTGCCCACTGAGCCCATAGAGAGTGGGCACGAGCGGCTTCACTTCCAGCAGCTGAGAGTGACATCAGTCCGGGGAGGCAGGATGACCGGAAGGGGGGGGGGGGGGGGGGGGGGGCCGGGCCGGGGGAGCACATGAGGGGGCACTGCATCTGTGATCTGGGGCACATGCCCCATTGTGCCCCAGTGTAGCGCCGCCACTGCTAAGAACACCAATAAACTGTAAATTACCACTCTAGTTCATGGCATTAAATTAAATTTAATTAATTAACTGAATTAGATAACAGTGTGTATGTGCACTGTCCGGCCACACCTTACTTCAGTCACATTCTCCCGTCTTAAATGGACTGTAACGGGATTGGCTAGACACTAGAGGTTACTAGTAGACATGACCTGCTTTAACAATTTTATGCAGTAGTTTAGATTTCGATATGTGCAAAGAATACAGTGGTCAGAAACCACAATGTGCGATAATGTACTGCTGGGAAATAAAACACAATCCCCACATTAGAGACGTAAATTTCCAGGCACCCATATCAAAAAGGAGAGACACAGATTAATGCTATTATATCAAGGTGCTCTGTTTTCTGATTCAGAGTTCTGAGGCTTTAGTTGCCCTTTAACTTTAAAAAAAAGCTGCAGACCTAATCTTTTATCTTAAAATTATTCTACATATTCTTTCATTTTGAAAAATCTGTTGATTTAATCCATGATCCTCTTTGCTATTTGGTGTATGGTAATGGAAACACAAGCTGTTTGAGAAAGGGACATAATATCTGTTTCTAGTAATTTACATTGCTGCTAATTGACTGTCTGATACCTATGTGATAGGAAGTTCAAAATTGTACGCACGCCCATCAACAAAGCCACCCCCACTCTAATGCGGCGGTGGTGCGCATACTGCCTAGAAATAATCATGGGTAGCATTCAAATGTTTTGCTCAGGCAGTAAAAACCCTAGAAGAGCCTCTCAATATGCCCTGATCAGACAATAGAAAATGTTCTTGGTCACTTGTTAACTTGTCTCATTATTTGATCTGCATTATAAATATGTCCCTATGTCTGTCAAAGAAAGTCCAGGAAGGGTCATGGCTTCGAGAGATATGGCACCTGCTCTTGGATGTTTTTTGAACCAAGGTTTCTTACAGCGAGTTAAATTTTGTGTTATTCTTTTGTGTTTGCTATTTTACCTGTGTCATTGCTGTTACCTTAAAGTGATCATGCACTGCACCTTCTTACCTTCCCGGAGTGTTCTTCCGATGTCTGAATAACTGCCTAACCCGATCAAAGTGCAATCCCAAAATAAATGGACCTGGCCAAAATGTCATGTAAACAATGGAAGGTAAATATCGCTACTATTAGATAGATTCAGCAACTGAATATTGAATCTATCTAATGTCTAAATAGTGTGTGGCCGGCTTTAGAACTCTGAGAAACTTTCCATTGTAGTTAATTTTATTTCCACCAGAGGGTAATATGCTTTTATAAATCATAATTTACAGTTAACTGTAACTGTAAACCTGGAGTTTTGTTCTGCCGACAGGAAGCCTGGAGCGAAACCTTTTTCTTCTGGTTGATTTATACATGTTAACACTTAAGGGCAGATTTTATAGAATGGAGGCAGACCGCTTCCCGCTTCCCAAAACCACCAAGACCACGGGTGTCTCAAATATCAAGCTTTATTGTGTAACATCACTCACAAACATACTAATAAGTATACTCAGGGGGGGAAACAAGCCTTACACGTTTCGTGGCAAAGTCGCCTCTTCCCTCTTAAGGGCAGCACGTGCTTTACTGAAAGTATATTATCATTAAAATTATTATATGGTGCACAACTATATAATTTAGAATGTGTCAAAATTTTGCAGAAACGAATATTCAAATCAAACCCAATTGAAGTCAATGGAGTTTTCTAACATTGAATTTCATGTTTTGAAACCACATTGAATTTTTGACACCACATTTCAAACTTTTGACATAATTTTGAGTAAATTCTGCTGGAGTTTTCAAAACTCTAGTTCCATCTCAAAATCAAGTTTGGTTTGAAAATTGAATCTGGGAACCATTGCCTAATGTCAAAGTCAACCAAAGCTAAATCCTAGTGGTTGCAAACTTCAAGTGGTTCAGTAACTGCTGCAGAAGCCATAACATGGTCAGTTTCTTTAAAAGGGCATGTCCACCTGCAAAATACATTTTTAACATAAGCTATGTGCCCTAACATATGTTAAGAGCTTTTAGAGGTAGGGCACCTGGCAGCAAAGAGGGTTACAGAGGGATGGAGGGAGGGGGGAAAGGGCTCCCTAGCTTCTTAAGCTGGGTGCACATGTAAAGACTTTTTGTCCCGACTGAGCGCTTGCTACTAGCGAGCGCTCAGCCGAGACAAATGACTGTCGGTCACGCCAATAATCCGATTCCAGCGAATGGGCAACTGATAAGAGAAACTACCGCAGATTTTTTGGCCCAACGATTGATACACGGCAGTATTGGTCAATTGGGATGAAAAATTTGTCTTTGCGTTCCTAACCTAAAGGCTTGTACACATGCTCGATTTCCGAGCGAGGAACGAACCCCGACAGCCGAGCGCTACATGCGACGAATGGGTGTTGTGGCTGAGAATCATCTGTGTGTATGCGTCAGGGGTCGCTTGCCGATCCATCTGGCTGATCAACGAACGACCCCCGACTGAAACGCCAGTTCGTCACGTGTAGCGTTCGGTCATCGGGGGTCATTCCTTGCTCTTAAATCAAGCGTGTGTACGAGCTTTTACTATGCACACAAAAAAGAAAGAGGCACCAAATCTCAGGGTCCCATTCAGCCCATATCTGATTCTGGTTATTTGACATCAATTAAATCCAAAAGAGTGTAGAATTATGTCTCTGGTGTATCCTTACTGCTTTTTTATTGCATTATAAGGCTGGGTACACACCATCAGATCCTCTGTCCTGGCCAAACTAGCTTGCGGTCATCCAAAATGAATCACTGTCATTTCAGCCACAGCAGACAGTTTTCCATGACGGATCATGCTTTCCATAGTAGACCACACGATCAGACGTAATTTACTGGCATGTCTTATATAGGTCATGGAAGGCCATGAAAACACTGCACATTTTTTGGGACGACCGATGATATTTATGACTAGGCATTAAGCATGAGCATGCCCACTTGTAATCTACTGCTGGGACAGAGCATCAGCATCATCTGCTTCATCATATGCCCTGCCTCTAATCATTTTAAAGCTAGCCACCAGGTCTGTAAAGGTAGCCATGCACTGTCCAATGTTTTTCCTTTTGGCCGAAACATTTTAAAATCCAATAGGAACAACCTACCTTGTTCTGGCAATCTTCCATAGATTTCAGCTTAAAAATTACAGGAAGGTCTGGTTCTGGTAGATGGGGGTCGATGGAAAATTTTCTGTATCTCCCCATCAGGTCTTATTATGACAGACTGATCGATATCGCAGAACAGTCTATTGAAAACATGAAAAAATATCCTTGATAATCTGATCAATTTGATCAGAATATCGATGACGTGTATGGGGGCCATAAATAGCTTCAGAAAAGATTGATTTTTGGGGGTGGGGCTTTTTACACAGCACATAATGTGACTGTGACTCAGGTAGACAGGACAAACCAGGAACTTTACAAGATTAAACTTAAGATTCAGAGAAGCTAGAGACATCACTGTAAGCTTGTTTAAAGGGTATGTCCACCCCCAAACAAAATTTTTATATGTTGAAGGAAAATGCAGTAAACCTCGACCTCGCAGGGTTTATAGCTGCCAAATATGTCCCCAAATGTACTTACCAGCCCTCATTTCTCCGCTGCCTTCTGCTTAACTTCCATGCCTTTTCCGAGCACAGAAGCCAAGCAGGAGGGGCTCGACCGGCATCCACTCCTGTGATTGGCTAAGGCATTGTGGGGGTGGACATACCCTTTAAACGGTTTGAGGGATCTCTTTCTCTCCACTTGTATGGAGACAACATTTACCCTTTAAAGAGGAACTGTGGTCCAAGAATGACTTTAGGTAAATTCGTAGGAATTGCTCTCCTGAGAGTTTTTGCAATTTATTTTCCATTGTTTATTTTGAAGATATTAACATTTTTGTGTGTGATATGTCAGCAGCATCACCAGGTCCCCTGCACTTCCTGCTTTGAAACCTGTCAATCTGCCCTGTGTCTCCTCCCCTTTGCAGCCCCCCTGGTCCCTCCCACTCATGGACCCCATGGTCCCTCCAGTTGCAGGCCCCCCTTGGCCAATTCCCTTACAGCCCCATGTTTAAAGTCACGTTAACCCTTGGTATATGGACGGAAAAAGCCAATAATGGTTCTCTGTGCATAGCCCTGTTGGTTACATATTTGAGCACAGTGCAAATGTGAAGATAGCAGGAGAAAGGTTCAATCTACTTTAAAACCCTGAACTGCTTGTGTTAGAATGAATGGGGGAAAGTCTGCTCATTTGTTTGCCTCCTGCAATGTCCAAAGCACAGAGCCCAGATACAGATATGTAAACCTAACTAGAAAGGGAAAGTTTAAGTATAAATTATTGGCTTAAAAGATTGCATTTTGGAAGGGAATTTGTGTGTTTGTGCTGCAGATTTTAAAACTCAATAATGTCAATGAAGAGGACATTGTTGTTTATTACTTACCCTTTAAATATGTGACACATGCTAAAGGTAGGTCAGTTGGTGTGTGTGTATTCATATCAGATTGGGGATAAAATACTAACTTTTTTGATGATTGGTCAAAATGAGTTATTTTTTACTTTACGTATGGCTGCCATAGTAATGGATATGTAGATTAGTAGGTGTGTGTACCTGTGTCGGGTTGAGAGTTAAAAAAAAAAACATTTTTGATGATTAGTCAAAATTAGTTTTTTGATTAGTTACCTTTAAGTATGGCTGCAACAGTAATGGAGGGTAGGTCAGTAGTGTGTATACTGTATCACGTTGGGGGTTAAAAGTTTTTTGATTATTGATCAAAATTAGCTTTTTTGACTTTAGTTACCCTTTAAAGTATGGCTTAAAGTAGTGCAATAACAAGGCAACGTTTCGGTCCAAGTCTAGGACCTTTATCAAGCTTGATAAAGGTCCTAGACTTGGACCGAAACGTTGCCTGTTATGCACTATTAAAAAATATATTAACTAGACCCCTTGTGTGCACCTACCTCCTTGTATTGGACTATTTATTGAATTTTGGGTAGCACCAGGGGCACAGTAAGTTGGAGTGGAGTGTGCCCTGATTTTCGCCTATATATATATAATATATATATATATATATATATATATATATATATATATATTAGTAACTAACAAGTAACACTTAGGGTTCAAATTACAGAGAGCCAGAATCGTTTCTAATAAAAGGTTAGCCTCTGGGTAAAATGCAAACTTGTGAAACTTTTGTGAAACAAAATTAAAGGTTTGTTCACACTAGATGCATTTCTGTGTGTTTGTATGCTGTTTTCAGGAAAGCATGTGATTTTGAAAAAAACAATGGCATTTGTTTGCCCTATAGAAATCCATTGCAACATTCACACTAACTTATTCCAATACAATGTGATACAATGTGATATAAAGCTCCACTGTTGCACACATTTATCTCGTGTAAACAATGAAAATGAAAGCAGAAAACATGAACATTGTGAAACATATTTCATTCGTACACCTTTTACTGCTTCGCCTTTTGTAGAAGATGGTGCTATACAAATCCACAATAATAATATATTGGAGGGAACATGTAAAGGACAAGCCCATCCTCATAAAAATAATTGATATTAATAACAAGGACTCTGCCAAGCCTAGGTTTTGTCATACTCCCCCTTGCTTTTAACGCTTCTAAGGATATTTACCTTGCCAGCAAGTTCAGAATCCCCCAGTCTGTGAGCTGATTTTGAGTTAGCACAACAGCAGGATAGGCAGTTTCTGTTATGGCAGTTAGCCATCGGCTATGACGTAACTGTCATGGCTTTCACTGACTGCTGCAACCTGGAAGTAGCAGTAAGAAGGAAAGGATGACAGTATCCTTTAAGGAAATGTGTTTATAAAATATATTTTAAAAAATCCTTCCCCGCAGAGTTTGCAATTTAGGGATCATAGAAAAAGTCATAAATGCTTTCATATTTAACTGTTTTATTACTCAAACTAATAGTAGAAAACCTAAAAAATAGTAAGCAATAACATCAAATCTTTGTGGATGTAATGTTGCAACAAATGTACAGTATGTAATCAACACCAATGAACAAAAGCTACTCTTAAGAACATATTTCTTTGTCTTGCACAATTCTAAAGTTGTGATGTACGTGTATGTCAGAACACACGCAATGCATTTCATTTCACAAAATGTGGGTTGTACATTTCAAATAGCCTTATTTGTGAGTTTATAGCTGTGACAGTAAAGAGTATTGTACACATGTAACAGGATTTCCAGTCACTTCTTAAATTGTTTCAAGTTTTATTCATTTAATAGATCACTCAATTACCTTTTAAACAAGCCAAGTATCATATATGCAGCTGCAATCTATCCTTAATTATAGGAGTAAGAGGTTAACACTTCCTTCTTGCAATTGCTCGTTTCTCCAGAAGTGACACAGAGGAACCCCTTTGCACTGCTAATAAGAAATATCAGAAATGGCCAAACAAAGCTAATGGCTAACTATGGATTTACTGCAGATACAGACATGGTCCTGGGTTTGTTTGAAAAGTACTGTAGGATAGCTGTGAACGTGAACAGTTAATGACAGCCATTCTTTTTATTTTAAATTATAGTAAATCATTACTGTGTAAATTAATTTAGGGGAACCTTTTCACAGTTG
Organism: Hymenochirus boettgeri; assembly: GCA_019447015.1. Classification (NCBI taxonomy): domain Eukaryota; kingdom Metazoa; phylum Chordata; class Amphibia; order Anura; family Pipidae; genus Hymenochirus; species Hymenochirus boettgeri. Next base: position 80,009,348 of record CM033475.1, read on the forward strand.
GAAACCCAGAAGTGCTTTACTAGTGCACAAACTAGTGTTCCAAGCTTTCTTATAATTACACGGAAAAGCCATTTTGGTACAATGTTTTGAGTTGTTTCTGCCAGTGGCTTCAGTCTTTTGGGTCCTGCCGTTACAAAGTGCTTTAGGACACAGCTCTGTCGGTGACAGAAAACAACAGACGGACAGTAGAGCTGTGCGTCTTTGGTACAGAGAAGGACATCTTGAAAACAGGGCTGCAGATTAACGTAAGAGTAGGACTAACAAATTTACACACATTATAGCTCTGATTGAGTTTTTTTAGGCATATTTGCCCTTTAGGTATTACCAATCATAATAAAGATTCCTCTGCAGCTTGATATAAATAAAAAAGGAGAAATATAAGAATGTATTAAAACAGTTTGCACTAAGTGTGCACTATATTTACATATATATAGGGCTATGTACCGATAGCCATTATCGGCTATTTGTGTCTTAAAGTCACATTAACCAATTAATCAAGCGTTAACTAATGCAACGTTATACGTTTGTTATGCAAAATTTGTGTCACGCAACTGCCGCAACCAATGTACTGAGACATTAACAGCTCTTTAAGATGTAATTTCTAATGCCAGCAAATAGCTAGTGTTAAAGAATCGCAAAAGGCAAACTCCATTAGCAATGCACTGAGCTTGGTGCATTGCCTAAAGGGGGCAATAGAGAGTGGTAGCAACTCTTGGTACATTGCCCTTATATTATCTTATTTGAGTGGCAGATTATTTTATGGTCAGCTTTAACATTTTTTCTCTGTGACTCACATTTTATGCAAAGGAAAGTAAGATTTTAGTGAAGAGAATCCAAAATTTGTTAGATACAACTGCAAAAGAAATGGGACACTATACTATGAAGGGGAGGGCAGACTGGGGGGGGAGCCAGAAAGCAGTTATTTACTGTACTATTTTAGGGTCCCTTTCTAAATTAATATGTATTTTTATTACTTTATTTTGCCAATTTAGGACTTTTATTTTGAAAGTAAGTGTCTGTGATTGTCAATACAGTGCACCTCTGAACCAGGAAATTATTTTAAAAAATGGCAATTGGGCTTTATTTACACCCTCAAACCCAGGTGCATTTAATTAAGAAAGTGATAATAAGGCATTGATTTTTCCTATGAGGTGCATTTCATTAAAGGGCAACTGTAGTCTCCAATTCTTCCAAACTTTATATTATAATTATATAATAATAATAATATATATATTATATAGAATTATATAAAAAGCCTTCCATCACAACTCCAAAATAAAACCTAAATCACATCACATAAAATTTGTGAGAAGTTATTGCTGGAAAGGTTCAACATGATTACTTCCTGTTTTTAGCCAATAGGCTCCCCTTCTCAACTTTTTTACCCCCAGGTACTCCCCCGGGATGGGGCAGAGGTCAGGTTATGTCACTTGGAAGCAGGAAAATTAAACATTTACCCCAATATAATTTCTTACAGGCTCCAGCCAGAGATGTGATTGTTGGCTAAATTTAAAGGAAATACTGCAGGCTTTCATTTAACCCTAACTTGTTTGAGACCAAAGTTGCCCTTAAAGAAAGTGGCAGTTGGGCTTTAATTAGATTTCTGTGAAATCTCTGAAAGTTGACATTTGAAAGTTCTTTCGCTTAATCAAAATGAATGAGCAAAAATGTCTTAAAATTAGCTGATAACTTAGGAATGCTCCTTAAAGCATAATAATGTCTAGCACTTTAATGCCAAGGTTCAGGTCTACAACCTGGAAGGAGATACAGTCCAAAAATTGGAGAAAAAATAGAAAGTTCTATACTTCAAATTTTTTTCCAGCAAAATTAAAATGCAAACCAAAATGACTTCAATGGGTATTTATAACAACAAATAAAAAGGCATTGTGTTAAAATTAAAACTATACCCCATAAAATCACAAGAAGCCCAGCACATTGCCATCTTTTCTTCTTTAGCTAGAAGATAACTACTTAAGTGGCAAAAGTCCAGAACGTTGAACTCTGGACTCTATATCAAAGTATTTGTTACATAAATATGATCCTTTTGTAAGATGACTGTAATTCTCTAATGAGGCAGGGTGAAGAACATTACAGAGCTACACCCTGTAGGGAGGCAGTCGTTTTGATGCCAGAAAAAAAATTGCATTGCAATTCAACTTGTGGCATATGCCTGGGGCCAGGGCTGGTCTTCCAACTAGGCATGCGAGGCCCATGCCTATATCCGGGGGACAGATAGAGGAGCTGTCCCTTTTAATCCCGGCCCCTTCTCTTTCGGTGCGCAACTTTTATTAAGTCCAAATCCGATTCTCCTGTCTGTGCACGGTCTGTCTCTGTCTGCAAGGTTTCCGGGCTCCTTGCGTGCGAGAGAGAGAGTGTGCGCCCGCTATAGCACGCACAGACAGGAGAAGGTGCGCACCGAGAGAGAAGGGGCCAGGCTTAAAAGGGGAAAATAGCTGCGCTGTGCAGACGGCCCTGCTGTAATTCCTACTTTTTCTTAGCATTACAGTAATAGATTAACGCTTCCCACGAACGAGGACCAATACCATATTAAGCAATCAATAATAACGTTTCTCATGCTTTTTATCCTTGCAGAATGCTTGAAACAAGTTTCATATCTCGGGAACCTTTATATAAAGCTTTTAAATATTTCATATTCATATTTTTCAGTCATTAAATCAATATAATACTTTCTTGCTACAAATAGAACAGATAGGTCAATATATTTATAAATTTATCTATATTTGTTTTAAAAATGCACTCAAATTCATGACAAGGATGGACCTATACAATTCCTGTCCCTATCCCCTAAGGTGCTTTTGCGATTCTTTATAGAATTGGGGGGTTGCTAGTGCAACCTTAATTGAGCCCTGAATTGAGAAACACTGGTTTATCATGTTTAGAGCCTATAGTGTTATATGCACATTAGTAATAATGACTTAATCAACTGATCAGAAATCCTAGGAAAGCATAAAAGCTGTTTATGTCAGGCATGTGTATAACGCTCCATGGCCCATGTCAACCGTCTAGCTTTGTATCTTGTCCCTCAAAATCTTGGCTGCCCTTCATTATTTCCTGTAGTTAGAAGCAAGGTCAAGAAGATATGACAAAACAGGGCTGGTTCAGCAAGGAGGTTTTCCATGTTAACCTCAGTGATGCTTTTTTTTATTCCCTTTTCATTCCCCCATACACACACACACACACACACACACACACAAAAACACACACACACGGAAAGGAGCAGACATGGTTGCTAGTTTAAAACAAGTTGCAGAAAACTCATTTGTGTTATAAAAAAAAATTGATGTAAAATACAGAAAATAACAGGGTTATTCAATAAAAGTTATTATTGTTTAAAATGGTGCTAATTTTGCCCCAACCAATCAGATGTTAGCTTTCAAATGTTAAATAATATCTGATTGGTTGGGGCAAAATTAGCACCATTTTAAACGATAAGAACTTTTATTGAATAACCCTGTAAGTTTTTAAAATTTGTCAAATCCCCGTCAAGTTACTGCAATCAGTAATTCTAGTTTTAAAGTTATGCTACCCCTTTTGTGGCGTTGAACCAAGGATTAGCACATCTTTAAAGGGCATGTCCACCAAAACTATAATTTCACCCACTATTGGCCCCACTCTGTAGTGTAGTAAAATCCTTACCTCACATCCCAATTCCAAATGGTTCTCCTGTAATGTTCCCACAAAGTCCCAAAAACTGGTCACCAGGAGCCTAGCAGAATCCATATAGGACTCTGCCTCCTGTCTCTCCTCCGGGAGAATTTTGCCATGCGTCCGCCCCCCCTTCTTTTTTATTCCATCAAAAAGCTGGTGTTAAAGGGGCATGTCCACCCTTAACCCTTTGCCTGCCACAGATCGTGAATAACGTGCGGTGCAGACAAGTACCAAACTGCCACAGATCGTATATTCACGATCTGCAGCACTTCCGGGTCCTGGAGCGCATGGCCGAAGTGAGAGCGGGGAAACCGCTTCCCCGCTCTTGCAAATCCCTAGGCAACGAGCAACTCGGTTACTTACCTCTCCCCGGTCCACGATCGCCGAGGAGCCAATAGGAAGGCACTGACATCAGCAGTCACATGGGCAGTGACTGCTGATGATCAGTGGGAAGGAACCGCCCCCTGCTGGATTTTTCTCACAACTTACCTGGTGGATTACGTTGCTGGAGCCCTCCTGCTGTGATCTGCTGTGTTTCTGCTGGGATTTACCTTGGCCTGCCTTTAGATCATCTGTCTTTGGACTGGTACAGTATTTACACACACTACACACATACATTTAGTTTAAAACTTTATAACTTTTTTTTTTGTACACACATCTACACACTTTAGTACACAACTAACACACACTTACAAACACATATGTTACACTCTCACACACACACACACACATACACATACACACAAAAAATCACACAAAATCAACATATTTTTTATTTTGTATTTTCATTCATTTTGATTTTGACAGTTTTTCTGGATTTTTTTGCTTGTTCTTTTATTTTGGTGGTATTTATATTATTTCTATAATTGTATTGTTTTTGGTGTATATTTTGTTTTACCCCTCTTATATCCCTATATACCCTCTATTTCCCTATATACCCATCTACCCCCCCCCACCCCCAGACCCTCTTACTGATAACTTGGGGATTGAATTTACTGTTAACATCTTTATACCCATCAAGACTAGGGGTCTGTCATTTTGACCCCCAGTCTGCTGTGCGGTAAAGTTATTTAGCCATTTTGTTTTTGTGTTGTAATTTTCTGCAATCTAGTTTTATATACTTTTTTTGGTTCAGTTACCCTGATTTCTTTTATACACAACAAGACTAGTGGATCTGTGATTTTGACCCCCAGTCCTGCTGTGTAAGTGAAGTACTTTGTGCATTTTTTGCTTTTCTGTGCTAATATATTCAGTGTCTTTATTATATTTTTTTTTTTGCTTCAGTTACCTTGATTTCTGTTTTATAAAGTTATCTAAAATATATAAAGTTATTTTCTGTATTTTGGAATTGTCGCGTGTTTAAATTTTGTATACTGTCATTAGGTTTGTTTTTATAGTATTTCAGTTTTCTTGGTGCTTTTAGAAAGTGTTGAAAGTTGGAAAGTTGAAACATTGTTACTTAGTTTGCTTGAGGTCAACTCAGGTCTTTTTTGCTGAAGGGGTTAACTTCAGGTCTTTTGCTGAAGGGGTAACGCAGGTCTTTTTGAAGGGGTAACTGCAGGGTCTTTTGTTTGAAAAGAAAATTGGTACAGTGACTTTTGATACAATGGCTAAGAAGGAGAGCTTTCTGTACAGGAGGCTGCTAGATACTGTGATGCTGACCAGCTCAGAGGAAAGTGATTTTCTGATGCTGATGCGACCTGAGTATTTACCCAGTGGATCAGAATCATCAGATTCTGACGAGCATGGCAGTAGTGACACTGTCACAGCCTTAGAGAGTAGTGGTTCTGCTGATGATGAGGTGGGCCTAGCATTGTTGGTCCTATGGAGGTAGATGAGATGGGAGTGTTGCTGGTGCTGCAGTTGGAGGGAGCCTGCGTGGAGGCTCCCGCTAATTTTACCCCCCAAATTCCTGATTTTTTAGCAGTCCCTGGCGTGAAGGTGGACACCAGTAATTTTGAAGTGCTAGACTTCTTCAGTGTTTCTGACGACGCAATCCTACAGGAGTGGTCCACTATACTAATTATTTGCCGAGCAGTATATTGCCACACACCAATTAGGTGTATATTCACGTGCTCGTGCATGGTATCCCACCACAATAGTGGAAATGAAAAATTTTTTGCCCTCACTCTTCAATGGGTCTCGTAAAGAACAATACATTGGAAGGCTATTGGGATACCACCACTGTAATTTCCCTCCCCCTCTTTTTCAGCTGTGTAATGCCTAGAAACCGCTACACAATCTTATTGCGGTGTTATGCATTTTAACGATAACACCAAGCTGTTCCCCCCGGTGCACCCGGTCATGACAGGATAATAAATGAGGCCCTTTATTGATAGCCTGTCTAAACGCTTTGCAGAGGTACATCCCTTCCCAGAATATCTGTTATGATGAGTCCCTTATGCTCTACAAAAGGGCCTATAATATTCCGTCAATAATGCCAAGTAAGGTTCTCGCTATGGCATCAAATTATATAAGCTCTGCGAAATAGTACGGGTTACCTAGCAGTTTATGCTATTATGAGGGCAAGGACTCACAGTTAGACCCCCCTGGTGTCCACTGGATTTAAACGGTCAGTGGCAAGATAGTCTGGGAGCTCATTTCTCCATTGCGGGCCAAGGTTACCACTTATATGTGGATAACTTTATACAAGTATTCCTTGGTTTAGATATCTTTATTCTTGTACACCCCAGCCTGTGGCACCATAAATCCTATTCAAAAAGGGTTGCCCAAGCTTTACTGGATAAGACACTAAAGCGTGAGGAGAGAATTTTGCTTAAGAAGCGATGAGCTCCTGGCTGTAAGTTTTGTGATACTAAGGTTGTATTATGCTGACCACCATCACGTGAGTCGGGTAAGAGTAGGGCACAGCAAGTGGTGTGGTAGGCCCCCAAAATTAGACCACTCTGTAGCAAAGAAGACAACACAGTACAGGGTGGCGTTGACAAAAATGATCAGATCCAACACTACTACAACGCCACCAGAAAAACAAAGGCCTGGTAAAATAAATTGCCATTTATCTTTTGCAAACGGCCCTACATAATTCGTATATTTTACAAGACAGTGGTCCAGAGCCTGTACTGTCTTATTATAAGTTCCAGCTGCAGCTTATTCCAGCTATGTTGTTTGGTAGTGTGCTGTAGAGGAGGTCCCGGAGAATGCCTAGTAATGATAATGTAGCTAGATTAGTAAGGAAAGCATTTTTTAGAACCATTCACCCACGCCTAATAAGCAGGCATCCCCAGAGAGCCTGCAAGGTTGCCGAAAAAATGGGACTAGGCGAGATACAAGGTGATTTTTGTCCTAAGTGCCCTAGCAAGCTGCTTTATGTCTGGAAGCCTGTTTTGAGCGCTACCATACTTTGGTGCACTTTGAAAGTTAGATAGGATAGGAGGTCTCTGGATTTGTGGGTGTCTAGGCCTATTTTGGCATGCCCGGGTTCATTTGCCTTTTCTGAAATAGCTTTGGGTTGGGCAGGTAAGGTTCCTTCTAGTTAAATAGTTATTTACTGTAAAGGGGCATAGGTTACAATGTGTTTTATTGTTAGTAATGTTGTACTAACCGCTAGTTTATTTTTCCCAAGGATTTTTGAGGTTCCTGTAAAATACACCAGTAACGGGTGATGCGTTAGGTGTATTTACAGTAATGTATGAATGGTTCTATGTATTGCATTAACAACTGCTTTTATCTTTCAAGATGTGCCGGAAAAAAAACTGAGACGTAACAATAAAAACTCCAAACAGAAAGCACCTAGTTTGTGCTGGGGCAGAAGCTTGTAGGTTCAAGGCGCTGTGGCAAATGATGAAATAGAAAGTGAATTTGATTATCTCTTCGATCTGATGCTACAAAACTTTTTCACAGCCAAAAGCTCAATAGCCTTCCTAAAGCTATCAGTATTTCTCAGTAATGCAAATAGGCAACAACACAGAGGCAAAGTATCTCAGCAAGGTAGGAAGATTTGAAACATATTTCCAGGTTTTCCAGGCACCGGATCAAGTGCGAGAGTTCTGTCTGCTAAAAGTTCGAAATACTACTTTGAAATGCGCTACAAGATTGCAGTTATGAACAAAAATGGCACTGTTAAAGCTAAAGGTTGTAGATTCCAAAAATATATAGTTTGTGTGGGGTATTTCTGAGTTGGAGGGGTTTACCGTGAAAATTCTGGAACATTGCGTGTAATAAGCCACTGGCCTTGTCTTAATTTGTGACTAGTCGCTTCCACGTCCGTGTGTGTAACCACACATATGGCATACCGTTGATTCAGGACAATTTAGGAGATTGGTATTTGGTAAGTTTTTTTTACATATACATGGGGTTTTGGTGTGATTTTGTAAATTTGAAAATGTATTTTCTCTATTTTCAGAAAATTGTGTAGAAATGCCAAATTCTACGAAGAACGCGCCCACACCATTGATGGTAGTTGAATGAAACGAACTACAGCGTTACGTAGCTGAAGTGTAGTAGATTCTGAGAATATATAGTTTTGCGGGGGTATTTCCAAGTTAGAGGGGTGTTCAGTTTGAAAAATCTGGGAAAATGCTGTTATTGGCTCACTGCGCATTGTTTTACTTTTGACTAGTCGTTCACAGTCGTGTGTGTACACCACATATGGAATACCGTTTGATTCAGGACATTTAGGAGATTGATATTTAGTAACTTTTTTTTACATCCATGAGGTTTTGGCATGATTTTTACCTTTATTTGAATGTTTTTTGTTCATTTTTTCAGAAAAGTGCGAACATTCTACGAAGAACTGCGCCCACACCATTGATGGTATGAATGAACGAATACATGTGTTACTAGCTGAAGGTGTGTAGATTTCAGGAAATATAGTTGTGGGGGGTATTTCGAGTTATCAGGGTGTGTTTTGTGGAAAAAAAATGCATACTGTTCAAATTTGGAGTTGGCTACTAAATATTTTCGCTGTTTCTGAGCATCATGCATGGTCACTTTGTGGCTTTTCGCTTCCAGTCCGCGTGAGTAACCACACTATATGGCATACCGTTTGATTCAGGACATTTGGAGATGATATTAGTAACTTTTTTTTTACATTCCATGAGGTTTTGGCATGATTCTACCTTTTGAAGTTGTTTTTTGTTCATTTTTTCAGAAAAGTGCGAACTTTACGAAGAACTGCCCCACCACCATTGAGGTATGAATGAACGAACTACAGTGCTAATAGCTGAAGGTGTGTAGATTTCAGGAATATATAGTTTGTGGGGGGTATTTATGAGTTATCGGGTGTTTTGTGGAAAAAAAATGCATACTGTTCAAATTTGGAGTTGGCTAAAGTATTACGCTGTTTCTGAGCCATCATGCATTGTCTCACTTTGTGGCTTTTCGCTTCCACGTCCGCGTGAGTAAACCACACATATGGCATACTTTTGATTCAGGACATTTGGGAGATGATATTTAGTAACTTTTTTTTACATTCCATGAGGTTTTGGCATGATTTTACCTTTTGAAGTTGTTTTTTGTTCATTTTTTAAAAGTGCGAACTTCTACGAAGAAACTGCGCCCACACCATGATGGTATGAATGAACAAACTACAGTGCTACATAGCTGAAGGTGTGTAGATTTCAGGATATATAGTTTGTGGGGGGTATTTCGAGTTATAGGGTTTGTTTTGTGGAAAAAAAAAAGCATACTGTTCAAATTTGGAGTTGGCTAAATATTTTCGCGTGTTTCGAGCCATATGCATTGTCTCACTTGTGTGGTTTTCGCTTCACGTCCGCGTGGTGTAACCACCACATAGGGATACCGTTTGATTCAGGACATTTGGGAGATTGATATTAGTAACTTTTTTTACATCCATGAGGTTTTGGCATGATTTTACCTTTTGAAGTTGTTTTTTGTTCATTTTTTCAGAAAAGTGCGAACTTCTACGAAGAACTGCGCCCACACCATTGATGGTATGAATGAACGAACTACAGTGCTACATAGCTGAAGGTGTGTAGATTCAGGAATATATAGTTTGTGGGGGGTATTTCTGAGTTATCAGGGTGTTTTGTGGAAAAAAATGCATACTGTTCAAATTTGGAGTTGGCTAAATATTTTCGCGTGTTCTGAGCCATCATGCATTGTCTCACTTTGTGGCTTTTCGTTCCACGTCCGCGTGAGTAACACACATATGGCATACCGTTTGATCAGGACATTTGGAGATTGATATTTAGTAACTTTTTTTTACATCCATGAGGTTTTGGCATGATTTTTTACTTTTGAAGTTGTTTTTTGTTCATTTTTTCAGAAAAGTGCGAACTTCTACGAAGAAACTGCGCCCACACCATTGATGGTATGAATGAAAAACTACAGTGCTACATAGCTGAAGGTGTGTAGATTTCAGGAATATATAGTTTGTGGGGGGTATTTCTGAGTTATCAGGGTGTTTTGTGGAAAAAAAATGCATACTGTTCAAATTTGGAGTTGGCCTAAATATTTTCGCTGTTTCGAGCCATCATGCTGTCTCACTTTGTGGCTTTTCGCTTCCACGTCCGCGTGTGTGTAACCACACTATGGCATACGTTTGATTCAGGACATTTGGGGGGAGATTGATATTAGTAACTTTTTTTTACATCCATGAGGTTTGCATGATTTTTACCTTTGAAGTTGTTTTTTGTCATTTTTTCAGAAAAGTGCGAAACTTCTACGAAGAACTGCGCCACACCATTGATGGTATGAATGAACAACTACAGTGCTTACATAGTGAAAGGTGTGTAGATTTCAGGAATATATAGTTTGTGGGGGGTATTTCTGAGTTACAGGTTGTGTTTAGTGGAAAAAAACTGCAGACTGTTCAATTTGGAGTGGCTAAATATTTTCGCTGTTTCTGAGCCCTCATGCATTGTCTACTTTGGGCTTTTCGCTTCCACGTCCGCGTGTGTAACACAATATGGCCAACGTTTGATTCAGGACATTGGGAGATTGATATTTAGTAACTTTTTTTTACATTCCATGAGGTTTTGGCATGATTTTTACTTTTTGAATGTTGTTTGATGTTCATTTTTTTTTGAAAAATCTGGTAAAAGTGCAAACTTCTACGAAGAGCTGCGCCCACCCATTGATGATATGAATGAACAAACTACAGCGTTTACATAGCTGAAGGTTGTGTAGATTCAGGAAATATAGTTTGTGGGGGGGTATTTGAGTTGGGGGGGGGGTTTTGTGGAAAAACTGCAGACTGTTCAAATACAAAACTGGCAAATGTTTTTTGGCTGCTACTGACATTTGCACTGTCACGCTCTGGGTTAGTTGGTAGCCATGTCTCTGGGTACACCCATGAATGTGGCATACCGTTTTATTCGGGAGGGGGGTTAGGCTTTCATATTTGAGATGCGTTTTGAACTTTCCTCCACAGTTTTTAGCTGAAATTCGCATATTGATTTTGTCTTGTTTTTACAGTTGAGGAAAAAAAGGAAAATGTGAGAAAATAACTTACAATGGACGAAGAGCTGCGCCCGGGTTGGTATTTGCATTTTGATCGAAACTTACCTCACTCGGAAAATCCTGCGGGTGTTGTAGTTCTAAAAATATCATTGTGGGGATATTTTAGTTAATTTGGTAGATATTCTATGTTAAACTGTCAGTAGTGGTTATACATTTTAATTGGTGTAATATTTCTTGAAGGTTGCAGTTTTAGTTTGGGGGGTCTCCTGTACAGGAAAAGGGTGGGTGTGGGTAGGCTGTCTACATATATCTGGTTATCGTTGTATCGGGAGTATCTGAGCTTTTAGAAACAGTAAGATTTTTGTGTGCTAACCTTAAGAAACTATAAGTAAAATGGGAAAAATCCATGAAAAATTTGCAAATTTTTCATTTTTTTTACAATTTTACCCATAATTCCAGTAAAATTTCCAGAAAAGTTACAAAATTCTGTTACATGTTAAAGTACACTTTGTGCTGAAAAAAACAATGTATATAATCCTGATTTTACTCAGGTCCCCCCCACCTCTCGTCTCAGCGAGTGAGCTGGGCAAATCTGAATCTTCTGGATTAATGCACAATGCCCACTATGAAAGGGTTAAAACCAGACTTCGACTTAAGTCACGTTATTATGTTATACATTTTGTCCGAGTAGTTTGTAGGTTCCTTCTTAACGTCAGCTCTTCAATCATCGTGTTCGTTTTTTGAAAACGAGTTAAATCTACAGCAGTATTGATTGTCCCTCATACTATCAGCGACTGTCACTTTCAGAGCTACTAATGTGGATTTGGAAACCCACACAAGAGAACATACAAACTCCTCGCAGATGTGTGGAGATGGGTGGATTCAGCACTGAAAGGCATCAATGCTAACCACTGAGCCACTAGATATTTAAGAGTAAGCTGGCTCCTCTGTCCATGCGGTCAATCAAGCTGTCATCACAACCAATGATTGACTGATGTTTTCCCTGCTGCCTCTACCTCTCATGCTCAAGTTTATAAAAAGCTCATTGAGCAGAGGAAGGAGGAAGAAAAGTTTTCTTCTGTTCTGGCAAAAGTATCATTAAATATCTGGTTTCAAATGCATGTAGTAAACTGGGAAACATATCAGTTGTACAAGTCACAAGTTTTTTGTTTTAAGGGTGGACATGTCCTTTAAAGTTAAGCAATGTATGGAGAACCACAACCGGCACTGTACATCGGATTAGTCACAGCAAATGAGAGCAATAGCTGTTCTCCATGCATCGCCTTGGCAGTGTCTTATTTGTCCCTTGAAAAAGAAATAACCAGTTTTATTTAACTTATACCACATCTTTTAAAAGATAATCCACAATATATTAATTTATCTGTTATAAATGATTTATACATTAGCAATGATTTACATTCAAATTAAAGGGCATGTCCACCCCTTTCTCCAACTTTTAGGATATTGTAGGTCTCCCTCCCCCAGCCCCAAACGCCATATTAGTATGTCAAGAAACTCCCACGATCTTTACTTACCTTACCTCTATCCTCCGACGCACTGCCTGGCCTTCTGCTTGCATGAAACTGCAAGCAGGGGCCGGACCGGCAGCCAATCACGGATGCGGCTGCCGGCAGTTCAGAAGTAGGAGAGAGGAATGTAAGTAAAGATCGGGGGAGTTTCTTGACATAATAATATGGTGTTTGGAGCTGGGGGAGGGAGACCTACAGTACCCAAAAGGGGAATTACACTAGGGGGAGGGAGACCAAAACAGGTGGGAGAGGGAGGAAGAGGGAGGGCTGCACTGGACATGTACAAATTCTCCCAGAGGAGAGACAGTAGGCAGAGTCCTATATGGACTCTGCTAGGCTCCTGGTGGACAGTTTTTGGGACTTTGGAGGGGCATAGCAGGGCAGCCATTTGGAGCTTGGATGTAAGTTAAGGATTTTTATGCACTACAGAGTGGGGCCAGCAGTGGGTAGAGATGGACTAGAACTCAAACTCGAGTTAGAGCCGAACTATTCGAATTCGAACGAATTCGGACTTCTCGAACTATCCCGGATTTTCAATATTTTCAGACTTTCGATAAATATCGAATGTCCGACCGTTCGAATGTGCAAGTAAAATGCCTATTATACCAATACACGAGCATCGAATCCGCAAGTAAAGGGTCCATTAAAACCTATACGCAAGCATCGAATCCGCGAGTAAAATGTCCATGGTATCTAGGCGCGAACGCGAGCATCGAATCCGCGAGTAAGGTGTCCATTTAAACCTATACACGAGCATCGAATCTGCGAGTAAAATGTCCATGGTATCTAGGCGCGAACATCGAATCTACGAGTAAAGTGTCCATTAAAGCCTATACACGAGCATCGAATCCGCGAGTAAAATGTACATGGTACCTAGGCGCAAATGAGAGTAAAATTGATTTTTCGAATGTCCTGGATATTGGAACATGTTCCCCAGACCATTTCCCAGGTCCCACAGCCATTTACATTAAGTTACCATTGATATTTTAATTGTATTTCATTAGAACTTTTCGAACTATTTGACTCCCATTGACTGTAATGGGTCCATTTTCGAACTTTCGAACTTTCCATATAATTCGAAAGTTCAAAAACGGACCGAACTTTCGAAAGTTCGGCCTTCTCTAGTAGTGGGTCAACTTATAGTTTTGGGGGTGGACATGCCCTTTAAATTTGTATTTCTATCACCATTTTAATATAACCCACAATAAGGTTGTTTTCACACAGAAGGATAAATCCTGGTGAGCAGAAGAAAAAATGGGTCCACTGCTGGCACTCTGCTCCGGTGGAGACCAAACTCCGCCCCAGGTCTCAGAAATTCACTTCAATAGAAGACAAAAACCCAGAAGTGCCAGGAACTTGTGCAGCTAGAATCAAAGTAAAGCAAACAAAAATAAATCCTGGTGATCTTAAGGCCTAAGAAAAGCAATGCGGCTAACATAATAATTCAATTGTAATTCTGCAGCAAAATCTTATAGAATATATATATATATATATATATATATAATATATATATATATATATATATATATATGGTTACAAGGATCCGTTGCACTAATTTATTGAACAAAAGTAGGTTTTTAATTCGAGAAAAACCTTCACTGTCGGTAAGGGTCTGAATATCAGCCTGTACCAATTTATATAGGTTTCAAAATGGAGAGTAGGTTGTAGGTGGAACAAATCTACTCTTTTTCTTGAAACCAGTAAAAAAAAAAAGAGAAAAGAGTAGATTTGTTCCACTACAAAATACTCTCCAGTTGAAACCTATATTAAATTGGTACAGGCTGATATTCAGACCCTTACCGACAGTGAAGGTTTTTCTCGAATTAAAAAACATAATTTGACCAAAGAAGAGACACAGGCTCTGAGACAGTGTCTAAGAGGGACATAGTAATACGATCCTCTGACAAGGGAGGAGCAGTGGTTGTATTGGATCGTGTTTACTATGTAAGTGAAATCCTCACACAATTGTCAAATACAGAAATATATTAAAAAAAAATTGGATGGTGATCCAACTTCTGAGTTTAAGTCAATGCTTAAAACATTAATGCATGGTTTTGTGGAAGGTGGCATTATTACGGGTGAACTTAGTGATTTTTTACAGGTGACATATCCCCGTGTTCCTAAATCATATACCTTGCCTAAAATACACAAGGATGAGAGTCATCCCCCTGGGCCCCCAATCGTCTTGGGGGTGGACTCCATCTTTGTGCCTTTAACCACTATGCTGGACAAAGCATTGGGTCCCCTGGTATGTGAGACTAAATCATATCTGAGGGATACTGCAGATTATTGTCAAAACTTAAGGATCTTAATGTAAGTAATTGGGGATGATATATAGCTGGCCACTATGGATGTGGCAGTCTGTGTACATTTATCCCACATATGGATGGTATTGGGCAGCTAAAAAAACTTCTCACTGAGATGGGACATTTTCAGTCAGAGGAAGTTCACTTTTTAATGCAAGCCTTATTATTTATAATCACAAAAAGTTATTTTGAATTCAAGAATGAGTTTTACCTCCAAGAGCGAACGTCGCTCCTGCATATGCCAATGGGCTGGCTTGGACGATGAGCACTCTATCGAGATGATCTCTTTCATGACCACTGTGTGGCATAGTGGAGATATATTATGACGTGTTCATCCTCTGGCGGGGTGACGTGTCTACCCATCGTAGTTCCACGCTAGACTGAATAAAATACATCCCTCTATTAAATTTGATTTGAGCAGGGATTCTAGTAGTATCCATTTTTTGGATGTTTGTATAAAAAAAGATAATATATCATATGATCTGTTTGTTAAAACTACAGACCGCAATCAAATTCTACATTTTACTAGCCAACATCTTACACACATTAAAAGGTCCATCCCTTTTAGTCAGCTATGTAAGGTGGACAGGCTGGTTAGTGACCCTTTGCAAAAGAAGATACAGTTTAGTAACATGTGTCAGAAGTTTGAAAATAGGGGTTATCCGAACACCATTTTATCTGCTGCCACCGATAAACTACAGAAGAGATCAGACGGGCACCAAACTGGTGAAAGTAGTGTTAAGAGATCACATCAAATACATAGAATTCCTTTTGTTTCAGACTATAATCAGCAAAGTTTTGCAGAAATGTTCTGACTAGACATTGGAATATACAGAGAAATTCATACCCTGATGTTACAGAATTTAACTTACCTATGTTTTCATACAGAAGAGTGGACACTATTTGTTCCAGACTTAATCCTTCTTGTCGATTAGGGGATAATGAAGGCAATCGTAAAGGGAATAAAATGTGGCTTAGGTGTACTAAGAAAGGTATGGTACCCTGCCATAATTGCGTACAGTGTTGCTCAGTTATTAGGGTTAGCAGTTTTGTACATCCTCGTACCGGTAGCGAATTTCCACTACGAGGACTATACACATGTGATTCCCGATTTTCTATTTATGTGCTCATTTGTCCCTGTGGTCTCCTGTACATAGGGGAGACTATACAGAAAGTCAAGGTCAGAATTTCACAATATAAGTCCTCCATCAATTTGCAACAAGTAGCTTTGCCAGTGCCGCGTCATTTTGTTGACGCTGGGCATTCTGCTGATGACCTCAGGTTTATGGTCCTAGAGGTCATACCTGAAAAAGGGCATGGAAATAGGGAGGATAGGTTAAAGAAAAAGGAAGTCTGGTGGGTTAAAAAATTACAAACTTTGGCCCCTATGGGACTTTACAGGGATTATGATTTGTTTGTGTTTCTTTGATGTTTTTGGATTTTTTTGTTGTGTTTTTTGTTGTTTAGTTTTATAGATATGTGCTTGACTAGACTAACTAGTGATATTTGGTACTCTTACCCTTTATTCCTCTCTTGTAACAGGATATCCTGTATTTATAGTTGTTGTGGTTGAACTGGTGTGACATCACTTCTGGTTTGACTCTGTATAAAATACGATGTATTGACACTGTTTAATTACTGCCCATATCATGAGAAAGGGAGTTGTGTCTCCCGAAACATTGCATTATATGTTGGCAGCCATGTATATTTGAAGTATAAAGCTTTTGTTACTGCAAGAAATTGGTGTGCGGCTCCATGTTTCATTGTGTATCTTTACATTGAGGGTCGAACGGAGGACCCTGAGGAGATTCGCGCCCAACTACACACCATAGTACTTGTGCTGCTGCTTTGCTATTTTGTTTTTATATATATATATATATATTTTGTTTATATATATATATATATATATATATATATATATATATATATATATATAAAGGGAATCTTCGGGTCTGTCTGGGGAGCGTTACACTTGGTTGGCTTTCTTTTGGTCAATATAATATCACATGGTTGGGGAGTGTGTTTGGGGCTATTTAGGGATGTGATGTTGGTAGAGGGTGCGTCCCTTTAACCAATATATATATATCCTTTATATTATATATATTTATATCTTCATAGGAGATTGCATTGAGTTTTTAGGAGCTACCAATGAGGTGTATATGTATGTGTGTACTATCTCACTATTACCATTTAAATGCCCATCAATAAATGTATATAAAGTATAGCACTGATTTATATTAGGTACAAGACAAAATATACAACTTACTTACAGAGCTGAGATTCCTATTTCAAAATGAGATAGTCAAAATGGGGAGGTTAAACCACACCCCTGTGACTGCTAAGGGGTCTTCATGTCAGTATATTATATATGATGTGCTGTTTGTAAAACATGTGACAGTCTTAGCCAATCAAAAAAAAATTCTGTTTACTACACAGGAAGTGAGGTGTATGTAGGAAAGAGAATATAAAGGATGATACTTTGCATGTTTCTCTAGGTAACCTGGGAGGGAGAAATATGTGTTTATATATTAGATTATTAGGGCAATGCTATTATAATAATATGAGTCTGTGAGGTACCTTCTGTTATAAGAAGGCTCTATTTCATTTTATACTCTATGGAGAGCTTTTTGCTCGTTTAACCCCATATCTCCATAAACTATTTAGTCAATCCATATCCTGTGCTGTCCTAACCCCATAGTGACTATAAATCTGGAACTTGCTGTGGTAAATACTAATAAGTATGAACCTAGCATGTTAATCTGGATCCTGTGTAGGGTCTCAGGTTGCACAATGGCGCTGTTTAGTTTGAGCTGTACAATGTGGCAGGATTGCCTGGTTCTATTCTCAGACCAAGCAAACAATCCTGGGAGTTGTAGTTTTCAGACATGTGAAAGGTTACAAGTTCAACACCCTTACTCTATACCATTAGGCTGTATTGCATCTGGACACATGCATTAGCTACAGGACATTAAGAAGAAACTTACTGCAAGCAAAGAATCCTGGGAGTTGTAGTTTCCAAACATGTGAAAGGTTACAAGTTCAACACCCTTACTCTATACTATTACACTGTATTACATCTGGACACATGCCTTAGCTACAGGACATTAAGAAGATACTGCCAACAAAGAATCCTTGGAGTTGTAGTTTTCAAACATGTGAAGGGTGACAAGTTGAACATCCCTACTCTATACTATTACATTGTATTACATCTGGACACATGCCTTAGCTACAGGACATTAGGAAGAAACTTACTGCAAGCAAAGAATCCTGGGAGTTGTGTTTTACAAAACCATGAAAGGTTACAAGTTCAACACCCTACTCTATACCATTAGGCTGTATTGCATTGGACATGTATTAGCTACAGGACATTAAGAAGAAACTTATTGCAAACAGAGAAGCTGGGATTTGTAGTTTTAAAAACATGTGCAAAGTCACAAATTAACACCCCCTACTCATACTATTATGCTGTATTACATCTGGACACATGCCTTAGCTACAGTACATAAGAAGAAATTACTGCAAGCAGACAATCCTGGGAGTTGTAGTTTTCAAGCACGTGAAAGGCCACAGTTTCAAACCCGCTCCTATACCATTAGGCTGTATTGCATATGGACAATGCCTTGCTAGAGGCTATAAATGAGATATTTGCATGTCCCTGCCAATTTCTCCTGGGAGGAGAAAGGTGTTGTTTATATGTTAGATTATCAGGGCAATGCTATTATAATAACATGAGGCTGTGAGGTACCTTCTGTTATAAGAAGGCTCTATTTCATTTTATACTCTATGGAGAGCTTTTTGCTCGTTTAACCCCATATCTCCATAAACTATTTAGTCAATCCATATCCTGTGCTGTCCTAACCCCATAGTGACTATAAATCTGGAACTTGCTGTGGTAAATACTAATAAGTATGAACCTAGCATGTTAATCTGGATCCTGTGTAGGGTCTCAGGTTGCACAATGGCGCTGTTTAGTTTGAGCTGTACAATGTGGCAGGATTGCCTGGTTCTATTCTTAGACCAAGCAAACAATCCTGGGAGTTGTAGTTTTCAGACATGTGAAAGGTTACAAGTTCAACACCCTTACTCTATACCATTAGGCTGTATTGAATCTGGACACATGCATTAGCTACAGGACATTAAGAAGAAACTTACTGCAAGCAAAGAATCCTGGGAGTTGTAGTTTTCAAACATGTGAAAGGTTACAAGTTCAACACCCTTACTCTATACTATTACACTGTATTACATCTGGACACATGCCTTAGCTACAGGACATTAAGAAGATACTGCCAACAAAGAATCCTTGGAGTTGTAGTTTTCAAACATGTGAAAGGTGACAAGTTGAACATCCCTACTCTATACTATTACATTGTATTACATCTGGACACATGCCTTAGCTACAGGACATTAGGAAGAAACTTACTGCAAGCAAAGAATCCTGGGAGTTGTAGTTTTCAAACACATGAAAGGTTACAAGTTCAACACCCCTACTCTATACCATTAGGCTGTATTGCATCTGGAAACATGTATTAGCTACAGGACATTAAGAAGAAACTTATTGCAAACAGAGAAGCTGGGATTTGTAGTTTTCAAACATGTGCAAAGTCACAAATTTAACACCCCTACTCTATACTATTATGCTGTATTACATCTGGACACATGCCTTAGCTACAGTACATTAAGAAGAAACTTACTGCAAGCAGACAATCCTGGGAGTTGTAGTTTTCAAACACGTGAAAGGCCACAGTTTCAACACCCCTGCTCTATACCATTAGGCTGTATTGCATATGGACACATGCCTTAGCTAGAGGCTATAAATGAGATATTTTGCATGTCCCTGCCAATTTCTTTGGGAGTGAGAAAGGTGTGTTTATATGTTAGATTATCAGGGCAATGCTATTATAATAACATGAGGCTGTGAGGTACCTTCTGTTATAAGAAGCCTCTATTTCATTTTATACTCTGTGGGGAGCTTTCAGCTCCTTTAACCACATTTTTCCCTAACCTATAAAGCTAATCAGTGTCCTGTGCCCCCAAGTCCTAACCCCTTAGTAACTGTAAATCTGGATCTTGATGTGGTAAATACCAAGTATAAACCTAGCATGTTAATCTGGAGTCTTGGGTTGCCCAATGGTGCTGTTTAGCTTGAACTGCACATTGTGTCAGGATTGCATGGGTCTGTTCTCAGACCTGCATATTTATTCCACTCTAGATTCTAGCTGGCAGGCAGGTGCAATAAGTAAGGGAAAGTATGTGTGTGTTTGTTTATGTATTATGGTGGGATCGCCTGAGTCCTTTTCAGCCCCCTACAGCTTAACAGTTATGGGCATAAGGGAGAGGCAGACGGATCCCAAACCACTTGCATGTTTGTGCACTTGGTGTTGGTATCGCAGAAAGCACAACAGTTCAATGAACTGCACATTGTGGCAGGATTGCCTGGGTCTATTCTCAGACCTGCAGGTTTATTCTATTTTGTTTCCCTGGAAGCTGATGACTGTTTGAATAACAGTTTAAAATATCCTTGTATAAAGATTTTATAGACACTGTATCTACAAATAACAAAACATAACAGACATAGTTTCAGATGTTTTCCAACTCTTGCAGACCAGTAAAAAGATAACCTCTTATTAGGTGCAGCAGATTAAGAGCTTCTCATATTAAATAAGCCTCAAAGTGTGTTGTTATACTATACTTACAACCCTCCCCATTTTTCACAACCACTTCCTGTTCTCGTTTCCCTAGTGTACTATCGAAATATCAATCTCTACACTTTTTTGCTTAGTACAGCAACCACCTTTTAATACACATTTAAATTATGTGGAACAAACTAAACAAATCTGTATCTAGTTCTAAAAAACTATTTGTGTCAGGATTTTTGTTGGAAATGCCTACAATGGCCTCTCATGGAAATTCATCCTTAAGTCTCCAGGCACTGCATAGGCCATTTTAAATAAATCAGTATAGTAGTCATTTGATCAAACTTAAAATTGCTAATAAATAGCAAAACATGCATAATTATATGGGTGATTATATAAAACTGTCATTAGCTATATTTGTTTAAAAGTCTGCGAACAGTATATGTAAGATAGACAATAACAATGTCAGACACAGGAGGTGATGCCTGCAACATTTTCTTCTTGATATATACACACATTACATACAACTGTGTCATCTGTGGCTAAATTCAGCCAAAAATAGCTGCTTATAACTAAGACAGTTACAGTAAATCCCTTCTTGCTTTGGGGCCTATATTTATAATTAAAACAACCATAAGGGCAGCAGGTAAAAGCCCTGGAGATGAATAATCTTGCCATTTATGTGAAGCATTTATCAGCTGCATTGCATCAGCATGTACAGGGCACAATTCCTGTTCCTGTCCAAATTTATAACATAGCAATCCTGGAAGCATGCAATACAGACCAACTGTTTTTATTTTTCATTATTTCTTTTATGCTCTGCATTATTTAGGGTGTTTACTGCAAAGGGTAAATTCTATTTCCTAACTGTGGATTGTTGTGTAGAGCCATTACGGATGAGGATATCCAGGCTGTTTTACTGTCAGTAATAAAAATAGCTATGGTTAGTTGGTATTTTAATGAATTAAATGCCCTTTTACCGCTCTAGAATTTGTATTTTTTAAAGGGCATGTCCACCCCCAAATTTTCCCCACTGTGTAGCGTTAAAAAATCCTTACCTTTCTTATCTGCTCCTTATGGTTGTCCTGTAATACCTTATGAAAGTCCAGAAAAGCGAATAGTAGGAGCCTTCGTGTGTAATCCATACCTGCCCCTTCCCTGTCCTCCTGGAGGACTCTGGCATGCGCTGTGGTTTACCCCCCTCCCCTCTACCACCACCACCACAATCACAGATGTGGCTGCCAGTCCAGCCCCTATTGCTACTCCATTACCAGAAGTAGCAATACAGGAAGAGGCTGAGGGAACGAAAGTTGGTTAGTATGTTTCTGGACAGTTTTTAAACTGTAGGCATTTAGGGTTGCAAACTGTCTGCCCAATAAAAAACTATAGCAGAGAATATGGCGGTTTTTGAATTATGGGTATTTTTAGATTTCAGCCGAACATACAGCTTTAAACTTCAAAAGCAATTGTATTCAATTCATTTGACCATAGAACCAATATTTATATTTCAACTAGGTTAACTTTCTTGTTTTATCACTTTCAAAGTGCCCACATATAGAGAGAGCTTGTTACAATGCCAGTAAGTAGTGGCTGGTAAAAATAATAAAAAGAGACGTACTTTTTTCCTTTGTCAATTTGATGGAAATATATTCTACTTTGCGACATAAAACACTCAAGAAGAGGCATCACTCTAACCATTTTATCTGCTTCACTTATTTTCCATAAATGTTATCCTGTAACTGTCTCCCAGTCTCCCAGTGTCTGTTGCACACAGCAAAGTGAATCAAACTGAAGTGGACTGAAGTACATTATGTCTTCTATTCAGCTCCTCCAAACCAAGACAAAATTTTCCAAGTGCTAAATTTAGCTTAATTGCCTAATTGGTGCATCGCAAATAGAGGAAAATCCTCACGCTTGTGCTGCTTTGCACATCTCCCTCTGTGTAATAAATAGAAATAGGCAGAAAACAATCCAATTTGTAGAAAAACATCATACATTTTACATTAAATGCAACTGAGCATACTAGTATACTAGCAAATGCTCCCAAACCCCCCCCCCTGGTGCTGCCCCTAAACAGCCACCTGCAGCCCCCCCCCCCCTCCACCCTCCCAGCCACGCTTGTGTATCCTTCAGTTAGTATTAGGATTTTCCCATTCTCTCCAGCACCACTAACAGCCATCAGGTTATCTGCAGGGGGTCCGGCATCTGTGGATTACATCTTTCTTTTAGTATATAAGATTTACTTTTAGCTGGATATTTTATCTGACATGGAACCCCTTGGATTATCGAACGTTCAAGGCTAATCAAAAATTCGTTTTGTTTTTTGGATTTTCAGATCTTCAGGATTTTCCCGAGATCCAGGAATACAAAAACAGAACAAAATTGGGGAGTTTCAGCCATCTCTAATTGTAATCACATGGCTTTCTATGTATTGTATGACATGTATTAGTAAGAGACTAGAATTCCTTTAAAATGAGTTCCTAAAGGAGATCTAAGCCAAAACCCCTGAATGCTTGCCTTATACTATCAAAAGCTTACATGTTTGAGGTGCCTCCGAAAAAAAAACCTGTTAACTACAGAGAACATCTGCAATTAATTTCTTTTTGCAGACGAACCACAACCCAGTCAGGTTATAGGCAGTCAGTTGGATGGATCAGAATCTTTAGAGGTGAAGATCTCAGAAAACAATGTTCTGGATTAAAGCTTTATTTTTCCTAAAGTTAACAGTATTGCTTTTTTTTTAATTAATAATAGACAAAGGACGTCCTTGGAGCACAACATGTTTCCAGCTTTGTGCCCTTTTTCAGTAACACCCCAACTCCCCATTACACCAGTGATTAATGACCCACCCCAAGTAGGTCAAAAATAGAAGTACATTAAACTTCAAGGTCCATTAGATGTTTGAGAATTAAATATTTTGTCCAGATATAGGAAAAAAATCCAATGGCTTGTTGGTAATCCTGGTAAAACAGCCTCATTTACCCATTTACGCCATGCACAAATATAAGTAAATATAAGTTAAACTCTCTCTAAACGATATTTAATAGGTTATTACTAGTTTAAAGGGCATGTCCACCCCCAAAACTATACTTTAACCCACTACTGGCCCCACTCTGTAGTGTAATATGATCCTTACCTTCCATCAATGTTCCCTCTAACCTCAAATTAGCTGTGTGCGCAGAAATATAGTTTCTGTGCGCATGCAAAAGTAAATTTTGTGCACTCCATACCGCAGCATTCCAGAAGATTTTTGTGCGCGCACCGCTTTAACCTGTGTGCGCAGGCCTGCAGAAATGTGTGCGTGCGCACAAGCGCACAGCTTAGAGGGAACAATGCCTTACATCCCAGCTCCAAATTACAGGTTCTCCTGTAATTTCGCTCCAAAGTCCAGAAAACTAACCACCAGGAGCCTGCCAGAGTCCATATAGGACTCTGCCTCCTGTCTCTCCTCGAGAATTTTGCCATGCGCACTGCAGCCCTACCCCCCTCCCTCTCCCAATCATGGACACGACTGCCGTTCTGGCCCCCTGCTTGCATTTTCATGCAAGCAGAGGGCCGTGACAGTACGTCAGAGAGAGAGGCAAGGTAAGTAATGATCGGGGGAGTTTCTGTAAATATTACTAGTTGGGGCTGGGGGAGGGAGCCCTACACTACAGAAAAAATAAAAAAATGGGATGGACATGCCCTTTAACAATTTAATTGCGCCAGCTGAGCACTCTGGCGCAATATATTTAATATGTTTGCACTACTTTTAATGATACGATTTAATGCCTGCTAATGGCTTTCGTTAAAGTAGCGCTGGGGGCATTGTTCCCACTAATTTAAAATCGTCTGTGTGTGCAGAGATATATTTTCTGTGTACATAAAAAAATATATTTTGTGTGCACACGACTTTCACCTTTTGCCTGAAAAGTTATGTGCACACTCCCAAGCAGAACACTTTTCGGGGGCACACAAATCCATTATTAAATACCGGAAGCCACAATTGCCCATAGCAGATTGCTCTGTGTAAATGAGGCCCAAAATGTTTTAAGTGTACATACAACAATTGTTACAGTTAACAATGGTTACATAATAGCAAGGGGAATCTGCACTATAATCCTATCCTCCACCTGCAGAATTGCTATTTTGCCTACGAAAGACAAAATGAGCCTTATTGTGATTAGAGCACATTAGAAAGAGCACAAAGCTCGAAACTATTCACTACAACCCTAGTGTCAGAATTGCTCAAATCCTGTTTTGCTTTTTGATAACCTGCAGCAATGAAAATATAATTGTTTGCCTTTATACTGTTTTGCAATGTAAGTACAATTCAATAACAGTGTTTAGAAGATTTGAGTCATTGCTTTAGCAGGTGCAATTCCCACAGGTTGGTTATATGGTAGTTATTACTTTTTTTGTGTGTTGCTTTATTGTTTGCCTGACTTAAAGTGGGTGAGGACAGGAGAAACTGGAAAGTAGTCAAGTGTGATATAATTTCCAGTGCTGTATATTACCAATACAAAATGTTAGTTTAATAATTCTTGCAGTAAGTGTGTTCTACAATATCATTACAACACATGTTAAACCTCTGGCAATACTTTTAATACTTTAATACTCTTAATACTTTTTAAGAATGTTTTGAGTACAAAGGCCTATTCAAACCTTCAGTTTGAATAGAAAAAGTTGGAATCTCTTCTGAAAGTAAATGTGACAAAGTAATATCTATATGTGTCCAATAAATTACATTTTGTATTGTCTATCTAGCTCTGTAAGATACAACCAAGAGATGACAATATAACTTACTTATCATGATTGTGCCATTTCATTCAAACATGTAAAAGTCAATAACAGACCTGAACATTTAGAAAAGAGGACAGCAAGTTCTGGACAAACACTATCCATAAAGTGCCAGAGCAGAAACAGAATTAATGGACCTTTTAATAATGTATTTAGGAAAGTTAAAGGGTATGTTCACCCTTTAAACCACAAACTGGTCAACTGACAGATACCTGACCCTGACCCAACTGCTATATAACCAGATATTTAAGGATTATTATTGTCTCCATTCTGGCAGAGTAAACTGGCCTCTCCCTCCATGCAGTCAATCAAGGCAGACACTGCTGACATCACAACCAATGATTGACTGCTCTTTCACCTGCCTCTTCCACTGCACATTCTCAAAGTTATAAAAAAAAAAAACTCTTTGGGCAAAGGGAGGAGACAGATACCTTTGCCAGAAAGGACTAGAACTTAAATATCTAGTTACAAATGCACGTAATAAACTGGGGAAATAGCAGTTGGGGTTAAGGGCTGATAACTGACAAGTTACGATAAGGGATAAGGGTGGATATGCCCTTTAAAGGATAATTCTACTCCCTTACCCTTGCTTCCTCTTCTTCCACTCATTAATGGTACCCAGGGTGAGGACCTTAACTGCTAAATCTTCACCCCTGGGTACTTTACAGATCAGCTGGAACACATACATAATTTTTCCCTCGCCGCTCTGGTCCTCTTCCTGATTCTTTTGCAGTCGCAATATAGTTAATGAGAAGACTTGCTCTGCAAAGAAGCATGTCTTCCCATTGGCTACATTGCAGACTGTCACCTACAGTACATAAGGGCAGAGTGGATGGAAGCAGTGAGGGAAGTTTCATGTACAGTATTACAGCTGATCTGTAAAGTACCTAGTGCTTAGCAATTTAGGTCCCCACCCTGGGGAATATTCAGTTGTGGAGAGTGTAAAAGGTGAGTATAATTGTCCTTTAAATAGCATTTAGTGTACCACAATTTTAATCAGTGGCAGTGCCTTAGGAGAACAATATTTATTCCACATGAGAGATGTGGATGTCACTCAACTCATATAAATAAATGTATGACAATACTCCCCAATATATAGTACACATATATACACAGATCAAAGGATGAAATGCAAATACAGCTATGTATGGATGCCCCAGTGAACACATTCACATGCACGACTATTGGCTGAGTCAGCCGTTCAATGCTAGTGTGTCATCCTTAGGGGGTTAGGCCTCAGCCACCAAATCTGCACGTAGCTTAACACACAGTGCAAGACTCGCAACCTTTCAGGATACATTTGAGGTGGGACTCTCACTAGAAGAAGGGTTATGAATATTGCATTATGTCTGATTAAAAGCTTTATTTGCATTTAAATATTTGGTCTGTGATACAGCTGTTCTTGTTTTCATAATATGTGTAAGATACTTACCTCCGCCCGAGTGCGGGGACGCATGCCGGCGGTCACGCGCAGGAGCGCGCTTCTTGCTCGGACTGCCTGTCCGTGCGTCCATGCCTCTTCTATGATGCAGGGACGTGGGCGGCACCACCTGAGGTAATCTTCTTCCAGCGTGTCCATCTGTGATGACGTCCTCTGGGCCTATTTAGGCCCCTAATGGCAGCCGGCATCTTGCTGCCAGTTCAGAGTGTTTTTGGACTCTGAACCCTAGCTCCCTTTTTCTAGTTTATCTAAATCCTATGATCTACTACAGCTCCTACCTCCAGTTACCTCCAGTCTCCAGATCTACTACAGCTCCTACCTTCAGTTACCTCCGGTCTCCAGATCTACTACATCTCCTACCTCCAGTTACCTCCGGTCTCCAGATCTACTACAGCTCCTATCTCCAGTTACCTCCGGTCTCCAAATCCACTACAGCTCCTACCTCCAGGTACCTCCAGTTTCCAAATCCACTACATCCCCTACCTCCAGGTACCTCCGGTCTCCAGATCTACTACAGCTCCTACCTCCAGTTACCTCCTGTCTCCATATCTACTACAGCTCCTTCCGTCTGGTACCTCTGGTGTCCTTATCTCTCTTCAGCTCCTACCTCCTGTTTACTCCGATCTTCATCTCGATTGCTTCTCCACATTGTGGGATTGGCCTTTGTGGTTCTCTCCTCTGGAGCTGCGACCTGGTGCCTGCTTGCCGCGAAAACATCCTCACCATTAGAGGCTCTGGTGAAGACCGGCAGGTGCTTAGACTCCGTGTCCAGAGGGGGTCTCATAGAGGCCTTCTCCTGAAGAAATTATAACAGTAACTGGCAGCCAGATGAATCCCACTGGAGACATCAGTCCAGCTGAGGACCTATATCGGCAAGTCGCCGAACTTCGGGGAGCCCTTCAAGAGGCTAGACAGGGATACTGTCAATTGGACGCTAGGTTAAATGCCATGTCTCCTGGAACTCTCCATAATCCATCCGTTGTTGAACCTAAGATCCCGCTTCCTGACCGGTTTTCCGGAGACCGCTCCAAATTTGGCCAGTTTAAAATTTCCTGTAATTTGTACTTCGCCCTACGCCCGAAAAGCTTTACTGAAGAAAGAGTAAAAGTAGGTTTCATCATTTCACTTCTTCAGGAGGAGCCCCAGGCTTGGGCCCTTCGTCTGTTGGATCAAAGCAGTAGCCTCCGTAGACTCTTTTTTTTCAGCTCTGGGAGAGATTTATGATGATCCACGAAGAGCTGTTTCAGCTGAGGCTACGCTTCGTAATCTGTCCCAAGGACGAAGACAGGAGGAAGATTATGTGGCCGATTTCGTAGGGTCAGTGTTGAGAACCAATGGAATGAAGCGGCTCTTATACATCAGTTCAGAATTGGACTGTCGGAAATGCTAAAAGTGAATTAGCACGCACCGGAGTGCGGAAAAGTTGAAAGATCTTATTGATCGGTCGGTCCAAATTGAGCGGCGCTAAGAAAGGAGGTTAGAAAGAATGGGTGCTTCTCGTCCTTCTTGTGATGTATTTTCTACCTCTTCCACTTCAGGCCTCCCGGAACCTGTTCCTATGCAATTGGGTCTGACTCGCCCTTCTCTTTCCCCTGAGGAACCAACCCGAAGATGCCGTTTAAATCTGTGTCTCTACTGCAGGGAGTCTGGTCATTTGCTTCATAGCGGCCCAATCAGACCTACGAGTAAGGTTCCTTCGTTGCCTTCTGCTACTCTGTATCTGACTCCAGTACCTTACCTCTCTATTGATGTTTTGTTACAGGGAACCGACCCGTTGTTCACCGCCCAAGCCGTCATTGATTTTGGGGCCTGTAGCTGCTTTATTTTGGAGTCCCTTACCAAGGATTGGAAGATTCCTACTCGTCTTAAATCTTCTCCTCTATTCATTCATCTGGCAGATGGGTCTAAGATCTCGTCTGGTCCTGTTCTACGGGAAACAGTCCCAGTGTTAATCAGAAACAATCATCATTCTGAACTTGTTTGTTTTGATGTACTACCTTTTTCTTTATTTCCTCTTATTTTAGGCATGCCATGGTTAAAGACACATAATCCTTCAATAAATTGGATCTCTGGAGAGATCTTTTTCCTTTCATCGCATTGTCGACTGTTTTTCTTCTTCACTGATGAGCATTAATCAATCTCAAACGGAACCTCTTCTACCCAACATTTATCATAACTTTGCAGACATCTTTGACAAGAAAGCTGCCAATAGTCTACCACCACATCGCATTTATGATTGTCCTGTTGAGTTGCTACCTGGTGCGGAGATTCCTTTTGGTCATGTGTATCCTTTGTCAGAGTCAGAACAAAAGGTTCTTAAAGGGCAACTATAGTGAAAAAAAAAACTTTGTCTGTATACAATGTATAGATCACTTAGTATAAGCTGCCTTACTTTCATGTTTCTGTGTGGCTTTGTTTCTTCACACTGGCAGAAGTTTGTACCAAGCTGTGTAGTCCCCCTCCCCTCTCTGTCTACTCCCCCTCAAGCAGTGACGGGCTGTATACAGAGTCCGAGCATTGTCAGTAGAAAGGACTTTAAATGAAGTGCTGACATCCTGTTGACCCCTCCCTTCCAGAGCTAGACTGCAAGCAAAGTGTGGAATAAAGTAGCAATATGCTGAAGGGAGGGGCAGAGGGGGAGAGAGGAGGACAAGTGGTGCTGAGATTCTTTACAAGTAAGTTACTGAACTCTGCCTGTTCTCTAACTTTGCTAATTGTTATTTACTTTTTACCTAAAGTTCATATCTCTCCCCCTGCTTAGCTGAGATCATAATCACTGAAGAGAGAGTCAGTGTAACAGCAGCTTGTAGTGAGAGACCTTCACAAACACAGTGACACTGCTTGTTGTCCTGTTACATTTCAGTTGCTTTAGTCTATATATTTCATAGATTGCACTGTGTGTCTTGTTTGGTATATAGTCTGTATTACTGTATTATATATACTGTATTAGTGTTCCATTTGAGTCACTGGCTTTGTATGTATATAAGATTTTTTTTGGGGGGAGGGGCTGTTTTATAGTGTGTTATGCTCATATTGCTGGGTTAATGGTTTATTGATTGTGTTTAGCACTACAGCATTTGACTATATGTTGCACATGGTACATATAGTGTGGGTGAGAGAGTGTGTGACAGTACTGCAGGGGAGCTTTGGATTGTGTGGGTGTGTGCCTTTGAGTGACAGATGAGGTGTAGCAGCTCCTACAAATCACAGCATATTCAAAGGCTTATATCTCGGGGACTATGTAGAATTTAAAGAAATTAAAGGTACCCTGGTGGATGGGATGACTTATAGGATCAGAAGAAATTAAAAAAAAACAATTTTCTCACTATAATTGCCCTTTAAGGAAAATCTTCAGAAGTGCTTCATACGTCATTCCACATCTCCGGCAGGAGCCGGTATATTTTTCGTTGAGAAAAGGATGTCTCTCTTCGGCCTTGTGTTGATTACCAAGCTCTCAATAATGTCACGGTTAAGAATAGATATCCTCTTCCATTATTTCCTGAATTATTCCAACGGTTGAGAACGGCTAAGGTTTTTACCAAGTTGGATCTTCGAGGAGCCTATAACCTCATCAGCATAAAAGAAGGGGATGAATGGAAAGCGGCTTTCCACTCCAGATACGGTCATTTTGAATATTTAGTTATGCCTTTCGATCTGTGTAACGCCCCTGCCACGTTCCAACATTTTGTCAACGACATTTTCCGTGACTTTGTGGATGACTTCTTGGCTGTTTATCTGGATGATATACTGATCTTTTCTTCTAACCTGGAGGAACATCGTACCCAAGTCAAGAAAGTCCTATCTCATCTAGAGTTCATGGGTTATACGCTAAACTGGAGAAATGTGAATTCGAAAAGTCTTCTATACAATTCTTGGGGTTTATCATCTCATCACAAGGATTCATCATGGATCCTCAAAAGGTGTCCGCTATTCAGGATTGGCCTACTCCATCTACCCATAAGCAAGTTCAAAAATTCATCGGATTTGCTAACTTCTACCGCAGGTTCATTAAGAATTTTTCTACTATTATTCTGCCGTTAACTCTTCTGACCAGAACTCATGTTCCATTCTGTTGGACGGATTCCGCTCAAACGGCCTTTGAGCGTCTGAAGTCTGCTTTGATGTCAGCCTCCGTCCTAATTCACCCAGATCCAGCTGTTCCTTTTATTAGAGGTTGATGCATCTGAAGTTGCTCTAGGAGCAATACTCTCTCAACGTAATGGACCCAAGGCTTTACTACATCCAGTTGCTTTTTTTTCAAGAAAACTTTCTGACTCTGAGAAGAATTATGATATAGGAGACCGCGAATTATTGGCCATAAAATCGGCCCTCGAGGAGTGGCGGTATCTACTCGAGGGTGCCAATCATCCCATTATCATCTTCACGGATCATAAGAACCTGAAATACTTACAGACTGCTAAAAGATTAAAACCTTGTTAAGCTAGATGGGCTCTTTTCTTTACAAGATTTAACTTTCATATAACTTTTCGTCCAGGATCAAAGAACGGCAAGGCCGATGCCCTTTCCAGACAATTTTCTGAAATCAATAAGTCAGGCAAACCTAATATGGTTCTTTCCAAATCAAATTATTTTGCTGTTGCATACTAATCTAGCTAAAAATATTAAAAATCCAAAATCTCTCCAGTCTTCCTCTCTTTCCCAAGATGGGTTTATCTACCAAAATAATAAAATATTTGTTCCGGACTCTGCCAGATCTGCTGTACTTCAATGTTGCCATTCTCATGCGTTGGCCGGTCATTTTGGTTTTCACAAAACTTTTGATCTAGTTAATAGAAATTTTTCCTGGCCGAATATGTCTAAGGATTGTAAAAGTTTTGTGGCTTCTTGTGTTACTTGTGCAAGATTCAAGACGTCTAGACCGAGACCATACGGGTTGCTGTGTCCTCTGCCTGTCCCTGATCGCCCTTGGGGCATGATTACCATGGACTTCATTGTGGAGTTACCTCGTTCCAGGGGCTTTAATACAATCTTTGTGGTTGTTGATCGGTTAACTAAGATGGCTCACTTTATCCCATTAAAAGGAATTCCCTCAGCTGCCATTACAGCGGATGTATTCATTAAAGAGGTTGTTCGTCTTCATGGAGTTCCCGATGATATCGTATCAGATAGATAGATAAAATTTTGGAAGGAGTTGTGTAAGTTGTTGTTTCCAAATCCACTACAGCTCCTACCTCCAGGTACCTCCGGTTTCCATATCTACTACAGTTCCTACCTCCAGTTAACACCTGTCTCCATATCTACTACAGCTCCTACCGTCAGGTACCTCTGGTGTCCTTATCTCCCTTCAGCTCCTACCTCCTGTTTACTCCGATCTTCATCTCGATTGCTTCTCCTCATTGTGGGATTGGCCTTTGTGGTTCTTTCCTCTGGAGCCGCGACCTGGTGCCTGCTTGCCATGAAAACATCCTCACCATTAGAGGCTCTGGTGAAGACCGGCAGGTGCTCCACGTCAAGAGGGGGTCTCATAGAGGCCTTCTCCTGAAGAAATTATAACAATATGTTCCTGGTACCACAGATAGTCATAATGTATTAATGCTACTTCCTATTCATATCTCTTCTTCATATCTCCTCTTGCTTTCAGAATAACCTTCTGGCTAGGTAAATTACCATTAGCCCTATTATACCCATGGATTTGAATAGAGGCTTACATCAGCAGCTGCAGAGTAGGGGTAACAGGAGGAATGGCAACTCAAATTATTGTTTTTGATGGTATGGTTCAGCAGTAGGGATAAACAAACCTACTGTTTTGTTCTAGCAGAGTTCAATGAACAAAGGTAAGTTGTGGAATTTAGATTGATGAAACCAAAATTCCACTTTGAGGTTGGTAGTGTCGACTTGCTATTTAGCAGTGCCCATTGCAACTTTATATATGTATGTATATGTTTATTTATATAGCGCCACTAGGACGCAGCACTGTACAATATAGAATACAAAAAGTCGTACAAGGGGGACAGTAAATATAAATAAGTATAAGCTACATGAAATACACAAGTGCTTGAAACATGTAACATGAGGAAAGAGGTCCTTGCCCCGCCGAGCTTACAATCTACATAGGTGGGTAACATACAGAAACATGGAAGTGCCACAGTAATAACTGGTGCAGTGTCAACAGTCCTATGCTGTGCTCAGAGAGATAGGATGACAGGTTAGATTTAAACTTGTTTATTGAGATTTCTTGACATAGAGAGAGAGGAATAAAATTCCAGAGGACAGGAGCCAGAAAAGAAAAAGGTTTAAGGCAAGAGTAGGCAGTGTGATTGGGGGGTCTATGTAAGAGATGGTTCTGTGATGAGCGGAGGGTATGGGCAGGGACATATGGGGACGCTAGAGAAGAAATATAAGGAAAAGCAGCAGAGTGAATGGTTTTAAATGTTAAGAAAAGAGTTTTGTAGATAATGCGTTGTTTAACAGGGAGCCAGGAAGATGTGCAGCACAGAGGAGATTTAATTTCCAGATTGTTAGAGAGCGAGATAATGCGTGCGGCAGAGTTAAGTATGGACTGAAGCTGAGAAAGATGGGAAGCTGGAAGACCAGAAAGTAGAAGTTACAATAGTCTCGGCGTGATAGGACGAGAGCATGGATAAGCATAGCAGTAGTTGGAAGAGAAAGGAATCTGCAGATTTTCACAATGTTACGAAGAAAAAAGTGACAGGTTTTAGCAACATAGTTAATGTGATTGGAAAAGGAGAAAGCAGAATCAATAATAGCAACGTGCCGACTGAATAGGGTAAATGGGAGTGTTGTCTACAGAAATAGAAAAAGGTAGGATAGGTTTAGATGGGAATATGATTAGTTCGGTTTTAATCAGGTTTAGTCTGAGGCATTGGTGCGCCATCCATTAGGAGACAGCACAGAGACAGTCAGAGATGCGTGATTGGGTGTCTGGACAAAGCGTGGGGGTGGAAAAATAAATTTGAGTATCATCAGCGTACAGATGGTAGTTAAAACCAAATGAGCTGATGACTTCTCCCAGGGAAATAGTATAGAGGGAGAACAGCAGGGGTCAAAGAACAGAGCCCTGCGGAACCCCAGCACTAAGGGGAACCAGAGAGGATAATTTATTATCATATGACACAGAGTAGGTTCTGTTCAAGAGGTAGGATAGTAGCCATGATGCCGCTTCATTCCGGATGCCAAAGGAGTGAATAATTTGCATTAGGAGGGAATGATCAACTGTGTCGAAAGCAGAGGAGAGGTCACAAAGGATGAGAATAGAAAAGTGGCAGCCTAAGGTCGTTCAAAACTTTGCACAGGGCTGTCTCTGTGGAGTGCACATGACGAAACCCTGATTGCAAGGGGTCCAGTAAGTTATGAGGATTAAAACAATTAGCCATATGGGAGAAGACAAGACGTTCCAGTAGCTTAGAGGCTATCGGTAGAAGGGAGATCAGGCGGTAGTTAGCAAGACAATAGGGATCAAGGGAGGCTTTTTTGATTATGGGTTTCACGTGGGCATGTTTAAAGGAGGAAGGGCAAATGACAAGGAGGCGTTGAATATGTGGGTTAGTATAGGGGTGACTGCCTGATTACAGTGCTTAAGTAGGAAAGAGGGCATGGGATCAAGGGGACATGTAGTGAGCTGACAAGACCGAAGCAGATAAGAGACCTCTGACTGGGTCAAAAGATTCTAGAGCAGTAGAAGGGGGTGTGGGTAAAGGAAGTTGAGAGCTATGCTGAGAGTTAGGAATCTGTGTATTTTATTTA
The DNA here is from genome assembly GCA_019447015.1 of Hymenochirus boettgeri. Taxonomy (NCBI): domain Eukaryota; kingdom Metazoa; phylum Chordata; class Amphibia; order Anura; family Pipidae; genus Hymenochirus; species Hymenochirus boettgeri. Next base: position 80,043,813 of record CM033475.1, read on the forward strand.
TGAAGTAGTCAGCTGCCAGCAAAGTCTTGGGGAGGGTGTGGAGAGAAGATAGTCAGTGGGTCTACACACGAAAAAATATACTGAATTGGTTTAGAGTGATAACCGCAACCTATAATGGTAATAATGGTAAAGTTATATAAATGTTATATAAATGTATAACATCAGCCTATCTGACATGAGAACTGGCTAAGCTTTCACGGATTGTATGAAAATGAACTGTGATACCGCAGCAACCGTTTGTATGTACTGTATGCATGTGAGAAAGACTGTGTATGTATGTCTGTGTGTATGTCTGCAAGAGTAAAATCTGGAAGCCTTACATTGAGGGGCAATAGGTCTAGCTTTGCTACTTTTAATTATTTTTGTGCTCTTATTTTCCATAAGGTGAATGTATTGATTCAACTTTTATTGAAGAACGGGAGGTAAAGGAGCTGGCGAACTTACGGGGAGATTCAATACGAGAGAGCCGCGTTACTTACCTTAGCCTGATCCCGCGATACAATAACTGACGTAAACGGGATTACGTCAGTTATTGCATCGCAGGATCGGGCTAAGCGCGAACTTAACGCTCCACAGCCTTTACCGTTAAGTTTTGCGCTACGAGGTAGCGCAAAACTTAACGTCAGGGGTTTTGGATCGTTAGCACATCGCTATTTCCAAAAACATTCGGAAATGGCGCTGTGCTCTAAACTCCGTCTAAAACCCAGGTTAACCCGATTTTTTTTCGGGTTAACGTAGGTTTTAGACGGAAAAGGGGCATATTGAATCTCCCCCTTAGTACTCTACGCGCATACATATATGCAATGCGCACAGAATACAGAATCCGTCGGGACCAGTCAGAAGATGCGGCGGAGGAGCGAGAGACCGCATAAGTTGCTTACCTTCATTCTCGGCTCCTTAAAGTTTTATTTAAGAACTGGAAGGAACACACAACTCCTTTACCTTCCGTTCTTCAATAAAAGTGAATAGCAAAAAGTGGTTTTAACCACTGGAGATACCCTTTAAGGCCCTGTTCACACGGAAGATACGGTCAACCGAAGCAGTCAGTACTGCTGACAATCTAACCTATGTGGTGGCTCCTATTGTCATAGTTTGTAATCTGTCCTGCTGGATCTATGAACTAAGGAGGCACAAGCCCCTACATATGTAAAATTGTCGGGTGCTCCAAGGCTTAAATTTAAAAGGATCCCTTAAAGTAGAACTAAATTTACTATTACTTATATATAAGTTATAGATTATGTAACAAAAGGCTTCCATGTTGTTGCCAGTACAACTCACCGCCCATATAGGCTTCAAAGAGCTTCTGTTCCTAGCGAAAGATGGGGTTTCCAAACGTCAGGGGGGTCTGGACAGAATTTCAGCATTTAAAGGGAATGTCCACCCTCAATAACATAATCTAATATTCTATTGGCCATTATCCTAGCTTTAAAACAAGCCAAAATGCATAAAAATCCATTCAGCCAATTTTAAGCTTGGTCTATTTGCAGACCAGGAGGATCTCACCGTAAATCCTGTAAAGCTGATCACGTGAATGTAGGAAACATATGCGCGATTAGCGGTATCAGTGTGTTATACCATGTTATACCAATAGTTTGTAGTAGTTTTACCTGTGTCTGGCTGCTTATTTGTGGATTGCTGGGGCCAGTCATTATGACTAACCCATACACTGCCAGGAAGGAAACTTCTGGTTAGGTTCCGGTCTTTTAAACAGTTGACCATGCGTATGTTTCCTTTACATGTGCGGTCAGCTGTTTTTTTAAAACAGCTCATAGTGTAGTATATGGCAGCCCCCCACTGTCGGTGGGGTGGCGGCGGCAGTAATTACGCCACTGATCAAAAGACAATTATGAAGAGCATCATCGCCAGTGCTCAAGCGCATGGCCGTTTCTAGCCATCTTGGCGCTCTAGAATGATCAGATCGCAATCAAATCATGCTTAAAAGCGCAGTACTGTGGCCTAGCCCACCAAGAGTATTGGCATTAACACTTTCAGTGCCATCACTTTCTCAGAGTATCGCCATTAACATTTTTAGGGCCAGCAGAGTACCTTTAACCCTTTCAGCTGCCAGCATTGATATGATATACAGTATGTACCTGCTTTCCATGTCTCGTCCATTAAATTGTTCACTCCTCACCTACTTCTAATTGGAGAGTTGGATGAAAGGAAGAAAGAGGCAGGGATAGGGATCCCATTTTAGAACTGTTCTCCTCAGTACTATTAGCTGTGCTCACCGTTCCCCCTCCTTCCTTCACCTTAAGTTCATTTGTAACATTGTATCTAAATAGAGGGAGCTGAGTTCAGGCTCTGTACTCACTACAATGTTACAAATTACAGCAGAACAAGGAGATCAGATCTAACACAGCAAGTAAAAGCTGACAGGGACAACACTGAGTACCCTGGTTTAAAATAGGCATCCTAGCTCTTTGCATAGGTGGCTTATGCCTAAAAACATCCCTGCTCAAGCAGATTTGTGCAAAAAACATAAACCAATAGACATTCTCATACCATAGTACAAATGACATGAATCAGATATTCAAGGCACAGCTGATAATCTGACAGACTTTTTTTTACTGCAGTTTGAAGTATATTCCTATTATGTAGTCAGCAAGAAATGATAACTATCATTGCAGACCATAATTTAGCAGCTGCATATACCAGAAATATCTGTAATTTGCCTTGTCTGCAAACTTGGCAAAGTAATGAGATGCAGTCACTATGCAATGTCCTCTTGCCAGATTGAAAGTATTGGCAAAGTATAAAGGAAACTAGGTGTAATGAAGTATTACATTTGATCATGTGAAAAACTGTAGATTTTACATAACCTACTGTGGATCTGTCCATGCACCTATTTACCATTAAGCACCTATTTACCATTAGGCACCTGCCACCCCCCTGTGGTACAGTAAACAGATCATGTTTTTGCAATCCACAAATTTGAACATAAATTTATCCAGTGGTTGAGACTCCTTACAATGTGATGAAGCTACACTGGATAAAATGATAAAAATCTATTTCAAAATGACAGGGGAAAAATGAACAAGGGAAAGGAAAAAGTTCTTATCATTACAAATGATAACAAATAATTATGCCCCAACCAATCAGATGTGAAATAATATCTGAATGGTTGGGGGGATATTAGCACTGTTTTTAACGATAAGAACTTTTATTGAATCTCCCTGAAGGTGTAGTACACATCCTTTAAGGAAGTACGTAAAGTGTCTCACTTGCACCATTTCCATCTAGCACAAAGTGTTGCAACAAGCAGGAAACCCAAGTTAATTGACTGCAAGGGCATCTGTTCTACAAAATGTTAACCCTGCTGATACCAGAAAGCTCAATAATTTACCTTTTCTATCTACTTTCTGCATTGATATATATATGTGTCAAATCAGATTCCTGTGTGTAATTTCTTTCAGATACAGAGTCACAGTTAGAGTAGCTCATTGGCAGCTAGAAAGGCAGTTCATTATTTTTAGATTTAGCTGAACCAATGGCATGAATGACTAATCTACACAAATGTACAAGCAAGCCAATTATAGATAGAGTGCTTCTTAAAAGTTTGTGAACCCTTTAAAATGTTCCTGATTTTAATATGAATCTGACCTAAAAGCACACCTGATTTCCATCCCATTGTTGCAAGCACCAGGCTCAGGTTTCACCTTTAAATTATATGATAAACCTAAGGATTTGCTTAGTTTTGATACAAGGAGATGGTATTGGATATTTTTTTTTTTCAATAAACACAGGGCCACATATATTAAAGGGCATCTATAGTGAGAAAATGAACTTTTTTTACTTTCCTTCCATGTGTTCTATAATTCTCCCCAACCCCCAGAGTGTTTTCACTTTTTTCAGATTCCCTCTCTGTACTGAGATACACAAGTTAGAACTGTACTGTCAATCAAATCTGTGACGTCATCCTCTTCCCTTCTCAAGTCCCTCCCTCCTCCCTGCTCTGTTTGCACAAACAGAACATTAGCAGGGGGAGAGAGGTAGCTTTGACTTCAGAGATAAGGCTGCACTTGACCCCCCTTCTTGATAGCTTTCACTGATTAATGATGGGTCACAAAGAGAGGACACAGAGAGATCCTTGTCTCCTGGACAGCTTGCTTTATATTGGCCACAATGCGTGGGTGTGTTTTTCAGTATGTTGAACTTTTAACTCCTACTGCACATGATAAGCTTGTCGGTTAGCCGGAGTTGAGACATGGAGGAGGTAACAGTGGGGAGAGGGAAGGGGGGAGTGCAGCACAGAGATCTGACACCATGGAAAAACAGAGTCACTGACAAAGGTAGGATAAAGGCAGCAGATAGTACATGAATTTAACTTTGCAATGGGCCAATGTGTTTTTTTCACTATAGATGCCCTTTAAATTTAGTTTCATTTGTTAAAGTGATAGGCCACTGGCGTGTTTCTAACATGCTTTTGATCACATTTTGCAATTCATTAGCAGATGAGAATCATGTAAATCAATTAATGTTTGAGAAATGCATGTGTTCTGATCACATATTATTGACGGAATCACAGTGCAAATGTACAGTAATATGTGTGAATTGTGCTACACTGTGATCACATTATGAAATGACATGGGTAGGAATTGTGAGTCATGGCATCATTTTATTTTAATTTTAATACAGAAATACTTTAGTGCCAGAATTACAGGCCCATAATCAGCCCCACATGTAATAATATCTGCCTATTACGTAAAGGAGAACTAATTTTTTTTAAAAAAAATCCTAATGTGAAAGCTTTTCTACCTAGAACACCTATACATTGTAAGATTCTTCTCTAATAATTTGCTTTTACATACATGTGAGACAGATTCTGTAAATAAGGTTGTTGCCAATACATCTCACAGCCCAGGTCAGAACATTGTGAGCATGTGCACCTACTGCCACACCCCCTGACCCCAGTAATTACTGTCTCACTGCACAAAGTGTTTTCTATACATGTCTTCACAACAATATAGAAGTCCCTGATAAGACTTTGAAAGCTGCTTGTTACCCTGCAGTTTATTTACCAGCCAGAGTAAATTTCATACAGCCTTCATGGGGCAATACAAAATATTCTGCTGATTTTACTATCATTTTTTGTATTCTGTTCCTAGCAAAAGATAAAGCTTTTTAATATATCTTTATTCCTTGCATGTGCTATGGTGGCTTACCTGCTAAAGAACTTGTTTTAGAAACGCACAGCCCGCAAGGTCACAGGTTCAAATTCCCAGACTTACTTTTATTTTTTGTTTCGTTATGTTCCTAGCAAACAGTACAAAAATCCACCTTGACCCTGCAACCCTAATTTACTTAATCCCTGCCCATATTTTGTGCTACTAAGAACCATGACTTCATTAAATATATAGTTATGCATTATGTCAGGTTGCATAAAAATGCCTACAGACTTGCATTAAGTTCATTGATTGAAATGTTTACTGTAAGTGGGCTGTGATACTAATAACATGTTAAACAATGTTTTTTCATAAAAATCCATCTGTAAATAGAAGGATAGAAGCATTTTAATCTTATCTTACTGCGCTTCTGAGAATGTACTGCATTATTAACAGCAAATGTACTTGCTTTTTCAAGTCACTTAACCTAGGCCTCGTTCTCCATTTGATTTGTATACATTGTTGTTATAAACTGAAATATTTAAAGGCTCTGATTTATTTAAATTAACCTGATCCTATTTAAAGGTGATAGTTGGAAGCATAATACACAGAGGGAGAAAGAGATGTAGATATAAATATATACACACACAATATAAAAATTTGTCAGCACTAGTCCAACTATATTATAATGGTGTATGTTCTAATGAAGGATACTGCCCATACACGTACCAATCCTGATATTGCGATCATCGTATCATGTATGGGCGTCAGTTTATTTTCTGCCCTATCGGGCAGGGGGAAAAGATGTTAGCAGACCATACCTGATCGTACGTGTATGGGCCACTTTACTTAAATGGACACTATACTGAAAAAATGAGAAGCAATTACTCTGATTTGTGTGTGTTGCTGCATGCCTTCAATCCAGCACACATTTTGTTTAGGAGCAGTAAACCACTCCCACTTCCATCCGACCTTACTTTTTTCCCACAAACCAACTGTCAAGCCTTCACACAGCATACAGCATTCCAACTGTCAAAACTCTGTCACCATTCCAGCTACGGTAAAACTACTCACAAAAGAATAGTTTTTGAGAGCAAGGAACTTGATTGACAGCTGAAATATTTTAGATTGGATATCTAAAGAAATAGGGGGGCAAATCAACAAAAAATGATACAATTGTGGTTGGGAAGAATTATAGATTCCAGTTATAGTCAATTTAAAATAACCCTTTAATATATTAATTATGTATATAGTATTAGAAGATATCATTTATTTAATTCAACATCAGCAGAACAACATTTCAGGGAACCGTTTCAAATTACAATGGCTCTAACTAAAATCATAAAGAACTAAGTTAAGGGGTTATACCCTAATGAGTTAAGCAAAGATTATAATATCCACCTTTTCTTGTAAAGTGATCTAAAGCTGCTATTTTATTATGCTGATTTCCATGCTGCCAGGAACCCTGTGCTTAGCACATTGTAAGTGTGATCTGTTGTATTTATGCTGTAAAACTAAGTTAAGTTTAATTGGAAGCAGCCGCTTTTAAAAATCTTTTGCCCTTTTTTTCTATTTCCCTCTTGAGGCTACCTTTCCTGGTGTAAAGTTGCAGACATCTTGCATCTGTATTGTAGACTATTAACTCCACCTCTTCGAGATTTCCTGCATCTCCTTCTTCTTTAGTCTCAAAAAGCAGTGTCCGTTTGGTCCGTGCAAGCAAGCCCCCGCCTTTGTCACGTGAGCATGTCGCTTTTTGAGACTAAACAATGTTACCGTATATACTCGAGTATAAACCGACCCGAGTATAAACCGAGGTACCCAATTTCACCTAAAAATCTAATAAAGTTGTTGACTCGAGTATAAACCGAGGGTAGAAACTTGGCATTCAAGAATTTGGAAACTACAACTCCCAGCTAATAGAGCATTCTGGGAGTTTAGTTTCCAAACATCTTGAATGCCACCCTCACTTGGCATTCAAGATGTTTTGGAAACTACAACTCCCAGCATGCTTATTACTGGGAAATGAGTTTCCAAACATCTTGAATGCCAAGTGAGGGTGGCATCAAGATATTTGGAAACTACAACTCCCACATGCTTTATTAGCTGGGAGTTGTAGTTTCCAAACATCTGAATGCCACCCTCACTTGGCATTCAAGATGTTTGGAAACTACAACTCCCAGCTAATAAAGCATGCTGGGAGTTGTAGTTTCCAAAACATCTTGAATGCCACCCTCACCCTCAACCCAGTTAAGTTTGTACCTGTGGGCTTTTCTTCATCCAGGATCTGTGGGCTCTCCTCCATCCAAGGCTTCCTGGGACTGTGTGCTGGTTCCTCTCCATTCTGGCAGCACGCTCTTCCATTCCGGCAGCCGCACGATCAGTCCATTACTGGCGCGCCAGCTGACGTCACTGATTGGCGCCGGGCATTGACGTCAGCCCGGCGCGCCAGTACATGGACTGATCGTGCGGCTGCCGGAATGGAGAGGACGCTGCTGCCAGAATGGAGAGGACGCTGATCTTCAAAGGTGAGTGACTCGAGTATAAACCGAGTCTGAGTTTTCAAGCTGATTTTTCAGCCTGAAAAACTCGGTTTATACTCGAGTATATACGGTACTTGTTAACAGCACAGCCTGCATGGAAATAGAGGATCTCCACTGCCAAAAGTCAGTTTGTGTTTTTGAGTTTAATTAAAGAATGGGGGGTAAAGGAGCTGTGTCTTACCTCTTGTTCTTCTCTGCTGTTCTTCTCCCATCGGAGCTTGTACTGTATGCGCATGCAGATAAGCACAGCGCATGCACATACAGTGCAAGCTTCATCAGGACCTGTCAGAAAAACAGCAGGGAAGCACAATACTGAGTAAGTTCTGTAACTTTGTGCCTGGCTCCTGATTGTTTAAATTTAGAAGGGGAGGTAAGACATAGCTCCTTTACCCTCCCGTCCCTCAATTAAACTTAAAAACCCAAACTGCCGTTAAATAGGGGTTTTATTGTTTAATAAATAGCAGCTGATTATATGCCTCTTTGGGATTATCACTATTATAAAGAATATGATTAAATTCATGTGTGCCTCTACTACGCAACATAATTAGCATAACTAATTATGTTGCATAGAATGGCATTAGGAATTTTCATATATTTTTGACATGGTGATTTTAGCCACTAGCAAATTTTACTTCTTACATTCAGTGGCTTTGTGGGTATTGCAAAAGACACCAACTGCAAGCTTTTCAATAACAGGTTTGCTGCTTTTATATACCGACTTTTTATTGTCAGATATTATCTCGCAGGGGTTAAATCTCAATTGAGATTTACCCACAGACGCAAAGCCAGTATTAAATACCGGAAGGGAGATCTGCCCAGAGTGATTATGGCTCTGGGTAACACTTCCTGTACACCCAATGTGTTTCTGTATCTAAACATCTGGATCCGCTAAGAAATTGCTACAGTACCGTTTGTGTGTAGCCTAATGCACATAACTGCACATAACTGCCAGACGATAAGGGTTAAAGGACAACATTATCATCTGAAAAAACTACTCAGGGTGAGGAACTAAAACTCTATGTCCTCACCTTTGGGTTTAGCTTTTACTCCTACACTAGCATCATAAAGTGAAGAACAGCATGCCACCCAGTTGCTAATTTGCAAGTTTGGTGGATGGGAACCTGACACCCCCACCAGGCCTACTGGCTCCTCCAGCTTCCTGGGTCTTAACAGGTAATTTCCTTTTGTGACACACACATTCACACGTACATGAGGTTGGTATACAAATGGACGTCACACACACACACGTCACATGCGCAGCGACGCCACGCGCGGGTCTGTCGCTAACGGAATTTACCTATTGAGAGCCAGGAAATCTCGTCGGAGCTACAAAGTCCAATTCAGGATGATGAAGCCAGCAACTTTGAAGCATTAAAGGTAGGCTCTGAGGGGGATAGAAAAAGCATACTTATCCTTTAATATGCACGCTATTGAGAAATGAAAGCACAGAGCTGTGCAAAGATCAGGTTCACTTCATTATCCTTTCTCTGCAGCCCTGTACTAGGTTATTTATATAAGTGTAACTATTAAAGAGGTAGGAGGGTCTGCCAGAAGAGCTAAGAAACACAAACAAAAGGGTTAATAAATCCAACATGGTAAAATACTTTTAATCACACACCAGAAGGATGTAACCATTATTATTATTATTTTTATTATTATTGAACCATTAACACGTCAGTTAGAACAAAACTTCTCGTGGGGGCTCCTCTTGATGAAGGGGGAAGAGCCGCCCAAAACATTGTGTGCTACCTGATGTGTTGATGGTTCAATCAACACAAACCCCTTGAATAAAAACTACACACTGGATGGAGGATTTAGTCTAGCTTGCCTAGAATTACTCTAGTCAGAAAAAAATGAATGATAATAGAAGCATAATATTGGCCCTGACTACAAATGAGGATTAATACAGCCACACTGCGTCGCAAACGTGATTCCGTTGTGTTTGTGCATGCAATTTCTTCTTTTGAGATACGAAATCGCATGGGATTGCGCTTTAAAATGGTGATCGCATGCGATAGTGTGGCCTAGCCCTTAACTGGTTAGCAATCAATGACTATCAGTTTCAGTAAAGGGTTAGAAAACGTTAGGATTGTGGACAAGTTCTGCTCAGTATTCCATCCATAGAGACAGCCAATAGGGAGTTAATTAACACCAAGTGTTCAGTCAGTCTTTGTACACACAGGTCCAACTTACTTTGCTTGGAAATATTTATGTCAGACAGTTGGAGTGACTGATATTGACATCACAAGAAATCACATTTCCAGCCAGTCTATTTGTTTTTAATTAAATATAACCAGTCATTACTTTGTGGTTAACAGGATTTTACATGCTGTAAATACAAGACATGCCTACAATAATAATAATAACCTTTAAACCAAATACAAATTTCAATTGACCACACACCTTCCAATTAGTCTGTACAATCGCTACAGTCTTACCACAGCTGTGTAATGGGGAATATGGGGACCATGGGAAATATCGCCCAGAAATGGTACATGGTAAGATCATATGAAAGGCGTTAACGTGTGTGTGTGTGTGTGTGTGTGTGTGTGTGTGTGTGTGTGTGTGTGTGTGTGGCAACCTTCCCAACAATCACAGTGTCACTGGAATCTCTATTAACCCTTTGCTGGCTTTTGTATTGACTTGCAACTTTGAATTCACTTACTAAGCCCCAGATAAATGCATCCGGATTCCTGGTCCCTGTATGGCAGTGGTCACTGTGTTCATTAATCTGTGTATACCCACTAGTGACCATTCCATGCTCCTGTCTAGGAAATTGAAAGTATGATCCAATGTTTAGTTCTAATCTCCAGTGTAGTGAGAAGATTGTCCTACCTTGGTAACATGCCAACCACAGACACAGCAGGATCCAGCACTTCCATGTGGGAGGCTGAGCAGTTCTGTAATGCCCCATCCTTTTCACTACTACCAGCCAAGTGAGGGGATTTTCATGCCTGTTGCACCGTTTGTAAGGAGTCAGCACACTCAGATGTGAGCAAGAGGCGAAGACAGGAAATTTCTTTAGAACATTACAGTGAGGAGGGTTACTAGTTAACAGCACAGCCTGCATGGAAATAGAGGATCTAGTGCCCCCAGCAGGTTAAATTTAAAATGAACAAGTACATTTATAACTCAGTTGAGTTGTTTTGTTTTTAGACTCATTTGAATATTTTGGGGCTCTTTAATTTTGCTTAAAAGGCTGCAAATGTCTAGACTTTAAATGGAAATAAACGCGTGGGTAATGGTAATACAAATACATTATTATAGTCTATGTAAAAAGAATTCTTTCAATCTATTAGTAAAGCGTGCTGCATATACAAGACTGTAACCAAATTTTACCATAATTGCAGTCTTGCCTTTTTAGAAATTCCACAAAAAGACCACTTTACACTGTATTAGATATTCATTCAGGCTGCGGCCACACTACAGTGCACTGAAACGGGCATGAAAAGTGTGATTGCAATGCAGTGAATATTCTGTAATCTGCACCAAAAATTTAAATTGAATGCTCTCCGATCCACAAACCGGAACGTCACATTTGAATGCACTGGCATGCGATTTTCACACGCGACCGTATGTGCAAGTGGTAGACCACACCCATGCTAGCCTTTTTGATGTTATTTTAGATAAAGAGTATAAGTACGTCCAGTTATTTAGTCAATTCTCAGTTAGTTGAACACAGAGGACTATGGGTATGTGTTCCACAGGGCCACTCTAACAGGTTCTTTATTATCTCTAACTAATAGTGTTATCTTGCGTTAAAGGGGAAGTTTGGTGCAAATACATATACTTTTAAGGAAACAAGCAGCATTTATTCATTCCAATGACCTTAACCTGCCCATTCAGCATTGTGTCTGTGTATAAATAAATGCTTCCAAAATGCTGACTTTTTTATTTGCAGGGGCCCTAATAGAGATTGTAATGGTCTTGCCCTTGATCCAGTGCCTGGGTTGATTAAGGTGCTCAGTAGAGATCTGAGCATGTTTGACCCATCCAACAGCCAATCAGTAGAAATTACTGTTAGGAACATTCCAAAGTAGTGTGCATTCTGGGAAGAAGGGCCATTACAGAACTAGAAATGGCAACTCACTAATGACAACAGCAGGGCATAGCAAAGAGAATGAAATCTGCTGATGAAGTGGAAGAGAATATGTAGAATTACTAGGAATGTGTAATATAAACTAGGAAATGAAAAAGTAACTGAACTTTCCCTTTAATTCAATATTCCCATCAACAATCTTACTTTCTACACACATTAATACTAGTAAAATGTGCATACTCATATGAGAACAGGATAAATCAGCAATTCAGCACCTGGGATTTCAGCCTTAAACATTCCAAACATTAATATTTTGAAAGCCAATCACATTCTACAATTGAAATTCTGGTCTGTTTCACACATAATAATGATAAGTAAAAACTGTCCATGATTTAGACTTCTAAGTTAAGTTGTATAGGATTTATTTTATACTATTGTTCCTTATATAGATATATAGGGTGTAATATTTTTAAAACAGATAATGCTTCTCCGTGAATTCAGATTTAAATGGCACCACACTAGCAAAGAATACAGAATACTTTTATTGGTTTAATATTTGGTTTTGCAAATATGCAAAGAATGCATGTTATGTTTACATAAAGCAATCTGTATTAATAATTAATAGATTTACAATCGATATACAAGGAAAATAATCAGTTCCTTTTGAGATTCACTAGGAAGTTGGGAGCACAGCATGGGACGTGTTTCCTCAAGTCATTCCTGCTCAATGTGTTCTGAACTGGCATTGTGTGAGATTTTCTTGACCGTTTCTTTAGGGCATTTCCAATCCAGTTAAACTGATAAACTGGATTGCTATAGAAGTAAAAAGAAAGAATTCCTCCCTGTTGAGTGGTGGGGGGTAAATTACACTAAAAATGATCTTGGAGTGTTGATTGACAATTGAAATAAGTAATTACACAATGCTGTTACCTTCTGTGTGAAACGTCTTACTTTTCATGATAGCTCAGTGTGTTTTGTTTTAAACACTTACCATGTCCAGGTCCTAACTTTCCAGCATCATTTGAGTTGTGATTTTATAAATTACTTGCACTTGGGGTATGGGTGGGGGGAGGGTTAAAACAAAAAGTAAAAAATAAATAGTTTAACATCAAGATCTCTGTAAAAAAAATTAGTTTAAAATGACACTTTCATATATTAAAATATATATATTTACTCTGTGCTGTTTTGATGCTTGATTGGTCTGTGTAGCTCCCAAAAACCTCTGCACACAGGAATAAGGTTGCCAACAAACTTTATTATAGCAATTAAAAACAATAAAAAGCACTAAAAAACCTTGCAGGAACAGTCCATTAGCAGTTGTTGATATGGTGTGGCCCCTTTAAATCATGGTGGTCTTGTGGTGAGGTATAACCCACTTAGTAATGGCTTGTGAGGTAGTAACTACGCGTTTTGCTGTTTTAATCCTTACAGCTTCATCAGGGATCCAAAAGGGTGATTGATGTGTTCAAACAGCAGGTAGGGAGGAACCAATATATTCATCCAGGGCTTCCATATTTTTTAGAAATGTTAAAGGGATGCTTGTCCCTTATATAATAAGTATATATGCAGCATTGTTGGTGACCATATCTTTGCCTGAATATGGGTGTCTGTGGTGCCATCCACTGTAGCACCAGAATCCTTCTAGCACAAAAAGGGTATGTTGCAATAGTGTTTAGTGTGATCTTGACTAATTATCACCATTAGCTAGCCCTAGCAAGCATAATAAGGGTTCTCTAGTCTAGGAACTTATCTGCAGTGTGTCGGTAAGGGTGCTGACGACCTTATCCCAGAAGTCTTGTACCAAGGGGCACTGCCAAATGAGTTGCCAAAAATCAGTAGAAAAGTAAATTAATGACTGCACAGCTTACCATATTCTCAATACATATTGTTCTTTTCAGGCAACAACCACAGTGTATGTGACAATTCTGGATGAAAATGACAATATTCCACAGTTTCAAGCACAACATTATGAAGTCACCCTGGACGAGGGACCTCTGACATTAAATGCCGTCATCATCACTACCACAGCCAGAGACCAAGATGATGGACCCAATGGAACTATATCCTACTCTATTATTTCAGGCAATCTACAGGAAACATTCAGGATAAATAATTCATCGGTAAGAGGGACAGTTTCTACGTCAGTTATGTGAGAATGTGTGTGTGTGCAGAATAATGTGATGCTTTAAAATAAATATTTACCAACTACTTTAGAGTATTTTTATTGACACAAATTGAATTATCTAATGCGTTTAAAGGGCAACGATGGCCTACACAAAACTTTTCTCTTTAAATCTAAAATATTATAGTGGGTAGATAAATACAAACATTTGAACCTCTAATTTTGCTTTAATTTAAAGGGCATGTCCACCCCCAAAACTATAATCCCCCCCACTGCTATCCCTCCCATTGTGTAGTGTAGTTTAATCCTTATCTCACATCCCAGCTCCATATGGTTCTCCTGTAGTCCCCCCCCTAAAGTCCCAAAAACTGCCCACCAGGAGGATAGCAGAATCCATATAGGACTCTGCCTCCTACCTGGCCTCCGGGAGAAGTTTGGCATGCGTACTGCAGCCCTTCTCCCCCTCCCTCCCTCTCCCTCCTGATTAGGATTCCCTCACCCTACCATAAAAATCTTTTTACCTAACATTCCCCCTGTCCCCCCAGCCCCAACCGCTCTATTAGTAATATCAGAAAATGCCCAAAACATTACTTACTTTCCCTCTTGCCTCCGCCGCACTGAACTCCCGGCAGCCGCGTCCGTGATTGGCTGCCGCTCAGCCAATCACAGACGCGACTGCCGGTCCCGCCCCTCTGCTTGCATTTTCTCGCAAGCAGAGGGCCTGGAAGTAAGGTTTTGGGCATTTTCTAATATTACTAACATAGCGGTTGAGGCTGGGGGGACAGGGGGAATGTTTGGTAAAAATTTTTTTTGAAGGGTGGACCTACCCTTTAAATAAAGATTTCAAAGTTATGTTTTTGCATTCTAGCAGCTTTCAGTCTTCCTGGCTGAAAAATACATTGTTTCAGGTGAGTCATTTTTGATCCAGATGCCTGGCTTGCAACAATTAATTACAATTTATTTTATTAAAGGGTATCTCCACTCGTTTTTATAAGTTTTATTAATCCAGTTCTATTGAAGAACGGGAGGTAAGGAGCTGTGCCTTACCTTCCGTTCTTCAATAGAACCCACAGGAGCCAGGAGAGAAGGTAAGAAACTTACCCCGTCGCTCGCTCCCCCGGCGCGTAGTCTGACAGGTCCCGACGGACCTTGTCTTCTATGCGCATGCGCGATGCGCATAGAAGACAAGGTCCGTCGGACCTGTCAGACCAAGCGCCGGGGGAGCGAGCGGGTTAAGTTCTTTACCTTCTCTCCTGGCTCCTGTGTGTTCTATTGAAGAACGGAAGGTAAGGCACAGCTCCTTTACCTCCCGTTCTTCAATAGAACTGGATTACCAAAACTTATAAAACGAGTGGAGATACCCTTTAAACCCAGCCAGTGAAACTGCACACTGCACCTACTTCCTATAGAATCATGTAGATTCAAGGGGGGATGTTTCTATTTTATTTGCTTCCCTTTATTGTCCTTTTTAGATAAAAGACATGTTGCACCTTTATTTGCAATGCTAATGAGTTTAAAAGACATACAGTAAGTGCTGCATTTTAAACCCCAATAAGCAAAGTGGGATATTTGATCAATTGGATTGAATCACCCAAAAATCAATAACATGTATGCCAATTATTGGAAGAATGAAGATCGGGCAAGGGGAAATTTTTCCACTGAAAAATAGTACCTATCAACAGCAGATTCCAAGCTAAAATCTGCACGACTTTGCCGAAACAAGGTGGGGAACTTTGATTGAAATGATCAAAAATCCAATTGGAAGAAAGTCATGCCGTGCATGGCCTGCTTATTAAGGCTGAGTACACACCATAAGATTTTTCTTATGCGTTCGGCTGGGAAGAAGTACTGTCAGTGGAAGCATCATGGGACACACAGTCTATCACAGCCTGTCACAAAACCACTTTGGATTTTTTGGGCCGAATTAACCAACTTAATTCTTTTAAAGAGATTGTGTACTGTTGAGTAGTGATAAATCCCTGTTTTGAAACAAACCAGGTTTAGATTTGGAACTTTCGAAGATCAGCAGATCCGTTGTTGAGGTCTCACACCTTGATCTTGATGTTGATTGTCTTCTTCCTATATGGTGTTTTACTTATTATGTTTTTTAAGTATCTTTATTAAGATCAAAAGATCATGTACGTTAATTGATTAATTTACCACTGGGAAATGGTAGGAAAAGTAATTCAAATGAAAGAGATTTCTAGATACTGATTTTAATATTAATCTTTGTGAGAGGGTCATAAAAGACAGAGCTAGGGATGCAAATTTTATAAAGTTAAAGGGCATGTCCACCCATAAAACAAAATTTCATACACAGGTTAAGCACAACCCCCCCCCCCCCCACACACACACACATACCCCAGATCTGTTTTACTTACCTTCCCCAAAGATGCTCAGGAACATACTTACAAGACCCGGTCCCTTGTCGCCTAGGTGCTGCCCCCTGCTCCGGTTGCGAGTTTGATTCAAGCAAAAACAGGAGCAGTCAGGCTCTGTGCTTTCTGGTCATGGCTGTCAGTTATTGACCATAACGTCATCAGAGTACCGTTGACGGATCGCCACAACCAGGAGGCAGAGAGGCTGTCAGCAGCACAGCGGTGAGGAACTGGGCATTTTTGGGGTAGGTAAGTAAAATGGATCTGGGGTCTTTGGGGGGTACATAAAGGAGATCTATCGTGTGTATAAAGGTTATTAAAAAAAAACAGTTAAAAGGGAAAGTAATTGGGACAGAGATATAGGACGGTAATTCCTACCCCACAATATTGTTTCTGTGAGGAGCACCAGCCCAAAGAAATCTGATTCTGCCAGTCTTCCTCCTGGCTTCAGCACTGGCAAATGAAACTGTAAGTGCTGTAGCTCCTTAACAAAATGATATATATTTTGCTGATATAACTAATAGGATCTGCCCCACTCTCTCCCTGCATGGTTGACACGTGCTGTCTCTTCTTTCCCATCATCTTGAAGTGAAAGCACATGCCTGCACTACTTGGAGAAGGAAAGTGCAGACCTGGAAGTGAAATCACCAGAGGATGGACCAGCCATTTTCTTCTGAACCTTTTAGAGTTAAAAACTCATTGATGAATCAATCACATTCTCCTTTTAAAAAACAAATATGTGGTTTATATGTTATAATGTTCACTGAATCCTGTAATCACAATTGTGATTATTTGGGAGAATGTAAAAACTATTATTTTACCACCAGGGGCTGATCCGGGCAGTGAAGGAGCTTGATTATGAGGTTTGCCTTGGTCGATACATCCTGATAGTGACTGCCACAGACCAGTGCCCCATTGTACAGCGACGTCTAACCTCTACTGCCACAGTAAGTTACTGCTGCACATCTCTGGCAAGATAAGCTAAAGGAGCATCTTAGGCAATTCTGTATTGCTGACAGTTCTCTCTCCATCTATATACGAATGTGCACACTACGAAGTGCAACAATTTTCTGAAATGAAAGGACTTACACGGAAATATAATATTAATCGCTAACAGATGGTATCATCACATGAATTCCCTTTTTTTCAGAGATTGAGGGCACGGCCACACTGCAACGCAAACGCAATCACACACGGAATCGCATGCGATTTCGATGCGTTTGTGCATGCGTTTTTTCATTAAGTATTGGAAAACGCATGCGATTGCGATTAAAAATGCAGAACGCAATCGTAACGCACCTGAAAACGTGTTTTCGGTGCGGTGACGCATTTCCAATGATATAAAAAAAACAAACGCAATCACATGTGCAAATGCAAGAAAAACGCGATAGTGTGGCCTAGCACTAATTTTATTACTTTTAAACAGCGCACCGTCATTTCCATTTTATAAGAGATCTAACAGAGGGATGCACCGAGCGCCGCTATCGGCAACAAGGTGCAAGCAGCCCCGCGATGTTATATGCCGATAGCGGAGCTTGGAACATCTCTACCTGCCGCTGTTCTATTTCGGCACAATAAAATGCCGATTTCGGCATATAGCATCACGTTAGCCACGCAGCTGCCGCAAGGAAGGAGTTAAAGTCACGCTAACTGATAACATCGGTTAGCGTGACTTAAACTCCAAGTCAGGAGCGATGCGCCCGTTGGTGCATCGCCCTGTAATTGCTTTAAAAGTACATAGGTGCCAGTTCTTTTGATTTTATGTTTTGACTCTAACTCAATATTATGTAAACAGTGATCAGTGAATATTGCTAATGTGTGTACCCAGCTTAAGTCTAGTGTCTGATTGCCTGTAAATGTATAATAATAAGTTATTAGACTGATGAAAATGATCTTGGGAAGATTGAAATTTGATTACATGCCTGATGAAGCAGACACTTGTTATTTACACATGTATTTCCAGCATTTGATTGCACAATTCATTTAGATTTTCCATCTTTAATCTACGTTGTATTACAGGTAATAGTCAATATAAACGACATCAATGACAATTGGCCCACTTTTCCAAAGCCTTATGAGGGCCCATTTGAAATCACTGAGGGACAACCTGGGCCTAGAGTGGTTACTTTGAAAGCGGTTGATAAAGACTCTGGTCTCAATGGGCAAGTGGAATACAGCATTGTGGGTGGAGATCTATTAGGTAAATGTGAAACAAAACCTTAGTAACATATGTATTTAGGCTGTATAGGAAAAACTGAAGATGTCCATTACAAACAAGTTCTGCTCTTCATCTATTGGTTAAAGGAAAGCCAAATTTTAGTTCAACGTGGAGGGTTCTTTGCACACTGTAGTGCACTTCTATTATCCTTATGTTCTACATTTACTGTATGTGTATACAAGAAAATGTGTATGCAATGTTTTAAGAAAATGAGTAACAACTTTAATCACAAAATTAAAATGATCTATTATTGTCAGTATGAATATACTGCATACTGACAATAAATATACATATTCTTGCATTAATATACATTTAATTTTCTAGTTAAAAAATACTTTTGGGATTTTATGGGGCTTCTGCTGCTATATATAAATTTGACTTGTGGGGGTGTAATCTCACTAAGCAAGACAGAGTGTTAACTGTTTGTTATCACAAATCAAGTAAATAAAAGCTTTAGTTAAGCTAGCCATACACAAACCAATTTATGCCCAATCAAATTTTCAGTCGTACTGGTCAATTGAAAATTTGATCAGAAGAACCAATCAAAATTTTCTATCTTGCGCCACCAATTTTAGCTTACCGTGAACTCTGTAGAAGATGGGGAAGGTAGAAATTTTCCACCTATCCCAATCTTCATTTTTTTGATATACTGATCAATTATAGCAGTCAATTGAAAAAATGGGAAACCGCCATTGATATTTCCAAATTGATCAAAATATAAATGCTGTGTATGTCCAGCTTAAGACTTTTCTCCATAGAAGTCACTGCAACAATCTCCTAAAAATTAACTGTACAGACTGCATATAGGTCTTGCAGGGCATGAAAATGCTTCTGGGTACATTTTCAGATGACAAACACTCCGTATGGATAGCTTTCTGGTGACTTACATTATAAGTTGGGTGGCGATTTAAAGCAGATTGTCCAAAAGTAAATATAAAATTCTAATTTTGTCTGGTGCTTTGTTCAAAAGCAGTTTGTCTCTTGAGCTGACCATAGATGGTGCAGCTGATCGGTTAATCAGTAGGTTTTGGTTGAATTTCACCATCTTTCACCATCTATCTTAAACTAAAATAGATGGTGCAAGGTGTTGATTGCAGCTGCTGATGGGACTGCTGAATATTTTTTTAACTGGTCTGATCAGCTCCTGCTCAAGAGACTGCCTAATAGTCTATCGAACAGGAAACCATACAGGTGAACATTTCACCAGGTGATCTTTTGATTCACTTAATTAAACCCATTGAATTGATAGTTAAAAAAAAGCCCTATATATGCCTACCGTAAACATTGTACCATTGTTATAATCTGCTATGGGCAAAAGAAATGCTTGTACTCCTTGTAATTTAATGGGAATCTATGTGTATACTGGTATGACAGATTTAAGGGTGAGGCCACACTGCAACGCACAGGAATTGCGCACAAAATCGCGAGCGTTATCGCACACGATTGTGTGCGCGATTCTTGCGCGTTTCGCGCTCGCGTTCGCGTTTTGCGCATGCGTTTTCACCTTTTCACGTTATGGAAACGCATGCGTTAACGCACCAAAAATGGTGAACGCATGCGTTACCATAACGCGAACGGACGCGCAATCGCATGCGCATCGGAAATCGCGGGAATTTTTGCGTTCCCGCGATTTCCATTTTAGCGAAAATCGCGGGCGCGAGCGCGAAACGCGCTAGTGTGGCCTAGCCCTTAGGGTCTGAATTATCTTTGAAATTAAGTTAACATCATGTTTTTTTATTTAGTGCTGAAATGATTACTAAGGCTACTTTCTGTGGTTTCAGAAGTTTGCCACTCAGAAACCAAACTGCCAAATTGCTTCCATAACAATAAATATCATATATTTGCAGCAGCAGATGAACAACAATATCTTAAAACCCTGTGTGAACCTGGTTCCTCTTTTTGTAACTAGAAATCTAAAATGATTTCAAAATGATGTTATGAAATCCAGTAAGACAAGAATAAGGAACCTTTGGCGAAGTTCTTACCACGAATTACGTCTTTGCAAGGAAGTTGCAACAATGTTAACAAATGGGATTTCAGTCAGGTTTAGCAGATTACGTTTTCATTTGATGACATGTTATATAGTATAATATACCCTTCCATGTGCCCATATTGCACTTTTAAAATAGGATTTTAATAGGAAAAATTCCTCATGCCATTGTCACTATTCAGTATGACATTCTGTTGCAAATGTTTGTATGCTTTACTTTATGTTTTTTAGCAAATAAATAGCCAATTCCTTTGGCTATAAAAGATTTGTCAGAATTTTTTTGTTTGAACCTCACATATATCTCCTGCTTACAGGGCGTGTGTGGGAGCTTGTGGGAGAGTGTTTTAAAGGCTTAGGGTATGTACACACCATGCAATATTTCAGCCCGATCGACCAATAGTTTAGTGGATCGGTCGATCGGGCCGAAATAATCACATGGGTTTTCGGCCGTGTCCGACCGACCATAAGGTGGAGGCTGGGAGAGAACGAAGAGAAAAGCTTTTCCCCCCTCTCCTTTCCTCTCTGCACTGATTGGAAGAGTGTGTAGTTAATTGGTTTAAAGTGCCAGTGCACTGGGTGGTTTTTGATTTTGAACCTCACATATAATTCTGGCTTGCAGACCAAGTGTGGGAGCTTGAGTTTTAGAGGCTTATTCTTTTGTAAAGGGGTTAGTCTGATTTTAAGGGGGATATTGGAGCACTAAGAAACTAAATTATTTAGAAAAAGGGTTTAAAACCAGATTGCTGTTTATCTGTTGTGTATTACTTTCTAGGATGGACAGTTTTGTTGGGGCCACACAATGTGCATCTTGCTGCATGTATGGGATTTTGGAGCAGCCATTCCAAGTCACCTTTATTTGTGTCAGATGTGAGTGGGTTGCCCTTTTGGAATCTGAAGTGCATAATCTTGCAGAATTGCAGGGCATATCCAAACTTGGGGGAGTGAAGGTACTGGCAGGGGCCAGTAAACTGGAGGGTGGAAATGGGGCAGATAGGGTGAGGAAGGAAGATGGATTTGTAAGGGTCACCAGGGGAAGTGGGGGAGAGAAGAATAGGGTTGCTTCTTCCTACCTAGTCCATCCCAACAGATTTCCTGTCTTAGGTGATGAAGCGGAGGAAATGAGCTCAGAAGTAGTATAGAACATGCCAATCCCTTGAGCACCCAGGAAACCAGCATCTTTAATACAAGGTGGGAGAGAACCAAGGGCTTGAAAGCATAGGCAGGTGATAGCAGTAGGGGACTCAGTTATTAGAAAGGTGGATAGAAACCTGGCTATAAGGTATGGTGTGTGATGGGTATAACAGAAACATGGTTAAATAATTCTGACTGGGCTGTAAATTAAGAGGGATACTCTTTATTTAGGCATGATAAATATTGATGGGTAAAGAGGGATATGAAAGGAAGAGAATGGTATTTAAAGGAACACTAAACAAAAAAAAATAAGTATTTGCCATTGTATTATTCACAGGGAGGTGAGAACACTTATTCTCACCTCCTTGTGAATAATATTCCGGGGGACCTGGAACTTACCTTACCGCGATCCACTCGCAGCCGCTTCTTCACTGGCAGCTGCTCTGTCCCAACCGCGCCCTATCTTAGATAGGGCGCGCGATCGGGAGAGAACAGCTGTTCTGTGAAGAAGCGGCTGCAAGTGGAGTGGTGGTAAGGTAAGTTCCAGGTCCCCCGAGCGTAATATTATTCACAGGGAGGTGAGAATAAGCGTTCTCACCTCGCTGTGAATAATACAAACAAATGGCAAATACTTGTTTTTTTGGGTTTAGTGTTTCTTTAAAATCTTTAAGTCAAAGGGAATGGAACCAGCCTTTAGGAATTATAAACACTGTTACAAGGATTGTAAGAAAGTAATTAAGCTAGCTAAAATAAATAAAGTTAAGATAGCTGAACAAAGCAAGATGAACCCTAAACAATTTCTATAGTATATTAATAGTAAGAAGATGGAGACTGAAATGTGGGGGCATTACAAAATTAGGGATAATATAGCTACAGTGTATGCCAATAAAGCATACAACTTAAAGGGCATGTCCACCCCCAAAATTTTTTTTGCTGTAGTGTAGGGAGCGCTATCCTGTGTACTTTTGCCATATAATGTCATTACTTTTTGGAACAGTTATCAAGTTATTTTCATTTTTGTGTTTCTTGTGGGTGTAGCAATTGATTTCACTCCTCCTATAGTGGGCAGTGTGCTTGTAGTCTATGGAGATATGTCCACCAATCAGAAAGGTTTTGCATAATGGTTAAAATAGCCCTTTCTCCATTTATTAATTAAACATGTGGAATCTGAGCAACTGATTTGCAAGTGCCACCTGGGATTCTGGGGTTTTACATTAACCCATTCCCTTCTTCTATAGTCATCAGAACTACATGATCTGATATTGTAGTGTGCAAGTCGATGTCAGTTTATCAATGGTATATATATATATATATATATATATATATATATATATATATAATGTATAGGATAGGGGTTGTATATTGAAAAGATGTGTAAATACAACCAGGTTGTAATGAATGCAGCCCTGCTACTTACATTTACTATAAGAATCCCCCAATAATGAGATGATCTGATAACTAAATATATATATATAAGCTTATTATAAAATAAAAATATTACAAATGCAAAATCACAGTTTATTCCAGTGCTGTGCTGAGCAGGGAAATTATTTCTCTATTGCCCCAGAGCCTTGCATAGCCAGGAAAACCCAACTTGGACACCTCATTACACAGAAAGTGAATGGTTGGGTAATTCACTGGAATGTCGGCAACTAAAGAGTTACTATGTTATGTAACATAGTAACTCTTTAGTTTCCGCCATTCACGTGGCAGAACGCACATAAGTAAAAAGACCTTTCAAATGTTGCAACAAAAATGAAAGTTTATTGCAGGCACTTTCTGTACCTTTAAGGTAACAGGTATAAAAGGACATCTTTACTGAAACAATAGTTATCTTTAGATATCCAATCTGAAATATCTTCTGCTAGGTGCAGTTTTGCTATAGCTAGAATATGGCATGTGAATTGCATGATGGAAAATTCCCTCTTTCAATGCTGCCTCATAGTGATAACTGAGCATGCTTGCCCTCATAGAAACCTCTACAAGGAATAGTTAGAGGTGGAAACTAATTACACCAGAAATGGCTCCTACTCATTCATTTCTGGGACTTTGAACAAACATTACAGGAGAACCGTTTGGAGCAGAGGGGTAAGGTGAGGATTTTTGAACACTACACAGTAAGGCCAGTAGTAGGTTTAATTTTAGTTTTGGGGTGGACATGCCCTTTAAATAACTTTAGAAAAGGCAGCTAGAAAGCTTAGGGAGGGGGGGGCAAAAGGAACAAAAAGCCCTCCACTGAGCATAAAAATGGAGAAACACCTTCTAATTAGAGAAGGCATCTTGCAGTCTCATGCTATATGAATAAAATTGCCCACAAAATCTAAGAAACAAAAAAAAATTACTCCCAGGTTCCCCAGAGTAAAGGGCGGAGATATGCAATATACTCCTTTAGGTCCCTTAGCTTATGCATGTGTCCAGAACCGCTGGCTTAATAACATGCAATATAACCTAATATATAGAGCCAATTATCTTACCTGCAGACATGTTTCAATCTTGTTAGATCTCATCAGTGCAAGATACAGATTCATGGCTCTATTGTGTAGGACGTGGGCGTACAGTAGAAAAGGCAGCTAGAAAGCTTAGGGAGAGGGGGGCCAAAAGGAGCAAAAAGCCCTACTCTGAACATAAAAATGGAGAAACACCTTCTTATAACAAACATCTTGCAGTCTCATGCTATATGAATAGCATTGCCCACAAAATCTAAGAAACAAGAAGTAATTTCTTACTCCCAGTTTCCCCAGAGTAAAGGGCGGAGATATGCAATATACTCCTTTATGTCCCTTAGCTTTCTCCATTTTTATGCTCGGTGGAGGGATTTTTGCTCCTTTTGGGGCCCCTCTCCCTAAGCTTTCTAGCTGCCTTGTCTACTGTACACCCAAGTCCTACACCATAGAGCCATGAATCTGTATCTTGCACTGATAAGATCTAACAAGATTGAAACATGTCTGCAGGTCAATGATTGGTTCTATATATTAGGCTATATTGCATGTTATTAAGCCAGTGTTATTAAGCCAGCTTGTTATTAAATAGTGTTTTGATTATAGAGCCTGAAATTGCTTTTCTTTGGTCAAGTATCCTGCAAAATAGTGCCTATGTAGTTGCATTACTAGTTTCACCATTTCCTGACAAGCACTTTCAAACAGCAAAGGGCAGATAGGTAATGTATAGGATAGGGGTTGTATATTGAAAACATGCAGTGTACTGTAAATACAACCAGGTTGTAATGAATGCAGCCCTGCTACTTACATTTACTATAAGCATCCCCCAATAATGAGACGATCTGATAACTAAATATATATCCACTTACAATATAAGCTTATTATAAAATAAAAATATGCTTACAAATGCAAAATCACAGTTTATTCCTGTGCTGAGCAGGGAAATTATTTCTCTATGGCTCCAGAGCCTTGCATAGCCAGGAAAAAACAAATTGGATACCTCATTACACAGAAAGTGTATGGTTGGGTAATCCACTGGAATGGCGGCAACTAAAGAGTTACTATGTTACTGTTATTGCAAGCACTTTCTGCACATTTCCTTTAAGGTAACAGATATAAAAGGACATCAATACTGAAAAAAATAGTTATCTTTAGATATCCAATCTGAAATATCTTCTCCTAGGTGCAGTTTTGCTATAACTAGAATGAAGACAGTGTTCATGCAAATCATGTGAATTGCATGATGGGAAATTCCCTCTTTCAATGCTGCCTCATAGTGATTACTGAGCATGCTTGCCCTCATAGAAACCTCTACAAGGAATAGTTAGAGGCAGAAACAAATTACACCAGAAATGGTTCCTACTCTTTAATTTCTGGGAGTTTGAACAGACATTACAGGAGAACCGTTTGGAGCAGAGGGATAAGGTGAGGATTTTTTAACACTACACAGTGAGGCCAGTAGCATGTTAAATTTTAGTTTTGGGGGTGGACATGCCCTTTAAATTAGTTTTTTCCATCTGTATATACATAGCATATAGTATAGTAGCAATAATGGTTATAAGGCCATCATTACTTATTTTCTTAGTACACACGTGCAATCACGGATGCTGACCTGCGACGCACAATGTGTACGAACAGCTGTTTTGCCCGATAATCATGCTGTGTATGGGCACTTTTATCGCCCGAAACGGACGCTCGTTCGAAGATCCACCTGGTTCTTGGAGTTTTGGTGGATAAAAAAAAATTAAATGTAGCAATCAGTGCCAGGCGGCAACAGCTAGAGCCAGCTGGATATTGTATTGTATAGATAGGGGTATAGTTTTGAGGCAGAAAAATATTATTCTTTACAAAGCACTGGTGATATTTCATTTGGAATATGGAATATGTGATGTAGTTTTGGAATCCTGTGTACAAAAAGGACATCTTGGAAATGGAAAGTATTTAAAGAAGGGCAACTAAATTAAAAAGGGGTCTGTGGGAGTTTGAATATGAAGACAGATTGAATAAGTTACAATTATGCATACTAGAGAAAAGGCTCTTATGGTAAAATATGATCGCTGTGTATAAGTACATTAATTGGCCATACAATAAACTATCTGGTGCATTGTTCACTAATAGAACATATCAGAGGTTTTTCACATAAAAACTGTGGAACTTCCATTGAACGTGGTGATGGAAGGTCCATTTGATAATTTTAAAAAAGCTGGATGAGTTTCTAAAAACAAACAGGGTTATTCAAAAACATGGTGCTTATTTTTCCCAAACCAATCAGATGTTAGCTTTCAAATGTTAAATAAGATCTGATTGGTTGAGGCAAAATTAGCACAAATGAACCATAAGATCTTTTAATAAATCTCCCTGAAAGAATGTTGCCTTCATAAAGTTGAAGTTGATCTAGGGATATTTATGATTGCCACTTGGAATCAGGAAAGAATCCCCCACCCCCTTCATACTGTTTTTTTTCCCTCTGGATCAACAACTTTTAGGCAGGAAATGTGGGTATTGCTGATTAGGTTGGACAAGATGGACATATATCTTTATTCAACCTCAAATACTATACTAAACCTATTTAGCCATGTAATGAGGCATGTAACCTCTTCTGCTCAACACTTTTTGGACCAGACAGTTACTGGGCCGCTCGCTAAGTTCTGTCTGATATGTAGTCTTTTAAGAATAAATTAAAAGGTTTAATTTACAATGTGTGTAATTAGGGAGAGATACACAACGGTTAATTGCTTTTTCAACATAATTTTGTAATGCACACAGTAAGACCTTGACATAAAATAAATCAATGTAATATTTTCACTGTACATAACATACTGTATGCTAATTATACATTTTTCCTGGAATAATAGTAATTTTCTGCAGTTGATATGATCCACCCACTGCTATGTCCTTATACAATACAGTAGAAAGTACATTGTGTGCTAAAGCTTTCTTCAACAACTGCAATGAAAGATGTAATATTCTTTGATTGTGTTTTTCTTACATTTACTCGCAGCTTATTAAATGATCATTTAATGGACTAAATAGTTTAGAGATTGCTGATAAATGGATTCCGCGTGTATTGAATCTTTTGTAACAGGGAGTGGGTTGATTTACAACTCTTCTCTACATAGAATACCAATCCTCAATAAGCAAAGACACTTGCAAAACATAGCTTGTTTTAATAGGCAACACTAAGCTACATTGTTTATATTTTGACCTCCAGTTAATAATTTTACTTTCCTGATAGAGTTAAATGAAAATATAGAGTGCACTGTCAATTCAAGAAATAAAATGTTTCCTTTAACACCACTGTCACATACAATCCAATGATGATGTTGCCCTTACCAATCCATTCACTGTTTCTTTTTGGCTTCAAGGTGAATTTGTGATTTCCCCAGTGGAGGGAGATTTGAGAGTCCTAAAAGATTATGAGCTTGACAGAGAGAACATTGCGTTTTACAACATCACTATTATGGCAAAGGACAGGGGGAATCCTCCTTTTAGCTCAACAGTAAGTAAATCACATCTTTTACCTGCAATGTGTCTAAGTACTGTGTTAAATGGTGAGGACCAGGATAGAAATGCCAGATAACACATGCACAACACTATTTATGTTAAGTAAATTCTCTTCCATTTAAAAAAGATTTATCTTATATACTAACCCACAGTTTGACAGACACTGCGCACTTCCACATTTTAACATCACAGTACACCACAGGGAAAAGGTGCCGCGTGGGGGGATTTACGCAGGGCAGAAGTGTGCTGCACGCGGGGGGATGCCAATTCTTGAAAGAATTGGGGGGTTACTGGTTACATATAACTGAAACATATTTTAGTTAAAGGGCATGCCCACCCCCAAAACTATTTTTTGCTGTCGTGTAGGGATCGCTATCCTGTGTACTTTTGCCATACACTTTCATTGTTTTTTTGGAACAGTTATCAGTTATCAAGATATATCTCTGATGACTATGGAAGAGAAGGGAATGGGCTCATGTAAAATCCCAGAATCCCAGGTGGCACTTGCAAATCAGTTGCTCAGATTCTGCATGTTTAATTAATAAATGGAGAAAGGGCTATTTTAACCATTATGCAAACCCCTTCTGATTGGTGGAAATATCTCCATAGACTACAAGCACACTGCCCACTGTAGGAGGAGTGAAATCAATTGCTACACCCATAAGAAACACAAAAATGAAAATAACTTGATAACTGTTCCAAAAAATAATGAAAGTGTATTGCAAAAGTACACAGGATAGCGATAAATATATTATATATATATATATACACACAGAAATATGAAGGCACTCACAGGTCTGAAACTTTTGAATGGCACCCAGGCATTTCCTTGCTTGGAATGGAGTGCTGATCACTGCTGTTTGTTCTATAGTAAGACACAACAGTTGTTTCAAGCAGGGCTGCATTTATTACAGACTGGTTGCTCTTACACTTGAATTTATTCAGACTCAGCTTCGCTGCAGTGTTTCTGATGTCCTTTTGATTACCATGTTGCTCTCTAGACTGGTTTGCAATCATCTCCCTTCTGTTATTACTGGAGATTATTCTGTGGTAAATTGTGGTACCAGATATTCCAATACATCAATAACTCTGTTACTCAGATGTCCTGTTGAATATTTAGTTGGGACAGCAAACCAAACTTTTGCTGAAATTTTTTTATCTTAGATACAGAAAGCCAAATACCAAGAACTAAATTGAGAGCCATCTGAACTAAGGGCTGCCTATTCAAGCTACCCAGCCAGAATCACTCAATAAGCTTATACCCAGTACATGCCTCAGAACAAAGCTATAACATCTCAGATGAAATGCAAAACTGAAACTAGCTCTCCTTACCGAACATTATATATTTGTAGTGACTCCTAAACCCACCCCCAATATCTGATTGGTCCAAGATCCAATAGATTTAAGATTGTATCTAGAATAATCAGATTTGGGGGTGTGTTTATGAGACACTAAAACAGCAGAAATTTCAGAGAAGCTCAGTTTCTAATCACCAGTCAAACTAGCAGATCTTGCCTTTGTATTTAGTTTACAGATTTGCAAGTATGGTAAATGGCTAGTTGTTTAATTGGACTGCCAAAATGATATTTTTTAGCTCCTGGGTTCCACACCTATGGCACATAAATGTTGATATAACAGATAAATGATAATAATAGTGTTTTGATTACAGAGCCTGAAATTGCTTTGCTTTGGCCAAATAGCCTGCAAAATAGTAACTAACCCAAGTGCCTATGTAGTTGCACCATTCCCTGATAAGCACTCTCAAACAGCAAAGGGCAGATAGGTAATGTATATGATAGGGGTTGTATATTGAAAACATGTAGTGTACTGTAAATACAACCAGGTTGTAATGAATGCAGCCCTGCTACTTACATTTACTATAAGCATCCCCAATAATGAGATGATCTGATCACTAAATATATATCCACTTACAATATAAGCTTATTATAAAATAAAAATATGCTTACAAATGCAAAATCGCAGTTTGTTCCTGTGCTGAGCAGGGAAATTATTTCTCTATTGCCCCAGAGCCTTACATAGCCAGGAAAACCCAACTTGGACACCTCATTACACAGAAAGTGAATGGTTGGGTAATCCACTGGAATGGCAGCAACTAAAGCGTTACTATTGTTCGAATGAATCAATAGGTGTATAAATCCAATGGGTATTTTCAGTGCTCTACCCCTCACCGCTCCGTACCCAGCGGTCAGCAACTATAGCATCAAAAGATAGAAAGGGAGCACCACACAGCAATCAATACTGCAACAATTTTAATAGCAACATGTTTCGGACCACACAGGGTCCTTTCTCGCTTGAGAAACAGTGTGCATGCAAATCGTGTGAATTGCATGATGGGAAATTCCCTCTTTCAATGCTGCCGCATAGTGATTACTGAGCATGCTTGCCCTGGACTTTGAACAGACATTACAGGAGAACCATTTGGAGCTGAGGGGTAAGGTGAGGATTTTTGAACACTACACAGTGAGGCCAGTAGCAGGTAAATTTTAGTTTTGGGGGTGGACATGCCCTTTAACGATCAGGCTCAATTAGAGTTACAGGGGGCTGCATCAAAAAAATTTCTTCAAAAAGCCACACTTCCCAATTTTCCGAACGTTTTAACAGTTTAACAGCATCCTCTATACATTTTATTGGCACTGCCAAATTTCACTGCATTGAATACTGTGCCATAGACCTGTACAATGTGATTTCCTTGTCCATCATAACTTTTGGGGAGGGGGATTATTTGTGTGGTTTGTTGTGTGTTTTTGCTTGACTGCAACTATTAACTTTATATGTATTTTTTGCCTTGTGTTTTTGTTGACAGCAACTTTATACACTGTCCTTTTTTGCCTCGTGCTGAGTTGCTGCTCCCTACCCAAATAGAAAAGGGCCATTAGCAACTTGCAAGCAAAAAGTCAAAACCATGTCCATTCCACGTGTTACAGAATAAAACACAAATGCTACAGTATGAAAGTTACTTTATTGAACTAAAATGTATTATAACCTCTAGTTATCTGGTCTAATGTATCTGGTTAATGGCAATTTGAAATTGAAACAACCAAAAGAAGAAACTCTGTTACCAACAAGTTATTGTGTGTTCTGAAGAATGATTAGAATACGGAAGAGTTCAAAGGGAAAGGAACTGACATGTAGATCCCTGTGCAATCCACTAGTCTTTGTTTTTAAAAATGTTTAATGTTTTAAAGGGCATTAAACAAAAAAAGATGACATGTCAGTTATCTGCTTTCAACCCCAACTGCTATTTTTTACCAGTTTATTACATCCATTTGGAAATAGATAATTAATTAATATGCTCTTCCCTCTGCTTATTGAGCTTTTTATAAACACGAGCATGTGCAGAGGAAGCAGCAGGAGAAACAGCACCCAACTGTGATGTCTGTAGTAGAGATGTTCGAAACTGTTGAGTTTCGTTCCGTTTTCGAATTTTCCGAAAAATTTGAAGATTCAAAAACGGATCCATAGAAGTCTATGGGAGAAAAAAATGTGAAAGTTTCTGTCCATTTTGAGGGACAAATAGTAATAATAGGTTACTGTAAATGACACAGAGACCTGGGGAATAAAAATCGAGCCAGTAACTATCCCCAAATATCAGGCTAATTTGGGTTGGGGACAGGTAACTAAAAAGTAACCACTATACAGGGAGATGTAATAAAAGTTCTTATTGTTAGAAATGGTGCTAATTTTGCCCCAACCAATCAGATGTGATTTACCATTTGAAAGCTAAAATCTGATTAGTTGGGGCAAAATTAGCACAATTTTTAACAAGAATAACTTTTATTACATCTCCCTGTTAGTGTTTTAGGGTGGGCATGCCTTTAAATGCACCTAACCAACATTTAGCTTTTGAAATCTTATAATTGTTAGCCACCATATTTTATAGTACTAAAATGAGGAATCCTTGTTGCCTGCTTAGCTACTCTATATGGTAAAGGTTGCAAAATGATTCATCAATTTCCAGTGTAATGGGTCAAAAATGAAACCCAGTATTCAGCCATCCAGATTCCAGAGGCAAAGATTATTAGTGCAGAAAAGTGTATAACCAGTGTAAATCTTGGATGCAAGACAATATCACACCTGATACCACCCAGATACAATATACCAGACTTTTAATGAACCTTTTTATTCTTCTGTTCATTCAACTATCTCAAGGGCACCATACATGTAACAATCCGATTGTACGATATCAGGATATTTTGATACTGCACAATTGGCAGACCACGTGTGTCCAATCTTCCAGTGATTGGCGACAGGTTCCTTACCTTTTAATGTGTGTATCTGTACTAACTTTAATACTGTATTGATATTGTACTGTAAACTGAATGCAATATTTATCATTTTGTTTAGGTTGTTGTGGAAATCAGAGTGTTAGATATCAATGATAATGATCCGATTCTCCTCAATCTACCTCTAAATATAACCATTAGCGAGAACACTCCTGTGTCAACTGCTCTTACCCGGATTCTGGCATCTGATGTAGATACAGGGCGTAATGCTCTCTTGACTTTCAACATAACTGCTGGCAATGTAGAGAATGCTTTTTTCATTAATGAAAATGTGAGTGTATTTATGATTATCATGTCTTCATGAACAAAAAAAATCCTAAAAATTGAGTAGATCACTTGTTTAAATTTTGATTCTCTTGAGTATTTCATAAATGTCTGGGAACATGTGTTGTGGATTCTGGGTGAAAGAACAAACACTAATTCCTTGTGTAAGTCAAATGTCTCTCACTGGTTAGACTGGGCTTAGACTGCACATCTCCCTTGGTGCCCTTATAGTCTGAAGAATTCTCTGGGGGTTACATTTTTATGGCATGTCACCAACCCTGGGTCAGAACATTGTGTTTAATAGGGAAATGAATGCAGCTTATTGCTAATTAGAAGTAGTTGTCATTTTTGACTTGCCGTGGGTTCAGAATTCTATTGAAGGTAATTGCTTTTTTTTTTGAA
This sequence comes from Hymenochirus boettgeri, assembly GCA_019447015.1. Lineage (NCBI taxonomy): Eukaryota > Metazoa > Chordata > Amphibia > Anura > Pipidae > Hymenochirus > Hymenochirus boettgeri. Next base: position 80,076,248 of record CM033475.1, read on the forward strand.
GAAGAAGAAACTCACTTAAAAATAATAGTCTTGTCATATGGTTATTCTGATATTTCTTAATTAATTTATTTTATTTCCAGACTGGAATTGTGTATGTGAACCGGCAACTGGACAGAGAAAAAATTTCTGAGTATAAACTCACCATAACTGTGAAAGACAACCCAGAGAATGCCAGGAATTCTAGAAGGGTAAATAAAACAGGTTCTCGAATTCTGTTCCTGATTACTTTCTTCTCTGGTTCTCTGGGAGGTTAACAAGTGTAACCGGTACATTGTACCGGTTAGGAAATTTGCTCTAGCTTCACCCACCTCTCTCTGTAAAACGCATAGACAGGATTCAATGTGTAAAATCTGGTTATGAAAACATTAAATAACTCTTATATTAGGGGGATTTATTTCCAATTACTACACAACAGGATGTTACTGTAAAGAATAATTTATTACTGTTTACTCTTACATTGCATGTTTGTTATATGTCCACCTAAAGAAATTTGTTTTTTTCCCCATTTGCTCAGGATTTTGACCTACTTATTCTGACCATATCAGATGAAAATGATAATCGTCCCATTTTTACCCAAGGATCCTACCTTGCAGAGCTGACTGAGAACTCGCCAGCAGGTAGTATATCATTTAAGGTGGGATCATATCTAGCAGGATCCAAATATATAAGCTTAAAATGAAATGTATTGGTACTATGGACATGGGATTAAAGAGTGATCTGCTGATGGAGAAAAGCATATGGTAAAAAAAAACACCAATGCAGCAGTTTAGAATCCACATCATCACATTCTTAAATATCACAAAATTTAGCATTTAAATAATTCTATTTTACACCCAACCTTTGCTACATTAGTATATGGAAGGGCCGTTTCTAGCCTACTTGGTGCCCTAGCATGATCAGATCACAGTCCCATCATGCTTAAAAGTGCAGTAGTGTGGCCTAGTGCCAGCGCTTTCCTAGAGTATTGATATTAATATTTTCAGTACCAGCAGAGTATTATCTTTAACTCTTTCAGCTGCCAGCATTAACATGATATACAGTATGTACCTGCTTTCCATGTCTCCTCCATTGAATTGTTCACTCCTCACCTACTTCTAATTGGAGAGTTGGATGGAAGGAAGAAAGAGGCAGGGATAGGGATCTCATGGCTGCTAGTCACAGAGGCCACTGTTAAAAAGTCTGCAGCAGCTTTTACCTGGCATTTTAGAACTGCCCTCCTCAGTCCTTTTAGCTGAGCTCATTCTCCCCCCTCCTTCCTTCACCTTAAGTTCATTTGCAACTTGTTTACAAGGAGAGTGAGCTGAGTTCAGGCTCTCTACTCACTACAATGTTGCAAATTACAGTAGCAGAACAAGGAGAAAAGTTCTAACACAGCAAATAAGAAATGACAGGGAGAACACTGCGCGCCCTGGTTTAACATAGGCACCCTAGCCCTTTGCCTAGGTGGCTTATGCCTAAAAATGGCTCTGATCTAGAGACATTCCTAGAAACATCATTTGACATTGCCACTACTACCTAACTAAGGAATCCATTGTGAGAGCTATCACAACTTTAATTCAAGAGCTCACCTATATCTGTTAGAGATGGCCGAACTTCCTAAAGTTCAGGATTGTTTCTAAACTATAGAACTTCAGTAATAGTTCTATAGTTCAAAAATGAACCCATTAAAGTCAATGGGAGTCAAATAGTTTGAAAAGTTCCAGTTAAATACTGTTAAAATATCAATGGTAACTTACTGTAAAATGGCTCTGGGAAATGGTCTGGGGAACATGTCCATATCAACAAAACTTGTTTAAACACTAACTTTCCCCGGTCGGGTTATCACATTGAGTGATTTACCAAATTCTACATTCAAGGGATATCGCCGAAATGCTACATTCAAAGTTATCTACAAATTTGAGGGTTACCAAATGATGCATTCAAGGGGTTACCAAATGAAACATTCGAGGGTTATGGCCGAATTCAAGGGTTAAAAATATTTAAGGGTTAAAATATTATCTTTTTTGATCAAAATTTATTTTTTGACTAGTTGCCCTTTAAATATGTCTGGCACCTAATTACAAGGGTAGGTCAGTTGGTGTGTGTAAAAAATATTTTTTAACTGCATTGCAAGTGCAATTGGGGAAACTGTGCACCGGAGCCAACACGGAGAAGACTGGTTTAGCATAGGCACCCTAGCTCTTTGCCTAGGTTGCTTATTCCTAAAAACGGCCCTGGTATATGGGGATGGAAAGTGTTTACTATATCAACAATAACCATCAATAATGATAAATAACAGAACAGCACTTGTTACTTAGCAGAAGAGCTTACAGTCTAAACAGTCAAAGAGATGTTTTTGTAGACTTTGATTAAATAAATCAAATAATGATAATGATAAATAACAGAAGAAAGTGCAGTAGGAGTGTAAGACTGTAAAAGGGATAAATAGATGATGAGCAGTAAAATCATGAGGTTTCAAGCCATTCAGAGCCTTCATGATTATGTGGAGCAAGAAAAAGAGAAACAATTAGGCTGTGGAAGATCTTAAATCCTACAGGGTATAAGCACAATAAGTCACTCAACACAACGTATTGTGATTTTAAAAAAGGTTATTTAGTAAATGCAATACAAAAGATAAGACTATAAGCTTAAATACATTTCTATCACCAAGAAAAGTCACCTAGACTGCTATTAATATACAAATGTATTAATAATAATGTATAAACAGTAATAATTGATGTTAACATCTACACTGAGAATCTTCAATCTGCAAGTAGAATACCTTGATCAGCAAAGCTAGTGTGCCATCAGTCTTTTTCTATCAAGGTTGGTCATGGATATTATTACCAAGTGCTTTTATGTAATATTTTCCTACATGGAGCAGGACTGACTATTCTATCTATTTCTCCAGCAGGATTTAGGACTGCGAGGGTCTACTACATTCAGTCTGCCAGGGCTACAACAGCCTCAGCCTTCACTATAACATATGTCACAGGGTTTTCATCTTGTAACTCTCACTCATTTTAAATGTTTGTCACAGCAAACCACTAGAATATTTTGATTTAACAAAATCACATTTAACTGGGAGAAAATGTGGAAATCATTGAATGTTTCTGATACTTGTATTCAATCTAGGAACAACAATCACAGTTCTGAATGGGCCTATTCTAGCTTTAGATAATGATATTGGACCCAATGCAGTGGTGTCATACAGACTACTCGGAGCTCAGGCAGATCTGTTCACTATAAATAACAGCACAGGTGAGACAATAGAACTTTAACCATCACTGTAAAATATCTTTTTGACCCACATTTTGTAATATGTTGCAGACTTTTTTGTAGTTTTTGATTTTCTATACCATTTTCTATTTTTTACTACTTATTTAGAGCCAGTGGTCAAATCCATAGGCATTAAAGCACATATAAGGGAGAATCTTGGTTGGACATAGTTAAAACTGACAGACTGACATCCAACCCTTTATCCTCTGCAGCAATGGTGGTAGCATTCATATGTCTATTTGCAAAAGACCACCTTTGTATCTGACGCTAAGTACATGCACTCATGGATGACTCTCTGGTCATCCATGACGAGGTCTGTGTGGAACCTGTCATTTTATTTTTTTGTTCATTTATTTTTTATTGAATCTCTTTGTATGTTAAGCTCAAAACCAATGTACATATTAGAAATTCTTGGTTTTAGTTATAGTGAACTATAGTGAGGAGCTCTGCCGTTTATAAGATCCTTAGGGTGTTCCCTTGGGGGTATTCTCAGTAGCCAGATATCCCATGTTTTGTTCCATTTTTTGAGATTGTTTATTAGTATGAGCCATATACTCATTATCATGGATCCACCATACCTTGGCTATCAATTTTGGTTTATTTAGGTCACCACCTTTCCAAGAGCTTGCTATGAGAGTCCTAGCTGCAGCACGGGTCCCACTAGGTAGTTAGCATATTTGTTGAAAATTTGGATAGGGTAATTGAATAGTGACGTAAAGGGTGATAGTTGAATGGATATATTTAAGATGTCCCTCAGTAGATCTGAGCATATGGCCCAAAAGCGTTCCACCTCTGGGCACATCATGTAATTGAACGAACAGGGGAAAAAAAGTTCTGCACCTTCAACTCTTCCGGATATAAAAAAACTTTATTAATTCAGATTAAAAGTCAGCATATAGAGCCATAACAGCCGACGCGTTTCAAGCATGCGCCCTTCATCACAGGCATAAACAGGAGCAGTGTTCGGTCCCAAATTTATGGGCGAGATTCGCCCTGCCTACTTTTACTTTAAAGAAACAGAACACACCAAAATGACTTATGTAACAACAAAGCCCCTACTGGTACAAAAGTATATACAAATTAAAAATATGTATAAATACATACTGGAAAATCCATATTTACTAATAAAAGAGGGAAACATCCCATCTTGCATTAAGTCTCTTAGGGACCCTCGTATCCAAATGGAATATCCAGTAAATAGTCCGATCCAGTCCCCCCCTCTGCGGGGCATAGTAATTTTTTCAATGACCTTGACACCTAGGTCTGAGTTAATGTTGCCCTGACAGGAGATGAAATGTCTCCCCAGAGGAGTGGCTGGATCAGAAGATTGTATGGCCCTAATGTGCTCACCAATACGACTGCGTAGAGTCCTTCTTGTTTGACCAACATATTGCACATGACATTTTTTACATGATGAAGCATCGTAATCATGAGGTTGAAGCCATTCAGAGCCTTCATGATTATGTGGAGCAGAAAAAAGAGAAACAATTAGGCTGTGGAGAGATCTTAATCCTACAGGGTATAAGCACAATAAGTCACTCAACACAACGATGATTGTGATTTTAAAAAAGGTTATTTATAAATGCAATCAAAAGATAAGACTATAAGCTTAAATACATTTTTCTATCACCAAGAAAAGTCACCTAGACTGCTATTAATATACAATGTATTAATAATAAGGTATTAAACAGTAATAATTGATGTTAACATCTACACTGAGAATCTTCAATCTGCAAGTAGAATACCTTGATCAGCAAAGCTAGTGTCATCAGTCTTTTTTCTATCAAGGTTGGTCATGGATATTATTACAAGGTGCTTTTATGAATATTTTCCTACATGGAGCAGGACTGACTATTCTATCTATTTCTCCAGCAGGATTTAGGACTGCGAGGGTCTACTAACATTCAGTCTGCCAGGGCTAAACAGCCTCAGCCTTCACTATAACATATGTCACAGGGTTTTCATCTTGTAACTCTCACTCATTTTAAATGTTTGTCACAGAACCACTAGAATATTTTGATTTAACAAAATCACATTTAACTGGGAGAAAATGTGGAAATCATTGAATGTTTCTGATACTTGTATTCAATCTAGGAACAACAATCACAGTTCTGAATGGGCCTATTCTAGCTTTAGATAATGTATTGGACCCAATGCAGTGGTGTCATACAGAACTACTCGGAGCTCAGGCGATCTGTTCACTATAAATAACAGCACAGGTGAGACAATAGAACTTTAACCATCACTGTAAAATATCTTTTGACCCACATTTTGTAATATGTTGCAGACTTTTTGTTTTGTTTTGATTTTCTATACCATTTTCTATTTTTTCTACTTATTTAGAGCCAGTGGTCAAATCAAGGCATTAAAGCACATATAAGGGAGAATCTTGGTTGGACATAGTTAAATGAACAGACTGACATCCAACCCTTTACCTCTGCAGCAATGGTGGTAGCATTCATATGTCTATTTGCAAAAGACCACCTTTGTATCTGACGCTTAAGTACATGCACTCATGGATGACTCTCTGGTATCCATGACGAGGTCTGTGTGGAACCTGTCATTTTATTTTTTTGTTCATTTATTTTTTATTGAATCTCTTTGTATGTTAAGCTCAAAACCAATGTACATATTAGAAATTCTTGGTTTAGTTATAGTGAACTATAGTGAGGAGCTCTGCCGTTTATAAGATCCTTAGGTGGTGTTCCTTGGGGGTATTCTCAGTAGCCAGATATCCCATGTTTTGTTCCATTTTTTGAGATTGTTTATTAGTATGAGCCATATACTCATTATCATGGATCCACCATACCTTGGCTATCAATTTTGGTTTATTTAGGTACCACCTTTCCAAGAGCTTGCTATGAGAGTCCTAGCTGCAGCACGGGTCCCACTAGGTAGTTAGCATATTTGTTGAAAATTTGGATAGGGTAATTGAATAGTGACGTAAAGGGTGATAGTTGAATGGATATATTTAAGATGTCCCTCAGTAGATCTGAGCATATGGCCCAAAAGCGTTCCACCTCTGGCACATCATGTAATTGAACGAACAGGGGAAAAAAAGTTCTGCACCTTCAACTCTTCCGGATATAAAAAAACTTTATTAATTCAGATTAAAAGTCAGCATATAGAGCCATAACAGCCGACGCGTTTCAAGCATGCGCCCTTCATCACAGGCATAAACAGGAGCAGTGTTCGGTCCCAAATTATGGGCGAGATTCGCCCTGCCTACTTTTACTTAAAGAAAAAGAACACACCAAAATGACCTTAGTAACAACAAAGCCCCTACTGGTACAAAAGATATACAAATTAAAAATATGTATAAATACATACTGGAAAATCCATATTTACTAATAAAAGAGGGAAACATCCCATCTTGCATTATGTCCCTTAGGGACCCTCGTATCCAAATGGAATATCCAGTAAATCTCCCTGGTATCCAATAGTCTGATCCAGTCCCCCCTTCTTCGGGGCATAGTAATTTTTTCAATGACCTTAACACCTAGGTCTGAGTTAATATTGCCCTGACAGGGCAAAAATCTCTATAGGCCTAGGCCATTTCTATGTAGGGGGGGGGAAAAAAAAAGGCCCAATTTAAAAAAAATTATTTTTTAGAGACATTGTAACAGATGACATCACAGCCAATGACTGAATACTATTCCCCTAGTGCCTCCTCTGAGCAGTCAGCTGGGATAAAGCTTGGGAGCTTAGATAGAAGTGGAAAGGTGGAAAGCATATTATTTGCTGCATAACAGATTAGCCATACACCTGTCAGCTTTCTAAAATTGTAATTTTGGGTTTTGGGGGTTATTTACCTATAATCAATTTTTTATTTGAGGGTTAACTTTCTTTAAAGACTTGTCACTGTGAATCAAATTTCCATGGTGACAATAATGTCTTCTATGGATGATTCTGTAATACTATGTATTTCTATTTATTAAAGGACAACAAATATATATCATACGTTTTTAATGTGTTTTGATGATTCATTTATTGCTGTCCTTCAGTACGTATAATTGCCTTTAAATGCAATAGGATAAGTGTGTAAGTGTGGTTTACTTGACATTTATGACTCACAAGAGAAATGTTTCTTTATTTGTGCAGGTGTCGTTTCTGTGAGGCCCGGAAAGGTAATAGACAGGAGTCGTTCCTAAACCCTGTCTTAGATTGACCTTGGTGGCAGAAGACATTGGGAAGTTAAATAGCACAGCCAGGCTGCTTTTAACAGTCCTAGATGCTAATGATACCGACCTATCTTCAGTCCATTAACGTAATAGCTCATCTTCGCGAGAACAGTCCACCAGGTAATTAATCCAGATATACTGTATCCCTTTTTGGAAAGCGTTACTGGGACAAAAATGTATCTTGTGTTCATGAGCTAAATTCAAAAATGTAATTCATAGGGTAGTTTATATTTTATTTTATTAGATTCAATTAGTCATAGTCTTAGTTCTGCTAATTACCATAATATATCCATAATGTTCAAGTAGGGTTTCCATCACCATCAAATTTCAATGGGTGCACAGGAGCATTTATAGAGCAATTAATATTGTTTGATGTCAGATGCAATGTATAGGAGTTTGTTTGGGCAACTATTTTTGCACATATCATTCTCAAATCAACAGATTTTCAATGGGAATAGTTTGTATGGTTGTATTATTTAAAGTATCGTGCACACCAGAAACATCTTAGAACAAACACACAGACCCATAGGGTACTACCATTCGACACTTAATCATAGCAAGTGTCAACGGACACAAATGCGTCAGGTGACCTTATGGGTCTGTATGTTTTTTCTAAGATGTTTTTGGGGATGTTCTGGTGTGCACACCTTTTGTGATTCTTTAATAGTACCTGTGCGGCCAAAAAAACGGGCTTGGGGCTGGCTGCTCCTGGGCCAAACAAAACGAGCAGTGAGTTGATCATTACACACATTGTGTATTGTGTGTGCTCACTAAGAGGACAGAATTTGTGAAGGGGTCCGGCGCTTGAGCACTACATGTGACTAATGTTGTGTGAATACCATAATTATTACAATTTACAGTAGATCAGCAAAGTATTTGTAAGCTCATTAGGTGGCCTTTCTGCATGCATGCATTATATATGTTTTTTATCTGCCCAGTTGTATTGTTTATTGCATGGAAATGAGGAAATTTGGAAATACAACTACCTTCAGCAGGAAGAGGAACTGCATTGTGTAAATATGGCCTATCTACCCTATGTGAGGTGTCGGCCTATAGCTTACATGGGCAATAGTCCATGTAAGTAATGCGGTCAGGTTAGATGTCCAGGACAGGTGTGGAAATGCTGGGAATGTGCCCGTTTATCATCACTGCTGGTTTGTCCTTTTCGGTGTTATAGCAACACAATATCCAATTAATTTGAAACTCTTCAGATAAGAATAAGTGGGTGAAAATATTTTATAAACACCTTTTAGTTATTTTCTATATAAGAAAACAATAGTGAAAACTTTTGTACTCAAAGCTATAGCAGTTTTTGTTCCCTTCTTAAACTATTGCAAAGGTGTGCTGCTATACCCGTGGCAATTTCTTCTATTATACCTTTATTACATGTGTTTAAAATGGCTGCCTAAAAAAATAGTGTTGAAAAACTGTCTTTAAGGCAAATGAGCAAATATGGCTTCTGCAAGTATTCATATCTGGAACCACATGTGCTTTGATTCTATGTATACAAATACAAAGTTCTGCACAGGAATTAAAAAAAAAGAATTTTTAAGGTGAATACCAACAATTTTATAGTGTAGCTTTGTAGGGAACACCTATATTCAGTATTGTCGCACTTAGAGAAGCCAAATGTAATGTGCAAATGCTGTTCGTTGATTATAGTTTATTGTTCAATACGACAGTTCTGAACAAATTGATAAATACGCTGTATTCAATGGGGTTTCCACCCTAAATGGATATTGGATTTTTTAGTGGAAAGAGCACAGTTTGTTAAACTGGAGAAGTATAGGTCTCCAATTTAAATGAAATATAGGGGTCCCAAGATTGTGTATTAACTCCACTTTTCTATACACTTTTTAACCAGAATGTCAAGTTTTGTAAAGGTCAAATGGATTATAAAATTTGCAGATGATAATACCTAATTAGGCTTATTGAGGACAATAATGAGCATGAGTACCAGGAGGAGTAGAGAAATGGAGATATAGAGGAGTAGAAAAGTGGGGGATCCAAATATTTCAGCTTTTAACATGGGAAAAGGAAGGAAATGATTACCGTATAGATTTTAGAAAAGGAAAGAAAACCCCAATTTGCCAGTATTTATAAATATGGTGGTAGTAGAAAGATTTAAATTTTAAGATGTAGTTTTTACAGAAAGTTTGACATGGGATGTTTTATCATGGGTAACATAAGCACAATGAAGGCTTGATTTTTTAAGACTGTTACGAGTTTAAATTACCCCAATCTATAATGGTAAACTTGTACAGATGTGAAATTGAAAGTATCCTGACTACTGTATGTTAGCTGGTATAATAGTTGTAAAGTGGCAAAAGGTAAAAGCATTACAACAGTCAGGATATTATAGGCCAGGAACTGCCCATACTGGGTAATTTATTTTTTAAAAATTTACCCTATTATGGGTGGTGTTACACATCAAGGCCACCCCTTGTTTAAAGGATAAGTACATTATAAAATGAAGTTAAGTTTAATTGGAAGCTGCAGCTTTAAAAATACATTTGCTATATTTTGTTTTCCCCTAAGCCTCTCCAGAGCTACCTTAGTAGTTTTAAAGTTGCTGACATCTTGTTTCTGTTCAGTTGGATAGTTATCTCTGGCCCTCTGAGATTTCCCTTGCTCCTAAATTGTTAGCCTCAGTTACAAGTGCCTGGCAGCTCTGTGCGCAACATCATCTCGCTGCGCCGTCATGCGCAAAAGGAGCGCACAGAGTGCACAGACCTACCAGGCACTTACAATTGAGGCTAACAAATCAGGGGCAAGGGGGAAATTTCAGAGGGGCGGAGATAAAATTCATCTGAACAGAAACAAGATGTCAGCAATTTAAAACTACTAAGGTAGGCTCTGGAGGGGCTTAGGGGAAAACAAAATATGGCAAATGTATTTTTAAAGCTGCAGCTTCCAATTAATCTTAACTTAAACTACATTTCACCATGTACATATCCTTTAAGTTTCTGCCCTATAGTAGATGGCTTGGTTCAATCACTGCCGTAAAACTAGGAGAAGAAAACCGACGCCAGAGAAAAAGGGGGGGGGAAGTAAAGATGGCGGAAATTAAAATAAACGCTATAAAATCTTGCTGGGTGCTCCTGTTATACCATGGCCAGTGGGGAATATGATAAAGGCCATAGTTAGAATTTGCAAGATGTAATACTAATCTGAAATACAGCCCTGTGCTCTATTCCCTGGTCCATCCAGTTATTATCACCTGTCAGTCAAGTATGTAACAGATGACATCACAGCCAATGACTGAATACTATTCCCCTAGCTGCCTCCTCTGAGCACGTACAAGCTTGGAATAAAGCTTGGAGAGCTTAGATAGAAGTGGAAAGGTGGAAAGCATATTATTTGCTGCATAACAGATTAGCCATACACCTGTCAGCTTTCTAAATATTGTAATTTTGGGTTTTGGGGGTTATTTACCTATAATCAATTTTTTATTTGAGGGGTTAACTTTCCTTTAAAGACTTGTCACTGTGAATCAAATTTCCATGGTGACAATAATGTCTTCTATGGATGATTCATGTAATACTATGTATTTCTATTTATTAAAGGACAACAAATAATATATCATACGTTTTTAATGTGTTTTGATGATTCATTTATTTGCTGTCCTTCAGTACGTATAATTGCCTTTAAATGCAATAGGATAAGGTGTAATGTGTGGTTTACTTGACATTTATGACTCACAAGAGAAATGTTTCTTTATTTGTGCAGGTGTCGTTTCTGTGAGGCCCGGAAAGGTAATAGACAGAGAGTCGTTCCTAAACCCTGTCTTAGATCTGACCTTGGTGGCAGAAGACATTGGGAAGTTAAATAGCACAGCCAGGCTGCTTTTAACAGTCCTAGATGCTAATGATAACCGACCTATCTTCAGTCCATTAAACGTAATAGCTCATCTTCGCGAGAACAGTCCACCAGGTAATTAATCCAGATATACTGTATCCCTTTTTGGAAAGCGTTACTGGGACAAAAATGTATCTTGTGTTCATGAGCTAAATTCAAAAATGTAATTCATAGGGTAGTTTATATTTTATTTTATTAGATTCAATTAGTCATAGTCTTAGTTCTGCTAATTACCATAATATATCCATAATGTTCAAGTAGGGTTTCCCATCAGCCATCAAATTTCACTGGGTGCACAGGAGCATTTATAGAGCAATTAATATTGTTTGATGTCAGATGCAATGTTATAGGAGTTTGTTTGGGCAACTATCTTTGCACATATCATTCTCAAATCAACAGATTTTCCAATGGGAATAGTTTGTATGGTTGTATTATTTAAAGTATCGTGCACACCAGAAACATCTTAGAACAAACACACAGACCCATAGGGTCACCTTACCCATTCGACACTTAATCATAGCAAGTGTCAAACGGACACAAAATGCGTCAGGTGACCTTATGGGTCTGTATGTTTTTTCTAAGATGTTTTGGGGATGTTTCTGGTGTGCACACTCCTTTTGTGATTCTTTAATAGTACCTGTGCGGCCAAAAAAACGGGCTTGGGGCTGGCTGCTCCTGGGCCAAACAAAACGAGCAGTGAGTTGATCATTACACACATTGTGTATTGTGTGTGCTCACTAAGAGGACAGAATTTTGTGAAGGGTCCGGCGCTTGAGCACTACATGTGACTAATGTTGTGTGAATACCATAATTATTACAATTTACAGTAGATCAGCAAAGTTAATATTTGTAAGCTCATTAGGTGGCCTTTCTGCATGCATGCATATATATATATGTTTTTTATCTGCCTAGTTGTATTGTTTATTGCATGGAAATGAGGAAATTTGGAAATACTAACTACCTTCCAGCAGGAAGAGGAACTGCATTGTGTAAATACTGGCCTATCTACCCTATGTGAGGTGTCGGCCTATAGCTTACATGGGCAATAGTCCATGTAAGTAATGCGGTCAGGTTAGATGTCCAGGACAGGTGTGGAAATGCTGGGAATGTGCCCGTTTATCATCACTTCTGCTGGTTTGTCCTTTTCGGTGTTTATAGCAACACAATATCCAATTAATTTGAAACTCTTCAGAATAAGAATAATGTGGGTGAAAATATTTTATAAATACCTTTTAAGTTATTTTCTATATAAGAATAACAATAGTGAAAACTTTTGTACTCAAAGCTATAGCAGTTTTTGTTCCCTTCTTAAACTATTGCAAAGGTGCTGCTATACCAGTGGCAATTTCTTTCTATTATACCTTTATTACATTGTGTTTAAAATGGCTGCCTAAAAAAATAGTGTTGAAAACTGTCTTTAAGGCACATGAGCAAATATGGCTTCTGCAAGTATTCATATCTGGAACCACATGTGCTTTGATTCTATGTATACAAATACAAAGTTCTGCACAGGAATTAAAAAAAAAGAATTTTTAAGGTGAATACCAACAATTTTATAGTGTAGCTTTGTAGGGAACACCTTATATTCAGTATTGTCGCACTTAGAGAAGCCAAATGTATATGTGCAAATGCTGTTCGTTGATTATAGTTTATTGTTCAATACGACAGTTCTGAACAAATTGATAAATACGCTGTATTCAATGGGGTTTCCACCCTAAATGGATATTGGATTTTTTAGTGGAAAGAGCACAGTTTGTTAAACTGGAGAAGTATAGGTCTCCAATTTTAAATGTAAATATAGGGGTCCCCAAGATTGTGTATTAACTCCACTTTTCTATACACTTTTTAACCATGAATGTCAAGTTTTGTAAAGGTCAAATAGGATTATAAAATTTGCAGATGATACTACCCTAATTAGGCTTATTGAGGACAATAATGAGCATGAGTACCAGGAGGAGGTAGAGAACTGGAGATATAGAGGATGTAGAAAAGTGGGGGATCCAAATATTTCAGCTTTTAACATTGGGAAAAGGAAGGAAATGATTACCGTATAGATTTTAGAAAAGGAAAGAAAACCCCAATTTGCCCAGTATTTATAAATATGGTGGTAGTAGAAAGATTTCTCCTTTAAAATTTTAAGATGTAGTTTTTACAGAAAGTTTGACATGGGATGTTTTTATCATGGGTAACATAAGCACAATGAAGGCTGTATTTTTTTAAGACTGTTACGAGTTAAAATTACCCCAATCTATAATGGTAAACTTGTTACAGATGTGAAATTGAAAGTATCCTGACTTACTGTATGTTAGCCTGGTATAATAGTTGTACAGTGGCAAAAGGTAAAAGCCATTACAACAGCTCAGGATATTATAGGCCAGGAACTGCCCATACTGGGTAATTTATTTTTAAAAAAATTTACCTCTATTATGGGTGGTGTTACACATCAAGGCCACCCCTTGTTTAAAGGATAAGTACATTATAAAATGAAGTTAAGTTTAATTGGAAGCTGCAGCTTTAAAAATACATTTGCCATATTTTGTTTTCCCCTAAGCCTCTCCAGAGCCTACCTTAGTAGTTTTAAAGTTGCTGACATCTTGTTTCTGTTCAGTTGGATAGTTATCTCTGGCCCTCTGAGATTTCCCCCTTGCTCCTAAATTGTTAGCCTCAGTTACAAGTGCCTGGCAGCTCTGTGCGCAACATCATCTCGCTGCGCCGTCATGCGCAAACGGAGCGCACAGAGTGCACAGACCTACCAGGCACTTACAATTGAGGCTAACAAATCAGGAGCAAGGGGGAAATTTCAGAGGGGCGGAGATAAAAATTCATCTGAACAGAAACAAGATGTCAGCAACTTTAAAACTACTAAGGTAGGCTCTGGAGGGGCTTAGGGGAAAACAAAATATGGCAAATGTATTTTTAAAGCTGCAGCTTCCAATTAATCTTAACTTAAACTTACATTTCACAATGTACATATCCTTTAAGTTTCTGCCCTATAGTAGATGGCTTGGTTCAATCACTGCCCGTAAAACTAGGATGAAGAAAATTTTTATCCTGCTCCTATTAGATTATTAAAATGGGGTGTAAGGAGGTTGATGTAACATAGTAGCATCGTAATTGAGGTAGAATATAGACATGGGTCCATCAAGTCTAACCTTTTCACCTTCCTTTTTAACCCTACCTAACAGTTGATCCAGAGGAAGGCAAAAAAAAAAAAAAACAGCTAAAAAAGGGGGGAAATTCCTTCCTGACTCCAAATGGCAATTGGAAAGTATCCCTGGATCAACCAGAACTGCAGTATATGATTTAATACCAGTAATTCTCAATATTTTTTAGTTTTAGAAACTTATCTAGCCCATTTTTAAAGCTATTCAATAAACTTGCCATTACCACATCTGCTGGAAGACACAGTTTCACCGTTTAACTGTAAAGAAACCTTTCCTAACCTGAAGATGAAACTTCTTTTCTGACCTATTAGTAAACCATGCACCAGAGAGTTTATTGTATGGCCCATTAATAAATTTGTATAAAATGACCATTCCCCACGCAAACGTCGCTTCTCTAATGTAAACAGCCCTAACTTGTCTAATCTGCCTGCATAGTCAAGCTTCTCCATTGCCTTTATTATTTTAGTTGCCCTTCTCTGAACTGCTTCCATTTCCAAGATGTCGCTTTTGAATATGGGATTCCAAAACTGCACCGCATATTCCAAATGAGGCCTTACCAGTGCCTTGTAAAGAAGGAGTATAATGTTTTTTTCTCTTGAATATATTCCCCTTTTTATAAAAGACAGTATCTTGCTAGCTCTAGCTGTTGCTGCCTGGCATTGTTTGCTACAGCACTGTTATCTTCCAGTCAAGATTTACTCAACAAAACTCAAGGATTGCTAAACCCTAAATGCATCACCTTACATTTATCAACATTGAATCTCATCTGCCATACTGCTGCCCATTTTGATAATCTATCTAGGTCAGCTTGCAGCAACTGCACATCATTTGAAGTTTCCAAAGCTCTGCATAGTTTAGTGTCATCAGCAAACACAGAGACCTTGCTCTCAATGCCCCCTTCTAAGTCATTTATAAATAGATTAAAAATAAGTGGCCCCAATACGGAACCCTGAGGCACTCCACTTTAGCCCACATAGATATAGCCACCACAGATAGCCAGCACTCTGTTTGCGATCCAATAACCAATTTTCTATCCATGTACAAATGTTTTTTTCTAGGACAACAGTCCTCAATTTATACATTAATCGCCTATGTGGCACAGTACTTGCTTTAGCAAAATCCAAGTATACTACATCTACTGCTATGCCAGAATCTAAATTCTTACTCACTTCTTCATAAAAACCAAGTAAATTTTTCTGGCACGTTCTATTTCTCATAAATCCATGCTGACTACTACTAATAAGATGAGCTCTGGAGACAAAGTCAAGGATATGATCCTGTAACAAAGTTTCCATCACCTTCCCTACTACTGGTGTTAGCTTACAGGTCTATAGTTACCAGATTTTGAACGACTACCTTTTTTGAATATTGGTATTACATTGGCTTTTTACCAATCCAGCAGCACATCACCAGACAAAAGTGAATCTGAAAAGATAAGAAACTGTGGTCTAGATAAAACTGAACTAAGCTCTATTAAGCTCTATTAAGATCCGAGGATGTATTCCATCCGGTCCTGGGGGTTTATTGATGTTAACTTTGGGGGTTTATTGATGTTAACTTTCTAATTGTTTCCGCACCATATCCTCTGTCAGCCAGTGTGAATATTCCTCATTTATAACCTTCCTTTTTTTACAGTCCCTGGTATAAGGACCCCGGTTGGCAGAAATGGTTACAGAGGGGGGGAAATGGTTTAGCACATTAGCCTTCTCAGCATCCTCTGTAACCATCTCTGCCCCATTATTTAATGGTCCCAAATTCTCAGTCCTCATCTTTTTACTATTGATATGTTTAAAAAACATTTTGGGGTTAAACTTGCTTTGTTCTGCTATCCTTATTTCATTTTCTATTTTAGCTAGTTTAATTGCTTTCTTGCACTCATTATTACAGCTTTTATACTCCTGTTCGGTTCCCTCCGATTTAAAATTTTTATTCCTTTAATGCTATGTTGATTACCTTTGCTTTTAATTACATTTTTAGAATTAATCAGAATTAATCACAAAATGCAATTCCTCCACTGCAGCAAGATACAGAGTCAGGGGTTAAATACTTTAAATATTTTATCATTCTACAGTTAAGCTAGGTACACACTGTACAGATTTCTGAAAGATGACAGACAGGATCTGCAAGATCCTGTCTGCCATCTTTCAAAGATCTGCATACACACAGTCCCGAGCGTTCTCCTATGTGAGAACGCTCGGGACTGTGTGTTTCCATCGGCCGCGCTAAACTCCTCTATAGGGAGTCTAGCGCGGCCGATGGAAATTTTCGGCCTTTCCCAAACGAGCGTTCGGCCGACCCGATCGTTTGGCGGCCGCGCGCTCGTTCGGGAAACGAATGTACACACGTAACGATTAAGCCCCCATACCGTCGGATCCGACGGTATCGGGGCTTAATCGTTAATGTGTGTACCCAGCTTAAGTCTCAAAGCCAGGCACTATAAACAAACATTTAGTTAATTTCCTTTACATGGTACATTTAGGTAATTAGTTTGTTTGTTTGTTTGTTTTTATTTCCCACCAGGTTTTTCTGTTGTGCAGGTGATTGCAACAGATGCAGACAGCGGTTCAAACCAGCAGCTCAGCTACCGAATTGAAAGTGGTGCTCAGGATAGGTTCCTTATCGATGCCACTACTGGAGTGATAAGAGTAGCCAATGTCACTGTGGACAGGGAGGAAAAGGACAACTATAGGCTTATAGTTGTGGCAGCTGACCATGGTGCTATACCCTTATCAGGGAGCACAACTGTTAGCATTCTTATTGATGATGTAAATGACTGTCCACCAGAGTTTCTCAACCCTGTTCAAACAGTAAGCATTTTGGAGTCAGTTGAGGTGGGCACAATTGTTGTGGAGGTGACTGCCATTGATAGAGACCTCAACCCACGGCTGGAGTATTACATTATTGAGATTCTTGCCACAGATGACACTAATAGTCTTGTGCCCAATCAACAAGGAGCTTTCCAAATTAATTTCAAGACAGGTAAACTATTCTATTATTTTATTATTATTCCATTCCCTCCATTCCTTTAATAAGACCTTTTCCTGATATTAAGTTAGATTTCCTGCCATTACCCTTTTCCTCTTTTCGACTTTGTACTTTGCTTGCTATATTTTCTCCTAATGCTCTATCCTGTTCTTCCTTATAACAACCCTTTCCAGTCTGGTATTCTGCAGTTTAACTATATCATTCTATTAACCAAATTAATCTTTTCTTTCTTTTATGGCTCACAATCCTGAAGGTTTGATCTATTATTTTTCTGTTAAAGCCTCTCCTGTCTGACTCATACATTGTCTACCTTCATCACCACCATCTCCATGTAACTGTTTGCAGCACCATGCTCATAGTCATTGCTGACATGGACGCAACCAAGCAATGGTAAAGGGAAAGGCATGTCCCTTTATTGGTTGTTGTTTCGCCTTTGCAGACTGAAACTGGGAAGTACTGTAGTGGGCAATATGGGCTGAATTTTGTGGAACAATTTGGAAATGTATTTTGTAAAGGGGTATGGTAATTACATTGACACAGGTAAAGGAAAATAAAATGGAAATGAAACGTTTTTTTGGGGCCAAGAATTTTGACATTAATATAATTTGAAAGGAAGGACATTGATTTACTGTACATCTAATAGATATTCCATGTATATTAAATAGAGTACTTCAACTTCTACTAGATGCCTGTGTTTGTAATATAACTGTTTAATAACTAGTAATAATAAAAATAAAAAGATACTAATATTAATAATAATAGCTGTAAGGGAAAAGGTTTGACATATTTTCCATAGGCTGAATTAGTGAGTGCAAATATTCTAATTTTATTTCCTCCGTGTCCCTTTTACAGGAACAGTTATGGTCAAATCCCCTCTTAACAGGGAGCTTGTGGCAACCTATGATATTTCAATCTCAGTTTATGACAATGCCACTGAGGTGGTTGGCCAGTCGGTCAGCGTACCAAATGGTAAGATCTTTTGTTTAAGAACATATCTGGACAGAATATTCTGATGTGATCATTCCTTAACAATGTTTTGTTCTTTATTTCTATGTGCCCCACAGCAAAGCTAACAGTGAATATCATGGATGTAAATGACAACACTCCAGTATTTCGTCCTTTTGGGGTTACCATATTCACTGAGAGAATTGTGGAAGGTGCCACTCCTGGAACAACTCTTATTTCTGTATCTGCTGTTGACCCAGATAAAGGTCCAAATGGACAGATCACCTACTCCCTCCACAATCTTGTACCACCCAGATATGTTCAACTTGAAGACAGCATGGCAGGTATACTGTACATTGATGAATGAGGCATTTATGAGTATTTTGGTACCTAATCATTCAGTAGGTTCTCTTTGCAAGTTTGATGAAACTGTAAAAGCTTTTTAATATTTTCCAGAAATATATTTAGATACTACTCAGGATTCATATTTTGTTTTATTAAAAATATTTATTTTCAATCTAGGGAAGGTAATTGCCAACCGGACTGTTGACTATGAACAGGTGCAGTGGTTAAACTTCACAGTTAGGGCTTCAGATAATGGCTCCCCTCGAAGATCAGCAGAGATTCCAGTTTACCTTCAAATTGTGGATATCAATGACAACAATCCTATCTTCAGTCAGTCATCCTATCAGGTAATGGAGGAATGGCTGTGACACGTAGACACTATCGGGGAGATTCAATAAGGCAGCTCGCGTTACTTGCCTTAGCATCAGGTATTGCATTGCGGGATCGTGCTAAGTTAAGTAGTGTGACTTTAAAGCTCCACAGCCCATCCCGTTACGTTTTGCACTATGAAGTAGCGCAAAACTTAACTAGATGGGTTATGGATCGATAGCACAGCGCTATTTCCAAAAACATTTGGAAATAGCGCTGTACTCGTAAATCCATCTAAAACCCACCTTAACCCAAACTTTCTTCGGGTTAATGTGGGTCTCCCCCTATATTGTACTTGTTAGCTGTGTCTTACATAAACACTTTGTGTGTCAAACTGGGTCAGCCAAGGCACTTATTGCAGAATAGAACCATTACAATTAAAGGGTATCTTTAGCTATTTAGATACAGCACGATCCCACTACTCCAAAACCTTTTTATGAAATTTAAATCTGAGCTGTAGATTTTGAGAAATCATCATTTGAAATCAGAGCATTTTGTCACTACAAAAGCAGAATTTATGTGTCCCATTCCTGACCTCTTACTAGGATCTTTGACTGCCTGCCAGCACTCTTTTTATTACAATTAAGATTCAGCAATGAAAAGAAAGAGGGGCGGGGAGATGTGTAAGCAGAGCAGTATCCATGGTGAGGCCGTGCAGAACTCATAAATGTCGCAGACACTACAAGAAGGCAGTGAGTAAGGGAGGGTGGGGGCAATTAACTCACTAAACATTAATAAAACACTAAACATTAATAATTTAATTACAAAGAAAGCACAAATAAATATGTGAGTACCACCATTTTACTTCCATCAAATTGAAGTTTCAGAAAATTTAAAGTTGTTTGAGTGAGTAGCAGAAAATACAGATTGTTGCAGAGATTCTATCCAAAGACAAAGAATACTGCAGGCAGCATTTTACAGTAACATTTTCAGCTTAGAGGAGAACTAAAGTCTCCAGACAACATTGTCCCAAGACAGAGCACATTCACAAACATACAACAAGCTGTATCTCACCACTCCCTTTGCCGTGGCCATTGGGTGATTTATGAAAATAACCTGTGAGTACTACGAATCAGCTCCCACAATCCACCTTAACTGGGTAAACCCCCCAACTAAGTGTCTGCATACAGGTACATGCTCTGTGGTGCTCAACAGATCAAAACAAGGAAGTTGCAGCCTTGCTTCCTAAAAGCTGACAGCCCCCCCCGCTTCCTAACACAGAACAGGGATTTCAGTTTTTTGTTTTCAAACACATTCAATGCTTCTGTCCTAACAATGATATAATCCTTTACTTTTCATACAAAAAGAAAAGTGTATTTCATAGATAGCATGGATGTAAGAAACCGAATACTAACATTTCAGTAAAAATAAGTAAGTCTGGGGAATAGAACCTGCAACTTGTACATTGTGTCTTACTAAAACTTGAGCTCTTACCTCTAGGCTAACAGAGATACTAAATAGATCATTGGTACATGTAGAATCTTTTACTATGGACATTATGGAATCAAAAAATAAAGGCAAGTTTGGGGATTTGACCTTGTGACCTTCTAAACTGTGTATTTTTTAAACCTGGTGCCTTACCCGGTAAGCCAACACTGAATATGCAGAGAGCTTTTTCTGAGCTTAGCTTTTTCTTTAGCTAGGAAAATAATAATAAAAAAAATGGAATATGGAAGTCCCTGATAGGACTTTGAAAGCTGCTTGTTACCTTGCAGTTTATTTTCCAGAAACTCACACTGACTGGTAAATAAACTGCAGGGTAACAAGCAGCTTTCAAAGTATTTTCAGGGACTTCCATATTGGTGTATAGACATCTGTATAGTAAACACTCTGTGCATAGACACAGCGGATACTGGGTTGGGGGGCGTGGCTCTGTGATGACCACATGGGCTGTGGGTTGTACTGGAAACAACATGGAAACCTTGCAGAATCTATTTCTCACATGTACTAAATGCAAATTACTAGAGAAGAATCTTACAATGTATAAGTGTTCTGGGGAGAAAAACTTCTCATATTAGGTTTTAAAAAATGTAAGTTTAGTTCTTCTTTAACAATTTAATAAAGTGATTAGATTGTAAGCACTTCAGTACAGAGCCTGGTGTGAATTGATTAAATAATTACAAAGCGCTGTGGAATATGTAGCGCTATATAAGAGATAAAATGCATACATGCATTATTCTCTCCTCCATTGGCACACAAAGGGTAGAAAGGCTGCAAATATATAATTTTATGATAGGCCAAATATGTTCTCTAAAAAGAATCAGACCACATTTTGCACATTCATATTTCCTACAATAATAATAAAAAAACTATAAAAAATGTGTTCATCTCCCTATTGCTGACATGGACGCAACCAAGCAATGGTAAAGGGCAAGTCATGTCCCTTTGCAGACTGAATCTGGGACCTACTGTAGTGGGAAATATGGGCTGAGATTTGTGAATCTAATTTAGAAATCGATTTGCAAATGGATGTGGGAATTTCACTGAAAAATAAAACAAAAATGAAAACTTTCTTTTGGGTCAAGAATTTTTTTTATGTAAAATGTTTTATTAACTTTTTTTTTTATAAAAGTAAGCATTATATTAATGAAAGGTGAGATAACACGACAGGAGAGGTTGAGTCCAGAAACTGGATGATCTGGAAGCTATTTTAGGTTAAGAGCAGTGATATATAGAGACGTACCATGAACAGTTGTGTACAGTGGAAGCTGCCACAACAAATTACAATGAGAAAAGAGTTAACACACTATTATGTGACATGGCCTGTGACAATGCTCTTCACCACCAATTCATATGAATAACTTAAATCAGTAACATTCTTCCAGAGGGTCATGAAGCCAAGTTACAACAAACAACAGTCCTAGAGGTGGACTATTGCCATCTAGTGGATATAGTGTCCATTAGCATTAACTCACAGTGTATGATTAGGTGAATGCTTATTTAGGATTATGTATCGGGTATTGGATTATATCCACCAACTCCCCACTCACATTTTAACATTTGGCCTAATGCCAAGCCAATTTGTGGCGTTGGTGCATCCCTGATGACCATAATTTGCAGCGCTTTTATTTTCTTTCTTTTTATTTTGGTGTTTAATCGACTTATAACAGTTTTAACAGAGAACTGTGTCTGTCAGACTTTACAAATCTATACTGCTAAAGGAGTTTGACATTCTGAACCCCTAGCAAGTCTAATAAACTACTAGTTGGTAATGCAGTACAAACAATGCAGAACTAGATGTAGTTCATCCCCCGTGTTGTCATATAAAGGACGTTTAACTATTTTTATGGCAATATTCTATTGCTATGCAGTGTCACCAGGTTACAGGGGAATTTCCACAGTCCTTTCACCCAAGAAAACAGAGAAAACTGCTAAAATTTAACAGAATTTAAAAGAACAGTAAGAAATGCAATCCTTCATCAATCAGCCATGGCGAATCAATGAATGAAACCCGACGGAATTCATACACACGTGTGATTATCGATCAAAACGGCCGTTCGTTGCACATATGTGCACTCTCTGGTGTCGTTCGTCAGCCAAAGAATAGTATGTGTGTACGAGACTTTAGACAGATGTGTAAATGAATGATAATAGAGATATTAAATGTTAGGTGGGCACATAAACTCTTCCTGGTGGGCACCTGGTCTCCGATTTTCTGGAAGGCTCCAACAATCCAGTCCAACTCTATGTTCTTTTCTGTATTTAAATTTGCAGTTCACACAGTTCATCACATTGTTTTCCTACCTGAAACTGTACCTGTGCCCCAGTGTTTTCTTGTGTAGAGACCTGAACAATAGTGACAAGGGCAACAAAGAAAAAAAAACCTGTATTCTCGGTGTAACCCCAATTTCATTTAGCAATAACCATGAAATGTTTTTTGTACAAATATATTTAATAAGGTTCTGCTTGTTATTAGAAATCTGTGCTGGAGGACATCCCACTTGGAGACACAGTGCTACAAATCAAAGCTACAGATGCAGATTCGGGTCGTTTCGCCCTCATCCAGTACAGCCTCGTGGATGGGGAGGGCAAGTTTGGGATAAACCCAACAACGGTATTTTTTCACATTCTTTATTTTTGTTTAAAGATAATATTTTCCTGTACCATGAATTACAAACAAAATAATACGTTTATGAATCGTTTGCATTAAAGAACATACAATGTGGGGATGCAAATGTTCATTTCTACCCGCTTGTTGATTTCTTTTTTCAAAAGTGTTTTTTGAAATGTATAAAAGGGCTGGATTTCTCATAAGGCCACCTAGGCCATGGCCCAGGGCAGTGATGGCGAAACTGCAACCCAATACCCCACTTTTTATTGCATAGAGCCAACATGATCATTTAACCTGAATATGGAGATTTTACTTTAGAAAAAACAACTCAAATACATACAAATACATTACCACACAGAAGTTTGAGATCTAGAAGAGTGACCATTAACCTCTACATTACCACACAGGAATTTGAGATCTAGATTTGTTTAGAGTTTTGTAGCAGGTTTAACAAACCAATTTATGACATTACAGCCCAATGTGACCCTTATTATCTTTTATGTCTATGTTAATGTTAATCTTAGTTACTTAAAGTATAGCTTAATTATGTGTAGCAAAGGGTAAGAACATGTGCATAGCTTTCAACAAATACATTCTGTGTAGGCCATGGCCAGAGCATTTAGTTGTGTCACTGCATTGTGGGTTGACCATACCAAGCCCTTTACCTGCAGTATACTCTGGCTTTGGGAACCGAGGTGGTTGATCCTTGATATCTTCCAAATAAACCCTCACTTCTTGTAATGTGGAGTCAGTGGCTGGAACAAAGTTCGAAACCATCCCTGTTATCCAGTTCTGTTGCTAGAAGCTTTGACAATAAGGGAATAGTATGGTTCCTTCTCTCTATCTAAGTTCTTCAGCACTGTAAGTTGCCCTTCAGGATCCAGCTTGAAATTATTGTCCTTGTTACCAGCTAAAGAATTGCAGACAATTGTATTTTGTAATTGCATTTACATTTTGTTACAAAAAAAATCATTCTTAAAATAATTACCGACACTCGCCTCACATGAGGGTTGAGATCATTAAAAAAACGGTAGTAGTATAAGTTACAATGACTGGTCTAAAGCATACTTTACTATTACTATTGTAAGGGCACACTGCTGTGATTCGGAGTGCGTTTTGCGATCAGATCTCAATGTGCGCAGCGCATGCCGTGGGGGGAAATATAGCTTGGCTGCATTACGCTCCAGTCCATTAGCGTAATGCATGCCATCAACATTTTTTGTGCTGATCTAATGCGAGACATAAGGGTTAAATCGCTAGTGCGACCCGAACACATGCACAGAAATACATTGCCGTATTGGCAATTTGTTGTGTTGTGACCTCAGCCTTCATGTGAATTAGACTAGGGAAGAGAATTTCAGGAACAGGAAAAACCATTACCTGCTATGAAATAGTACACAATGGCATTAGAACCCTCATCTGCATCCACTGCACCGCTGACATTCCCCACTATGGTTCCATTTTTGGAGTGCTCGCGAACTGTAAGGATTTGGTACTGAAGAGCTCCTCTCTATCAACAACCAAAAATACATCCCTACATCTACTTTATTATTAAACCATTGTACATTTAATATAACACTGTAAACATTAACTTGGATAAATGTTAAAACTTAAAATTCATTACTCATATCAGTTTTTAGAATGGATTATCTCACAGCTAAACCAATGTAGAATGCCCTGCACTTACAGGAGGTGCGCTAAAGACAGGCTCGTTATCGTCAATATCATCTAGTGCGACTTGAAGAGGAAGCATCGTCTCATATGGACTGGTTGACCAAGATCATAAGCCACAATAATAAGCTAAAAAGAATTATTTAGAAAGAGAAAAGAATATTACAAACAAATTACAACTTAGATATAATATCATACTCTAACATGTATTCAATTTACAGTAAGTGAGTCCCTGTAAACCATGGTTTTCTAGAAGATGTTTTAAAACTACAAACTCCCAACATTCGACAGGGCACAGGTTGACCTCCCTGAAGTAGAGCTTTTAATCAAGTGGTATAATAAACGGTAAACTTAAGCCCCCCCCCCCCCATACATGGAATAAATATTTTAAGAGATTGGCAAATTGTTCAAATCACTCAAATCATATATATAACTGTTTTATTTATTCCAACTGTACGCTCAATATCGTTCAATGAAAAAACAAAGTTTGGGCCAGGCAGAAAAATTTTTAAGCATTCAAGCATGTGCAGGGCCTAGTATGGGAAAAACCTTTTAAAGTAATTCATTGATTCATTTACCCAGAGTTGCAAATTGCTCCAGGCAAATGTGGCTTCTGGTATTTAATACTGGATTTGCCCCTGGTGGTAAATCCCAAAAGGGATTTTACCCCAGCACCACTTTAAGACCAGCCATTAGCGGTCTTAATTGTGGAGTTAAAAGTGGTGCAAATCCTTTATTAAATAGATTGCACCGGATGCACGGGTGTCTTTTGTGAAACTGGTGCAGCCAGTGAATTATGGAGTTAAACTGCGCTGACCTATTCAATATTGGTTAGCACGTGTTTAATCCCTATTTTTAGCAAGGCACACCTGAGTAAATCAGGCCCCATATCTTCTGTGAGCAAAACCACTGCCTGTTGGTCACATTGTACTAAATGTATGAAATGGTTACTAATCCAGTCATTTGTCTGAATTTGATTTGCCATTCAATTATTAGTTTGGTTTACACTGTATATTGCTTGCTTCTCTCGATCCAATCCAGGGCAGTCCTAATGAAGCCACTCATTGAATCAATTCTAAAGTATTTCCAATCTTTATTTCCAGCTCCTGTCTTGAGCAGGCTGTATCGTCGGCTCCATTCAGACCTTCATCTTTATCTGTAGCGTAAACCTCGTACACTGTAGAGTTCAGGGGTATTCCTTAAGATATAGAAAATAGACAAACAGCAACAACAGGTTGTTTTGAGAATAAATAAAACTGTTAAAGGATCATACAGTATTTGTTTACATTACGCTTGTGAAGGTTCTCATTCATACGGTCATGGTATATCTGTTGTATTCAATTAGATCAACTGGACTTGAAATGTAGTTCTTGAAGACGTTTCGCTAGTCATCCGACTGGCTTTCTCAATTCAGAATGACTTGTACAAGAATCTGTGGCAATTATGTACCCTGGAAAATCCCAATTAGCATATCACAGCCAGGTGTTAAGGGTGTGATTAGATAGTGGCTAAGAGGTGTTATAGGAACGCCCAGAGTAAGGTGTTAAAACAGCATTGTAAGGAGGCCATTTATGTGAAAATAAAGAAACCAAGCCTAAATAGAGGTGGGGGGGTTCGACACCAACTGTCTGCCATGTACAATGCTGTTTTAACACCTACTCTGGGCGTTCCTATAAACACCTCTTAGCCACTATTCTAATCACACCCTTAACACTTGGCTGTGATATGTAATTGGGATTTTCCAGGGTACATAATTGCCACAGATTCTTGTACAAGTCATTCTGAATTGAGAAAGCCAGTCGGATGACTAGCGAAACGTCTTCAAGAAAACTACATTTCAAGTCCAGTTGATCTAATTGAATACAACAGATATTGTTTACATACATTTTTGGCAGTTAGGTGGGGTATATTTATATGTTTGATTTTGTTAAATGGTTATTGCAAAGATAAAAATAATTACATATAATTATATTTACATAATTAAAATTATAAAACTTCAGGGTTCCTGGATATTATCAAATTAATCCCATCATTTGTATTAAACTGCAGAGGTTTTATAAAGTTTTAATATTCCACACCTACTTGTCTAGTATAACCATGTATGGAAAGTTCTACGGAATATTTTAATACATTTTATGCAGTTATTATGGAACTAACACTTGAATCAGCTTGTTGCCTTATGGCCCTTTCTAGTGTCTACAGTCACTGTCCAAACACTACAGCAGAAGATGAAAGGCCATGCAGTGCATTGTATTGCACATTGAATCCAGTGATTGGTGGGGGGCATTGCATTCAAAAGGATAAGAAAATATCGTTTTGGCTGAGCATTGTCTCTACCAGAACCGGTATAGAACAATGAACCTTCAAAAGTCACCATTTCATTTGGCTATAAGGGGTCAAAATTAAGATTTGGCAACAGGAGGGCGAAACAACCTACTTGGGATGTGTGTGGAAACCAGAAGTTGATCTATTTTGAAAGAAATACCTCTTGATGTGGAGTATGGTGCCATTGGGAGGATTGATAAACACAGGTCGGTTGTCATTCACATCGATTACTCCCACCGTTAACATGGTAGAACCCCAGAGAGGAGGGCTGCCTTTGTCTGTAGCCAAACAGTAAGGTTAAAGCGCTCAAAGGATTGCAGAAGTCGTCGAGATGTTATTAGCCGGAGTCCTATCATGACAAATGCCTCTGGAAAAATGATAAAAAAATACAATATTGTAGAGGAAACAATATTACATTTTTTTAATTACACAATCCTCATTTATTTACATCCACAGTTATCACTAGATGATTTTGTTATATAACAGCTTATATGATTGTGAAGGTTCTCATTATCCAGGTCATGGTATATCTAAGGTCAGTCAGATGACTAGCGAAATGTCTTCAAGAACTAAGCTTCAAGTGCAGTTGATCTAATTGAATACAACAGATATAGCAGCTATATTTTATATATAATTTGCACAGTATTTACAGGTCTGAAATGGCTCCAATTTTTAATTGATTTGTTTCAAGTTTAGAATCTTATGTCTTAAAAGGTAACTGTCAATGTTTTATAGACTGCCATTAAAGGTATATTTAGTGAAATACTATAAATCCCATTATGTGTGTGCCCAGCTTAAGATGCAAAATTTGCAAATAAAAATCAATTCTAATTTTCTTTATCAAGAAACATTTATATCTGAAAAATTCAATTACTGCCATTTAGACATAACTGTTTATTATAGAATCATTTAATTATTTTCAATTATCATAGATAATTAATTGGAATGAAGGAAATACTCATCCTATGCATGTGATCTATTACCAATTGATAAATCACCATCAACTTACTGCCCCAGGCCCCCCAAATTGTATGTCACAATGCCATTGACACCTTCATCCAAATCTGTGGCAGATGGTTATGACCGATGTGCCTTCTGGTCTCTTCTCATACACATTGGTGCTGAACTGGCTTTTAGAGAATTGAGGCCTGCGTCATTAACATCTAAAACTGTTATAAGTACCTAAAAAGGACAAAAAGTTTGTAAGCCCAGGTGCACCCAGATGGGGACAGATTACAAAACATATTTGATAGCGAAGATTAATATAAAATTGATTACAACCACAGCATTCAGGAAAGAAAGCTCAGAGATACCTGCCGTCATGGCTGACGTCACCTGCCATGACCACAGCTTATACCGGAAGAGCCAGATGCTGCCAAAGAAAAGGGAAATATCGGGTTGCATATCTCTATCTCTTTGAGCTGTGTAAAAGATTTTGGCTGTAGGGTAGAAAAAGGGGGATTCTGCCTTTTAAATATATAAACATAAACTAAAATCGCAAACAGTTTTACCCTCCAGCATTCCCGTGATATTCCCTCCTGGCCAATTCATTTTGCAATTGAAAGTTGATAAAAATATAGATTGGGCCAGGCAATCTTCTCATGTAGAATAAACGTAATGGGAACATTGATATGGCCATCATTAAAACTATTATAAAATATAATTAACAGGGTTGAAACTCATTTAATAGGAATAAATTCAGAACCAGCCTTCCTGAATTATCTGTAACAGGCGTTTCCTGGTCTGATTCTTTTTCTTTCAACATATCAAATAAAAATAGGGAAGAAAAATTAAACTAAAGATATTGGGGGATGAGACTGGGCAGGACGTGTAGGGATGGAAAACACTGAGGTAGACAGAATAATATGAACAAGAAGGGAGAGCAGAATGAAGTAGCAAATAAAAAAGAGAAGAAATGAAGAGAACTTTTGAGTTGAAAGGGATGAGAAAGATAATGGAAAAGCTAAATGGAACAAGGAGGAGGGGAGACCAAATGTAACATGAGAGAGAAGAGAGAACAAGGAGGAGGAAAGGAGGATAGAGATTGGAAATGTAAAAATGAGAAAGTAGAAATCTGGAGTAGGGTAAACAGAATGCAATACAGGGAAAGGAGGGAGAATTATATTACAATGGAAATAAAGGTCAGAATATAGAGGAAAATGATGGAGGGTGGAAAGAGAGTAGAATAACAGGATCCTCAGATAGATATTTCAACATCACTTCCTCTCTAGATTACTGCATTCAGACATGCTCAGTGTATGCTAACCACAGAGATAGAGTGTGTATCTGTCCATTGAGCTGCTTAGTTTTCATTAACCTGTAAAAGGGAGAGAAATCTAATGCAGCAATACACTGTATAAATAACATTACCTGCACAGAGTTCTTCTGCGATTGCTGGGGATATCCCCAGGGTTGTCTCTTGCGATGGCTGTAAGTGTATAGTGGTCTTTCTTTTCTCGGTCCAGTGAGGACAGGATATATATATCTCCTGTATAATGGAAACACAAAGTGTAAATCAAAATATATACAATCTGATCATTTGAAAAAAAGTTTATTGTAATAAGTTACAAGTATATTCATGCAATTGCCCCCTTTCTCAGGAATTATTTTTTATATACCAAGCAGTAAATAACGGATATCTCATTCTAGAAGATTAGTGATACTATACTATGGCACCTACATGTAAATCATTTTGTGGCGTGCACTTTAAACCATGTTAAACACATCTTTTATGGGGCCAGTTTGTGTGACATTTAAAGGAACACCAAACCTAATTTTTAAACTAAATTAACTTGTTTCTTTATTCACAGAGAGGTGAGAACACTTATTCCAACTCCCTGGGAATAATAGAACGCCCAGGAGCACTACAACATTTACCGTACCGGCACTCCACTTGCAGCTTTCTTCTCAGCTGTCAGGCGCACTG
Organism: Hymenochirus boettgeri; assembly: GCA_019447015.1. NCBI lineage: Eukaryota > Metazoa > Chordata > Amphibia > Anura > Pipidae > Hymenochirus > Hymenochirus boettgeri. Next base: position 80,106,326 of record CM033475.1, read on the forward strand.
TCTTAACAACTTTAGCTAGCTTATTTTTTCATCCAGAAAACATCACACTTAAACTAAAGGTTTGCACACACGTGCGATAGCGGGTGCCGTTTTCCCAATAAAGTGCCCAAACACATGCCAATTATCGGACGTTCGTACACATCGTGTGTCGCGGGACCCAAGGGGTGAAAAACCATTAACTAAATGAAGGATTGTTCTTGGCCTGAAATGAAAACACATACAGGGCGAGCCCCCAACACAAGCAATAAGCAACAAACCACCAGATCACTTATAACCCATAGAACAGTAGAGCACTGTCCCTATGAATTAGCAACATACAGCCAACTCACGCACATTAAACATACTCAGTACAACTAGCAAACAAACACACTAATGCAACCAAACGACATAGGCCGTTGAGGAGCAAACTCTAGCTGTAGTAGCTAGTTGCACTAGTTGTATTACTAGCTGTAACTAACGTGAGTAACTTGTTTTAGTACTAGCTGTAACTAGTAAAGTAGCTAGTTGTAGTAACTAGTTGTAGTTACTAGCTGTGACTAACTGTACTAAACTAGTTGTAGTAAATAGTTACTAGCTGTAATTAGCTGTAGTAACTTATTGTAGTTACTAACTGTAACTAGCTGTAGAAACTAGATGTTATTAGCTGTAACTAGCTGTAGTAACAGTTCTAGTTACTAGCTGTAAATAGCTGTAGTAACTAGTTGTACTAGCTGTAACTAACTGTAGTAACTTGTTGTGGTCATTAGCTGTAGTACTAGCTGTAACTATAGTGTAAACTTGTAGTTACTTGTTGTAACTAAATGTAATAAATTGTAGTTACAAGCTGTAACTAGCTAAAGTAACTAATTCTAGTTACTAGTGTACCTAGCTGTAGTACTAGTTGTTATAGCTGAGCTAACTGTAGAACTAGTTGGGGCATTAGGTGTAGTTACTTGTTGTAACTAAATGTATTAACTTGTTGTAGTACTTGTGTAACTAAATGTAATAACTTGTAGCTGTAACAGCTAAAGTAACTAGTTGCACTTACTAGTTGTAACTAGTTATAGTAACTAACTTAAACTTACTAGCTGTAACTAGCTATAGTAAATTGTAGTTAATAGCTGTAAAAACTGTAGAAACTTGTAGTTACTAGCTGTAATTAGCTGTAGTAACTAGCTGTAGTAACTTGTAGTTACAAGCTTTAACTATCTGAAGTAAATAGCTGTTGCTACTAGTTGTAGTAACTAGCTGTAAAAAGCTGTAGTAAACAGCTACTGTAGTAGGGTTCGGCCACACTAACGCATTGTGCACGTGTTTTGCACATGCGATTGCACATTTAATTTTGGTTAAAATGGAAATTGCGGAAAAATTCTGTGATTTCCGATGAGCATGCAATTTCATATTCGTTTCCATTTTGGTAATGCATGCGTTCACCATTTTTTGTGCGTTAAAGCATGCATTTCCATAACGATACATGGCAAAATGCATTCGCAAATGCACATGCAGACACACCCACACAAGAATCGTGCACACATCGCATGCGATAACGCACATGATTCTGTGCGCGGTTCGGCGCATTGCAGTGTGGCCTCAGCCTTACTAGCTATATAGTGTAGTAACTAGTTGTAGTTACTAGCTATAACTAGCTATAGTACTAGATGTAACTAGTGTAGTAACTTGTTGTAGTTACTAGCTATAACTAACTGTAGTAACTTGTAGTTACTGGCTGTAACTAGCTGTAGTAACTTGTAGTTACTAGCTGTAGTAACTAGTTGTAGTTACTAGCTGTAAACACAAAGGAATAGAAAGGGGAAAAGTAATGGGTCACCACTGCTTGATCTCAATAACAGAGAGTGAAAAATAAAGGAAAATAAATGCTTAGTCAATTAGTCTTAATTGATGATATCATTCCTAACTTCCAGTTATCTGCCATAATTTATGAAATCCTGAGCTTTGTGTAGAAATGTCTTTGTCACTGCAGCCTGATAATGTTACCTGCATCCTTTTCAAACAAAAGGCATTAATTTTTCTGGTTCAGTGAGTTCTCTTGCCCTTTAAGGTGCCCATACACTACTAAGACATTAGACAGATGTCCAACTCTCATAAGATAAATGTCCAATCTATCTAGAACCGCCAAGCCGTTCTTTCATGCATCAATTTGAGATCACAAAATGAATGGGTCAGATAGAAAAATCCCAACATAAATCCCCAGAAAAATCCCAAGCTTGTAAAATGTGGTCTTTAAACATTAGATAGATTTATTAAATCTATCTATGGTAGCTTTACCTGCCTGAGCTATTTTCGCAGCATCTAAGAGTACCTTTGGTTTATAAAGCAAAAAAACTATATAAAAACTATGCTTGTGAAGGTTCTCATTCTCCAGGTCATGGTATATCTGTTGTATTCAGTTAGAACAAGGACTTACACCGGGCATGATATCAGAAGGTCCCTTACACCTGGCTGTGATATGCTAATTGGACTTTCCAGGGTACATAATTGCCAACAGATTCTTGTACAAGTCATTCTGAATTAAGAAAGCCAGTCGGACGACTAGCGAAACGTCTTCAAAGACTAAACTTTAAGTCCAGTTGGTCTAACTGAATACAACAGATATATATAAAGTACATTTTTTCAAATAATTGATTGGAATAACATTACTTTAACATTGTTTGCCAACATGGATTCAAAGCACACACAAAGTATTATAGAGATTGACTTGAGTCACAAGACAAAAAGTAGATTAAAAAAAAGCAAATCACAAGGCAGGTCACAGGATGAACCAGCAATAAAGGACACAGAGTAGCAGAAATGATGAGTAATCTTTGCACAAAAAAAGCTGAGTCAAAAACTTTACAAAGACTTTTTAAACGAATGAGTTCTTCAGTTTCACAACAATTTCAAAACTTTTCCCCACAATTTTAAACTGACTATCCCCTACTCACATTCACTTTCTAGATACAACCATTTATATCAGGAAAATGGTTTACAAACCACCATATATCGAAAGCCAACGGATAAAAACATTTTATCTAATGTATGAAAGCTTTCATCCTGACCACACTAAACACTCCATCATTTACAGCCAGGTTCTACGATATAATCAGATATGTTCTGACGCTACTGAAAGGGACCACCACCTAAAAACACTCAAAGCGGACTTATAACAGGGGCTAAAACCTAAGGATTCTGGATCAAAACATCCATACAACCGCCAGGATTACAGAAGTCAACTTCTGCAATATAAACAAAAAACAGAAAGAGATCTACAGTGTACACTCACAAGGATGAGAGGCTCCAAAAAACTATTCCCTGACCCACCAATTGGCATTCAGGCAGCCCCCCAATCTAAAAAGCCCTAATTGCTCTACTAAAAATGCTTGTAACAGTAACACATATTTATATATTTTAAGTGCTATGTGGCTCTTATTACCTTCAGCTGGCAGCTGCACTTTCCAGGTGCACTCGTCCCCTGCGGGGAAGAGTGCAGGCATTCACACACACACACACACACACACACACACACACACACACACCAGACATTCACACACAAACACAGACAGACAGACATTCACACACACACAGTGAGGCAGACAAGATATTCACACACAGACAGACACAGAGACACACACAAACACAGGCAAGGCATTCTCATACACAGACAGACAAGGCATGCACACAAACAGACAAGGCATTCACAGACAGACAGACAAGGCATTCACACACAGAGAGACACACAGACACACACAGACAAGGCATTCTCGTACAGACAGGCAAGGCATTCACAAAAACAGACAAGGCATTTACAACACAGACAAACAAGGCATTTACACATACAGACAAAGACAAGGCATTCACAAACACAGGCAGACAAATCATTTACACAGACAGACAAGGTATTCACACACAGACACAGACATGGCATTCACACACACACACAGACAAGGCATTCACACAGAGACAGACATTCACAGCCCCCCACCCCCAGAGATTAGAGACTGGGTCTCTGATCCACCCCCTCCACTATCAGCTGGACTCAAACTTCGGTTCAGCTGATCGTGATGAATGAATGTTTCATTCATATGCACAATCGCGTGTTAAAAACAGTGATCGTGGCAGAGTGGGCTTGTGGAGGGCCCTCCCCGGGTGGTGGGGGGCGTAGTTATGCCAGTGGAATTCACACAGACAGACACAGCATTCATTCTCACCGACATACAGACATTTACACATACACAGAGACAGTGGCACGAGAGCCTAGACATTGATGTCAGTGTGGCAGTGCCACACTCCAGTATGTCCTCTGGTTTCTTCTTTCATCCAGAAGCAGTCCAAGGTGGTCCTCCCCTAAATCATCACTGTGGTCAGGGTCATCAGGGTCATGCCACTGATTGGCCACTTCTTCACTCCAGAGCAGAGCAGCTAATCGGACACAGTGAGGAATTTAGGGGAGGGACCACCTTGGACTGCTTTGGAGTGAAAGAAGAAGCCGATAAGGGTCCATGCAGAGCAGCCAATCATATCATGCTGGCAAAGTGTTTGTGAGCTATGCCAGATTTTTTTGGTGAAGATTTAGCCTTCCTAAAACTAGGTACACACAGTACAGATTTCTGAAAGATGACAGACAGGATCTGCAAGATCCTGTCTGCATCTTTCAAATATCTGCATACACACAGTCCCTACGTTCTCCCTATGAACTTCTAAGGAGATCGCACGGGATGTGTGTTTCCATCGGCCGCGCTAGACTCCTTTAAGCCTTTCACAAAATCCGCATGACCACTATGAGACCACGCATGTACATGACCACTATGAGAGGGAGAAGGATTCAGGTCCATTCCCTGTGGTAAAGGCAGTTCCATTCACTTCTCCCTACATTAGAGGGTGAGTGTAACCAGTTGGAAGATTAGTTCTTTTTTGATCCCCTGGCAGGTTCAGCCTTTACCAGTTGTAACATTTTACCCTCTGCTTTCTTGGCTGGCTGCCCAGATTAGGAGATACATTTAATGATATATTGTCTTCTGCTGCTTCTGCAGGAAGAAATTCATGTTTAGTAAAAACTAAGGATTTCAAACCCCTATAGATCTGATGCTCTAGGCCAGTGGTGGCGAACCTATGGCCCGCATGCAGAGGTGGCACTCTCTGTGGGCACTTATGCACAGCAGAGATCACCAGAGTTTGTTACCAAAAAGCCAGAGAGAAAGTTTAGCTGCGTCTGTAGCAGAGAGAGGTCACGTTATAACATTCATCTCTGCTTGAGTCCCTGTTTTGGATTTCAAACTTGCTAATAATGTAGGGGATACTGGTCACTGTTCTAGATCTGTAATTCCTGGTGTGGCAATGTAGAGGTTAATGGTCACTGTTCTAGATCTCAAACTCCTGTGTGGTAATGTAGAGGTTAATGGTCACGGTTTTATATCTCAAACTTCTGTGTGGTAAGTAGAGGTTAATGGTCACTGTTCTAGATCTCAAACTACTGGTGGTAATGTAGAGGTTAATGGTCACGTTCTAGATCTCAAACTCCTGTTTGGTAATGTAAGAGTTAATGGTCACTGTTCTAGATCTCAAACTCCTGTGTGGTAATGTAGAGGTTAATGGTCACTGTTCTAGATCTCAAACTCCTGTGTGGTAATGTAGAGGTTAATGGTCACTGTTTTAATCTCAAACTCCTATGTGGTAATGTAGAGGTTAATGGTCACTGTTCTAGATCTAAACCCTGTGTGGGAATGTAGAGGTAATGGTCACTGTTCTAGATCTCAAACTCCTGTGTGGTAATGTAGAGGTTAATGGTCATGTTCTAGATCTCAAACCTGTGTGGTAATGTAGAGGTAATGGTCAATGTTCTAGATCTCAAACTCCTGGTGTGTAATGTAGAGGTTAATGGTCACTGTTCTAGATCTCAAATTCCTGTGGTAGGTAGTAGAGGTTAATGGTCACTGTTCTAGATCTCAAACTCTGTGTGGTAATGTAGAGGTTAATGGTCACTGTTTTATATCTCAAACTCCTTGTGGTAATGTAGAGGTTAATGGTCACTGGTCTGATCTCAAACTCCTGTGTGGTAATGTAGAGGTTAATGGTCACTGTTCTAGATCTCAAACTCTGTGTGGTAATGTAGAGGTTATGGTCACTGTTCTAGATCTCAAACTCCTGTGTGGTAATGTAGAGGGTAATGGTCACGTTCTAGATCTCAAAATCCTGTGTGGTAATGTAGAGGTTAATGGTCACTGTTCTAGATCTCAAATCTTGTGTGGTAATGTAGAGGTTAATGGTCACTGTTCTAGATCTCAAACTCTGTGTGGTAATGTAGAGGTTAATGGTCACTGTTCTAGATCTCAAATGCCTGTGTGGTAATGTAGAGGTTAATGGTCACTGTTCTAGATCTCAAACTCCTGTGTGTGGTAATGGAAGGTTAATGGTCACTGTTCTAGATCTCCAATCCTGGGTGGTAATGTAGAGGTTAATGGTCACTGGAACGTTGACAGTTTAACAGCATCCTCTATACATTTTGCACTGCAAATTTCACTGCACTTGAAACTGTGCCATAGACCTGTACATGTGATTTCCTTGTCCATCATAACTTTGGGGAGGGGATTATTTGTGTGGTTTGTTGTGTGTTTTTGCTTGACTGCAACTATTAACTTTATATGTATTTTTTGCCTTGTGTTTTTGTTTGACAGCAACTTTATACACTGTCTTTTTTTGCTCGTGCTGAGTTGCTGCTCCTACCCAAATAGAAAGGGCCATTAGCAACTTGCAAGCAAAAAGTCAAAACCATGTCCATTCCACGTGTTACAGAATAAAAAAACAAATGCTACAGTATGAAAGTTACTTTATTGAACTAAAAGTATTATAACCTCTAGTTATCTGGCTTAATGTATCTGGTTAATGGCAATTTGAAATTGAAACAACCAAAAGAAGAAACTCTTGTTACCAACAAGTTATGTGTGTTTGAAGAATGATTAGAATACGGAAGAGTCAAAGGGAAAGGAACTGACATGTAGATCCCTGTGCAATCCACTAGTCTTTGTTTTTAAAATGTTTAATGTTTTAAAGGGCATTAAACAAAAAAAGATGACATGTCAGTTATCTGCTTTCAACCCCAACTGCTATTTTTTACCAGTTTATTACATCCATTTGGAAATAGATAAAATTAATATGCTCTTCCCTCTGCTTATTGAGCTTTTATAAACACGAGCATGTGCAGAGAAGAGCAGGAGAAACAGCACCCAATGTGATGTCGTAGTAGAGATGTTCGAAACTGTGAGTTTCGTTCCGTTTTCGAATTTTCCGAAAATTTGAAGATTCAAAAACGGATCCATAGAAGTCTATGGGAGAAAAAAAATGTGAAAGTTTCTGTCCATTTTGAGGGACAAATAGTAATAATAGGTTACTGTAAATGACACAGAGACTGGGAATAAAAATCGAGCCAGTAACTATCCCCAAATATCAGGCTAATTTGGGTTGGGGACAGGTAACTAAAAAGTAACCACTATACAGGAGATGTAATAAAGTTCTTATTGTTAGAAATGGTGCAATTTTGCCCCAACCAATCAGATGTGATTTACCATTTGAAAGTAAAATCTGATTAGTTGGGGCAAAATTAGCACCATTTTTAACAAGATAACTTTTATTACATCTCCCTGTTAGTGTTTTGGGTGGGCATGCCTTAAATGCACCTAACCAACATTTGCTTTTGAAATCTTATAATTGTTAGCCACCATATTTTATAGTACTAAAATGAGGAATCCTTGTTGCCTGCTAGCTACTCTATATGGTAAAGGTTGCAAAAAATGATTCATCAATTTCCAGTGTAATGGGTCAAAAATGAAACCCAGTATTCAGCCATCCAGATTCCAGAGGCAAAGATTATTAGTGCAGAAATGTTATAACCAGTGTAAATCTTGGAGCAAGACCAATATCACACCTGATACCACCCAGATACAATATCCAGACTTTTAATGAACCTTTTTATTCTTCTGTTCATTCAACTATCTCAAGGGCACCATACATGTAACAATCCGATTGTACGATATCAGGATATTTTGATACTGCACAACTGGCAGACCACGTGTGTCCAATCTTCCAGTGTTGGCGACAGGTCCTTACCTTTTAATGTGTGTATCTGTACTAACTTTAATACTGTATTGTATTGTACTGTAAACTGGATGCCATATTTATCATTTGTTTAGGTTGTTGTGGAAATCAGAGTGTTAGATATCAATGATAATGTCCGATTCTCCTCAATCTACCTCTAAATATAACCATTAGCGAGAACACTCCTGTGTCAACTGCTCTTACCCGGATTCTGGCATCTGATGTAGATACAGGGCGTAATGCTCTCTTGACTTTCAACATAACTGCTGGCAATGTAGAGAATGCTTTTTTCATTAATGAAAATGTGAGTGTATTTATGATTATCATGTTTCATGAACAAAAAAAATCCTAAAAATTGAGTAGATCACTTGTTTTAAATTTTGATTCTCTTGAGTATTTCATAAATGTTGGGAACATGTGTTGTGGATTTGGGTGAAAGAACAAACACTAATTCCTTGTGTAAGTCAAATGTCTCTCAATGGTTAGACTGGGCTTAGACTGCCAATCTCCCTTGGTGCCCTATAGTCGAAGAATTCTCTGGGGGTTACATTTTTATGGCATGTCACCAACCCGGGTCAGAACATTGTGTTAATAGGGAAATGAATGCAGCTTTTGCTAATTAGAAGTAGTTGTCATTTTTGACTTGCCGTGGGTTCAGAATTCTATTGAAGGTAATTGCTTTTTTTTTTGAAGAAGAAGAAACTCACTTAAAAATAATAGTCTTGTATATGGTATTCTGATATTCTTAATAATTTATTTATTTCCAGACTGGAATTGTGTATGTGAACCGGCATGGCGAACTGGACAGAGAAAAAATTTCTGAGAGTATAAACTCACCATAACTGTGAAAGACAACCAGAGAATGCCAGGAATTCTAGAAGGGTAAATAAAAACAGGTTCTGAATTCTGTTCCTGATTACTTTCTTCTTGGTTCTCTGGGAGGTTAACAAGTGTAACCGGTAATTGTACCGGTTAGGAAATTTGCTCTAGCTTCACCCACCTCTCTCTGTAAAACGCATAGACAGGATTCAATGTGTAAAATCTGGTATGAAAACATTAAATAACTCTATATTAGGGGGATTTATTTCCAATTACTACACAACAGGATGTTACGGTAAAGAATAATTTATTACTGTTTACTCTTACATTGCATGTTTGTATATGTCCACTAAAAGAAATTTGTTTTTTTCCCCCATTTGCTCAGGATTTTGACTACTTATTCTGACCATATCAGATGAATGATAATGACCATTTTATCCCAAGGATCCTACCTTGCAGAGCTGACTGAGAACTCGCCAGCAGGTAGTATATCATTTAAGGTGGGATCATATCTAGCAGGATCCAAATACTAAGCTTAAATGAAATGTATTGGTACTATGGACATGGGATTAAAGAGTGATCTGCTGATGGAGAAAAGCATATGGTTAAAAAAAAACACCACATGCAGCAGTTTAGAATCCACATACATCACATTCTTAAATATCACAAAATTTAGCATTTAAATAATTCTATTTACACCCAACCTTGCTACATTAGTAATGGAAGGGCCGTTTTCTAGCCTACTTGGTGCCTAGCATGATCAGATCACAGTCCCATCAGCTTAAAAGTGCAGTAGTGTGGCCTAGTGCAGCGCTTTCCTAGAGTATTGATATTAATATTTTCAGTACCAGCAGAGTATTATCTTTAACTCTTTCAGCTGCCAGCATTAACATGATATACAGTATGTACCTGCTTTCATGTCTCCTCCATTGAATGTTCACTCCTCAACTACTTCTAATTGGAGAGTTGGATGGAAGGAAGAAAGAGGCAGGATAGGATCTCATGGCTGCTAGTCACAGAGGCACTGTTAAAAAGTCGTGAGCAGCTTTTACCTGGCATTTTAGAACTGCCCTCCTCCAGTCCTTTTAGCTGAGCTCATTCTCCCCCCTCCTCCTTCACCTAAGTTCATTTGCAACTTGTTTACAAGGAGAGTGAGCTGAGTTCAGGCTCTCTACTCACTACAATGTTGCAAATTACAGTAGCAGAACAAGGAGAAAAGTTCTAACACAGCAAATAAGAAATGACAGGGAGAACACTGCGCGCCCTGGTTTAACATAGGCACCCTAGCCCTTTGCCTAGGTGCGTTATGGCTAAAAATGGCTCTGATCTAGAGACATTCCTAGAAACACATTTGACATTGCCACTACATACCAACTAAGGAATCCATTGTGGAGCTATCACAACTTTAATTCAAGAGCTCACCTATATCTGTTAGAGATGGCCGAACTTCCTAAGTTCCGGATTGTTTCTAAACTATAGAACTTCAGTAATAGTTCTATAGTTCAAAATAGAACCCATTAAAGTCAATGGGAGTCAAATAGTTTGAAAAGTTCCAGTTAAATACTGTTAAAATATCAATGGTAACTTACTGTAAATGGCTCGGGAAATGGTCTGGGGAACATGTCCATATCAACAAAACTGGTTTAAACACTAACTTTCCCGCGTCGGGTTATCACATTGAGTGATTTACCAAATTCTACATTCAAGGGATATCGCCGAAATGCTACATTCAAAGTTATCTACAAATTGAGGGTTACCAAATGATGCATTCAAGGGGTTACCAAATGAACATTGAGGGTTATGGCGATTCAAGGGTTAAAAATATTAAGGGTTAAAATATTATCTTTTTGATCAAAATTTATTTTTTGACTAGTTTGCCCTTTAAATATGTCTGGCACCTATTACAAGGGTAGGTCAGTTGGTGTGTGTAAAAAATATTTTTAACTGCATTGCAAGTGCAATTGGGGAAACTGTGCACCGGAGCCAACACGGAGAAGACTGGTTTAGCATAGGCACCTAGCTCTTTGCCTAGGTTGCTTATTCCTAAAAACGGCCCTGGTATATGGGGATGGAAAGTGTTACTATATCAACAATAACCATCAATAATGATAATAACAGAACAGCACTTGTTACTTAGCAGAAGAGCTTACAGTCCAACAGTCAAAGAGAGTTTTTGTAGACTTGATTAAATAAATCAAATAATGATAATGATAAATAACAGAAGAATGCAGTGCAGTAGGAGTGTAAGAATGTAAAAGGGATAAATAGATGATGAGCAGTAAAATCATGAGGTTAAGCCATTCAGAGCCTTCATGATTATGTGGAGCAAGAAAAAGAGAAACAATTAGGTGTGGAAGATCTTAAATCCTACAGGGTATAAGCACAATAAGTCACTCAACACAACGTATTTGATTTTAAAAAAGGTTATTAGTAAATGCAATACAAAAGATAAGACTATAAGCTAAATACATTTCTATCACCAAGAAAAGTCACCTAGACTGCTATAATATACAAATGTATTAATATAATGTATAAACAGTAATATTGATGTTACACTCTACACTGAGAATCTTCAATCTGCAAGTAGAATACCTTGATCAGCAAAGCTAGTGTGCCATCAGTCTTTTTCTATCAAGGTTGGTCATGGTATTATTACCAAGTGCTTTATGTAATATTTTCCACATGGAGCAGGACTGACTATTCTATTATTTCCCAGCAGGATTTAGGACTGCGAGGGTCTACTACATTCAGTTCGCCAGGGCTACAACAGCCTCAGCCTTCACTATAACATATGTCACAGGGTTTTCATCTTGTAACTCTCACTCATTTTAATGTTTGTCACAGCAAACCACTAGAATATTTGATTTAACAAAATCACATTTAACTGGGAGAAAATGTGGAAATCATTGAAGTTTCTGATACTTGTATTCAATCTAGGAACAACAATCACAGTTCTGAATGGGCCTATTCTAGCTTTAGATAATGATATGGACCCAATGCAGTGGTGATACAGACTACTCGGAGTCAGGCAGATCTTCACTATAAATAACAGCACAGGTGGAGACAATAGAACTTTAACCATCAATGTAAAAAATCTTTTGACCCACATTTTGTAATATGTTGCAGACTTTTTTGTAGTTTTTGATTTTCTATACCATTTTCATTTTTTACTACTTATTTAGAGCCAGTGGTCCAATCCATAGGCATTAAAGCACATATAAGGGAGAATCTTGGTTGGACATAGTTAAAACTGACAGACGACATCCAACCCTTTATCCTCTGCAGCAATGGTGGTAGCATCATATGTCTATTTGCAAAGACCACCTTTGTATCTGACGCTAAGTACATGCACTCATGGATGACTCTCTGGTCATCCATGACGAGGTCTGTGTGGAACCTGTCATTTTATTTTTTGTTCATTTATTTTTATGAATCTCTTGTATGTTAAGCTCAAAACCAATGTACATATTAGAAATTCTGGTTTTAGTTATAGTGAACTATAGTGAGGAGCTCTGCCGTTATAAGATCCTTAGGGTGTTTCCCTTGGGGGTACTCAGTAGCAGATATCCCATGTTTGTTCCATTTTTGAGATTGTTTATTAGTATGAGCCATATACTCATTATCATGGATCCACCATAACCTTGGCGCATCAATTTGGTTTATTTAGGTCACCACCTTTCCAAGAGTTGCTATGAGAGTCCTAGCTGCAGCACGGGTCCCACTAGGTAGTTAGCATATTTGTTGAAAATTTGGATAGGGTAATTGAATAGTGACGTAAAGGGTGATAGTTGAATGGATTATTTAAGATGTCCCTCAGTAGATCTGAGCATATGGCCCAAAAGCGTTCCACCTCTGGGCACATCATGTATTGAACGAACAGGGGAAAAAAAGTTCTGCACCTTCAACTCCCGGATATAAAAAAAACTTTATTAATTCAGATTAAAAGTCAGCATATAGAGCCATAACAGCCGACGCGTTTCAAGCATCGCCCTTCATACAGGCATAAACAGGAGCAGTGTTCGGTCCCAAATTATGGGCGAGATTCGCCCTGCCTACTTTTACTTTAAAGAAACAGAACACACCAAAATGACTTATGTAACAACAAAGCCCCTACTGGTACAAAGTAATACAAATAAAAATATGTATAAATACATACTGGAAAATCCATATTTACTAATAAAAGAGGGAAACATCCCATCTTGCATTATGTCCTAGGGACCCTCGTATCCAAATGGAATATCCAGTAAATCTCCCGGTTCCAATAGTCTGATCCAGTCCCCCCTTCTTCGGGGCATAGTAATTTTTTCAATGACCTTAACACCTAGGTCTGAGTTAATATTGCCCTGACAGGGCAAAAAATCTCTATAGCCTAGGCCATCTTTATGTAGAGCCATAATTTTTTTTTAGATGCATGTAAACAGATGACATCACAGCCAATGACTGAATACTATTCCCCTAGCTGCCTCCTCTGAGCACGTACAAGCTTGGAATAAAGCTGGAGAGCTAGATAGAAGTGGAAAGGTGGAAAGCATATTATTTGCTGCATAACAGATTAGCCTACACCTGTCAGCTTTCTAAATATTGTAAATTGGGTTTGGGGGTATTTACCTATAATCAATTTTTTATTTGAGGGGTTAACTTTCCTTTAAAGACTTGTCACTGTGAATCAAATTTCCATGGTGACAATAAGTCTTTATGGATGATTCATGTAATACTATGTATTTCTATTTATTAAAGGACAACAAATAATATATCATACGTTTTTAATGTGTTTTGATGATTCATTTATTTGGTGTCCTTCAGTACGTATAATTGCCTTTAAATGCAATAGGATAAGGTGTAATGTGTGGTTTACTTGACATTTATGAATCACAAGAGAAATGTTTCTTTATTTGTGCAGTGTCGTTTCTGTGAGGCCCGGAAAGGTAATAGACAGAGAGTCGTCTAAACCCTGTCTTAGATCTGACCTTGGTGGCAGAAGACATTGGGAAGTTAAATAGCACAGCCAGGGTTTTAACAGTCTAGATGCTAATGATAAACCGACCTATCTTCAGTCCATTAAACGTAATAGCTCATCTTCGCGAGAACAGTCCACCAGGTAATTAATCCAGATATACTGTATCCCTTTTTGGAAAGCGTTACTGGGACAAAAATGTATCTTGTGTTCATGAGCTAAATTCAAAAATGTAATTCATAGGGTAGTTTATATTTTATTTTATTAGATTCAATTAGTCATAGTCTTAGTTCTGCTAATTACCATAATATATCCATAATGTTCAAGTAGGTTTCCACAGCCATCAAATTTCACTGGGTGCACAGGAGGATTTATAGAGCAATTAATATTGTTGATGTCAGATGCAATGTTATAGGAGTTTGTTTGGGCAACTATTTTGCACATATCATTCTCAATCAACAGATTTTCCAATGGGAATGTTTGTATGGTTGTTATTTAAAGTATCGTGCACACCAGAAACATCTTAGAACAAACACACAGACCCATAGGGTCACCTTACCCATTCGACACTTAATCATAGCAAGTGTCAAACGGACCAAAATGCGTCAGGTGACCTTATGGGTCTGTATGTTTTTTCTAGATGTTTGGGGATGTTTCTGGTGTGCACACTCCTTTTGTGGATTCTTTAATAGTACCTGTGCGGCAAAAAAAACGGGCTTGGGCTGGCTGCTTCCTGGGCCAAACAAAACGAGCAGTGAGTTGATCATTACACACATTGTGTATTGTGTGTGCTCACTAAGAGGACAGAATTTTGTGAAGGGTCCGGCGCTTGAGCACTACATGTGACTAATGTTGTGTGAATACCATAATTATTACAATTTACAGTAGATCAGCAAAGTAATATTTGTAAGCTCATTAGGTGGCCTTTCTGCATGCATGCATATAATATAGTTTTTTTTATCTGATGAGTTGGTTTATTGCATGGAAATGAGGAAATTTGGAAATACTAACTACCTTCCAGCAGGAGAGGAAACTGCATTGTGTAAATACTGGCCTATCTACCCTATGTGAGGTGTCGGCCTATAGCTTACATGGGCAATAGTCCATGTAAGTAATGCGGTCAGGTTAGATGTCCAGGACGGTGTGGAAATGCTGGAATGTGCCCGTTTATCATCACTTCTGCTGGTTTGTCCTTTTCGGGTGTTTATAGCAACACAATATCCAATATTTGAAAACTCTTCAGAATAAGAATAATGTGGGTGAAATATTTTATAAAACCTTTTAAGTTATTTTCTATATAAGAATAACAATAGTGAAAACTTTGTACTCAAAGCTATAGCAGTTTTTGTTCCCTTCTTAAACTATTGCAAAGGTGCTGCTATACCAGTGGCAATTTCTTTCTATTATACCTTTATTACATTGTGTTTAAATGGCTGCCTAAAAAAATAGTGTTGAAAACTGTCTTTAAGGCACATGAGCAAATATGGCTTCTGCAAGTATTCATATCTGGAACACATGTGCTTGTTCTATGTATACAAATACAAAGTTCTGCACAGGAATTAAAAAAAAAGAATTTTTAAGGTGAATACCAACAATTTTATAGTGTAGCTTTGTAGGGAACACCTTATATTCAGTATTGTCGCACTTAGAGAAGCCAAATGTATATGTGCAAATGCGTTGTTGATTATAGTTTATTGTTCAATACGACAGTTCTGAACAAATGATAAATACGCTGTATTCAATGGGGTTTCCACCCTAAATGGATATTGGATTTTTTAGTGGAAAGAGCACAGTTTGTTAAACTGGAGAAGTATAGGTTCCAATTTTAAATGTAAATATAGGGGTCCCCAAGATTGTGTTATAACTCCACTTTTCTATACACTTTTTAACCATGAATGTCAAGTTTGTAAAGGTCAAATAGGATTATAAAATTTGCAGATGATACTACCCTAATTAGGCTTATGAGGACAATAATGAGATGGGTACCAGGAGGAGGTAGAGAACTGGAGATAAGAGGATGTAGAAAAGTGGGGGATCCAAATATTTCAGCTTTTAACATTGGGAAAAGGAAGGAAATGATTACCGTATAGATTTAGAAAAGGAAAGAAAAACCCCAATTTGCCAGTATTTATAAATTAGGTGGTAGTAGAAAGATTTTCTTTAAATTTAAGATGTAGTTTTTACAGAAAGTTTGACAAGGGAGTTTTTATCATGGGTAACATAAGCACAATGAGGCTTTATTTTTTTAAAGACTGTGTACGAGTTAAAATTACCCCAATCTATAAGGTAAACTGTTACAGATGTGAAATTGAAAGTATCCGACTTACTGTATGTTAGCCTGGTATAATAGTTGTACAGTGGCAAAAGGTAAAAGCCATTACAACAGCTCAGGATATTATAGGCCAGGAACTGCCCATACTGGGTAATTTATTTTTAAAAAAAAATTACCTCTATTATGGGTGGTGTTACACATCAAGGCCACCCCTTGTTTAAAGATAAGTACATTATAAAATGAAGTTAAGTTTAATTGGAAGCTGCAGCTTTAAAATACATTTGCCATATTTGTTTTCCCTAAGCCCTCCAGAGCCTACCTTAGTAGTTTTAAAGTTGCTGACATCTTGTTTCTGTTCAGTTGGATAGTTATCTCTGGCCCTCGAGATTTCCCCCTTGCTCCTAAATTGTTAGCCTCAGTTACAAGTGCCTGCAGCTTGTGCGCAACATCATCTCGCTGCGCCGTCATGCGCAAACGGAGCGCACAGAGTGCACAGACCTACCAGGCATTACAATTGAGGCTAAACAATCAGGAGCAAGGGGGAAATTTCAGAGGGGCGGAGATAAAAAATTCATCTGAACAGAAACAAGATGTCAGCAACTTTAAAACTACTAAGGTAGGCTCTGGAGGGGCTTAGGGGAAAACAAAATATGGCAAATGTATTTTTAAAGCTGCAGCTTCCAATTAATCTTAACTTAAACTTACATTTCACAATGTACATATCCTTTAAGTTTCTGCCCTATAGTAGATGGCTTGGTTCAATCACTGCCCGTAAAACTAGGATGAAGAAAATTTTATCCTGCTCCTATTAGATTATTAAAATGGGGTGTAAGGAGGTTGATGTAACATAGTGCATCGTAATTGAGGTAGAATATAGACATGGGTCCATCAAGTCTAACCTTTTCACCTTCTTTTAACCCTACCTAACAGTTGATCCAGAGGAAGGCAAAAAAAAAAAAACAGCTAAAAAAGGGGGGAAATTCCTTCCTGACTCCAAATGGCAATTGGAAAGTATCCTGGATCAACAGAACTGCAGTATAGATTAATACCAGTAATTCTCAATATTTTTTAGTTTTAGAAAACTTATCTAGCCCATTTTTAAAGCTATTCAATAAACTTGCCATTACCACATCTGCTGGAAGACACAGTTTCACCGTTTAACTGTAAAGAAACCTTTCCTAACCTGAAGATGAAACTTCTTTTCTGACCTATTAGTAAACATGCACCAGAGAGTTTATTGTATGGCCCATTAATAAATTTGTATAAAATGACCATTCCCCACGCAAACGTCGCTTCTCTAATGTAAACAGCCCTAACTTGTCTAATCTGCCTGCATAGTCAAGCTTCTCCATTGCCTTTATTATTTTAGTTGCCCTTCTCTGAACTGCTTCCATTTCCAAGATGTCGCTTTTTGATATGGGATTCCAAAACTGCACCGCATATTCCCAATGAGGCCTTACCAGTGCCTTGTAAAGAAGGAGTATAATGTTTTTTTCTCTTGAATATATTCCCCTTTTTATAAAGACAGTATCTTGCTAGCTCTAGCTGTTGCTGCCTGGCATTGTTTTGCTACAGCACTGTTATCTTCCAGTCAAGATTTACTCAACAAAACTCAGGATTGCTAAACCCTAAAGCATCACCTTACATTATCAACATTGAATCTCATCTGCCATACTGCTGCCCATTTTGATAATTATCTAGGTCAGCTTGCAGCAACTGCACATCATTTGAAGTTTCAAAGCTCTGCATAGTTTAGTGTCATCAGCAAACACAGAGACCTTGCTCTCAATGCCCCCTTCTAAGTCATTATAAATAGATTAAAAATAAGTGGCCCCAATACGGAACCCTGAGGCACTCCACTTTAGCCCACATAGATATAGCCACCACAGATAGCCAGCACTCTGTTTGCGATCCAATAACCAATTTTCTATCCATGTACAAATGTTTTTTTCTAGGACAACAGTCCTCAATTTATACATTAATCGCCATGTGGCACAGTACTTGCTTTAGCAAAATCCAAGTATACTACATCTACTGCTATGCCAGAATCTAAATTCTTACTCACTTCTTCATAAAAACCAAGTAAATTTTTCTGGCACGTTCTATTTCTCATAAATCCATGCTGACTACTACTAATAAGATGAGCTCTGGAGACAAAGTCAAGGATATGATCCTGTAAAAGTTTCCATCACCTTCCCTACTACTGGTGTTAGCTTACCGGTCTATAGTTACCAGATTTTGAACGACTACCTTTTTTGAATATTGGTATTACATTGGCTTTTTACCAATCCAGCAGCACATCACCAGAACAAAGTGAATCTGAAAAGATAAGAAACTGTGGTCTAGATAAAACTGAACTAAGCTCTATTAAGATCGAGGTGTATCCATCCGGTCTGGGGGTTTATTTATGTTAACTTTGGGGGTTATTGATGTTAACTTTCTAATTGTTTCCGCACCATATCCTCTGTCAGCCAGTGTGAATATTCCTATTTATAACCTTCCTTTTTTACAGTCCTGATATAAGGACTCGGATGTCTAAACTGTTACAGAGGGGGGGAAATGGTTGCACATTGCCTTCTCAGCATCCTCTGTAACCATCTCTGCCCCATTATTTAATGGTCCCAAATTCTCAGTCCTCATCTTTTACTATTGATATGTTTAAAAAACATTTTGGGGTTAACTGCTTTGTTCTGCTATCCTTATTTCATTTTCTATTTTAGCTAGTTTAATTGCTTTCTGCACTCATTATTACAGCTTTTATACTCCTGTTCGGTTCCCTCCGATTTAAAATTTTTATTCCTTTAATGCTATGTTGATTACCTTTGTTTTAATACATTTTTAGAATTAATCAGAATTAATCACAAAAGCAATTCCTCCACTGCAGCAAGATACAGAGTAGGGTTAAATACTTTAAATATTTTATCATTCTACAGTTAAGCTAGGTACACACTGTACAGATTTCTGAAAGATGACAGACAGGATCTGCAAGATCCTGTCTGCCATCTTTCAAAGATCTGCATACACACGTCCCGAGCGTTCTCCTATGTGAGAAAAGCTCGGGACTGTGTGTTTCATCGGCGCGGCTAAACTCCTCTATAGGGAGTCTAGCGCGGCCGATGGAAATTTTCGGCCTTTCCAAACGAGCGTTCGGCCGACCCGATGTTTGGCGGGCGCGCGCTCGTTCGGGAAACGAATGTACACACGTAACGATTAACCCCCATACCGTCGGATCCGACGGTATCGGGGCTTAATCGTAATGTGTGTACCCAGCTTAAGTCTCAAAGCCAGGCACTATAAACAACATTAGTTAATTTCCTTTACATGGTACATTTAGGTAATTAGTTTGTTTGTTTGTTTGTTTTTATTTCCCACCAGGTTTTTCTGTTGTGCAGGTGATTGCAACAGATGCAGACAGCGGTTCAAACCAGCAGCTAGCTACCGAATTGAAAGTGGGGCTCAGGATAGGTTCTTATCGATGCCACTACTGGAGTGATAAGAGTAGCCAATGTCACTGTGGACAGGGAGGAAAGGACAACTATAGGCTTATAGTTGTGGCAGCTGACCATGTGCTATACCCTTATCAGGGAGCACAACTGTTAGCATTCTTATTGATGATGTAAATGACTGTCCACCAGAGTTTCTCAACCCTGTTCAAACAGTAAGCATTTTGGAGTCAGTTGAGGTGGGCACATTGTTGTGGAGGTGACTGCCATTGATAGAGACCTCAACCCACGGCTGGAGTATACATTATTGAGATTCTTGCCACAGATGACACTAATAGTCTTGTGCCCAATCAACAAGGAGCTTTTCAAATTAATTTCAAGACAGGTAAACTATTCTATTATTATTATTATTCCATTCCCTCCATTCCTTTAATAAGACCTTTTCCTGATATTAAGTTAGATTTCTGCCATACCCTTTCCTCTTTTCGACTTTGTACTTTGCTTGCTTATTTTCTCCTAATGCTCTATCCTGTTCTTCCTTATAACAACCCTTTCCAGTCTGGTATTCTGCAGTTTAACTATATCATTCTATTAACCAAATTAATCTTTTCTTTCTTTTATGGCTCACAATCCTGAAGGTTGATCTATTATTTTTCTGTTAAAGCCTCTCCTGTCTGACTCATACATTGTCTACCTTCATCACCACCATCTCCATGTAACTGTTTGCAGCACCATGCTCATAGTCATTGCTGACATGGACGAACCAAGCAATGGTAAAGGGAAAGGCATGTCCCTTTATTGGTTGTTGTTTCGCCTTTGCAGACTGAAACGGGAAGTACTGTAGTGGGCAATATGGGCTGAATTTTGTGGAACAATTTGGAAATGTATTTTGTAAGGGGTATGGTATTACATTGACACAGGTAAAGGAAAATAAAAAGGAAATGAAACGTTTTTTTGGGGCCAAGAATTTTGACATTAATATAATTTGAAAGGAAGGACATTGATTTACTGTACATCTAATAGATATTCCATGTATATAAATAGAGTACTTCAACTTCTACTAGATGCCTGTGTTTGTAATATACTGTTTAATAACTAGTAATAATAAAAATAAAAAGATACTAATATTAATAATAATAGCTGTAAGGGAAAAGGTGTTGACATATTTCATAGGCTGAATTAGTGAGTGCAAATATTCTAATTTATTTCCTCCGTGTCCCTTTTACAGGAACAGTTATGGTCAAATCCTCTTAACAGGAGCTTGTGGCAACCTATGATATTTCAATCTCAGTTTATGACAATGCCAATGAGGTGGTGGCCAGTCGGTCAGCGTACCAAATGGTAAGATCTTTTGTTTAAGAACATATCTGGACAGAATATTCTGATGTGATCATTCCTTAACAATGTTTTGTTCTTTATCTATGTGCCCCACAGCAAAGCTAACAGTGAATATCATGGATGTAAATGAAACAAACTCCAGTATTTCGTCCTTTTGGGGTTACCATATTCACTGAGAGAATTGTGGAAGGTGCCACTCCTGGAACAACTCTTATTTTGTATCTGCTGTTGACCAGATAAAGGTCCAAATGGACAGATCACCTACTCCCTCCACAATCTTGTACCACCAGATAGTTCAACTTGAAGACAGCATGGCAGGTATACTGTACATTGATGAATGAGGCATATGAGTATTTTGGTACCTAATCATTCAGTAGGTTCTCTTTGCAAGTTTGATGAAACTGTAAAAGCTTTTTAATATTTCCAGAAAATATTTTAGATACTACTCAGGATTCATATTTTGTTTTATTAAAAATATTTATTTTCAATCTAGGGAAGTAATTGCCAACGGACTGTTGACTATGAACAGGTGCAGTGGTTAAACTTCACAGTTAGGGCTTCAGATAAGGCTCCCTCGAAGATCAGCAGAGATTCCAGTTTACCTTCAAATTGTGGATATCAATGACAACAATCTATCTTCAGTCAGTCATCTATCAGGTAATGGAGGAATGGCTGTGACACGTAGACACTATCGGGGAGATTCAATAAGGCAGCTCGCGTTACTGCTTAGCATCAGGTATTGCATTGCGGGATCGTGCTAAGTTAGTAGTGTGACTTTAAAGCTCCACAGCCCATCCGTACGTTTTGCACTATGAAGTAGCGCCAAAACTTAACTAGATGGGTTATGGATCGATAGCACAGCGCTATTTCCAAAAACATTTGGAAATAGCGCTGTACTCGTAATCCATCTAAAACCCACCTTAACCCAAAACTTTTTGGGTTAATGGGGTCTCCCCCTATATTGTACTTGTTAGCTGTGTCTTACATAACACATTTGTGTGTCAAACTGGGTCAGCCAAGGCACTTATGCAGAATAGAACCATTACAATTAAAGGGTTCTTTAGCTATTTAGATACAGCACGATCCCACTACTCAAAACCTTTTTATGAAATTTAAATCTGAGCTGTAGATTTTGAGAAATCATCATTTGAAATCAGAGCATTTTGTCACTACAAAAGCAGAATTATGTGTCCCATTCCTGACCTCTTACTAGGATCTTTGACTGCCTGCCAGCACTCTTTTTATTACAATAAGATTCAGCAATGAAAAGAAAGAGGGGCGGGGAGATGTGTAAGCAGAGCAGTATCCATGGTGAGGCCGTGCAGAACTCATAAATGTCGCAGACACTACAAGAAGGCAGTGAGTAAGGGAGGGTGGGGGCAATTAACTCACTAAACATTAATAAAACACTAAACATTAATAATTTATTACAAAGAAGCACAAATAAATATGTGAGTACCACCATTTTACTTCCATCAATTGAAGTTTCAGAAAATTTAAAGTTGTTTGAGTGAGTAGCAGAAAATACAGATTGTTGCAGAGATTCTATCCAAAGACAAAGAATATGCAGGCAGCATTTTACAGTAACATTTCAGCTTGAGGAGAACTAAAGTCTCCAGACAACATTGTCCCAAGACAGAGCACATTCACAAACATACAACAAGCTATATCTCACCACTCCCTTTGCCGTGGCCATTGGGTGATTTATGAAAATAACCTGTGAGTACTAAGAATCAGCTCCCACAATCCACTTAACTGGGTAAACCCCCCAACTAAGTGTCTGCATACAGGTACATGCTCTGTGGTGCTCAACAGATCAAAACAAGGAAGTTGCAGCCTTGCTTCTAAAAGCTGACAGCCCCCCCCGCTTCCTAACACAGAACAAGGATTTCAGTTTTTTGTTTTCAAACACATTCATGCTTCTGTCTAACAATGTATAATCTTTACTTTTCATACAAAAAGAAAAGTGTATTTATAGATAGCATGGATGTAAGAAACCGAATACTAACTTTCAGTAAAATAAGTAAGTCTGGGGAATAGAACCTGCAACTTGTACATTGTGTCTTACTAAAACTTGAGCTCTTACCTCAGGCTAACAGAGATACTAAATAGATCATTGGTACATGTAGAATCTTTTACTATGGACATTATGGAATCAAAAAATAAAGGCAAGTTTGGGGATTTGACCTTGTGACCTTCTAAAATGTGTATTTTTTAAACCTGGTGCCTTACCCGGTAAGCCAACACTGAATATGCAGAGAGCTTTTTCTGAGCTTAGCTTTTTTTAGCTAGGAAAATAATAATAAAAAAATGGAATATGGAAGTCCCTGATGGACTTGAAAGCTGCTTGTTACCTTGCAGTTTATTTTCCAGAAACTCACACTGACTGGTAAATAAACTGCAGGGTAACAAGCAGCTTTCAAAGTATTTTCAGGGACTTCCATATTGGTGTATAGACATCTGTATAGTAAACACTCTGTGCATAGACACAGCGGATACTGGGTTGGGGGGCGTGGCTCTGTGATGACCACATGGGCTGTGGGTTGTACTGGAAACAACATGGAAACCTTGCAGAATCTATTTCTCACATGTACTAAATGCAAATTCTAAGAGAAGAATCTTACAATGTATAAGTGTTCTGGGGAGAAAAACTTCTCATATTGGTTTTAAAAATGTAAGTTTAGTTCTTCTTTAACAATTTATAAAGTGATTAGATTGTAAGCACTTCAGTACAGAGCCTGGTGTGAATTGATTAAATAATTACAAAGCGCTGTGGAATATGTAGCGCTATATAAGAGATAAAATGCATACATGCATTATTCTCTCCTCCATTGGCACAAAAGGGTAGAAAGGCTGCAAATATATAATTTTATGATAGGCCAAATATGTTCTCTAAAAGAATCAGACCACATTTTGCACATTCATATTTCCTACATAATAATAAAAAAACTATAAAAAATGTGTTCATCTCCTATTGCTGACATGGACGCAACCAAGCAATGGTAAAGGGCAAGTCATGTCCCTTGCAGACTGAATCTGGGACCTACTGTAGTGGGAAATATGGGCTGAGATTTGTGAATTAATTTAGAAATCGATTTGCAAATGGATGTGGGAATTTCACTGAAAAATAAAACAAAAATGAAAACTTTCTTTTGGGTCAAGAATTTTTTTATGTAAAATGTTTTATTAACTTTTTTTTTATAAAAGTAAGCATTATATTAATGAAAGGTGAGATAACACGACAGGAGAGGGTGAGTCCAGAAACTGGATGATTCGGAAGCTATTTTAGGTTAAGAGCAGTGAGATTATAGAGACGTACCATGAACAGTTGTACAGGGAAGCTGCCACAACAAATTAAATGAGAAAAGAGTTAACACACATTTATGTGACATGGCCTGTGACAATGCTCTTCACCACCAATTCATATGAATAACTTAAATCAGTAACATTCTTCCAGAGGGTCATGAAGCCAAGTTACAACAAACAACAGTCCTAGAGGTGGATATTGCCATCTATGGATATAGTGTCCATTAGCATTAACTCACAGTGTATGATTAGGTGAATGCTATTTGAGATTATGTATCGGTATTGGATTATATCCACCAACTCCCCACTCACATTTTAACATTTGGCCTAATGCCAAGCCAATTGTGGCGTTGGTGCATCCCTGATGACCATAATTTGCAGCGTTTTATTTTCTTTCTTTTTATTTTGGTGTTTAATCGACTTATACAGTTTTAACAGAGAACTGTGTCTGTCAGACTTTACAAATCTATACTGCTAAGGAGTTTGACATTCTGAACCCCTAGCAAGTCTAATAAACTACTAGTTGGTAATGCAGTACAAACAATGCACAACTAGATGTAGTTCATCCCCCGTGTTGTCATATAAGGACGTTTAACTATTTTTATGGCAATATTCTATTGCTATGCAGTGTCACCAGGTTACAGGGGAATTCCACAGTCCTTTCACCCAAGAAAACAGAGAAAACTGCTAAAATTTAACAGAATTTAAAAGAACAGTAAGAAATGCAATCCTTCATCAATCAGCCATGGCGAATAATGAATGAAACCCGACGGAATTCATACACACGTGTGATTATCGATCAAAACGGCCGTTCGTTGCACATATGTGCACTCTCTGGTGTCGTTCGTCAGCCAAAGAATAGTGTGTGTACGAGACTTTAGACAGATGTGTAAATGAATGATAATAGAGATATTAAATGTTAGGTGGGCACATAAACTCTTCCTGGTGGGCACCTGGTCTCCGATTTTTGGAAGGCTCCAACAATCCAGTCCACTCTATGTTCTTTTCTGTATTTAAATTTGCAGTTCACACAGTTCATCACATTGTTTTCCTACCTGAAAACTGTACCTGTGCCCCAGTGTTTCTTTGTGTAGAGACCTGAACAATAGTGACAAGGGCAACAAAGAAAAAAAAAAACTGTATTCTCGGTGTAACCCCAATTTCATTTAGCAATAACCATGAAATGTTTTTTGTACAAATATATTTAATAAGGTTCTGTTGTTATAGAAATCTGTGCTGGAGGACATCCCACTTGGAGACACAGTGCTACAAATCAAAGCTACAGATGAGATTCGGGTCGTTTCGCCCTCATCCAGTACAGCTCGTGGATGGGAGGGCAAGTGTGGATAAACCCAACAACGGTATTTTTTCACTTCTTTATTTTTGTTTAAAGATAATATTTTCCTGTACCAGAATTACAAACAAAATAATACGTTTATGAACGTTTGCATTAAAGAACATACAATGTGGGGATGCAAATGTTCATTTCTACCCGCTTGTTGATTCTTTTTTCAAAAGTGTTTTTTGAAATGTATAAAAGGGTGGATTTCTCATAAGGCCACCTAGGCCATGGCCCAGGGCAAGTGATGGCGAAACTGCAACCCAATACCCCACTTTTTATTGCATAGAGCCAACATGATCATTTAACCTGAATATGGAGATTTTACTTTAGAAAAAACAACTCAAATACATACAAATACATTACCACACACAGAAGTTTGAGATCTAGAAGAGTGACCATTAACCTCTACATTACCACACAGGAATTTGAGATCTAGAACAGTGACCATTAACCTCTACATTACCACAGGAGTTTGAGATCTAGAACAGTGACCATTAACCTTTACATTACCACACAGGAGTTTGAGATCTAGAACAGTGACCATAACCTCTACATTACCACACAGGCATTTGAGATCTAGAACCGTGACCATTAACCTCTACATTACCACACAGGAGTTGAGATCTAGAACAGTGACCATTAACCTCTACATACCACACAGGAGTTTGAATCTAGAACGTGACCATTAACCTTACATTACCACACAGGAGTTTGGATCTAGAACAGTGACCATAACCTCTACATTACCACACAGGAGTTTGAGACTAGAACAGTGACCATTAACTCTACATTACCACACAGGAGTTTGAGATCTAGAACAGTGACCATTAACCTCTACATTACCACACAGGAGTTTGAGATCTAGAACAGTGACCATTAACCTCTACATTACCACATAGGAGTTTGAGATATAAAACAGTGACCATTAACCTCTAATTACCACACAGGAGTTTGAGATTAGAACAGTGACCATTAACCTCTACATTACCACACAGGAATTTGAGATCTAGAACAGTGACCATTAAACCTCTACATTACCACACAGGAGTTTGAGATCTAGAACAGTGACCATAACCTCTACATTACCACACAGGAGTTTGAGATCTAGAACAGTGACCATAACCTACATTACCACACAGGAGTTTGAGATCTAGAACAGTGACCATTAACCTCTACATTACCACACAGGAGTTTGAGATCTAGAACAGTGACCATTAACCTCTACATTACCACATAGGAGTTTGAGATATAAAACAGTGACCATTAACCTCTACATTACCACACAGGAGTTTGAGATCTAGAACAGTGACCATTAACCTCTACATTACCACACAGGAGTTTGAGATCTAGAACAGTGACCATTAACCTCTACATTACCAAACAGGAGTTTGAGATCTAGAACAGTGACCATTAACCTCTACATTACCACACAGTAGTTTGAGATCTAGAACAGTGACCATTAACCTCTACATTACCACACAGAAGTTTGAGATATAAAACACCGTGACCATTACCTCTACATTACCACACAGGAGTTTGAGATCTAGAACAGTGACCATTAACCTCTACATTGCCACACAGGAATTACAGATCTAGAACAGTGACCAGTATCCCCTACATTATTAGACAGGAGTTTGAAATCCAAAACAGGGACTCAAGCAGAGATGAATGTTATAACGTGACCTCTCTCTGCTACAGACAGCAGCTAAACTTTCTCTCTGGCTTTTTGGTAACAAACTCTGGTGATCTCTGCTGTGCATAAGTGCCCACAGAGAGTGCCACCTCTGGCATGCGGGCCATAGGTTCGCCACCACTGGCCTAGAGCATCAGGATCTATAGGGGTTTGAAATCCTTAGTTTTTACTAAAACATGAATTTCTTACTGCAGAAGCAGCAGAGAGACAATATATCATTAAATGTATCTCCTAAATCTGGGCAGCCAGCCAAGAAAAAGCAGAGGGGTAAAATGTTACAACTGGTAAAGGCTGAACCTGCCAGGGGATCAAAAAAGAAACTAATCTTCCAACTGGTTACACTGTCACCTCCTAATGTAGGGAGAAGTGAATGGAACTGCCTTTTACCACAGTGAATGGACCTGAATCCTTCTCCCTCTCATAGTGGTCATGTACATGCGTGGTCTCATAGTGGTCATGCGGATTTTGTGAAAGGCTTAAAGGAGTCTAGCGCGGCCGATGGAAACACACAGTCCCGTGCGATCTCCTTATGAAGTTCATAGGGAGAACGTTAGGGACTGTGTGTATGCAGATATTTGAAAGATGGCAGACAGGATCTTGCAGATCCTGTCTGTCATCTTTCAGAAATCTGTACTGTGTGTACCTAGTTTTAGGAAGGCTAAATCTTCACCAAAAAAATCTGGCATAGCTCACAAACACTTTGCCAGCATGATATGATTGGCTGCTCTGCATGGACCCTTATCGGCTTCTTCTTTCACTCCAGAAGCAGTCCAAGGTGGTCCCTCCCCTAAATTCCTCACTGTGTCCGATTAGCTGCTCTGCTCTGGAGTGGAAGAAGTGGCCAATCAGTGGCATGGACCCTGATGACCCTGACCACAGTGATGAATTTAGGGGAGGGACCACCTTGGACTGCTTCTGGAGTGAAAGAAGAAACCAGAGGACATTACTGGAGTGTGGCACTGCCACACTGACATCAATGTCTAGGCTCTCTGTGCCACTGTCTCTGTGTATGTGTAAATGTCTGTATGTCGGTGAGAATGAATGCTGTGTCTGTCTGTGTGAATTCCACTGGCATAACTACCGCCCCCACCACCCGGGGAGGGCCCTCCACAAGCCCACTCTGCCACGATCAGCTGTTTTTAAACAGCTGATTGTGCATATGAATGAAACATTCATTCATCACGATCAGCTGAACCAGAAGTTTGAGTCCAGCTGATAGTGGAGGGGGTGGATCAGAGACCCAGTCTCTAATCTCGGGGGTGGGGGGCTGTGAATGTCTGTCTCTGTGTGTGAATGCCTTGTCTGTGTGTGTGTGTGAATGCCATGTCTGTGTCTGTGTGTGAATACCTTGTCTGTCTGTGTAAATGATTTGTCTGCCTGTGTGTGTGAATGCCTTGTCTTTGTCTGTATGTGTAAATGCCTTGTTTGTCTGTGTGTGTAAATGCCTTGTCTGTTTGTGTGAATGCCTTGCCTGTCTGTACGAGAATGCCTTGTCTGTGTGTGTCTGTGTGTCTCTCTGTGTGTGAATGCCTTGTCTGTCTGTCTGTGAATGCCTTGTCTGTTTGTGTGCATGCCTTGTCTGTCTGTGTATGAGAATGCCTTGCCTGTGTTTGTGTGTGTGTCTGTGTCTGTCTGTGTGTGAATATCTTGTCTGCCTCACTGTGTGTGTGTGAATGTCTGTCTGTCTGGTTTGTGTGTGAATGTCTGTGTGTGTGTGTGTGTGTGGTGTGTGTGTGTGTGTGTGTGTGTGTGTGTGTGTGTGTGTGTGTGTGTGGAATGCCTGCACTCTTCCCCGCAGGGGACGAGTGCACCTGGAAAGTGCAGCTGCCAGCTGAAGGTAATAAGAGCCACATGCACTTAAAATATATAATATGTGTTACTGTACAGCATTTTTAGGTAGAGCAAATTAGGGGCTTTTTAGATTGGGGGGCTGCCTGATGCCAAAAGTGGTGGGTCAGGGAATAGTTTTGGAGCCTCTCATCTTGTGAAGTGTACACTGTAGATCTCTTTCTGTTTTTTGTTTATATTGCAGAAGTTGACTTCTGTGAATCCTGGCGTTGTATGGATGTTTTGATCCAGAATCCTTGGTTTTAGCCCCTGTTATTAGTCCGCTTTGAGTGTTTTTAGGTGTGGTCCCTTTCAGTAGCGTCAGAACATATTCGATAACGTGAACCTGGCTGTAATAGATGGAGTGTTTAGTGGTCGAGAAATGTATGTCATATTTACGATAAAATGGTTGTGTCGAAGAGCTACTTGGGCTTCGATAATGGTGGTTTGTAAACCATTTTCCTGATATAAATGGTTGTATCTAGAAAGTGAATGTGAGTAGGGGGTAGTTCAGTTTAAAATTGTTGGGAGAAAGTTTTGAAATTGTTGTGAAACGTGAACGTTGACAGTTTAACAGCATCCTCTATACATTTTGCACTGCCAAATTTCACTGCACTTGAATTACTGTGCCATAGACCTGTACATGTGATTTCCTTGTCCATCATAACTTTGGGGAGGGGATTATTTGTGTGGTTTGTTGTGTGTTTTTGCTTGACTGCAACTATTAACTTTATATGTATTTTTTGCCTTGTGTTTTTGTTTGACAGCAACTTTATACACTGTCCTTTTTTTGCTCGTGCTGAGTTGCTGCTCCTACCCAAATAGAAAGGGCCATTAGCAACTTGCAAGCAAAAAGTCAAAACCATGTCCATTCCACGTGTTACAGAATAAAAAAAAACAAATGCTACAGTATGAAAGTTACTTATTGAACTAAAAGTATTATAACCTCTAGTTATCTGGTCTAATGTATCTGGTTAATGGCAATTTGAAATTGAAACAACCAAAAGAAGAAACTCTTGTTACCAACAAGTTATGTGTGTTTGAAGAATGATTAGAATACGGAAGAGTCAAAGGGAAAGGAACTGACATGAGATCCCTGTGCAATCCACTAGTCTTTGTTTTTAAAAATGTTTAATGTTTTAAAGGGCATTAAACAAAAAAAGATGACATGTCAGTTATCTGCTTTCAACCCCAACTGCTATTTTTTACCAGTTTATTACATCCATTTGGAAATAGATAAAATTAATATGCTCTTCCCTCTGCTTATTGAGCTTTTATAAACACGAGCATGTGCAGAGGAAGAGCAGGAGAAACAGCACCCAAATGTGATGTCGTAGTAGAGATGTTCGAAACTGTGAGTTTCGTTCCGTTTTCGAATTTTCCGAAAATTTGAAGATTCAAAAACGGATCCATAGAAGTCTATGGGAGAAAAAAAATGTGAAAGTTTCTGTCCATTTGAGGGACAAATAGTAATATAGGTTAATGTAAATGACACAGAGACCTGGGAATAAAAATCGAGCCAGTAACTATCCCCAAATATCAGGCTAATTTGGGTTGGGGACAGGTAACTAAAAAGTAACCACTATACAGGAGATGTAATAAAGTTCTTATTGTTAAAATGGTGCAATTTTTGCCCCAACAATCAGATGTGATTTACCATTTGAAAGTAAAATCTGATTAGTTGGGGCAAAATTAGCACATTTTTAACAAGATAACTTTTATTACATCTCCCTGTTAGTGTTTTGGGTGGGCATGCCTTAAATGCACCTAACCAACATTTGCTTTTGAAATCTTATAATTGTTAGCCACCATATTTTATAGTACTAAAATGAGGAATCCTTGTTGCCTGCTAGCTACTCTATATGGTAAAGGTTGCAAAAAATGATTCATCAATTTCCAGTGTAATGGGTCAAAAATGAAACCCAGTATTCAGCCATCCAGATTCCAGAGGCAAAGATTATTAGTGCAGAAAGTGTTATAACCAGTGTAAATCTTGGAGCAAGACCAATATCACACCTGATACCACCCAGATACAATATCCAGACTTTTAATGAACCTTTTTATTCTTCTGTTCATTCAACTATCTCAAGGGCACCATACATGTAACAATCCGATTGTACGATATCAGGATATTTTGATACTGCACAACTGGCAGACCACGTGTGTCCAATCTTCCAGTGTTGGCGACAGGTCCTTACCTTTTAATGTGTGTATCTGTACTAACTTTAATACTGTATTGTATTGTACTGTAAACTGGATGCCATATTTATCATTTGTTTAGGTTGTTGTGGAAATCAGAGTGTTAGATATCAATGATAATGTCCGATTCTCCTCAATCTACCTCTAAATATAACCATTAGCGAGAACACTCCTGTGTCAACTGCTCTTACCCGGATTCTGGCATCTGATGTAGATACAGGGCGTAATGCTCTCTTGACTTTCAACATAACTGCTGGCAATGTAGAGAATGCTTTTTTCATTAATGAAAATGTGAGTGTATTTATGATTATCATGTTTCATGAACAAAAAAAATCCTAAAAATTGAGTAGATCACTTGTTTTAAATTTTGATTCTCTTGAGTATTTCATAAATGTTGGGAACATGTGTTGTGGATTTGGGTGAAAGAACAAACACTAATTCCTTGTGTAAGTCAAATGTCTCTCAATGGTTAGACTGGGCTTAGACTGCCAATCTCCCTTGGTGCCCTATAGTCGAAGAATTCTCTGGGGGTTACATTTTTATGGCATGTCACCAACCCGGGTCAGAACATTGTGTTAATAGGGAAATGAATGCAGCTTTTGCTAATTAGAAGTAGTTGTCATTTTTGACTTGCCGTGGGTTCAGAATTCTATTGAAGGTAATTGCTTTTTTTTTTGAAGAAGAAGAAACTCACTTAAAAATAATAGTCTTGTATATGGTATTCTGATATTCTTAATAATTTATTTATTTCCAGACTGGAATTGTGTATGTGAACCGGCATGGCGAACTGGACAGAGAAAAAATTTCTGAGAGTATAAACTCACCATAACTGTGAAAGACAACCAGAGAATGCCAGGAATTCTAGAAGGGTAAATAAAAACAGGTTCTGAATTCTGTTCCTGATTACTTTCTTCTTGGTTCTCTGGGAGGTTAACAAGTGTAACCGGTAATTGTACCGGTTAGGAAATTTGCTCTAGCTTCACCCACCTCTCTCTGTAAAACGCATAGACAGGATTCAATGTGTAAAATCTGGTATGAAAACATTAAATAACTCTATATTAGGGGGATTTATTTCCAATTACTACACAACAGGATGTTACGGTAAAGAATAATTTATTACTGTTTACTCTTACATTGCATGTTTGTATATGTCCACTAAAAGAAATTTGTTTTTTTCCCCCATTTGCTCAGGATTTTGACTACTTATTCTGACCATATCAGATGAATGATAATGACCATTTTATCCCAAGGATCCTACCTTGCAGAGCTGACTGAGAACTCGCCAGCAGGTA
Organism: Hymenochirus boettgeri; assembly: GCA_019447015.1. Lineage (NCBI taxonomy): Eukaryota > Metazoa > Chordata > Amphibia > Anura > Pipidae > Hymenochirus > Hymenochirus boettgeri. The sequence continues at coordinate 80,138,875 of CM033475.1, forward strand.
GTATATCATTTAAGGTGGGATCATATCTAGCAGGATCCAAATACTAAGCTTAAATGAAATGTATTGGTACTATGGACATGGGATTAAAGAGTGATCTGCTGATGGAGAAAAGCATATGGTTAAAAAAAAACACCACATGCAGCAGTTTAGAATCCACATACATCACATTCTTAAATATCACAAAATTTAGCATTTAAATAATTCTATTTACACCCAACCTTGCTACATTAGTAATGGAAGGGCCGTTTTCTAGCCTACTTGGTGCCTAGCATGATCAGATCACAGTCCCATCAGCTTAAAAGTGCAGTAGTGTGGCCTAGTGCAGCGCTTTCCTAGAGTATTGATATTAATATTTTCAGTACCAGCAGAGTATTATCTTTAACTCTTTCAGCTGCCAGCATTAACATGATATACAGTATGTACCTGCTTTCATGTCTCCTCCATTGAATGTTCACTCCTCAACTACTTCTAATTGGAGAGTTGGATGGAAGGAAGAAAGAGGCAGGATAGGATCTCATGGCTGCTAGTCACAGAGGCACTGTTAAAAAGTCGTGAGCAGCTTTTACCTGGCATTTTAGAACTGCCCTCCTCCAGTCCTTTTAGCTGAGCTCATTCTCCCCCCTCCTCCTTCACCTAAGTTCATTTGCAACTTGTTTACAAGGAGAGTGAGCTGAGTTCAGGCTCTCTACTCACTACAATGTTGCAAATTACAGTAGCAGAACAAGGAGAAAAGTTCTAACACAGCAAATAAGAAATGACAGGGAGAACACTGCGCGCCCTGGTTTAACATAGGCACCCTAGCCCTTTGCCTAGGTGCGTTATGGCTAAAAATGGCTCTGATCTAGAGACATTCCTAGAAACACATTTGACATTGCCACTACATACCAACTAAGGAATCCATTGTGGAGCTATCACAACTTTAATTCAAGAGCTCACCTATATCTGTTAGAGATGGCCGAACTTCCTAAGTTCCGGATTGTTTCTAAACTATAGAACTTCAGTAATAGTTCTATAGTTCAAAATAGAACCCATTAAAGTCAATGGGAGTCAAATAGTTTGAAAAGTTCCAGTTAAATACTGTTAAAATATCAATGGTAACTTACTGTAAATGGCTCGGGAAATGGTCTGGGGAACATGTCCATATCAACAAAACTGGTTTAAACACTAACTTTCCCGCGTCGGGTTATCACATTGAGTGATTTACCAAATTCTACATTCAAGGGATATCGCCGAAATGCTACATTCAAAGTTATCTACAAATTGAGGGTTACCAAATGATGCATTCAAGGGGTTACCAAATGAACATTGAGGGTTATGGCGATTCAAGGGTTAAAAATATTAAGGGTTAAAATATTATCTTTTTGATCAAAATTTATTTTTTGACTAGTTTGCCCTTTAAATATGTCTGGCACCTATTACAAGGGTAGGTCAGTTGGTGTGTGTAAAAAATATTTTTAACTGCATTGCAAGTGCAATTGGGGAAACTGTGCACCGGAGCCAACACGGAGAAGACTGGTTTAGCATAGGCACCTAGCTCTTTGCCTAGGTTGCTTATTCCTAAAAACGGCCCTGGTATATGGGGATGGAAAGTGTTACTATATCAACAATAACCATCAATAATGATAATAACAGAACAGCACTTGTTACTTAGCAGAAGAGCTTACAGTCCAACAGTCAAAGAGAGTTTTTGTAGACTTGATTAAATAAATCAAATAATGATAATGATAAATAACAGAAGAATGCAGTGCAGTAGGAGTGTAAGAATGTAAAAGGGATAAATAGATGATGAGCAGTAAAATCATGAGGTTAAGCCATTCAGAGCCTTCATGATTATGTGGAGCAAGAAAAAGAGAAACAATTAGGCTGTGGAAGATCTTAAATCCTACAGGGTATAAGCACAATAAGTCACTCAACACAACGTATTTGATTTTAAAAAAGGTTATTAGTAAATGCAATACAAAAGATAAGACTATAAGCTAAATACATTTCTATCACCAAGAAAAGTCACCTAGACTGCTATAATATACAAATGTATTAATATAATGTATAAACAGTAATATTGATGTTACACTCTACACTGAGAATCTTCAATCTGCAAGTAGAATACCTTGATCAGCAAAGCTAGTGTGCCATCAGTCTTTTTCTATCAAGGTTGGTCATGGTATTATTACCAAGTGCTTTATGTAATATTTTCCACATGGAGCAGGACTGACTATTCTATTATTTCCCAGCAGGATTTAGGACTGCGAGGGTCTACTACATTCAGTTCGCCAGGGCTACAACAGCCTCAGCCTTCACTATAACATATGTCACAGGGTTTTCATCTTGTAACTCTCACTCATTTTAATGTTTGTCACAGCAAACCACTAGAATATTTGATTTAACAAAATCACATTTAACTGGGAGAAAATGTGGAAATCATTGAAGTTTCTGATACTTGTATTCAATCTAGGAACAACAATCACAGTTCTGAATGGGCCTATTCTAGTTTAGATAATGATATGGACCCAATGCAGTGGTGATACAGACTACTCGGAGCAGGCAGATCTTCACTATAAATAACAGCACAGGTGGGACAATAGAACTTTAAACCATCATGTAAAAAATCTTTTGACCCACATTTTGTAATATGTTGCAGACTTTTTTGTAGTTTTTGATTTTCTATACCATTTTCATTTTTTACTACTTATTTAGAGCCAGTGGTCCAATCCATAGGCATTAAAGCACATATAAGGGAGAATCTTGGTTGGACATAGTTAAAACTGACAGACGACATCAACCCTTTATCCTCTGCAGCAATGGTGGTAGCATCATATGTCTATTTGCAAAAGACCACCTTTGTATCTGACGCTAAGTACATGCACTCATGGATGACTCTCTGGTCATCCATGACGAGGTCTGTGTGGAACCTGTCATTTTATTTTTTGTTCATTTATTTTTATGAATCTCTTGTATGTTAAGCTCAAAACCAATGTACATATTAGAAATTCTGGTTTTAGTTATAGTGAACTATAGTGAGGAGCTCTGCCGTTATAAGATCCTTAGGGTGTTTCCCTTGGGGGTACTCAGTAGCAGATATCCCATGTTTGTTCCATTTTTGAGATTGTTTATTAGTATGAGCCATATACTCATTATCATGGATCCACCATACCTTGGCGCATCAATTTGGTTTATTTAGGTCACCACCTTTCCAAGAGTTGCTATGAGAGTCCTAGCTGCAGCACGGGTCCCACTAGGTAGTTAGCATATTTGTTGAAAATTTGGATAGGGTAATTGAATAGTGACGTAAAGGGTGATAGTTGAATGGATTATTTAAGATGTCCCTCAGTAGATCTGAGCATATGGCCCAAAAGCGTTCACCTCTGGGCACATCATGTATTGAACGAACAGGGGAAAAAAAGTTCTGCACCTTCAAACTCCCGGATATAAAAAAAACTTTATTAATTCAGATTAAAAGTCAAGCATATAGAGCCATAACAGCCGACGCGTTTCAAGCATCGCCCTTCATCACAGGCATAAACAGGAGCAGTGTTCGGTCCCAAATTATGGGCGAGATTCGCCCTGCCTACTTTTACTTTAAAGAAACAGAACACACCAAAATGACTTATGTAACAACAAAGCCCCTACTGGTACAAAGTAATACAAATAAAAATATGTATAAATACATACTGGAAAATCCATATTTACTAATAAAAGAGGGAAACATCCCATCTTGCATTATGTCCTAGGGACCCTCGTATCCAAATGGAATATCCAGTAAATCTCCCGGTATCCAATAGTCTGATCCAGTCCCCCCTTCTTCGGGGCATAGTAATTTTTTCAATGACCTTAACACCTAGGTCTGAGTTAATATTGCCCTGACAGGGCAAAAAATCTCTATAGCCTAGGCCATCTTTATGTAGAGCATAATTTTTTTTTAGATGCATGTAAACAGATGACATCACAGCCAATGACTGAATACTATTCCCCTAGCTGCCTCCTCTGAGCACGTACAAGCTTGGAATAAAGCTTGGAGAGCTTAGATAGAAGTGGAAAGGTGGAAAGCATATTATTTGCTGCATAACAGATTAGCCTACACCTGTCAGTTTCTAAATATTGTAAATTGGGTTTGGGGGTATTTACCTATAATCAATTTTTTATTTGAGGGGTTAAACTTTCCTTAAAGACTTGTCACTGTGAATCAAATTTCCATGGTGACAATAAGTCTTTATGGATGATTCATGTAATACTATGTATTTCTATTTATTAAAGGACAACAAATAATATATCATACGTTTTTAATGTGTTTTGATGATTCATTTATTTGCTGTCCTTCAGTACGTATAATTGCCTTTAAATGCAATAGGATAAGGTGTAATGTGTGGTTTACTTGACATTTATGAATCACAAGAGAAATGTTTCTTTATTTGTGCAGTGTCGTTTCTGTGAGGCCCGGAAAGGTAATAGACAGAGAGTCGTCTAAACCCTGTCTTAGATCTGACCTTGGTGGCAGAAGACATTGGGAAGTTAAATAGCACAGCCAGGGTTTTAACAGTCTAGATGCTAATGATAAACCGACCTATCTTCAGTCCATTAAACGTAATAGCTCATCTTCGCGAGAACAGTCCACCAGGTAATTAATCCAGATATACTGTATCCCTTTTTGGAAAGCGTTACTGGGACAAAAATGTATCTTGTGTTCATGAGCTAAATTCAAAAATGTAATTCATAGGGTAGTTTATATTTTATTTTATTAGATTCAATTAGTCATAGTCTTAGTTCTGCTAATTACCATAATATATCCATAATGTTCAAGTAGGTTTCCACAGCCATCAAATTTCACTGGGTGCACAGGAGGATTTATAGAGCAATTAATATTGTTGATGTCAGATGCAATGTTATAGGAGTTTGTTTGGGCAACTATTTTGCACATATCATTCTCAATCAACAGATTTTCCAATGGGAATGTTTGTATGGTTGTTATTTAAAGTATCGTGCACACCAGAAACATCTTAGAACAAACACACAGACCCATAGGGTCACCTTACCCATTCGACACTTAATCATAGCAAGTGTCAAACGGACCAAAATGCGTCAGGTGACCTTATGGGTCTGTATGTTTTTTCTAGATGTTTGGGGATGTTTCTGGTGTGCACACTCCTTTTGTGGATTCTTTAATAGTACCTGTGCGGCAAAAAAAAGGCTTGGGCTGGCTGCTTCCTGGGCCAAACAAAACGAGCAGTGAGTTGATCATTACACACATTGTGTATTGTGTGTGCTCACTAAGAGGACAGAATTTTGTGAAGGGTCCGGCGCTTGAGCACTACATGTGACTAATGTTGTGTGAATACCATAATTATTACAATTTACAGTAGATCAGCAAAGTAATATTTGTAAGCTCATTAGGTGGCCTTTCTGCATGCATGCATATAATATAGTTTTTTTTATCTGATGAGTTGGTTTATTGCATGGAAATGAGGAAATTTGGAAATACTAACTACCTTCCAGCAGGAGAGGAAACTGCATTGTGTAAATACTGGCCTATCTACCCTATGTGAGGTGTCGGCCTATAGCTTACATGGGCAATAGTCCATGTAAGTAATGCGGTCAGGTTAGATGTCCAGGACAGGTGTGGAAATGCTGGAATGTGCCCGTTTATCATCACTTCTGCTGGTTTGTCCTTTTCGGGTGTTTATAGCAACACAATATCCAATATTTGAAAACTCTTCAGAATAAGAATAATGTGGGTGAAATATTTTATAAAACCTTTTAAGTTATTTTCTATATAAGAATAACAATAGTGAAAACTTTGTACTCAAAGCTATAGCAGTTTTTGTTCCCTTCTTAAACTATTGCAAAGGTGCTGCTATACCAGTGGCAATTTCTTTCTATTATACCTTTATTACATTGTGTTTAAATGGCTGCCTAAAAAAATAGTGTTGAAAACTGTCTTTAAGGCACATGAGCAAATATGGCTTCTGCAAGTATTCATATCTGGAACACATGTGCTTGTTCTATGTATACAAATACAAAGTTCTGCACAGGAATTAAAAAAAAAGAATTTTTAAGGTGAATACCAACAATTTTATAGTGTAGCTTTGTAGGGAACACCTTATATTCAGTATTGTCGCACTTAGAGAAGCCAAATGTATATGTGCAAATGCGTTGTTGATTATAGTTTATTGTTCAATACGACAGTTCTGAACAAATGATAAATACGCTGTATTCAATGGGGTTTCCACCCTAAATGGATATTGGATTTTTTTAGTGGAAAGAGCACAGTTTGTTAAACTGGAGAAGTATAGGTTCCAATTTTAAATGTAAATATAGGGGTCCCCAAGATTGTGTTATAACTCCACTTTTCTATACACTTTTTAACCATGAATGTCAAGTTTGTAAAGGTCAAATAGGATTATAAAATTTGCAGATGATACTACCCTAATTAGGCTTATGAGGACAATAATGAGATGGGTACCAGGAGGAGGTAGAGAACTGGAGATAAGAGGATGTAGAAAAGTGGGGGATCCAAATATTTCAGCTTTTAACATTGGGAAAAGGAAGGAAATGATTACCGTATAGATTTAGAAAAGGAAAGAAAAACCCCAATTTGCCAGTATTTATAAATTAGGTGGTAGTAGAAAGATTTTCTTTAAATTTAAGATGTAGTTTTTACAGAAAGTTGACAAGGGAGTTTTTATCATGGGTAACATAAGCACAATGAGGCTTTATTTTTTTAAAGACTGTGTACGAGTTAAAATTACCCCAATCTATAAGGTAAACTGTTACAGATGTGAAATTGAAAGTATCCGACTTACTGTATGTTAGCCTGGTATAATAGTTGTACAGTGGCAAAAGGTAAAAGCCATTACAACAGCTCAGGATATTATAGGCCAGGAACTGCCCATACTGGGTAATTTATTTTTAAAAAAAAATTACCTCTATTATGGGTGGTGTTACACATCAAGGCCACCCCTTGTTTAAAGATAAGTACATTATAAAATGAAGTTAAGTTTAATTGGAAGCTGCAGCTTTAAAATACATTTGCCATATTTGTTTTCCCTAAGCCCTCCAGAGCCTACCTTAGTAGTTTTAAAGTTGCTGACATCTTGTTTCTGTTCAGTTGGATAGTTATCTCTGGCCCTCGAGATTTCCCCCTTGCTCCTAAATTGTTAGCCTCAGTTACAAGTGCCTGCAGCTTGTGCGCAACATCATCTCGCTGCGCCGTCATGCGCAAACGGAGCGCACAGAGTGCACAGACCTACCAGGCATTACAATTGAGGCTAAACAATCAGGAGCAAGGGGGAAATTTCAGAGGGGCGGAGATAAAAAATTCATCTGAACAGAAACAAGATGTCAGCAACTTTAAAACTACTAAGGTAGGCTCTGGAGGGGCTTAGGGGAAAACAAAATATGGCAAATGTATTTTTAAAGCTGCAGCTTCCAATTAATCTTAACTTAAACTTACATTTCACAATGTACATATCCTTTAAGTTTCTGCCCTATAGTAGATGGCTTGGTTCAATCACTGCCCGTAAAACTAGGATGAAGAAAATTTTATCCTGCTCCTATTAGATTATTAAAATGGGGTGTAAGGAGGTTGATGTAACATAGTGCATCGTAATTGAGGTAGAATATAGACATGGGTCCATCAAGTCTAACCTTTTCACCTTCTTTTAACCCTACCTAACAGTTGATCCAGAGGAAGGCAAAAAAAAAAAAACAGCTAAAAAAGGGGGGAAATTCCTTCCTGACTCCAAATGGCAATTGGAAAGTATCCTGGATCAACAGAACTGCAGTATAGATTAATACCAGTAATTCTCAATATTTTTTAGTTTTAGAAAATTATCTAGCCCATTTTTAAAGCTATTCAATAAACTTGCCATTACCACATCTGCTGGAAGACACAGTTTCACCGTTTAACTGTAAAGAAACCTTTCCTAACCTGAAGATGAAACTTCTTTTCTGACCTATTAGTAAACATGCACCAGAGAGTTTATTGTATGGCCCATTAATAAATTTGTATAAAATGACCATTCCCCACGCAAACGTCGCTTCTCTAATGTAAACAGCCCTAACTTGTCTAATCTGCCTGCATAGTCAAGCTTCTCCATTGCCTTTATTATTTTAGTTGCCCTTCTCTGAACTGCTTCCATTTCCAAGATGTCGCTTTTTGATATGGGATTCCAAAACTGCACCGCATATTCCAATGAGGCCTTACCAGTGCCTTGTAAAGAAGGAGTATAATGTTTTTTTCTCTTGAATATATTCCCCTTTTTATAAAAGACAGTATCTTGCTAGCTCTAGCTGTTGCTGCCTGGCATTGTTTTGCTACAGCACTGTTATCTTCCAGTCAAGATTTACTCAACAAAACTCAGGATTGCTAAACCCTAAAGCATCACCTTACATTATCAACATTGAATCTCATCTGCCATACTGCTGCCCATTTTGATAATTATCTAGGTCAGCTTGCAGCAACTGCACATCATTTGAAGTTTCAAAGCTCTGATAGTTTAGTGTCATCAGCAAACACAGAGACCTTGCTCTCAATGCCCCCTTCTAAGTCATTATAAATAGATTAAAAATAAGTGGCCCCAATACGGAACCCTGAGGCACTCCACTTTAGCCCACATAGATATAGCCACCACAGATAGCCAGCACTCTGTTTGCGATCCAATAACCAATTTTCTATCCATGTACAAATGTTTTTTTCTAGGACAACAGTCCTCAATTTATACATTAATCGCCATGTGGCACAGTACTTGCTTTAGCAAAATCCAAGTATACTACATCTACTGCTATGCCAGAATCTAAATTCTTACTCACTTCTTCATAAAAACCAAGTAAATTTTTCTGGCACGTTCTATTTCTCATAAATCCATGCTGACTACTACTAATAAGATGAGCTCTGGAGACAAAGTCAAGGATATGATCCTGTAAAAGTTTCCATCACCTTCCCTACTACTGGTGTTAGCTTACCGGTCTATAGTTACCAGATTTTGAACGACTACCTTTTTTGAATATTGGTATTACATTGGCTTTTTACCAATCCAGCAGCACATCACCAGAACAAAGTGAATCTGAAAAGATAAGAAACTGTGGTCTAGATAAAACTGAACTAAGCTCTATTAAGATCGAGGTGTATCCATCCGGTCTGGGGGTTTATTTATGTTAACTTTGGGGGTTATTGATGTTAACTTTCTAATTGTTTCCGCACCATATCCTCTGTCAGCCAGTGTGAATATTCCTATTTATAACCTTCCTTTTTTACAGTCCTGATATAAGGACTCGGATGTCTAAACTGTTACAGAGGGGGGAAATGGTTGCACATTGCCTTCTCAGCATCCTCTGTAACCATCTCTGCCCCATTATTTAATGGTCCCAAATTCTCAGTCCTCATCTTTTTACTATTGATATGTTTAAAAAACATTTTGGGGTTAACTGCTTTGTTCTGCTATCCTTATTTCATTTTCTATTTTAGCTAGTTTAATTGCTTTCTGCACTCATTATTACAGCTTTTATACTCCTGTTCGGTTCCCTCCGATTTAAAATTTTTATTCCTTTAATGCTATGTTGATTACCTTTGCTTTTAATACATTTTTAGAATTAATCAGAATTAATCACAAAAGCAATTCCTCCACTGCAGCAAGATACAGAGTCAGGGTTAAATACTTTAAATATTTTATCATTCTACAGTTAAGCTAGGTACACACTGTACAGATTTCTGAAAGATGACAGACAGGATCTGCAAGATCCTGTCTGCCATCTTTCAAAGATCTGCATACACACGTCCCGAGCGTTCTCCTATGTGAGAAAGCTCGGGACTGTGTGTTTCATCGGCGCGGCTAAACTCCTCTATAGGGAGTCTAGCGCGGCCGATGGAAATTTTCGGCCTTTCCAAACGAGCGTTCGGCCGACCCGATGTTTGGCGGGCGCGCGCTCGTTCGGGAAACGAATGTACACACGTAACGATTAACCCCCATACCGTCGGATCCGACGGTATCGGGGCTTAATCGTAATGTGTGTACCCAGCTTAAGTCTCAAAGCCAGGCACTATAAACAACATTTAGTTAATTTCCTTTACATGGTACATTTAGGTAATTAGTTTGTTTGTTTGTTTGTTTTTATTTCCCACCAGGTTTTTCTGTTGTGCAGGTGATTGCAACAGATGCAGACAGCGGTTCAAACCAGCAGCTAGCTACCGAATTGAAAGTGGGAGCTCAGGATAGGTTCCTTATCGATGCCACTACTGGAGTGATAAGAGTAGCCAATGTCACTGTGGACAGGGAGGAAAGGACAACTATAGGCTTATAGTTGTGGCAGCTGACCATGTGCTATACCCTTATCAGGGAGCACAACTGTTAGCATTCTTATTGATGATGTAAATGACTGTCCACCAGAGTTTCTCAACCCTGTTCAAACAGTAAGCATTTTGGAGTCAGTTGAGGTGGGCACATTGTTGTGGAGGTGACTGCCATTGATAGAGACCTCAACCCACGGCTGGAGTATACATTATTGAGATTCTTGCCACAGATGACACTAATAGTCTTGTGCCCAATCAACAAGGAGCTTTTCAAATTAATTTCAAGACAGGTAAACTATTCTATTATTTATTATTATTCCATTCCCTCCATTCCTTTAATAAGACCTTTTCCTGATATTAAGTTAGATTTCTGCCATACCCTTTCCTCTTTTCGACTTTGTACTTTGCTTGCTTATTTTCTCCTAATGCTCTATCCTGTTCTCCTTATAACAACCCTTTCCAGTCTGGTATTCTGCAGTTTAACTATATCATTCTATTAACCAAATTAATCTTTTCTTTCTTTTATGGCTCACAATCCTGAAGGTTGATCTATTATTTTTCTGTTAAAGCCTCTCCTGTCTGACTCATACATTGTCTACCTTCATCACCACCATCTCCATGTAACTGTTTGCAGCACCATGCTCATAGTCATTGCTGACATGGACGAACCAAGCAATGGTAAAGGGAAAGGCATGTCCCTTTATTGGTTGTTGTTTCGCCTTTGCAGACTGAAACTGGGAAGTACTGTAGTGGGCAATATGGGCTGAATTTTGTGGAACAATTTGGAAATGTATTTTGTAAGGGGTATGGTATTACATTGACACAGGTAAAGGAAAATAAAAAGGAAATGAAACGTTTTTTTGGGGCCAAGAATTTTGACATTAATATAATTTGAAAGGAAGGACATTGATTTACTGTACATCTAATAGATATTCCATGTATATAAATAGAGTACTTCAACTTCTACTAGATGCCTGTGTTTGTAATATACTGTTTAATAACTAGTAATAATAAAAATAAAAAGATACTAATATTAATAATAATAGCTGTAAGGGAAAAGGTTGATTGACATATTTCATAGGCTGAATTAGTGAGTGCAAATATTCTAATTTATTTCCTCCGTGTCCCTTTTACAGGAACAGTTATGGTCAAATCCTCTTAACAGGAGCTTGTGGCAACCTATGATATTTCAATCTCAGTTTATGACAATGCCTGAGGTGGTGGCCAGTCGGTCAGCGTACCAAATGGTAAGATCTTTTGTTTAAGAACATATCTGGACAGAATATTCTGATGTGATCATTCCTTAACAATGTTTTGTTCTTTATCTATGTGCCCCACAGCAAAGCTAACAGTGAATATCATGGATGTAAATGAAACAAACTCCAGTATTTCGTCCTTTTGGGGTTACCATATTCACTGAGAGAATTGTGGAAGGTGCCACTCCTGGAACAACTCTTATTTTGTATCTGCTGTTGACCAGATAAAGGTCCAAATGGACAGATCACCTACTCCCTCCACAATCTTGTACCACCAGATAGTTCAACTTGAAGACAGCATGGCAGGTATACTGTACATTGATGAATGAGGCATATGAGTATTTTGGTACCTAATCATTCAGTAGGTTCTCTTTGCAAGTTTGATGAAACTGTAAAAGCTTTTTAATATTTCCAGAAAATATTTTAGATACTACTCAGGATTCATATTTTGTTTTATTAAAAATATTTATTTTCAATCTAGGGAAGTAATTGCCAACGGACTGTTGACTATGAACAGGTGCAGTGGTTAAACTTCACAGTTAGGGCTTCAGATAAGGCTCCCTCGAAGATCAGCAGAGATTCCAGTTTACCTTCAAATTGTGGATATCAATGACAACAATCTATCTTCAGTCAGTCATCTATCAGGTAATGGAGGAATGGCTGTGACACGTAGACACTATCGGGGAGATTCAATAAGGCAGCTCGCGTTACTGCTTAGCATCAGGTATTGCATTGCGGGATCGTGCTAAGTTAGTAGTGTGACTTTAAAGCTCCACAGCCCATCCGTACGTTTTGCACTATGAAGTAGCGCCAAAACTTAACTAGATGGGTTATGGATCGATAGCACAGCGCTATTTCCAAAAACATTTGGAAATAGCGCTGTACTCGTAATCCATCTAAAACCCACCTTAACCCAAAATTTTTGGGTTAATGGGGTCTCCCCCTATATTGTACTTGTTAGCTGTGTCTTACATAACACATTTGTGTGTCAAACTGGGTCAGCCAAGGCACTTATGCAGAATAGAACCATTACAATTAAAGGGTTCTTTAGCTATTTAGATACAGCACGATCCCACTACTCAAAACCTTTTTATGAAATTTAAATCTGAGCTGTAGATTTTGAGAAATCATCATTTGAAATCAGAGCATTTTGTCACTACAAAAGCAGAATTATGTGTCCCATTCCTGACCTCTTACTAGGATCTTTGACTGCCTGCCAGCACTCTTTTTATTACAATAAGATTCAGCAATGAAAAGAAAGAGGGGCGGGGAGATGTGTAAGCAGAGCAGTATCCATGGTGAGGCCGTGCAGAACTCATAAATGTCGCAGACACTACAAGAAGGCAGTGAGTAAGGGAGGGTGGGGGCAATTAACTCACTAAACATTAATAAAACACTAAACATTAATAATTTATTACAAAGAAGCACAAATAAATATGTGAGTACCACCATTTTACTTCCATCAATTGAAGTTTCAGAAAATTTAAAGTTGTTTGAGTGAGTAGCAGAAAATACAGATTGTTGCAGAGATTCTATCCAAAGACAAAGAATATGCAGGCAGCATTTTACAGTAACATTTCAGCTTGAGGAGAACTAAAGTCTCCAGACAACATTGTCCCAAGACAGAGCACATTCACAAACATACAACAAGCTATATCTCACCACTCCCTTTGCCGTGGCCATTGGGTGATTTATGAAAATAACCTGTGAGTACTAAGAATCAGCTCCCACAATCCACTTAACTGGGTAAACCCCCCAACTAAGTGTCTGCATACAGGTACATGCTCTGTGGTGCTCAACAGATCAAAACAAGGAAGTTGCAGCCTTGCTTCTAAAAGCTGACAGCCCCCCCCGCTTCCTAACACAGAACAAGGATTTCAGTTTTTTGTTTTCAAACACATTCATGCTTCTGTCTAACAATGTATAATCTTTACTTTTCATACAAAAAGAAAAGTGTATTTATAGATAGCATGGATGTAAGAAACCGAATACTAACTTTCAGTAAAATAAGTAAGTCTGGGGAATAGAACCTGCAACTTGTACATTGTGTCTTACTAAAACTTGAGCTCTTACCTCAGGCTAACAGAGATACTAAATAGATCATTGGTACATGTAGAATCTTTTACTATGGACATTATGGAATCAAAAAATAAAGGCAAGTTTGGGGATTTGACCTTGTGACCTTCTAAAATGTGTATTTTTTAAACCTGGTGCCTTACCCGGTAAGCCAACACTGAATATGCAGAGAGCTTTTTCTGAGCTTAGCTTTTTTTAGCTAGGAAAATAATAATAAAAAAATGGAATATGGAAGTCCCTGATGGACTTGAAAGCTGCTTGTTACCTTGCAGTTTATTTTCCAGAAACTCACACTGACTGGTAAATAAACTGCAGGGTAACAAGCAGCTTCAAAGTATTTTCAGGGACTTCCATATTGGTGTATAGACATCTGTATAGTAAACACTCTGTGCATAGACACAGCGGATACTGGGTTGGGGGGCGTGGCTCTGTGATGACCACATGGGCTGTGGGTTGTACTGGAAACAACATGGAAACCTTGCAGAATCTATTTCTCACATGTACTAAATGCAAATTCTAAGAGAAGAATCTTACAATGTATAAGTGTTCTGGGGAGAAAAACTTCTCATATTAGGTTTTAAAAATGTAAGTTTAGTTCTTCTTTAACAATTTATAAAGTGATTAGATTGTAAGCACTTCAGTACAGAGCCTGGTGTGAATTGATTAAATAATTACAAAGCGCTGTGGAATATGTAGCGCTATATAAGAGATAAAATGCATACATGCATTATTCTCTCCTCCATTGGCACAAAAGGGTAGAAAGGCTGCAAATATATAATTTTATGATAGGCCAAATATGTTCTCTAAAAGAATCAGACCACATTTTGCACATTCATATTTCCTACATAATAATAAAAAAACTATAAAAAATGTGTTCATCTCCTATTGCTGACATGGACGCAACCAAGCAATGGTAAAGGGCAAGTCATGTCCCTTGCAGACTGAATCTGGGACCTACTGTAGTGGGAAATATGGGCTGAGATTTGTGAATTAATTTAGAAATCGATTTGCAAAGGATGTGGGAATTTCACTGAAAAATAAAACAAAAATGAAAACTTTCTTTTGGGTCAAGAATTTTTTTATGTAAAATGTTTTATTAACTTTTTTTTTATAAAAGTAAGCATTATATTAATGAAAGGTGAGATAACACGACAGGAGAGGGTTGAGTCCAGAAACTGGATGATTCGGAAGCTATTTTAGGTTAAGAGCAGTGAGATTATAGAGACGTACCATGAACAGTTGTACAGGGAAGCTGCCACAACAAATTAAATGAGAAAAGAGTTAACACACATTTATGTGACATGGCCTGTGACAATGCTCTTCACCACCAATTCATATGAATAACTTAAATCAGTAACATTCTTCCAGAGGGTCATGAAGCCAAGTTACAACAAACAACAGTCCTAGAGGTGGATATTGCCATCTATGGATATAGTGTCCATTAGCATTAACTCACAGTGTATGATTAGGTGAATGCTATTTGAGATTATGTATCGGTATTGGATTATATCCACCAACTCCCCACTCACATTTTAACATTTGGCCTAATGCCAAGCCAATTGTGGCGTTGGTGCATCCCTGATGACCATAATTTGCAGCGTTTTATTTTCTTTCTTTTTATTTTGGTGTTTAATCGACTTATACAGTTTTAACAGAGAACTGTGTCTGTCAGACTTTACAAATCTATACTGCTAAGGAGTTTGACATTCTGAACCCCTAGCAAGTCTAATAAACTACTAGTTGGTAATGCAGTACAAACAATGCACAACTAGATGTAGTTCATCCCCCGTGTTGTCATATAAGGACGTTTAACTATTTTTATGGCAATATTCTATTGCTATGCAGTGTCACCAGGTTACAGGGGAATTCCACAGTCCTTTCACCCAAGAAAACAGAGAAAACTGCTAAAATTTAACAGAATTTAAAAGAAC
Source organism: Hymenochirus boettgeri (assembly GCA_019447015.1). Lineage (NCBI taxonomy): Eukaryota > Metazoa > Chordata > Amphibia > Anura > Pipidae > Hymenochirus > Hymenochirus boettgeri. The sequence continues at coordinate 80,154,417 of CM033475.1, forward strand.
AGTAAGAAATGCAATCCTTCATCAATCAGCCATGGCGAATAATGAATGAAACCCGACGGAATTCATACACAGTGTGATTATCGATCAAAACGGCCGTTCGTTGCACATATGTGCACTCTCTGGTGTCGTTCGTCAGCCAAAGAATAGTGTGTGTACGAGACTTTAGACAGATGTGTAAATGAATGATAATAGAGATATTAAATGTTAGGTGGGCACATAAACTCTTCCTGGTGGGCACCTGGTCTCCGATTTTTGGAAGGCTCCAACAATCCAGTCCACTCTATGTTCTTTTCTGTATTTAAATTTGCAGTTCACACAGTTCATCACATTGTTTTCCTACCTGAAAACTGTACCTGTGCCCCAGTGTTTCTTTGTGTAGAGACCTGAACAATAGTGACAAGGGCAACAAAGAAAAAAAAAAACTGTATTCTCGGTGTAACCCCAATTTCATTTAGCAATAACCATGAAATGTTTTTTGTACAAATATATTTAATAAGGTTCTGTTGTTATAGAAATCTGTGCTGGAGGACATCCCACTTGGAGACACAGTGCTACAAATCAAAGCTACAGATGAGATTCGGGTCGTTTCGCCCTCATCCAGTACAGCTCGTGGATGGGAGGGCAAGTTGTGGATAAACCCAACAACGGTATTTTTTCACTTCTTTATTTTTGTTTAAAGATAATATTTTCCTGTACCAGAATTACAAACAAAATAATACGTTTATGAACGTTTGCATTAAAGAACATACAATGTGGGGATGCAAATGTTCATTTCTACCCGCTTGTTGATTTCTTTTTTCAAAAGTGTTTTTTGAAATGTATAAAAGGGTGGATTTCTCATAAGGCCACCTAGGCCATGGCCCAGGGCAAGTGATGGCGAAACTGCAACCCAATACCCCACTTTTTATTGCATAGAGCCAACATGATCATTTAACCTGAATATGGAGATTTTACTTTAGAAAAAACAACTCAAATACATACAAATACATTACCCAACAGAAGTTTGAGATCTAGAAGAGTGACCATTAACCTCTACATTACCACACAGGAATTTGAGATCTAGAACAGTGACCATTAACCTCTACATTACCACAAGGAGTTTGAGATCTAGAACAGTGACCATTAACCTTTACATTACCACACAGGAGTTTGAGATCTAGAACAGTGACCATTAACCTCTACATTACCACACAGGCATTTGAGATCTAGAACAGTGACCATTAACCTCTACATTACCACACAGGAGTTTGAGATCTAGAACAGTGACCATTAACCTCTACATACCACACAGGAGTTTGAATCTAGAACGTGACCATTAACCTTACATTACCACACAGGAGTTTGGATCTAGAACAGTGACCATAACCTCTACATTACCACACAGGAGTTTGAGACTAGAACAGTGACCATTAACCTCTACATTACCACACAGGAGTTTGAGATCTAGAACAGTGACCATTAACCTCTACATTACCACACAGGAGTTTGAGATCTAGAACAGTGACCATTAACCTCTACATTACCACATAGGAGTTTGAGATATAAAACAGTGACCATTAACCTCTATTACCACACAGGAGTTTGAGATTAGAACAGTGACCATTAACCTCTACATTACCACACAGGAATTTGAGATCTAGAACAGTGACCATTAAACCTCTACATTACCACACAGGAGTTTGAGATCTAGAACAGTGACCATAACCTTTACATTACCACACAGGAGTTTGAGATCTAGAACAGTGACCATAACCTACATTACCACACAGGAGTTTGAGATCTAGAACAGTGACCATTAACCTCTACATTACCACACAGGAGTTTGAGATCTAGAACAGTGACCATTAACCTCTACATTACCACATAGGAGTTTGAGATATAAAACAGTGACCATTAACTCTACATTACCACACAGGAGTTTGAGATCTAGAACAGTGACCATTAACTCTACATTACCACAGGAGTTTGAGATCTAGAACAGTGACCATTAACCTCTACATTACCAAACAGGAGTTTGAGATCTAGAACAGTGACCATTAACCTCTACATTACCACACAGTAGTTTGAGATCTAGAACAGTGACCATTAACCTCTACATTACCACACAGAAGTTTGAGATATAAAACCGTGACCATTAACCTCTACATTACCACACAGGAGTTTGAGATCTAGAACAGTGACCATTAACCTCTACATTGCCACACAGGAATTACAGATCTAGAACAGTGACCAGTATCCCTACATTATTAGACAGGAGTTTGAAATCCAAAACAGGACTCAAGCAGAGATGAATGTTATAACGTGACCTCTCTCTGTACAGACAGCAGCTAAACTTTCTCTCTGGCTTTTTGGTAAAAACTCTGGTGATCTCTGCTGTGCATAAGTGCCCACAGAGAGTGCCACCTCTGGCATGCGGGCCATAGGTTCGCCACCACTGGCCTAGAGCATCAGGATCTATAGGGGTTTGAAATCCTTAGTTTTTACTAAAACATGAATTTCTTACTGCAGAAGCAGCAGAGAGCAATATATCATTAAATGTATCTCCTAAATCTGGGCAGCCAGCCAAGAAAAAGCAGAGGGTAAAATGTTACAACTGGTAAAGGCTGAACCTGCCAGGGGATCAAAAAAGAAACTAATCTTCCAACTGGTTACACTGTCACCTCCTAATGTAGGGAGAAGTGAATGGAACTGCCTTTTACCACAGTGAATGGACCTGAATCCTTCTCCCTCATAGTGGTCATGTACATGCGTGGTCTCATAGTGGTCATGCGGATTTTGTGAAAGGCTTAAAGGAGTCTAGCGCGGCCGATGGAAACACACAGTCCCGTGCGATCTCCTTATGAAGTTCATAGGGAGAACGTTAGGGACTGTGTGTATGCAGATATTTGAAGATGGCGACAGGATCTTGCAGATCCTGTCTGTCATCTTTCAGAAATCTGTACTGTGTGTACCTAGTTTTGGAAGGCTAAATCTTCACCAAAAAAATCTGGCATAGCTCACAAACACTTTGCCAGCATGATATGATTGGCTGCTCTGCAGGACCCTTATCGGCTTCTTCTTTCACTCCAGAAGCAGTCCAAGGTGGTCCCTCCCCTAAATTCCTCACTGTGTCCGATTAGCTGCTCTGCTCTGGATGGAAGAAGTGGCCAATCAGTGGCAGGACCCTGATGACCCTGACCACAGTGATGAATTTAGGGGAGGGACCACCTTGGACTGCTTCTGGAGTGAAAGAAGAAACCAGAGGACATTACGGAGTGTGGCACTGCCACACTGACATCAATGTCTAGGCTCTCTGTGCCACTGTCTCTTGATGTTGTAAATGTCTGTATGTCGTGAGAATGAATGCTGTGTCTGTTGTGTGAATTCCACTGGCATAACTATCCGCCCCCACCACCGGGGAGGGCCCTCCACAAGCCCACTCTGCCACGATCAGCTGTTTTAAACAGCTGATTGTGCATATGAATGAAACATTCATTCATCACGATCAGCTGAACCAGAAGTTTGAGTCCAGCTGATAGTGGAGGGGGTGGATCAGAGACCAGTCTCTAATCTCGGGGGTGGGGGGCTGTGAATGTCTGTCTCTGTGTGTGAATGCCTTGTCTGTGTTGTGTGTGAATGCCATGTCTGTGTCTGTGTGTGAATACCTTGTCTGTCTGTGTAAATGATTTGTCTGCCTGTGTGTGTGAATGCCTTGTCTTTGTCTGTATGTGTAAATGCCTTGTTTGTCTGTGTGTGTAAATGCCTTGTCTGTTTGTGTGAATGCTTGCCTGTCTGTACGAGAATGCCTTGTCTGTGTGTGTCTGTGTGTCTCTGCTGTGGTGAATGCTTGTCTGTCTGTCTGTGAATGCCTTGTCTGTTTGTGTGCATGCCTTGTCTGTCTGTGTATGAGAATGCCTTGCCTGTGTTTGTGTTGTGTGTGTTGTCTGTCTGTGTGTGAATATCTTGTCTGCCTCACTGTGTGTGGTGAATGTCTGTCTGTCTGTGTTTGTGTGTGAATGTCTGTGTGTGTGTGTGTGTGTGGTGTGTGGTGTGTGTGTGTGTGTGTGTGTGTGTGTGTGTGTGTGAATGCCTGCACTCTTCCCCGCAGGGGACGAGTGCACCTGGAAAGTGCAGCTGCCAGCTGAAGGTAATAAGAGCCACATAGCACTTAAAATATATAAATATGTGTTACTGTTACAGCATTTTTAGGTAGAGCAAATTAGGGGGCTTTTTAGATTGGGGGGCTGCCTGAATGCCAAAAGTGGTGGGTCAGGGAATATGTTTTGGAGCCTCTCATCCTTGTGAAGTGTACACTGTAGATCTCTTTCTGTTTTTTGTTTATATTGCAGAAGTTGACTTCTGTGAATCCTGGCGGTTGTATGGATGTTTTGATCCAGAATCCTTAGGTTTTAGCCCCTGTTAATTAAGTCCGCTTTGAGTGTTTTTAGGTGGTGGTCCCTTTCAGTAGCGTCAGAACATATCTGATTATATCGTAGAACCTGGCTGTAAATGATGGAGTGTTTAGTGTGGTCAGGATGAAAGCTTTCATACATTAGATAAAATGGTTTATCCGTTGGCTTTCGATATATGGTGGTTTGTAAACCATTTTCCCTGATATAAATGGTTGTATCTAGAAAGTGAATGTGAGTAGGGGAGTAGTTCAGTTTAAAATTGTTGGGAGAAAGTTTTGAAATTGTTTGTGAAACTGAAGAACTCATTCGTTTAAAAAGTCTATTGTAAAGTTTTTGACTCAGCTTTTTGGTTATTGCAAAGATTACTCATCATTTCTGCTACTCTGTGTCCTTTATTGCTGGTTCATCCTGTGACCTGCCTTGTGATTTGCTTTTTTTTAATCTACTTTTTGTCTTGTGACTCAAGTCAATCTCTATAATACTTTGTTGTGCTTTGAATCCATGTTGGCAAACAATGTTAAAGTAATGTTATTCCAATCAATTATTTGAAAAAATGTACTTTATATATATCTGTTGTATTCAGTTAGACCAACTGGACTTAAAGTTTAGTTCTTGAAGACGTTTCGCTAGTCGTCCGACTGGCTTTCTTAATTCAGAATGACTTGTACAAGAATCTGTTGGCAATTATGTACCCTGGAAAGTCCCAATTAGCATATCACAGCCAGGTGTAAGGGACCTTCTGAATATCATGGCCAGGTGTAAGTCCAGTTGATCTAACTGAATACAACAGATATACCATGACCTGGATGAATGAGAACCTTCACAAGCATAGTTTTTATATAGTTTTTTTGCTTTATAAACCAAAGGTACTCTTAGATGCTGCGAAAATAGCTCAGGCAGGTAAAGCTGACCATAGATAGATTTAATAAATCTATCTAATGTTTAAAGACCACATTTTACAAGCTTGGGATTTTTCTTGGGATTTATGTTGGGATGTTTCTATCTGACCCATTCATTTTGTGATCTCAAATTGATTGCATGAAAGAACAGGCTTGGCGGTTCTAGATAGATTGGACATTTATCTTATGAGAGATTGGACATCTGTCTAATGTCTTAAGTAGTGTATGGGCACCTTAAGAGGGCAAGAGAACTCACTGAACCAGAAAATATTAATGCCTTTTGTTTGAAAAGGAAGTGCAGGTAACATTATCAGGCTGCAGTGAAACAAAGACTATTTCTACACAAAGCTCAGGATTTCATAAATTAATGGCAGATAACTGGAAGTTAGGAATGATATCATCAATTAAGACTAATTGACTAAGCATTTATTTTCCTTTATTTTTCACTCTCTGTTATTGAGATCAAGCAGTGGTGACCCATTACTTTTTCCCCTTTCTATTCCTTTGTGTTTACAGCTAGTAACTACAACTAGTTACTACAGCTAGTAACTACAAGTTACTACAGCTAGTTACAGCCAGTAACTACAAGTTACTACAGTTAGTTATAGCTAGTAACTACAACAAGTTACTACAGCTAGTTACATCTAGTAACTATAGCTAGTTATAGCTAGTAACTACAACTAGTTACTACAGCTACTTATAGCTAGTAAGGCTGAGGCCACACTGCAATGCGCCGGAACCGCGCACAGAATCATGTGCGTTATCGCATGCGATTGTGTGCACGATTCTTGTGTGTGTGTGTCTGCATGTGCATTTGCGAATGCATTTTGCCATGTATCGTTATGGAAATGCATGCTTTAACGCACAAAAAATGGTGAACGCATGCATTACCAAAATGGAAACGAATATGAAATTGCATGCTCATCGGAAATCACAGGAATTTTTCCGCAATTTCCATTTTAACCAAAATTAAATGTGCAATCGCATGTGCAAAACACGTGCACAAATGCGTTAGTGTGGCCGAACCCTAACTACAGCTGTTTACTACAGCTTGTTACAGCTAGTTACTACAACTAGTAGCAACAGCTATTTACTTCAGATAGTTAAAGCTTGTAACTACAAGTTACTACAGCTAGTTACTACAGCTAATTACAGCTAGTAACTACAAGTTTCTACAGTTAGTTACAGCTATTAACTACAATTTACTATAGCTAGTTACAGCTAGTAAGTTTAAGTTAGTTACTATAACTAGTTACAACTAGTAAGTGCAACTAGTTACTTTAGCTAGTTACAGCTACAAGTTATTACATTTAGTTACAACAAGTAACTACAAGTTAATACATTTAGTTACAACAAGTAACTACATCTAATGACCACAACTAGTTACTACAGTTAGCTACAGCTATTAACAACTAGTTACTACAGCTAGGTACAGCTAGTAACTAGAATTAGTTACTTTAGCTAGTTACAGCTTGTAACTACAAGTTATTACATTTAGTTACAACAAGTAACTACAAGTTACTACATATAGTTACAGCTAGTAACTACAGCTAATGACCACAACAAGTTACTACAGTTAGTTACAGCTAGTAACAACTAGTTACTACAGCTATTTACAGCTAGTAACTAGAACTAGTTACTACAGCTAGTTACAGCTAATAACATCTAGTTTCTACAGCTAGTTACAGTTAGTAACTACAATAAGTTACTACAGCTAATTACAGCTAGTAACTAGTTACTACAACTAGTTAGTACAGTTAGTCACAGCTAGTAACTACAACTAGTTACTACAACTAGCTACTTTAGCTAGTTACAGCTAGTAACTAAAACAAGTTACTACAGTTAGTTACAGCTAGTAACTACAACTAGTTGCAACTAGCTACTACAGCTAGAGTTTGCTCCTCAACGGGCCTATGTCAGTTTGGTTGCATTAAGTGTGTTTGTTTGCTAGTTGTACTGAGTATGTTTAATGTGCGTGAGTTGGCTGTATGTTGCTAATTCATAGGGACAGTGCTCTACTGTTCTATGGGTTATGAAGTGATCTGGTGGTTTGTTGCTTATGTGCTTGTGTTGGGGGCTCGCCCTGTATGTGTTTTCATTTCAGGCCAAGAACAATCCTTCATTTAGTTAATGGATATTTTCACCCCTTGAGGTTCCCGCGACACACGATGTGTACGAACGTCCGATAATTGGCATGTGTATGGGCACTTTATTGGGAAAACGGCACCCGCTATCGCACGTGTGTGCAAACCTTTAGTTTAAGTGTGATTGTTTTCTGGATGAAAAAATAAGCTAGCTAAAGTTGTTAAGACAGTGCGCCTGACAGCTGAGAAGAAAGCTGCAAGTGGAGTGCCGGTACGGTAAATGTTGTAGTGCTCCTGGGCGTTCTATTATTCCCAGGGAGTTGGGAATAAGTGTTCTCACCTCTCTGTGAATAAAAGAAACAAGTTAATTTAGTTAAAAATTAAGGTTTGGTGTTCCTTTAAATGTGCACACAAACTGGCCCCATAAAGAATGTGTTTAACATGGTTTAAAGTGCACCTGTCCACAAAATGATTTACATGTAGGTGCCATAGTATAGTACACTAATCTTCTAGAATGAGATATCCGTTATTTACTGCTTGGTATATAAAAATAAATTCCTGAGATAAAGGGGCAATTGCATGAATATACTTGTAACTTATTACAATAAACTTTTTTTCAAATGATCAGATTGTATATATTTTGATTTACACTTTGTGTTTCCATTATACAGGGAGATATATATATCCTGTCCTCACTGGACCGAGAAAAGAAAGACCACTATACACTTACAGCCATCGCAAGAGACAACCCTGGGGATATCCCCAGCAATCGCAGAGAGAACTCTGTGCAGGTAATGTTATTTATACAGTGTATTGCTGCATTAGATTTCTCTCCCTTTTACAGGTTAATGAAAACTATAGCAGCTCAATGGACAGATACACACTCTATCTCTGTGGTTAGCATACACTGAGCATGTCTGAATGCAGTAATCTAGAGAAGGAAGTGATGTTGAAATATCTATCTGAGGATCCTGTTATTCTACTCTCTTTCCACCCTCCATCATTTTCCTCTATATTCTGACCTTTATTTCCATTGTAATATAATTCTCCCTCCTTTCCCCTGTATTGCATTCTGTTTACCCTACTCCAGATTTCTACTTTCTCATTTTTACATTTCCAATCTTCTATCCTCCTTTCCTCCTCCTTGTCTCTCTTCTCTCTCATGTTACATTTGGTCTCCCCTCCTCCTTGTTCCATTTAGCTTTTCCATTATCTTTCTCATCCCTTTCAACTCAAAAGTTCTCTTCATTTTCTTCTCTTTTTTATTTGCTACTTCATTCTGCTCTCCCATTCTTGTTCCATATTATTCTGTCTACCTCAGTGTATTTTCCATCCCTACACGTCCTGCCCAGTCTCATCCCCCAATATTCTTTAGTTTAATTTTTCTTCCCTATTTTTATTTGATATGTTGAAAGAAATAAGAATCAGACCAGGGAACGCCTGTTTACAGATAATTCAGGAAGGCTGGTTCTGAATTTATTCCTATTAAATGAGTTTCAACCCTGTTAATTATATTTTATAATAGTTTAATGATGGCCATATCAATGTTCCCATTACGTTTATTCTACATGAGAAGAATTGCCTGGCCCAATCTATATTTTTATCAACTTTCAATTGCAAAATGAATTGGCCAGGAAGGGGAATATCACGGGAATGCTGGAGGGTAAAACTGTTTGCGATTTTAGTTTATGTTTATATATTTAAAAGGCAGAATCCCCCCTTTTTCTACCCTACAGCCAAAATCTGTTACACAGCTCAAAGAGATAGAGATATGCAACCCGATATTTCCCTTTTCTTTGGCAGCATCTGGCTCTTCCGGGTATAAGCTGTGGTCATGGCAGGTGACGTCAAGGCCAATGACGGCAGAGTATTCTCTGAGCTTTCTTTCCTGAATGCTGTGGTTGTAAATCAATTTTATATTAATCTTCGCTATCAAATATGTTTTGTAATCTGTCCCCATCTGGGGTGCACCTGGGCTTACAAACTTTTTGTCCTTTTTAGGTACTTATAACAGTTTTAGATGTTAATGACTGCAGGCCTCAATTCTCTAAAAGCCAGTTCAGCACCAATGTGTATGAGAATGAACCAGAAGGCACATCGGTCATAACCATGTCTGCCACAGATTTGGATGAAGGTGTCAATGGCATTGTGACATACAATTTGGGGGGGCCTGGGGCAGGTAAGTTGATGGTGATTTATCAATTGGTAATAGATCACACTGCATAGGATGAGTATTTCCTTCATTCCAATTAATTATCTATGATAATTGAAAAATAATTAAATGATTCTATAATAAACAGTTATGTCTAAATGGCAGTAATTGAATTGTTCAGATATAAATGTTTCTTGATAAAGAAAATTAGAATTGATTTTTATTTGCAAATTTTGCATCTTAAGCTGGGCACACACATAATGGGATTTATAGTATTTCACTAAATATACCTTTTAATGGCAGTCTATAAAACATTGACAGTTACCTTTTAAGACATAAGATTCTAAACTTGAAACAACATCAATTAAAAATTGGAGCCATTTCAGACCTGTAAATACTGTGCAAATTATATATAAAATATAAGCTGCTATATCTGTTGTATTCAATTAGATCAACTGCACTTGAAGCTTAGTTCTTGAAGACATTTCGCTAGTCATCTGACTGACCTTAGATATACCATGACCTGGATGAATGAGAACCTTCACAATCATATAAGCTGTTATATTAACAAAATCATCTAGTGATAACTGTGGATGTAAATAAATGAGGATTGTGTAATTAAAAACAATGTAATATTGTTTCCTCTACAATATTGTATTTTTTTTACATTTTTCCAGAGGCATTTGTCATTGATAAGGACTCCGGGCTAATAACATCTCGACGACTTCTGCAATCCTTTGAGCGCTTTAACCTTACTGTTGTGGCTACAGACAAAGGCAGCCCTCCTCTCTGGGGTTCTACCATGTTAACGGTGGGAGTAATCGATGTGAATGACAACCGACCTGTGTTTATCAATCCTCCCAATGGCACCATACTCCACATCAAGGAGGTATTTCTTTCAAAATAGATCAACTTCTGGTTTCCACACACATCCCAAGTAGGTTGTTTCGCCCTCCTGTTGCCAAATCTTAATTTTGACCCCTTATAGCCAAATGAAATGGGTGACTTTTGAAGGTTCATTGTTCTACCGGTTCTGGTAGAGACAATGCTCAGCCAAAACGATATTTTCTTATCCTTTTGAATGCAATGCCCCCCACCAATCACTGGATTCAAATGTGCAATACAATGCACTGCATGGCCTTTCATCTTCTGGCTGTAGTGTTTGGACAGTGACTGTAGACACTAGAAAGGGCCATAAAGGCAACAAGCTGATTCAAGTGTTAGTATCCATAATAACTGCATAAAATGTATTAATATATTCCGTAGAACTTTCCAGACATGGTTATTACTAGACAAGTAGGTGTGGAATATTAAAACTTTATATAAAACCTCTGCAGTTTAATACAAATGATGGGATTAATTTGATAATATTCCAGGAACCCTGAAGTTTTATAATTTTAATTATGTAAATATAATTATATGTAATTATTTTTATCTTTGCAATAACCATTTAACAAAATCAAAACATATAAATATACCCCACCTAACTGCCAAAAAATGTAATGTAAACAATATCTGTTGTATTCAATTAGATCAACTGGACTTGAAATGTAGTTCTTGAAGACGTTTCGCTAGTCATCCGACTGGCTTTCTCAATTCAGAATGACTTGTACAAGAATCTGTGGCAATTATGACCGGAAAATCCCAATTAGCATTATCACAGCCAAGTGTTAAGGGTGTGATTAGATAGTGGCTAAGTATAGGAACGCCCAGAGTAAGGTGTTAAAACAGCATTGTACATGGCAGACAGTTGGTGTCGAACCCCCCCACCTCTATTTAGGCTTGGTTTCTTTATTTTCACATAAATGGCCTCCTTACAATGCTGTTTTAACACCTTACTCTGGGCGTTCCTATAACACCTCTTAGCCACTATCTCACACCTTAACACCTGGCTGTGATATGCTAATTGGGATTTTCCAGGGTACATAATTGCCACAGATTCTTGTACAAGTCATTCTGAATTGAGAAAGCCAGTCGGATAGACTAGCGAAACGTCTTCAAGAACACATTCAAGTCCAGTTGATCTAATTGAATACAACAGATATACCATGACCTGGATGAATGAGAACCTTCACAAGCGTAATGTAAACAAATACTGTATGATCCTTTAACAGTTTTATTTATTCTCAAAACAACCTGTTGTTGCTGTTTGTCTATTTTCTATATCTTAAGGAAATACCCCTGAACTCTACAGTGTACGAGGTTTACGCTACAGATAAAGATGAAGGTCTGAATGGAGCCGTACGATACAGCCTGCTCAAGACAGGAGCTGGAAATAAAGATTGGGAATACTTTAGAATTGATTCAATGAGTGGCTTCATTAGGACTGCCCTGAGATTGGATCGAGAGAAGCAAGCAATATACAGTGTAAACCAAACTAATAATTGAATGGCAAATCAAATTCAGACAAATGACTGGATTAGTAACCATTTCATACATTTAGTACAATGTGACCAACAGGCAGTGGTTTTGCTCACAGAAGATATGGGGCCTGATTTACTCAGGTGTGCCTTGCTAAAAATAGGGATTAAACACGTGCTAACCAATATTGAATAGGTCAGCGCAAGTTTAACTCCATAATTACACTGGCTGCACCAGTTTCACAAAAGACACCCGTGCATCCGGTGCAATCTATTTAATAAAGGATTTGCACCACTTTTAACTCCACAATTTAAGACCAGCTAATGGCTGGTCTTAAAGTGGTGCTGGGGTAAAATCCCTTTTGGGATTTACCACCAGGGGCAAATCCAGTATTAAATACCAGAAGCCACATTTGCCTGGAGCAATTTGCAACTCTGGGTAAATGGAATCAATTGAATTACTTTAAAAGGTTTTTCCCATACTAGGCCCTGCACATGCTTGAATGCTTAAAAATTTTTCTGCCTGGCCCAAACTTTGTTTTTTCATTGAACGATATTGAGCGTACAGTTGGAATAATAGAAAACAGTTATATATATGATTTGAGTGATTTGAACAAATTTGCCAAATCTCTTAAAATATTTATTCCATGTATGGGGGGGGGGGGGGCTTAAGTTTACCAGTTTATTTATACCACTTGATTAAAAGCTCTACTTCAGGGAGGTCAACCTGTGGCCCTGTCGAATGTTGGGAGTTGTAGTTTTAAAACATCTTCTAGAAAACCATGGTTTACAGGGACTCACTTACTGTAAATTGAATACATGTTAGAGTATGATATTATATCTAAGTTGTAATTTGTTTGTAATATTCTTTTCTCTTTCTAAATAATTCTTTTTAGCTTATTATTGTGGCTTATGATCTTGGTCAACCAGTGCCATATGAGACGATGCTTCCTCTTCAAGTCGCACTAGATGATATTGACGATAACGAGCCTGTCTTTAGCGCACCTCCTGTAAGTGCAGGGCATTCTACATTGGGTTAGCTGTGAGATAAATCCATTCTAAAAACTGATATGAGTAATGAATTTTAAGTTTTAACATTTATCCAAGTTAATGTTTACAGTGTTATATTAAATGTACAATGGTTTAATAATAAAGTAGATGTAAAGGGATGTATTTTTGGTTGTTGATAGAGAGGAGCTCTTCAGTACCAAATCCTTACAGTTCGCGAGCACTCCAAAAATGGAACCATAGTGGGGAATGTCAGCGGTGCAGTGGATGCAGATGAGGGTTCTAATGCCATTGTGTACTATTTCATAGCAGGTAATGGTTTTTCCTGTTCCTGAAATTCTCTTCCCTAAGTCTAATTCACATGAAGGCTGAGGTCACAACACAACAAATATGCCAATACGGCAATGTATTTCTGTGCATGTGTTCGGGTCGCACTAGCGATTTAACCCTTATGTCTCGCATTAGATCAGCACAAAAAATGTTGATGGCATGCATTACGCTAATGGACTGGAGCGTAATGCAGCCAAGCTATATTTCCCCCCACGGGCATGCGCTGCGCACATTGAGATCTGATCGCAAAACGCACTCCGAATCACAGCAGTGTGGCCCTTACAATAGTAATAGTAAAGTATGCTTTAGACCAGTCATTGTAACTTATACTACTACCGTTTTTTTAATGATTCTCAACCCTCATGTGAGGCGATGTGTCGGGTAATTATTTTAAGAATGATTTTTTTTGTAACAAAATGTAAATGCAATTACAAAATACAATTGTCTGCAATTCTTTAGCTGGTAACAAGGACAATAATTTCAAGCTGGATCCTGAAGGGCAACTTACAGTGCTGAAGAACTTAGATAGAGAGAAGGAACCATACTATTCCCTTATTGTCAAAGCTTCTAGCAACAAGAACTGGATAACAGGGATGGTTTCGAACTTTGTTCCAGCCACTGACTCCACATTACAAGAAGTGAGGGTTTATTTGGAAGATATCAATGATCAACCACCTCGGTTCACAAAGCCAGAGTATACTGCAGGTAAAGGGCTTGGTATGGTCAACCCACAATAGCAGTGACACAACTAAATGCTCTGGCCATGGCCTACACAGAATGTATTTGTTGAAAGCTATGCACATGTTCTTACCCTTTGCTACACATAATTAAGCTATACTTTAAGTAACTAAGATTAACATTAACATAGACATTAAAAGATAATAAGGGTCAACATTGGGCTGTAATGTCAATAAATTGGTTTGTTTAACCTGCTACAAAACTCTAAAGCACCCCATACATGGGATCAACATTTGATCAAAAACTATTTTCCGTATTCCTGATCTACTGCTCGACAATCAACAAAATGAAGATCGGTCCAGGCGGAATTTAGTATAAGGTATCAGCTATTATTAGGTTCAGTATAAGGTATTAGTTATTATTAGGTTCAGTATAAGGTATTAGCTATTATTAGGTTCAGTTTAAGGTATCAGCTATTATTAGGTTCATTATAAGGTATTAGCTATTATTAGGTTCAGTGTAAGGTATCAGCTATTATTAGGTTCAGTATAAGGTATCAGCTATTATTAGTGTTAGTATAAGGTCATACTTAGCATTATTAGGATCAGTATAGTTATTTGCCATTATTAGGTTTAGTTTAAGGTAGCTATATTTAGATTTAGTATAAGGTATCAGCTATTATTAGGTTAATATAAGGTATCAGATATTTTAGGTTCTGTATAAGGTATTAGCTATTATTAGATTTAGTATAAGGTGTCAGCTATTATTAGGTTCAGTATAAGGTAATAGCTATATTAGGTTCAGTATAGGTATTAGCTATATTAGGTCAGTAAGTATTAGCTATATTAGATTTAGTGTAAGGTATCAGTATTATTAGTTCAATAAGGTATGCTATTATTAGTTCATTATGAGTATCAGCTATTATTGGATCAGCATGATATCATCTATTATTAGATTCAGTATAAGGAATCAGCTATTATTAGGTTCATTATAAGGTATCAGATAATTAGGTGCAGTATAAGGGTCAGCTATTATTAGATTAAGTATAAGGTATTAGCTATTATTAGTTCAGTATAAGGTATCGGCGTTATTAGGTTCAGTATAAGGTAATAGCTATTATTAGGTTCACTATAAGGTATTAGCTTATTAGGTTTAGTATAAAGTATAAGCTATTATTAGGTTTAGTGTAAGGTATCCGCTATTATTAAGTTCAGTATAAGGTATCAGCTATTATTGGTTCATTATAAGGTATCAGCTATATTAAGATCAGTACACGATATCAGCTATTTAGGTTCATATAAGGAATCAGCAATTATTAGGTTCATTATAAGGTATCAGCAATATTTAGGTGCAGTATAAGGTATCAGCTATTACTAGATTAGTATAAGGTATTAGCTATTATTAGGTTCAGTATAAGGTATCAGCTATTATTAGGTTCAGTATAAGGTTTAGCTATTATTAGATTTAGTATAAGGTATCAGCTATTATTAGGTTCAGTATAAGGTATTAGCTATTATTAGGTTCAGTATAAGGTATTAGCTATTATTAGGTTCAGTTTAAGGTATCAGCTATTATTAGGTTCAGTATAAGGTATTAGCTATTATTAGGTTCAGTGTAAGGTATCAGCTATTATTAGGTTCAGTATAAGGTACCCGTATCAGCTATTTTTGGTTCAGCATAAGGTATCAGCTAATATTAGGTTTAGTGTAAAGTATCAGCTATTATTAGGTTCATTATAAGGTATTAGATTAATTAGGTTCAGAAATGGTAAGTTAGCTATTATTAGATATAGTATAAGGTATTAGCTATTATTAGGTTCAGTATAAGGTATTAGCTATTATTAGGTTCAGTATAAGGTATCAGCTATTATTAGGTTCAGTATAAGGTAATAGCTATTATTAGGTTCAGTATAAGGTATTAGCTATTATAGGTGTATAAGGTATAGCTATTATTAGGTTAGTGTAAGGTATCAGCTATATTAGGTTCAGTAAGGTATTAGCTATTATTAGATTGTATAAGGTATCAGCTATTATTAAGTTCAGTATAAGGTATTAGCTATTATTAGGTTCAGTATAAGGCATCAGCTATTATTAGGTTCAGTATAAGGTAATAGATATTATTAGGTTCAGTATAAGGTACTCGCTATATTAGGTTCAGCATAAGGTATCAGTTATTATTAGGTTCAGTATAAGGTATCAGCTATTATTAGGTTCAGTGTAAGGTATCAGCTATCATTAGGTTCAGTATAAGGTACCGGTATCAGCTATTATTTGGTTCAGCATAAGGTATCAGCTATTATTAGGTTCAGTGTAAAGTATCAGCTATTATTAGGTTCATTATAAGGTATCAGCTATTATTAGGTTCAGTATAAGGTATCAGCTATTATTAGGTCAGAATAAGGTATTAGTATTATTAGATATAATATAACGGTTATAGCTATTATTTAGGTTCAGTATAAGGTATTAGCTATTATTAGGTTCAGTATAAGGTATTAGCTATTATTAGGTTCAGTTTAAGGTATCAGCTATTATTAGGTTCAGTATAAGGTATTAGCTATTATTAGGTTCAGTGTAAGGTACCAGCTATTTTTGGTTCAGCATAAGGTATCAGCTAATATTAGGTTTAGTGTAAAGTATCAGCTATTATTAGGTTCATTATAAGGTATTAGCTATTATTAGGTTCAGAATAAGGTATTAGCTATTATTAGATATAGTATAAGGTATTAGCTATTATTAGATTAAGTATAAGGTATTAGCTATTATTAGGTTCAGTATAAGGTATCAGCTATTATTAGGTTCAGTATAAGGTAATAGCTATTATTAGGTTCAGTATAAGGTATTAGCTATTATTAGGTTTAGTATAAGGTATTAGCTATTATTAGGTTTAGTGTAAGGTATCAGCTATTATTAGGTTCAGTATAAGGTATTAGCTATTATTAGATTTAGTATAAGGTATCAGCTATTATTAAGTTCAGTATAAGGTATTAGCTATTATTAGGTTCAGTATAAGGCATCAGCTATTATTAGGTTCAGTATAAGGTTCTAGATATTATTAGGTTCAGTATAAGGTACTCGCTATTATTAGGTTCAGCATAAGGTATCAGTTATTATTAGGTTGAGTATAAGGTATCAGCTATTATTAGGTTCAGTGTAAGGTATCAGCTATTATTAGGTTCAGTATAAGGTACCGGTATCAGCTATTATTTGGTTCAGCATAAGGTATCAGCTATTATTAGGTTCAGTGTAAAGTATCAGCTATTATTAGGTTCATTATAAGGTATCAGCTATTATTAGGTTCAGTATAAGGTATCAGCTATTATTAGGTTCAGAATAAGGTATTAGCTATTATTAGATATAATATAAGGTATTAGCTATTATTAGGTTCGGTATAAGGTATCAGCTATTATTAGGTTCAGTATAAGGTATTAGCTAATTGGTTGTATAAAGGTATCAGCAGATATTATTAGGTTAGTATAAGGTATCAGCTATTAGTTAGTTCAGTATAAGGTTACTAGCATTATTATTAGGTTCAGTATAAGGTACTCGCTATTATTAGGTTCCGCATTAAGGTTATAAGATATTTTAGGTCAGTATAATGGTATCAGCTATTATTAGGTTCAGTGTAAGGTATCACGCTATATTAGGTTCAGTATAAGCTATCAGATATATGCGTTCAGTATAAGGTATCAGCTATTATTAGGTCAGTGTAAGGTATCAAAAGCTGCCTTATTATTAGTTGCCAATGTAATGTATAAGCTGTATTAGGTTCAGTATAATGGTATAGCTATTATTAGGTCAGTAGAAGGTATCAAAAATAGTAGATTTAGTTAAAGGTATCAGCTATTATTAGAATTTGTAAACGGTTATCAGCGATTATTACATCAGTATAAGGTATTAAGCTATTATTATGGTTTAGTATAAGGTATTAGCTTATCATTAGATTTAGTATAAGTATCAGCTATTATAGATTTAGTAAACGGTTATCAGTATGATTACATTCAGTATAAGGTATTAGCATTATGATAGTTTAGTATAAGATATTAGTATAATTCGATTAGTAAGTTCAGCTATATTAGGTTCAGTAGTATAAGGTATCAGCTTTATTAGGTTCAGTTAAAGGATCAGCTAAAGATTAAGGTTCTGTTTTACCCAGTATAAGGTATCGCTATTCATTAGGTTCAGTTATAGGGTATCAGCCCGATTATTAGGTTCAGTATAAGTATCCGCTATGTTAGGTTCAGATAAGTAGAACTACCACCCCCTATAGGTTCAGTATAAGGCATCCAGCTAATAGGTTTTCAGTATATAGGTACTAGCTATTATTAGTTTAGTATAGGTACTAGCTATTATTATTAGTTTTTTCAGATTAAGGTATCAAGCTATATAAGGTTTCAGTAAAGGTATCCGCTATATTAGGTTCATTATAGGGTGCGCATTATTAAGATCAGTAACGATACCGCTATTATTAGGTTTCAGTATAAGGTATAGCTTTCTTAGGTTCATTATAAGGTATCAGCTATTGTTTAGGTTCCGTTATGGAAGCTATTATTAATTTAATCTAATGTATAGTTGTTAGATTCAGTATACAGTCAGGTAGCGCCTACCTTCATCTCGGCTCCCCCGCAGTCTCCTGGTCTCTCTTTAGGTTTATATAGGTTTTATGTATTAAGCTTTGTATGCTTATTGTTTAGTGCGTCAGTTGTTAACCTGTAGTAAGTGATGACATATGATTGATGTGTTTAGGGTTATGTGTATTTGGGGTGCTTTCTTTGATGAGTGGTTGTGCATGTATTTGATATGTCTGTGATTTGTATGGTTTTTGTTGTACTTATGTGTTTTAATTTACTATGACCTTTTTTGGCTGCCATGTAGCTACACTTAGGGTTTCTGTTATATTTTTTGGTTGTTTAGAGTGTGTTTGCGTTAGTCTCATAGTTTTTTATTACATTTTTTGGTGGCTGTTGTCTGTATTATTCGGTTGAATGTGTCACTTAATTCGTCCCCTTTTCCTTTCCGTTCCTTGGTACGTGTGAGAGTTAGTGGTGTTTCAGCTCATAAGGTATAGCATTATTATGTTCATAAGAGCGCTAGCATTATGATTAGTGTATGTGTGTACGCGTCCACCCAGCCTTCCATTGTGTTTATGTACCGCCCTTCCCCTCCTTCCCCACGCTGGTAAGGTCTCAGCTTTATTACGGTTCATTTACATCACCTGTTTGGTCCCACACGTGTTATATAGATCAGACCATGATATCATCATTAATGCAGATTCGCCCCCAGTCTAAGTTTTGATTTTATACACGACTATTATTAGGCTAACCCCACACTACCAGGTACAGATATTACTAGGTGAGTATAAGTATTATTTTTGTTCTTTGTATGATTTATTTGTCGTATTTAGTATAAGTCTTAGCTATTATTAGGTTCAGTATAAGGTAATGGCGATTATAGGTTCAGTATAATGTAATGCTATTATTACGGTTCACACTATAAGGTATAGCTATCTATTAGGTTTTGTATAAAGTATAACTTATTAGGTTTTAGCTGTAAGGTATCCGCTATTATTAAGTTCAGTTATAAGTATCAGCTTTTTATTAATAGGTCATTATAGGTATCGCTATTATAAGATCAAGCATCACACCGATATCCTTAGCTATTATTGAAGTTCAGTCATAAGGAATTCGACATTTAGAGCAATTATTGGTATCAAATATTAAGGTGTCAGATATTCATTGTTAAGGTATCAGCCTTATGTACTTAGATTAAGTATAAGGTTCCATGTAGCTATGTTTAGGTTCAGTATAAGGTACATGCTATTATGGTTCATGATATAATAAGGTATTAGCTATTATTGCTTTAGTTAAGGTATGCAGCTATTAATTAGTTTCAGTATAAGGTATTAGTTATATTACGGTTTCGTCTAAGGTTATGTGCTATTATTAGGTTCAGTTTTAAGGTATTAGCTATTATAGGTCATTATAAGGTATTAGCTTATTATAGGTTCGTGTAGGTAGCTACTTATTAGGTGTCAGTAGTAAGGTCCCCGTTATCAGCGATTTTTGGTTAAGCATAAGGTATCAGCTAATATTTAGGTTTAGTGTAAAGTATCAGCTATTATTAGGTTCATTAAGGTATTAGCTATTATTAGGTTCAGCATAAGTAGAGCTATTTTTAGATATTATATAAGGTATTAGCTATTATTAGATTAAGTATAAGGTATTAGCTATTATTAGGTTCAGTAAAGGTATTCAGCTATTCTAGTCAGTATAGGTAACAGCTTTATTAGGTTCAGTATAAGGTAGTTAGCTATTCTCTGGTAGTATATAAGGTATTAGGCTATTTTAGGTTTAGTGTAAGGTATCAGCTATTATTAGGTTCAGTATAAGGTATTAAGCTATTATTAGATTTAGTATAAGGTATCAGCTATTATTAAGTTCAGTATAAGGTATTAGCTATTATAGGTTCAGTATAAGGCATCAGCTATTATTTAGGATTCAGTATAAGGTAGCTAGATTATATTAGGTTCAGTATAAGTACTCGCTATTATTGTCGCATTAGGTATCATTATATATTAGGTTGAGTATAAGGTATCAGCTTATAGGTTGTAAGTATATTGATGCAGATGTCAGTAGTAGAGGTACGCTCGGTAGTCAGCTATTAGTTTGGTTCAGCATAAGGTATCAGCTATTATTAGGTTCAGTGTAAAAGTATCAGCTATTATTAGGTTATTCATAAGGTATCAGAAATTATTAGGTTCAGATAAGGTACAACATTATTATGGTGTCTGAGATAAGTTATAGCTATTATTGATATAATTAAGGTATTAGCTATATAGGTTCGGTATAAGGTATCAGCTATTATTAGGTTCAGTATAAGTATTAGCTATTATTAGTTCAGTATAAGGTACTAGCTATTATTAGTTTCAGTATAAGGTACTCGCTATATTAGGGTTCAGGCATAGGTATCAGCTTTTTAGGTTCGTATAAGGTATCAGCTATTATTAGGTTCAGTGTAAGGGTATCAGCTATTATTAGGTTCGTATAAGATATCAGCTATTATTAGGTTCAATATAAGGTATCAGACTATATTAGGTTCAGTGTAAGGTATCAGCTATTATTGGTTCAATGTAAGATATTAGCTGTTATTAGGTTCAGTATAAGGTAGTAGATTCTAGGTTTCAGTATAAGGTTATCAAAAATATTAGATTTAGTATAAGGTATCGCTATTATTAGATTTGTAAACGGTCCCCCCATCAGTTTATTTATTTCTAAGGTATTATTCAATTAGTCCTGTACTTCAGTTTCTTGCTTTTTCTGTTTGCTATACTAGTTTAGTATAAGGTTCGTATTCTGTATCGTTCGCTTATTATAGCAGTAAGGTCGTTTTATTAGTGAATTCGTATCAGTTCGCTATGTCATCAGTATATAGGTTTGCTCAGTTTCAGTATTATTAGGGTTAGTAGGTATAGCTACTATAGTGAAAGTTATAGTATTATTAGGTTCGTATAAGGTATCAGCTATTATTAGGTTCAGTATAAGGTATCAGCTATTAGGTTCATTATAAGGTATCAGCTATTGATTAGGTTCATATAGGTATCACATATTAGGTTAGTGTAAGGTATAGCTATGTTAGGTTCAGATAAAGGTATCAGCTATTATTTAGGTTCAGATAAGGCATCAGCTATATTAGGTTCAGTATAAGGTACTAGTATTAT
Organism: Hymenochirus boettgeri; assembly: GCA_019447015.1. Taxonomy (NCBI): domain Eukaryota; kingdom Metazoa; phylum Chordata; class Amphibia; order Anura; family Pipidae; genus Hymenochirus; species Hymenochirus boettgeri. The sequence continues at coordinate 80,176,032 of CM033475.1, forward strand.
TAGTTTCCAGTATTAAGGTACTAGCTATTATTATTAGTTTCAGTATAAGGATCAGCTATTATAAGGTTCAGTATAAGGTATCAGCTATATTAGGTTCATTATAAGTAATCAGCTATTATTAAGATCAGTTACACGATATCAGCTATTATAGGTTCAGTATAAGGTATCAAGCTATTTATTAGGTTCATTATAAGGTATCAGCTATTGTTAGGTTCAGTATAAGGTATCAGCTATATTAATTAATCATCAGGTATCACGCTATTTTAGATTCAGATTCCCATGTTTGCTATTATTCAGGTTCAGTATCAAGGGATCTCATTTCTATTCGGTTTCGTTAAGTCTTCAGTCTTCTTTAGGCTCAGTATCGCTATTGCCCTTCTTCGGTTTCGATGTAAGGTATTAGCTATTTGTCGTTCGTCTACGGGTCCATCTATTTTCAGGTTCCTCAATCATAAGGTTCTCGCTCATTTTTAGGTTCTGTATAAGGTATTCGCTTTATTATTGTTATGTGTCCAGCTCATTCATTTGGTTGATTTCTCAGGTAATCAGCGTATTTAGGTTCCGTATCGTTGCTTTGGTGGTAGTTAGGTATTGCTCATTCTTCGGTCGTTCACGTGTTAATTCGCTATTCATTAGTTCAGTATTAGTTCAGCTATATAGTTTATAGTATCCCATTTATGTCAGTACATTCATCTTATTCAAAGAAGCATTATTTATTTCATATGTCATTATTAAGGCAGTATGGTTATCTTAAAAGATTCTCATTAGGTCAGTATGCTTTAGTTCTAAAGGAATGCTATCTGTTCACTGCTAGGTATCTCATATTAGCTTATAAGCTTCATTGTTGAAGTTCCGCTATCAGCTAGTTCTATAAGGTATCACTCTCCGGATTAGCTTCTTCAGTTGCCTATAGGTATCAGCTTAGTTATTAAATCTAGTAACTAGCTTACTCGAGTTTAGTCTGGTATGGTTCCGTATCAGGAAAGCTAATTATTAGGTTCACTTATCAGGTCGCTTTATGCTAGGTCGTTAGGTTAGTCTCCATCTACGCTGATTATAGCTTATGTGTACTAAGGTATCCTAGCTATTATCAGGTTGTCAGTCTCCGCTTCTCGTCTTATTAAGGCTGTCTTCGTCATCAGTACGCTATCTTGATTGGTAGGTTCCGTATTATAGGCTAAGGTACTCCTAGCCTATCAATAAGGTTGTAAGCTTCTTTAGGTCATTCCAGTTCACTATCTATCGGGGCTAGTTTCAGGCTAAAAACTGGATCTAGAACCTAGCTTGCTCTAAGCAAGGCTCGGTTCAGTTAGGTTCACTCTTTATTCAGGATTCCAGTAAGTACCCGTCAGTCTATGCTTTGGTTCTTCAGCTCAGTATCTCCTATTAGGTTTACGGGTCGTATATCTCGTTCCGTCATGGTCTGCTTATAGGTCAATCTGCCGGTCATTCACCTCTTAGGTTTCAGTTTAGGTCATCTGGCTATTTTGGATATAGTATAGGTCCATTCAGCTCTTCTTCGGAGATTAGTCCATTTAAGCCTTTATGGTCGATCTCGGCTCGTCGATCCGCTATTTTGGTTCGCTAAATCTATTCGTTCAGCTACTAAGGTTTCAGCCGCTCCCTTTATTTAGGTTATAAGTATAGGTATTCCATCTATTAGGTTCTAACAGCCCTCCGACATAACACAGACCTGATAAGTATAAGGTTAGCTTATTATTAGATTAAGTATAAGGTATTAAGCTATTTTGAGTTCAGTATAAGGTATCAGCTATTATTAGGTTCAGTATTAAGGTCATCGCTATTATAGGTATTAGGTTCAAGTATGTATGAAGTAATTAGCTATATTAGGTTTAGTATAAGGTATTAGCATTATTAGGTTTAGTGTAAGGTATCAGCTATTATTAGGTTCAGTATAAGGTATTAGCTATTATTAGTTAGTATAAGGTATCAGCTATTATTGTTCAGTATAAGGTATAGCTATTATAGGTTCATTAAGGCTAGTATTAGTCTTAGTAGATTATTTAGGTTCAGTTTAAATAAGGTATCGCTATTATTAGGTCAGTATAAGGTATCAGTTATTAGTTAGGTTAGTATAAGGTTTAGCTTATTAGGGTCAGTTAAGGTATCAGCTGTCATAAGGTTCATATAAGTAAGGTATCAGCATTATTTGGTCAGCATAAATGGTTATCAGCTATTATTAGGTTCAGTGTGGAAAAGGGATTCGCTATATTATTAGGTCTCTATAAATCGGTATCAAGCTATTTTAGGTTCAGTATATAGGTATAAACTATATTAGGTTCAGGAGTAAGGTTACTTATGTATTAGAATATAGTGATAAGAAAGATTATTGCTATTAGTTAGGTGCGGTAAGGTATCAAGCTATTATTAGGTTTCAGTTTAAGGTTATAGCTATTATTAGGTTCGATATAAGGTACTGCTATTATTAGGGTTCAGTATAAGGTACTCGACTATTATAGGTTCAGTAAGGTATCAGCTATTTTTAGGTAGAGTATAAGTGTTAGCTAATTATAGGTTCAGTAGAATGGGTAAGCTATTTTAGGTTCAGTATGAAGATATTCAGCTAGTTATAGGTGTCAGTATAAGGATACAGCTATTATTAGGTTCAGTTAAGGTATCAGCTATTATTAGGTTCAAGAAAGATTTAGTATTAGGTTCAGTTAGTAAGTTATTGAGCTATTATAGGTTCAGTATAAGAGTATAAAAAATTAGATTTGTATAAGGATCAGCTATATTAGATTTAGTAAACGGTATCAGCTTATTACATTCAGTATAAGGTATTAGTTATTAGTTTAGTATAAGGTATTAGCTTATAATAGATGTAGATAAGGTATCAGCTATTATTAGATTTAGTTAAACGGTATCAGTATTATACTTCAGTATAAGGTATTAGCTATTATCAGGGGCGTATCTAGGGTTAAGAAGATCCGGGGCACCCGGGCATCCATGCGCCGCGTTAGGCCACGCCCTTTCTCCGCCGCCCAATTAGGACACACCCCTAGTACTTAAGAGATGGCCAAAAAGACACAGACAGACAGATAGATAACCCACAAACATAGACACACAGCCCGATAGTGATAAACGGAAAGACAGTGAAATAGACGACAGAGATAGAGATTGGATAGAGAGACACAAATTAATGACACAAAGGCACAGTAAATGGCAATATCATTATATACTGGAGCAATCTGGTAATTTTAAACTACGTTTGTCAGTTGAGTCAGTCGCTGTGGCCTACCTTTGGCCAGGAGACCTTTGGACCTTTTACATGGACTGCCCTATCTGTTCGTATTCTTATCTACTCTTATCATCGATCTCACTCTATCTACTATACTTCTATCTATCTAATCACTGCTATCATGCTTGATACTCCTTCTTCGGCTATCTATCTATCTACTTGCTATCTGTACTATCTGAACTCTGCTATCTATCTATCTAACTGCTATTATCTTATCTTATATCTATCTAACTCTGGCTATCTATCATCTCTAACTGCTATCTAGTCTATCTAACTCGTGCTATCTATCTAACTCTGCTGATTATCTAACTCTGCTATCTATCTATCTATCTACTCTGCTATCTATCTATCTATCTATCTATCTATCTAACTCTGTTATCTATCTATCTAACTGCTATATATCTATCTATCTAACTCTGCTATATATCTATCTATCTATCTATCTATCTAACTCTGCTATCTATCTAACTGCTATTTATCTATCTAACTTGCTATCTATCTATCTAACTCTTGTATCTATCTATCTAACTCGCTATCTATCTATCTAACTCTGCAATCTATCTATCTATATAACTCTGACTATTATCTATCTATCTATCAACTCTGCTATCTATCTATCTATCTATAACTATGCTATCTATCATCTATACTATCTATCTATCTATCTATCTATCTATCTATCTATCTATCTATCTAACTTGCTATCATCTAACTATGATCTATCCTATCTATCTTATCTATATTTCTATCTATCTAATCTATCATCTAATCTAACTCTGCTATCTATCTATCTAACTCTGCTATATATATCTAACTCTGCATATCTATCTAACTCTCTTATCTATCTATATAACTTGCTATCTATATCTACTCTAACTCTTGCTATCTATTTATCTATATACTCTGTCTCTATCTATCTATCATCTATCTATCTATCTATCTACTATCTATCTATCTAACATCACATGCTATCTATCTATCTAACTCATCTATCTATCTATCTAACTCTGCTCTCTATCTATCTCTATCTATCTATCTATCTAATCTATCTTCATCTATCTATCTATCTACTATCTAACTCTCTATCTATCTATATCTATCTAACGCTGCTATCTAACGCTGCTATCTAACTTGCTATCTATCTAGTAGGAGAAGGCCGGGGAGCGCAGAGGCCGTCTGTATGTTCTGCGCCGTCGCGCGCGTGACGTCATCGCGCCGGCGTGCGCGTGACGTCATTGCGCCGACGGAGTCCGCCGGGAGTGAACTAGGGGCACAAGTAGGAAAACATTCGGGGCACTTTGCAAACATCCGGGGCCGTGCCCGAATGTTTAACGTAGATACGCCACTGGCTATTATTAGTTTAGTATAAGGTATTAGCTATAATTAGATTAGTATAAGTTATCATATTATTAGGTTCAGTATAGGTATCAGCTATATTAGGTTCAGAATAAGGTATTAGCTATTATTAGATAAGTATAAGGTATTAGCTACATAGCTACATTAGGTTCAGTGTAAGGTATCAGATAATATTAGGTTCAGATAAGGTATTAGCTATTATTAGGATCAGGATAACATAGTAACATAGTAATTAAGGTTGAATAAAGACATTCGTCCATCAAGTCCAACCTATTCACTTTTTTTTTTTTTAACCTACCTAACAGTTGATCCAGAGGAAGGCAAAAAACCAGCTAAAAAAGGGGGGAAAAAAATCCTTCCTGACTCACAAGGCAATCGGAAAGTATCCCTGGATCAACCAGATCTTTATGCATTATACCAGTAATTCTCAATATTCTTAGTTTTAGAAACTTATCCAGGCCTTTTAAAGTTATTCAATGAACTTGCCATTACCACCTCTGCGGAAGACAGTTCCACAATTTCACCGTTCTCACTGTAAAGAAACCTCTCCTAACTTGAAGATGAAACTTCTTTTCTTCCAACCTTAAAGGATGTCCACGAGTCCTCTGATATGACCTATTAGTGAACAATGCACCAGAGAGTTCCTGTATGGGCCATTAATTTATTTGTATAAGGTTATCATGTCCCCACGCAACCGCCGCTGCTCCAATGTAAACAGCCCTAACTTGTCTAACTGCCTGCCTATTCAAGCCCCTCCATTATCCCCTTATTATGCATCCCTTCTCTGAACTGCCTCAATTTCCAAGGTCCCTTTTTATATGGGATTCCAAAACTGCACCGCATATTCAATGGGGCTCTACCAGTGCCTGTAAAGAGGGAGAATAATATTTTTCTCCTTGATTCCATTCCCTCTTTATACAAGACAATATCTTGCTAGCTAGCTGTTGCTACCTGGCATGTTTGTACAGCTAAGTCTGTTATCTACCAGAACCCCCAAATCTTTTTTCCATTTCAGATGCACTTAACACAGAGTTATTTATGGTGTAGGTGGCACAGGGATATTAAATCCCAAATGCATCACACTTACATTTATCAACATTGAATTCATTTGCCATTCTGCTGCCCATTTTGAAATCTATCTAGGTCTGCTTGCAGCACTTGCACATCATGGAAGTTCCAAAGCTCTGCCTAATTTAGTGTCATCGCAAACACAGAGACCTTGCTCTCAATGCCCCCTTCTAAGTCATTTATAAACAGATTAAACAGAAGCGGCCCCAGTACAGAACCCTGAGGAACTCCGCTATGAAACTTAGCCCACATAGATGTAGCTCCATAACCACCACTCTCTGTTTGCGGTCCAATCAACCATCTCTCTACCATGAACAAATATTTCTTCCAGGCCAACAGTCCTCAGTTTATACATTAGTCGCCTATGTGGCACAGTCAAAGGCTTTTGCAAAATCCAAATATACCACATCCACAGTGGCCTGAATCTAACTTCTTACTCACTTCTTCATAAAAACCAATTAAATTTGTCTGGGTATCTATTTCTCATAAATCCATGCTGACTACTACTAATAAGATGATCTCTGGAGACAAAGTCAAGGATTGATCCCTTAACAAAGTTTCCATCACCTTCCCTACCACTGATGTTAGGCTACAGGTCTATAGTTACCAGGCTGTGAACGACTACCTTTTTGAATATTGGTATTACATTGGCTTTTTTCCAATCCAGCGGCACATCCCAGCAACAAAAGCGAATCTGAAAAGATGAGACACAGTGGTCTTGCTAGAACTGAACTAAGCTCTTTTAAAATCCTAGGATGCAATCCATCTGGTCCTGGCGCTTATTGATATTAACTTTGTCTAATTGATTCCGTACCATTCCTCTGTTATCCAATGTGAAGACTCTTCATTTCCTCCCTGCACATTGTACAATCCCTACTGTAAGGATCTCCAACAGTAAAAACCGATGTAAAAAACGGTTTAGCAGATAGCCTTTTCGGCATCCTCTACAACAACCTCAGCTCCATTATTTAATGGTCCCACATTCTCAGTCCTCATTTTTTTTACCATTATATAACTTAAAAAACATCTTGGGGTTGGACTTGCTTTGTCGGCAATCGTGTTTCATTTTCTATTTTTAGCTAGTTAATTGCTTTGCTTGCACTTTATTACAACTTTTGAAGTCCCTGTAAGCCTGTTCTGTGCCTTGCTTTTCAAAATTTAAAAGCCCTTTTCTTTTTCCATTTCCCTTTTTACCTGAGCATTAAGCCCTGCAGGAGTGGACCTAATTTTTTACACTTGTTTCCTAAAGGTACCGATTTGGAAATGTTATAGTTAATATCCCTTTAAAGTGGTCCACATTGCTCAGTATCTTTACCTAGAAACAGTTCCCCCCAGTCTATGAGCAGGAGCGATTCCTTAAAAGCATAAAATTAGCTTTCTAAAGTTAAAAGTTTTTGTTAAGCCAGTGCACTTTAGTTTTCTGCAACCTATATTAAATGACACTATATCATGGTCACTATTCCCTAAGCTTCCCATTACCTTCATCTCCAAAATGAGCTCTGGGTTATTAGATATCACAGATCCAACAACGCATTCTTTCTAGTAGGAACTTCTACCATCTGTGAAAGAAATGCTCTATAGAAATTTAAGAACTTTATACCTTTTGAGGTGCTGGCAGTTCCATTACTCAATCTATTTAGGGTAGTTAAAATCCCCATAACCAGAACATGCCCCATACCAGCAGCCTTGCCAACTGCATATGGAGATTCATTTCCACCTCTCCCCGGATTTGGGGGCTTATAACACACTCCAACAATTAATTTACCTACCTTCTTGCTTCCTGTACACAGTTCCACCATAATGTTTCTGCCGCATCGTTTGCTCCCCATCTATTCCATCTTTTAAATTGGCTTCAATTCCTGTTTAACATACATACATACTCCTCCTCTTTCTTATTAAATCGGTCATGTCTAAATAAGGAGTACCCCTCAATATTTACTGACCAGTCATGTGAATCATAAGCCATGTTCTGCTATACCAATACATCATACCTTTCCTTTAACGCTATTATTTCAAGTTCGCCGGTTTTTCCAGCCAGACTCCTGCATTTGTAAACATAAATTTAGATTATCAATTGATTACTTCCATACATGGTCGTACATGCCTCCTTATCCTCTATGCTCCCCCCTCCTCCTTCTCCTCCCTCCGTTGTGTTACTAGCCCCCAGATCCTAACTTCTTTCTATCTACCCCTGTGTAGTAAACGTTCCCTCCCCCCCATACCTAGTTTAAAATCTCCTCCAACCCCCTAGCCATCTTCTCCCAAAACAGTTGCACCACCCCATGAGGTGCAATCCGTCACTACTAAAGAGCCTGTAGCCAACAGAAAAGTCAGCCCAGTTCTCTAAAAACCCAAACCCATCTCCTTACACCACTCTCTTAGCCACGCATATACTCCTGAGCTCCCGTTGCCTCCCTAGCATAGCAAGTGGCTGCGGTAGTATTTCTGAAATCACTACCCTGGAGGTCCTTGCTTTTAACTTGGCCCCTAATTCTCGGAAATCATTTTTAAGGACCTCACCTCCACCTCACTTTGTCATTGGCACCAATGTGAACCAAGACCGCCGGGGGCACTCCCAGCCCCACCCAATAATCTGTTACACGATCCACCACATGTCGAACCCTAGCACCAGGCAGACAACACACTGTTCGGCATGCAGGGTCCTGGCGACAGATTACCCTATCTACCCTTCTAATAATAGAATCCCACCACTACCACCTGTCTATCTCCTAGCCCCCAGTTCTCCCTCCTTGTATTGGAGATGGCCGTCCCCTGGGTGCTCAAGGGAAAGGCCCCGCTCCATACATGCTGCTTCCGAGCCATCGTCTCCACATCTTCACCTAAAATGGCAAATCTGTTGGGATCGACCAGCTGGGAAGAAGCCCCCATTCCTTCCGTCCCCTACTTCCCCTGGTGACCTTACAAATCTATCTTCCTTCTCCACCTTATCTGCCCCATCTCCACCCTCCAGTTTACTGGCCCCTGCCAGTACTGCATTTCCCCCAGGTTGCAAGTCCTGCAATGCTGCAAGTTTACCCCTTAGATTCTGTACCTCAGATTCCAGATGGGCAACCCACTCACATCGACACATACATAGGTCCCCTGGGGGGCTGCTCCAAGATCCCATACATGCGGCAGGATGCACATTGCGCGGCCCCAACAAAACTGTCCATACTAAACAGCCTACACAGCAAGACACAGCAATACACAGCAGAGAAATAGTGTTGTTCTTAAACGCTTTCTGTTTTAAACGCTTAGTTTTTTTAACGCTGTCAATTCTCTTAAAAACAGAAAAATCTCTTAAAACAGGAAATCGCTCAGAGCTAATCGCTCATGGGAGGCCTAAATGAGGTGTCAAAACCAACCAGAGCCAACAGGCCTCAGCAATTTAAACCAATAGTTACACCCCCATCCAATCAGAGAGAGAAGAAAAAAAAAAACCTTTCCTTGTCTCCTACCAGCCCCCGTCCCACAGGTAACAGTGTTTTTTAAACACAAGTATTTGTTTTAGTAATCAGTGCTTTGAGTTTACTCAAAACACATTCCTACCACCTTATTCAAGCAGTAAGTAGTAAAAAAAAAATAAAAATACAATAGTGATTAATTTCTTACACAGGCACCACTCAGAAATAAATGTAGTGTTGTAGTACATTTACTGCTGCAAACACAGTTAATAAACGCTTTAGTTTTTTAACGCTGTCAATTCTCTTAAAAACAGAAAAATCTCTTTAAAACAGGAAATCGCTCAGAGCTAATCGCTCATGGGAAGTGCCTTAAAAGAGGTATCAAAAATTATTAGATTTAGTATAAGGTATCAGCTATATTACATTCAGTATAATGTATTAGCTATTATTAGGTTAGTATAAGCTATTAGCTATTATTAGGTTTAGTGTAAGGTATCAGCTATTATTAGGTTCAGTATAAGGTATTAGCATATTAGATTTAGTATAAGGTATCAGCTTTTATTAGGTTCAGGATAAGGTATTAGCTATTTAGGTTCAGTATAAGGCATCAGCTTATTAGGTTGAGTGTAAGGTATCAGCTATATTAGGTTCAGAATAAGGTATTAGCTATATTAGATATAGTATAAGGTATGCTATATTAGATTAAGTATAAGGTATTAGCTATTTTAGGTTCAGTATAAGGTATCAGCATTATAAGTTTCAGTATAAGGTAATAGCTATTATTAGGTTCAGATATAAGGTATTAGCTATTATTAGGTTTAGTATAAGGTATTAGCTATTATTAGGTTAGTGTAAGGTATCAGCTATTATTAGATTTAGTATAGGTATCAGCTGTTATTATAGGTCAGCATAAGGTATCAGCTATATTAGGTGAGTATAAGGTATCAGCATTATAAGGTTCAGTGAAGGTATCAGCTATCATTAGGTTCAGATAAGGTACCGGTATCAGCTAATTTGGTTCAGCATAAGGTATCAGCTATTATTAAGTTCAGTGTAAAGTATCAGCTATTATTAGGTTCATTATAAGGTAGGTTCAGTATAAGGTATCAGCTATTATTAGGTTCAGAATAAGGTATTAGCTATTATTAGATATAGTATAAGGTATTAGCTATTATTAGGTTCTGTATAAGGTATCAGCTATTATTAGGTTCAGTATAAGGTATTAGCTATTATTAGGTTCAGTATAAGATACTAGCTATTATTAGGTTCAGTATAAGGTACTCGCTATTATTAGGTCGCATAAGTATCAGCTATATTAGGTTCGTATCAGCTATTATTAGGTTGTTCAGTATAAGGTATCAGCTATTATTATGGTAGTATAGGTATCAGTAGTATTAGTTCAGTGTAAGGTTCAGTTATAGGTTCAATATAAGATATTAGCTATTATTAGGTTCAGTTTAAGAGGTACTAGCTATTATTAGGTTCAGTATAAGGTACTAGCTATTATTAGGTTCGATATAGGTATCAGCTATTATTAGGTTCAGATAAGGTATCAGCATTATTAGGTTCAGTGTAAGGTATCAGCTTATATTACTGTAGGTTCAGTATAAAGTATCAGCTATTATTAGGTTCAGTAAAGGTATCAGCTTAATTAGGATCAGTTTAAGGTATCAGCTATATTAGGTTCAGTATAAGTATTAGCTATCATTAGGATCAGTAAAAAAGTAAAAACTGCAAAGGTTTTATCAAAATATATTATAGATGGATCAAATAAAGTATTATTATTATTATTATTATTTTAGATTTATATAGCGCCCAACCGAAAAATTGGCCCAAACGAAAAATTGTGCTGCTTTTGTCTGCAGCCACTGATATTGATTGCCCGTTTGTCCAGATTGCCGAACAGGCGATCTGACGTGCTTGTAAATCACGGCAGACTGTGCGTTCAGCTGCGGCCAATATTGCAGAGACCAACATACATTTGTCAAATAGTCCCCTCGTGTGTACCCAGCCTAAAAGGAGGACTGAATTTTAAAAAAATTAAGCTATTTCAACTTGATTAAGGGGACAGGATCCTACAGAGGTGTGCACCAAAGCTTAAGTCTGCCAAAAGAGGCTGCTGCTGACACTTGACCATGTAATTTCCTTAAAACAGGTAAGTAACCACCACTGGCCCAATTTCTTTCCACACCCCCCATATCCATCTCACGTGTTCCAATCCCAGAACCTGTAACAAACACAAGATTAAAACATTAAAACATTAAAATCCCCAAGGGAAAGGATTTGTGGTCCCATCAGGATCTCTGGCTGCAACAATTGTTGACAGATGAATGAGGTCCTACATTTGGGGCCACCCTCTTTGCTCAGCGGTGCATTCAAACATTGTAAGAAATGCCCTAACATCAACACTCAGTGTTGCAGTTAGTCCTTTCTTTACTTTTAAAAAAATGGTTAATTTATTTTTTGAACTAGCACCTCCTCTTTTAAGAGCATTATCATATATCTAGTGCCCTTCCCTATTATAATATTGGTTCCTTTGGTGTTTGGGCATTCAATAAAAAAAAAAAAGAAAGACTGAAACAAGTCAAGTCGGATGAATGGCTCTATATAAATTAGGCTGATTGGACACATGCATTAAGCCACAGGACATAAAAAGATGCTTTGCATGTCTTTGCCCATTTCTCTTTTTATGTTGGGAGTGAGAAATCCTAACTTATTAGATTATTATTAAAGGGCATGTCCACCCCCAAAACTAAAAATTGCCCCAGGACTGGCCCCACTGTGGTAGTATAAAAATAAATCCTTACCTTACATCTCTGCTCCTTATGGTTCTCCTGTAGTGGTCTGTCCAAAGGACAGAGGACCTGAATGCGCAGGGGAGACATTTCCCTCACTCCAACCCTCTGGATCCCTACAAGGCTGCCCCCCCATACCTTAAAGCAATTTCTGTGGTGTAGGGCACTCTCTCAATCAATACAGAAGGGATGCTGGTCAGGCCCGTTTGCAACCTCTGGCAAGCGAGGGTTGGGAGCAAACAGCCTGTGGGAATGAAGGAGCATAAGTACATTTCTACTGCTTTTTTTTACAAATCTAAGTTGGTGGTTGGTGATGATAGGGGTGACCAACATTATGTAAAAGTTTTCAGGGTGGAGATACCCTTTGAAGAATGCTGTTTTTATAGTGTAAGGCTGTGAATACCTTCAGTTTAAAGAAAACTGTAGAGCGCATCTCACCTTAAGCTATATAGATGACTGGTATCGTGTGCTCCTAAATCCAATCCCATGCAAAGATACAGTATTAGTTTAGGGGATGTGACTCTAATAGAACCAGGATTTGATAGGATCTCTTTATCACTTTTTCTCATTTCTTTTTATCTTTTGTCTAAAAAAGGGTGCCACTGTTGCTAAATGGTGCCACTTTATGTGTATATGTATGTATATATATATGTATATTAAACAACCATGTTTAATATAGAGAAACATGTTGGAATAATTTCTGTTGCCATATGTATAAATGGTTTTCCAGTTTTGATTGATTCAAGCGTGTTTGAAAAAGGGTGTTATCCAAAATGTTGCCATCGGTACTTGATATTGAACAAAGCCAATAAAAATTCTTTATTCAGCAAGATAACTCTGTGAGTCTGGACTGTCTTTGTTGCTACAGTACTTCTAAAATACATTTGGGGATTGTGGAAGCAATCCACAGTAATGTATACTAAGACCCCTTTGTTATAAAGTATGCCAGTGGTGCAATAATATGATATTGTATGGGGCCTAGGAATGTGCATTGATTATCTTTTCTATGATATATATATATATATTATATATATATATTGCTCAAACCTAAATTCCAAATAGAATAGCAAACATACAAATATACCCAGAAAACCACACTTATAAAATAGTGCTAGATGATATAAGATAAGCCAAACACAATGAGATGGAACAGAAACTTCTCACTGCCAGAGGGATAATGAAACTCTTATACAAACCTTCACACCATCTAACTCCACCACCCCTCAAGCCCATCTCAACTTTACAGCACACTGAAGGCTGGCATTCACAGAAAAAACCAAGCCACCAGACTATACCAACAAACATCCCATGGGGGGAAATTAGCAAGAAAATCTCTAATATTTGTAATATTACAAGAATTGAATTCAATAAGAATATATTTTGTTCACCTTATGTTGGCTTTGCTGAAAAGCTTATCACTGAGGTGAGCCTGGAAGCAATTTATTAAACTAGAAAAGTTTTTTTTCTTTCTTGTTTTCCATTCCCTCGCCTCTTACAGTTTGAATCCATCCCCCACTAAGGCAAAGAGCACCAAGCAGCCAGGGAACCAGCAGTCCGATTAAGAGTCATGAGAAAAAATGCAGATTGAGAATAAGATATTCCACATTAGGTAATGAAAGAACTTCAGGCAATGCCGTTTACCTTTCTCTGAGTTCTCATTATTTTCTTTTTTTAAACTGCAATTTCAAGTATCGATTGTAGGTTTTATGACATAGTGTGTGTGTTTAAATTGCAGTAAATTCAGATTCCTATGTTATATTGTTATCAGATGTATCCATGTAATAGAAGAACAAAGCCTGGTTATATTGCTGGTGATGGGGAAATACAATCATTTAATATTTTACAATAAAACTTTCCAAACTTATCTTATCTTCAAATAAAAAGCAGCATTTCACTATAATTATTTGGTTAATACTAGATATAATTCAGTTAAATTATCATTTATGAAAATGCAAGAAACTAACAGATTGCAGTATTTTTATTGTCTATTCAGTTTTTAAACTTTTAGCACCGTATTTCAGATGCAACTCTAGCTGCAAATAAACGGCACACGTTGTGATGAATCTGCTTGGTCTACTGAACTATCTTTAGACCAATTTTATGAAAATCTGGGCATGCTTACCTCTATTATGTTATTTCAGACAAGTGTAGGAAAATGTTGAGATATTGTGGGCATGCTATTTGTTCCCTTCATTGATATTGTTGGGTGCATACCTTCTAAATAAAAGAAATAGAATTTATACATATATCAGGACCCACTGCTCTTCCCATATAGACCAGATTGATACATCAATGTTTTGGTACTAAATTTTGAATTACCGTTATAACATAGATGATGGTATCAGTCCACTTTAATATTCACAACTTTACGTAGAAGTGTACATTTCCAATGTATGGTTATGGTAGATAGCTAATAAACAAAATAACTTTCATCACTTGTGTGTTTTACATGGAAAGTTAGCATGTACAGTTACAGCATTAATTTCTCCAAAGTATAGCTTCCAGTATTATTTGTATAATTAGTTTGTTAATGAACTGTGTAGGGAGAAGGGTAAGTGATGTCATCAGAAACCTGCCCCTCCTCGACAAAAATAACCCAAAAATATTAATGTGACAATGTTACCTTTAAATGATCCCTGGGAAGATCCAATGTATCTAAAGAATCCCCCATCTCCTCCTGTGCGATGTTCTCCCCCGGTCTCTTGTCCATCAAAACTGAAGATCGGGCTGCACCATGATATTTTTTGATGGAAAGAAGAGACAATCAGAGGGAGGGGAAGGGTTGGTGTCTTCAGACATCAGAATTCTGAATCCTTAAAGTAGCAGCTCACCGATGGATCTTTAAAAAGGTATACAAAGGGCTTCAATTAGAGCTGTGTTTTTATCACAGTTACATTCTCTCTACCTTTAGTTAATTAATCCTGAATGCTAAATTGCTGTCTTGTGAATCTAATAGCACAGAAAAGGAAAAAAAAAACAAAAAATGAAATACATTCTAATATTTTTATTTCTTTTATGTTATAGTAATTAATTAATAAAGATGTCACTATCAACATATTACATTGCTTACCCCGGCTGCAGGATGTTTTCATGACACCAGTGTAAAAATGGTTACCATGATTTTAATGCAGGGTTTTCTATATCTATCAATCCATAAACCAATTCCTCTATACTTTTTATCCCCCTAACTTGTCTCTCTTCTGTAAATGGTTTGCCTAACACTGGAGCATGCGAAAAAACTTTTGATAGGTCAAATCAACTTAATTAAAATCATGTATTACCAAAAATTCAACATAGTATGGTCTTTTTAAAAGATTCCCTCCAAATAATACTGCTTACATTTCTGTGGGGCTCCGGTAGATTGGGTTAAATGCAAAAACTTGCAAAGGCCCAAAACATTTGGTATCTAGACGTGGGCATATTTTAAAGGATTGCTTTTTCGCCAAATAATTAGCGCAGCACATCGCAGCAAAATAGCACCATTTGGGGTTCGTTTCGCCTTATTTATAAAAAAGTGAAAAAAAACACACTTCGCGGTGAAAAAGGTGAACGGGCGCGATAAAGAGCGAAAAAGTATCGCAGCGAAAACTTAACGCATCTAAGAAGACGCATTGCGAAAACCATTCGAAACCAGAAAGCCCACTGAAAATGATGTCAAGTTCAAAATGGCCACCTCACATTTACCAAGAAGTCAGCCATGTCTTATTTAGTCAATTTTCTTAGAATTTCTAATTGGAATACAATTTCTTTTGCACTGCACATTCGCCTTTCTAATTGCGTTCGCCTTTCTAATGCGCGTTCGCTTTTCCAAGGCATATTACATTCTAATGCGCAATCGCCCTTCTAATGCGCATTCGCTTTTTCAAGGCATATTACCCATTAGAATGCCTTTTCGCTCAAACAATGACTTTTCACCACCTTCAGGGTCGCGCTAATCTTTCGCTCTTTTTAAAGCAAAAACCACCTTTCGCTCTTTATAAATGCGTTATGCCTTTTCGCTCCCTTTTCGCTAAATGACCATTGCGAAGTAAGGCGAAAAGGGTTTAGCCATAGCTCGCGGAAAAGGTTTGCCATTCGTTAACGCTACCTTTTTAAATAGCGTTAACTGTCTTTGGCGAAAACCCATGCGAAAAGCGAATGCGAAACATTTCGCTACTTTCGCTCTCTTTTAAATATGCCCATATTAACTGCTGTACTCGCAAAATTGTTGCCGACAAAACTCATGAGCAAGTGGGGGGAACTGTTCCCCTATGTAAAAAGTGAGGATTGGCAGGATATTGCTGAGGATATGCTCAGTATGTCCTTGGTGTCCCTGTCATTACTGAACAAACCGATGAGTTGACCCTCCCTCTCTTTATTATAGAAAAAATGTACTGAGAAAACGAGATGGATTAAGATCATATGGGGGCCTAGGCAGGGGCATCATTTAGGGCCCCTTTTTTGCTAATATTTTGTATAGACTATAATATTATTAGCTTCTGAAGCTGGGCTCCAGAAGTTTCCTGGAACTAGGCAGGTGCCTGGGTTGCCTTGTGGATGAGTCCTGCTCTGCTGAGAAATAGCTGACAAACGTACATGTAAATTCAGCCATTGAAATCACATTTTGTATTTTACAGGAAATTGACCACTAAATATGCGGCATCATTATAATAGCACAGAAGGAGGGGCCACTATCCTTGGACCTTTTAACCAAACCATGGAGATTGGACGTGGGACAGAGAACCTCAGGTATTAAAGGGCACACCCTATCATCATCTCTCTGGTGCTGTTTTCTGCTTGCCACCTGTCTCGGTGTTTATGACCTGTGCAAACCTGATGCACTAGTCAGTCTTTTATGACCCCGTGAATGTATGCCCTACATGCGAGAATGCCAGTGAACCACAACTAAGCTCTGGAAAGGTTAGGTGGTCTTTGAGACATTCTATTAGGTCCTCAGGCAGAGTCGGGATGTTTCTCAGCTTCAGAGGCCCTGTACCAAGAAAACCCAGCAATTCAGGAACTGGTCCTTAGGTGTCCACCAAAATGTGAAAATGATTGATTGCTAACTTTGTATTATTCTCAATTTAACTGTAGATCAAAGGCAAATATATTTGCATGTATGGGGCAAATTAATATTGTAACAATATACAAATCTATACATTATCAAATGTATGAAAACACGTCTTTTAAAATCTAAAAATGACTGGGTTCATGGAATGCAACATTTTAATGTTATATATAAGAAGGAAGGAATGTGACTTCATGAATTGTTTTAATGAGATTAGGGATGATTATATTTATAGGGGAATTGTGGGTATCCTAGTAACGCATATAGGGAAACCTATTACCCTTCATTTCAGCCCTGTATGGTGTTGCCTGCGCTCCCATTATTCAGACTAAGCTGGGTACACACAGTACAGATGTTTGAAAGATTACATTTCAAAGATCTTGATACATACAGTCCTGAGCGTTCTCCTATGCACAGCATACACACAGCATAGGGAGAACATCAGGACTGTGTGTTTCCCCTGGCCGCGGAAGAAGACTCCCTATAGGGAGACTACAACGGCTGAGAGAAATGTACGGACTTTCTGATGAGCGCCGGCCAGCCCAACGTTGTGACGGCCACAGCGCTCGTTTGGACAGCGGCCGCCAGTGCCGATAAGCGCAATACCGTTGGTACTGTGTACTGTCGTTCTAGGCTTCCATGCCCCATATCGATGTGCGACATCCATGCACCATCTACCTATAAGATGTATTCTTCAAAGTGCCCAATAATATAGACGGGCAGGGGTAAGCCTTCCTCTAGCTTTTTGCTCCCAAGATCTCATAGGGCACCGATGCGACGACACACTATGTCCACAGACACAGAGAGGTCCGAGTAAGGGTGGATCGTATGTATGATCATAGTGAGTACCCCTCATTACCACGTTCACTTGTGCAATCTTGCACCATACGATTTCAAAACGACAATTTAAGGGACATTTACACATCACCCAAATAATAATGAAATAAAAGCTAAAACTGCAATAGTCACACACAACTCTTCAATTGCTTGTACACTAAGATATCTTGTGTTCAAGCCCACAATGCAGACAAACATCTGCCAAGCATTTAGTTGATTTCCATTGGTTGGTATTGGCTCCTGGCCATACAGAGTGTACTTCTGAACCCCGGCACCTCTGGTCTTAGAGACTCTTATAATGAATCTTGAATCTATTCAGGTTCATTTTATATTTTAGCTTTAATTCTCCTTTAATTTAAATTAAATGAAAAACAATCATTTGTGCATTCATTTCCTGCTGTTGTAAGAATTGTGGGCTTGTGGGAGGACATGTTTCTAATCGTATGATGATCTGTGCAGTTTCATGTTCTGAAAAGAAAACAAGGTATTAATTTACATTTTTATGTTGTTTCTCTTTTAATATAATTTGCTGTTTTTTCTATATCTATACATTAATCTCTCTGATGCGAGATCAGATGACGCACAGAAAGTGAGGAGAGAAAACCTAGATCACTTACAAAGCATACTACTGTACATGTCCCTTTGGATTGTAGGGGCACAGCCAAAGAAGAAATGGCTGCATTACACAGTAAACATAGTAATGGAGGTTAAACAAAGGAATACATCTATCTAGTTCATACCTACGCTTGTAAACTAGCAGTTGATCCACATGAAGGAAATAAAAAAAAATAAAAAAAAAAAAAAAGCTGACTGAAAAGGGGGGGGGGGGCCAGTATTACAGGAGACAAATGGCAATTGGAAAGGATCCTGGATCAACAAGAACTATATAATAAATATCATTTTTGACACAAAGTTATCAACCCCATTTCAGTAACTGCTTCTCCAATGTAACAGCCCTCACTTGCAGGGGTGTCTCTAGGGTCAGAGAAGATCAGGGGCACTTCTGGGCACTCTATGTGTCAATGCGTAGCGCATAAAAAAAAGGCCACGCCTTCCTGCACTAATTAAGCCACACCCACTAAGTACTTAAGGAACAACTCCACCTCATAAGAACATCTTTTAGAAAGAATGGCCTCTTAAAATATGTTGATATATTCATAGTTTGTCCTATGAATTCATTACTGTATGCCTGCTATGCTTCGGATGCCTCGTGGAAACTGAGCATTTAGGAAACCTGTAGTGAGCCTGGGCATGCTCAGAAGGGCAGATAGGGGATTAACATTCAGTCATTGGCGCTGATGATGTCAACTGAACAATCCATAAATGACAGTTGCTAAATGGAAGAACCAAGGGAAGCAGAAAACAGGGAAAAAGGACGTTGTGCAGGATTTCAGGTTAGACTTATATTTCAGATTTCAAAACTATTACAGTTTAGGGTTTTGGAGGGTGATTTACCTGTATGTAAGTTTTCATTTGGGGCTGGACTTGCCCTTTAATAGAGATAAACAGAGACAAACAGACAGATAAACATTGACAAACCGAGAAAAATAGATACACAACCATGAATTTAAATAGAAAGAAAGAGAAATAGATAGACAGAGAAGGGAGTGACGAAAGAGAAATACAAATTAATGAAACAGAGGAACAGTATTCCATTATACTGGCAGGCAAAATGGCAATTTTAAATATACTGGTAGCAAACTGGCATTTCATTATATACTGGTAGCCATAGGAATTCATCATATACTAATAGGCATGGGATTTTCATTACATACTGGCAGCAATCTGGCAATTTCATCATATACTGGAGCCATGGGAATTTCTTTACATACTGGTAGCCATTTCATTAGATACTGATAGCCATGGGCTATCCCATGTATTCCATTATACTGGCAGCAAACTGGCAATTTTAATATTATACTGGTAGCAAACTGGCATTTCATTACATACTGGTAGCATGGGCATTTATCACATATGGTAGCCATGGGAATTTCATACATACTGGTAGCTATGGGCATTTCATTACATACTGGTAGCCATGGGAATTTCTTTACATAATGGTAGCCATTTCATAGATACTGATAGCCATGGGAATTTAGTCACAAATATGGGAGCCATGGGCATTTGATTACATGTTGGTAGTGGTAGCCTTAGGAATTTCATTATATACTGGTAGCCATTTCATTGCATACTGGAAGCCATTTGATTGCATACTGGTAGCCATGGGAATTTCTCACACATAGTAGCCATTCATCACATACTGGTAGCCATGGGAATTAAGCCCATACTAGTAGCCATCTCATTACATACTGGTAGCCATGGGAATTTAATCACATACGGTAGCCATTCATTACATTACTGGTAGCCATGGGAATTTAGTCACATACTGGTCGCCATTTCATTACATATGTTAGCCATAGGAGTCACATACAGGTAGCCATTTAATTATATATGTTAGCCAGGGGAGTCACATACTGGTAGCCATTTCATTACATACTGTTAGACATGGGAATTAGTCACAAATTGTAGCCATTTCATTACATACTGTTAGGACATGGGAATTTAGTCACAAACTGGTAGCCATTCCATTACATACTGTTAGACATGGGAATTTAGTCACCAAACTGGTAGCCATTCCATTACATACTGTTAGATATGGGAATTTAGTCACAAAACATGGTAGACATTCCATTACATACTGTTAGCCATGGGCACTTCATCACATAATCACAGTAAATTGGCAATTTAATCATTATATGGGGTAGGCTTATTACCTACCCCATGTGCGGGCAATCCACTTAATAAGTGTCTTGCCCTGCACATGGAAGGTATAGTCTAATAGGGCTATCGCCTCTCAGTGTGGCGAGAGCAGTGGAGGCAGAACAGTCATTGCCAGAAGGCAGAGAGTCATGCAGAGACATTACAGAGGAGCGCAGGGGAGGCAGTTCTAAGTAGTACAACCTGGTCGGGTGATGACGTCATCGTGTCGGCGGTGCGCAATGACATCATCACCCAGCCGCTACTTAGTACTACTGGGAACCGAAGATTTGGGGCACTTCTTCAGGTAAGTTATGTTAAAACATTCGGGGGACTTTGCCAAAGATTCGGGGCAACCCTGCCCTGAATGTTTTTAACATAGCGACACCCATGCTCACTGTCTAATGTGACTGCATTACATAAACTTCTATAATAATATTGCTCGGCTAAATCTCTGGTAGGGACCATTTCCTTTCTTTTTTTAATGCTCATTATGGACACTTGTAAATTTCCAACTATAAAGAAATAAAGAAATTAAAATATATTCTATAAAAAAAAAAAAAAAGTTGCTATACAATGTTACAAATATGAATGAAATTCTACTTCATTTCTAAAAATGTTGTTTAGAAGCATGTTTACTTCTGCACTGGGTAAAAATAGAGTTCACAGCACCAAATGCAAATATACTGTAGTACATAAATAACGAAGTAAGGGGAAACAGAAACAAGGGAAGGAGATTCTGTCCATTTTTCTGATATTTAAATAAAATCTGGTTGAGTTTTGATTTAGTTCCACCAAATTTATTAGCATCATGGTAATTCAAGTGTTATTTTGAGGTCAGAAGAAACTGATTTTTTACGCTGTAGGTAATCATCCCAATAACGGTGCAGACCAATTACAAAACAATTTATTGTTGTCTTTATATATTATGGATAGGGGTACATGTGCATCTGGGAAGGTTCCCATTCTCACCGACACAATTATATCCCTAAGGTTTGGAGTAACCTGGGCTTGCCCACCTAGACCTTCTTTTCCCACCACTTCTGCACTACTACACATAGCGCTCAATAGCAAAGAGTCTGTGGTGCTGCTAACTACACCCCCGTCTGCCGTCTAGCCCCGGCCCCTTCAAAAACTCATGTCAGCTTCAAGCACTACCCAAATATGACAACCGTCGCCATACTGTTGCGGCCGCTCCTCTTTTATTAGGTTCAGATAAGGCATCAGCTATTATTAGGTTCAGTATAAGGTATAGATATTATTAGGTTCAGTATAAGGTACTCGCTATTATTAGGTTCAGCATAAGGTATCAGTATATTAGGTTGAGTATAAGGTATCAGCTATTATTAGGTCTAGTGTAAGGTATCAGCTATCATTAGGTTCAGATAAAGGTACCGTATCAGCTATTTTGGTTCAGCATAAGGTACAGCATTATAGGTCAGTTTAAAGTATCAGCTCAGCTATATTAGGTTCATTTAAGGTATCAGTTTATAGGTTCAAGTATAAGGATACAACTATTATTAGGTTCAGAATAGGTATAGCTATATTAGATATATATAAGGTATTAGCTATTATAGTTCGGGTAGTATAGGTATCAGCTATTATTAGGTTCAGTATAAGGTACTAGCTATTATTAGGTTCAGTATAAGGTACTCGCTATTATTAGGTTCAGCATAAGGTATCAGCTATAGTAATAAGGTACTCGCTATTATTAGGTTCAGCATAAGGTATCAGCTATTTTTAGGTTCAGTATAAGGTATCAGCTATTATTAGGTTCAGTGTAAGGTATCAGCTATTATTAGGTTCAGTATAAGATATCAGCTATTATTAGGTTCAATATAAGGTATCAGCTATTATTAGGTTCAGTGTAAGGTATCAGCTATTATTAGGTTCAGT